>OX352229.1:7200000-8400000 GCA_947086465.1 Eupithecia exiguata
GTTGAACAACCATAATTTTCCATAAAAAAGACCAGATTTTTTTGTTATATGGGCATCACATATTGGGTTTCTTTGAGTCATACATTGTATAACTTTGATTGCAGATATTTCGTAGACGTCCGATTATACAAGAGGGCGAAATCAATAGCGGATCCGTTTGCATTTGAACAGTATAAAAAGAAGAAAATTAGGGAAAAGATTGAACAAGAAAGACCGTCAAGAATTAAAATTGAAGACAACCTTCCTAAAGTTAACAGAGACTTGGCATCAAAACTTATGGATGTCGAAGGGAAGAAGAAGAAAAAGCAAACTGGAGATCTACTCAAGGACGGCCGATTCAAGGTATATACTGTTATTTTTGATCAGGTGATGCAAGCCTACTATACCTACTACTAAAATACCAAACAAAAGTCGAGTCTCTTTCGAAGTATATTATATCTGTATAAATCCGACATCGTTACTTGTTTCAGGCTCTGTTTGAAAATCCAGACTTTGAAGTCGACAAACATGCTGAAGAATACCGCCTTCTTAACCCAGTTCTATCCAGGCTTGATGATAAGAAAAGCAAAGAGAGGAAAGCAGAATCTAGTCTCATGGAGGTAACATATAAATCTAAGTAATTTTTCTCATATGGTGCGTCCAGATTAAAGTAATGAGGACATGCTATGAATCAAAGTTATTTAACATGTTTTATAATGTGGAAATGTTTATACAGTGTATTCGGCACAACGTTTGTCATATGAAAACTGGGAGTAGCTGGAACCAAGTGCAATTAACTTGGCGGCTTTTTCAAACAAAAAAGCCTCACGACCGAAGTTTTAACTATTAATTACTGTTGTAATTTTATCGTCTGTCTTTATGTGGCGTATTCCATTGGAATGGCCATGAACTATAGATAAATTTCCAGTGAATTGGAAGATCAGAGACACTTAGTTTTTTTAAATTCGATCCAAAGTTGAACTCAGTTTTAAATTTTTACGTTCAACACTTAGCATGCCCATAGCTGCTCTATTTACCTAGATCTGACGGCCAGATGAAATTGAAAAAAATTACAAGCTATGTTAGTTCTTACAAATAAAGTTGATTACTTACTCATTTAAAATTCGGAAAAAAAATCGGAAAATCTTCAAAAATTCTTAAAAATATTTTAAGACAGGAAAAAAATTTCAGGGTTAAAAACCCGCCAAGCTATTGAACTTGGTTCCACCTACCCCCAGTTTTCATTATGACAAACGTTGTGCCGAACACTGTATAACATAAGTTATATTATTTAGATAACATGCTATTTAATCTGAACATACTCTGAGAATCATTTTTTTAAAATGATGTTTTGCGCTCATTGTAAGCTATTTTCGTATGAATCCATGCTAAAATAAACTTTGAGTCAATTGATGTTTTGGAGTCAATTGACATGTTGAGTTTGGAAATAAATCTCGTACATGTCGTCTATAGACTCCAAAACGACAATTGACTCGAATTTTGTTTAAGCATGGGTTCATAGAAAATGGCTTACTACATAAAATGATCGCAGAACTTTATGGCTAAATAAATAAATAATATAAACAAAATAACAAAAAAAACTGACAATATTTGAACTAGCGTCACGTTTGTTCGAGAGCTTCAATTTCTTATCTCAAATACTTAAAAAATTGAATCGAACCACCTTAAATATGGGATATTTAAATCATATTTGATGTGATAACTCGGTTTTAGGTTGAAGAAACAGAAGATAAGGATTCTGATGCTGAACTTTATGAATCTACTGAAGAAGAAAGCTCAGACGACGAAAGGAGTTGGGTGAAAGAGGTTAAGAAACAACACAAAATCATCAATAGGAATAAGAGACAAGAAGACGATAATGAAAGAGACAACGAAGAAAAGGTTTATGAATTTGACAAAGCTCCTAGACACACAAATATAGTCAAGAGCATAACAAGAGTAAGTAAGGCGAGCTTGGGCGATCGACTAACGAAAGAAAGTTTTACAACCATGGTTACTGGTACAGGAGGAAACCGTGAGATGAAGTTCAGGATGGGCGGCAAAAAGACGAGAGAAGAATCGGATAACTATAAGAAAATGAGAAAACACCATCAAGAGAGGAAAGAAATCGCCAGGAAAACAGGCTTCTTAGCTAAGAAGAAATTTCAGAAACGATTTTAGTGATGGTGTCTAATAAATTAATTATTACAGTTAAAATTTATTTCATTTTACAAATTAATATCCTAAATCCTGTATACAGACGATAGTCTGTCTTCCGAATTATTATATTTTTTCAGTTACTATCTTTTGAAATCTATGTTCGTAGATCATACTAATCTATACTTACAAATATTATAAATTCGAAAGTAATTCTGTCCGTCTGTCTGTTACCTTTTTACGCCTAAACGGCTGCACGGATATTAATGGGCAAGGAGGTAGATGGTATCGCGGACGGACATACGCTACTTGAGAAGCGCGTGTGAAGCCGCGGGCAGCACCTAGTATTATTAAGAGTATATGTATTTGAGGTATCTACTTAACGTTACTAATTCAAACAATTATCACATTCTGGCACATCCTGGTAAGTATACCAACCGCACTGATTGCAGTAAGGGAGTAGGTATTATTAGTTCTAATTCCATTATTTTATCCATTCGTTATAAATCACTCTCGGGATTATCATTAGTTCAACGCAGTTTGTAAACAAATGAACAAGAAAACAATCGACTCTTAAAACTATGCTAAAATACGTAATTTTATTTGCTCCCTGATCATTGCTCAGTTAAAATACCTACCAGGCTACATTCGTTACAATTATCAACATCTAGAATATGTAAACTTCCTAAAACACCTATCAATTGGATAAATCAGAATCTTATTTCACTCTGACCCCTTTTGTTAAAATAAAGAGAAATGTCATATCGAATTTTTATCGTTCTGCTGTCTGCATCGAGAAGCTTGCTTGTATCTAAGTACCTACATGTTGAGTGCATTGGCATGTACTTTAAAAACAGCAGTGCATTGTTATCTCTAGTTGAAGCCACAAGCTTTTTTAGTATTCGTGAATAATTGTTTAGATATCTGGTTTAAATTTGTATAAGTGTTTTAAAACGTAATATGTAATAACCCAACGAGTAAAACAGTAAGAGTTATTTACTCATCGTAATTATTATTGTAATAATACAATGCAAAACGACAATGGATCTTACGGTAGTGGTAAGCAGTCGTATTTTTTCCCATTTAGCTACATGCCTACCCTCGTTAGTTCAACCGCATTATTGTTTTCTGCATCAATGTACTATTTATTGTGTTATCGTAGTGAATAATGGGCAAATAGTCAATTATTGAGTAGATATGGGCAATAAATTGAATAACGTTCATTTTTTCAATGATTTTGTAGCCAGTGACCTGCTGGACAGCCATGTTCTTGGGCACGAGAAGCACTGTGAGCCCGCGATGCCGAGATCTCACACCAGCCTCGACGCGAACAGTGTTGACGTGAGTCCACTTTTCATTTATTGTGATTAACTGTTTGCCCTTTTCATTGTAGCGAGTGTTTTATTTTTAGATCGGAGAGATAACGGAATCTCCGGATACGGAATACATGAGCACTTCAGCAATATTACACTACTGTAAATCTAAAGTAAGTTTTATAATTACTGTTGTAGGTGTATGACATTTTTAGTACACAGGTGCAAGTGGAAAAGGCCCTTAGTATAACCTGATTTTAACCATCATAATTAACGTTTACCTTTTAGGTTATGCCCTTTGCTATGTTACCAGAGTATAAAATAAATCACATTTTCAGATACTTCTCCCCTACCTGAAACTGTTGACGATAATGGGCCTGAGGCCCGTGGTTGATACATCGAACTCATCGAGATGTGCCATTTTCTGGTCGCATTTCCACTCTGCGCAGGTCGCGATACTTATGTGTATAGGATACATCCTTCAATATATGGCTTGTTTCAGGTACCCATATTTTTTATGACTAAGCTGTATATGTAGTACATATCTAGGTTTGTAATAATCCAAACACTAGATACGGATTTTATATATCTACTGATAAATTTCTAAGAATCGTTGTTTCATGTTTCTAGTTTTTTCTAGACTGCAAGCAATGTACCCTGCAATAGGGAAGGTGCTGCCTTCTGTAACACAGTTTTTATAACTAAAACAGTACGCAGAGCTGCCCAAAACTTTATAACTTTTTTTTGTGGTTTTCAAAAATAAACATTTTTCAATTAGGTATAGCACGTATATCCACCTAGTTGCCTAACTAGGTACCTAGTACGTACTAGTTGCTTTACGGATTTCTATATTAACGTTG
Organism: Eupithecia exiguata; assembly: GCA_947086465.1. Lineage (NCBI taxonomy): Eukaryota > Metazoa > Arthropoda > Insecta > Lepidoptera > Geometridae > Eupithecia > Eupithecia exiguata. The sequence goes on from OX352229.1 coordinate 7,204,310, forward strand.
TCCTCGCATGATCACTTTCGAGTATTGGGCCAAAATAGTCACACACACAATTGCGCGTGAATTACTGAAGTTTAAATGAGTATTTTACATATTTGATTACTTAATTTTTGTCTATTTTGCCCCAGACAAATCGCTGTCTTACCATGCCAAGTCTCAATCTTGCTTAAAGATCCACTCTTATATTTCAGACGCGATCGAGGCTTCTGTTACAAGTTGGTTCCGCTTGCTTTAACGTCATCCTTCGAGTATGACGCATATAAACAAGTGTGCTACGGCAACGTAGCGTTTACGTACATCGGACCCAGCATATTGCACTTCGTTGGGTTTTTGTACGCCCTGTACTTGTTCCGGACATCTGATAATGAACAACTACAGAATTTGATGGAAAGGGTAATTTATAATATCCTATTAACACAAATAGCATGTACCTTATACTAATACCTAGGTACTATAAGTTTACAAGCATGAGCAACAATACAAATAAACAATCACTTTACAGGTGTTCTTACTATCATCATACGCGCCTCAAGGCACGCCCACCAACAAACCGAAGCAGCTTCTTCGGATGCTCTGGTTCTTCATAATTCTAAGCATCATCTGGATGGGTCTATCGTTGTGTTCTGTCAACCTGATGATGGCCAAAGGAACTGTCATGTTCAGATGGATAGAAAACGGGTAAGGAGTCAAAATTTTGTAAATAATACCTTATGTCAGATAATAAGTAAACATGGCCGTGGAGGTCGCGGCGTATGAATCGACCCGAATATCGTATGGACCTTATCTCATTAGGACACCATGGTGGCGCGCCATGTAACTGCATGGAGGGTACCTCACCTGGTATCACCTTGGTTGCGTAACCAAATTTGTTGTTATCACCCGCTGGTGGCGTAACCAGTAATATGTGCTATTTGGCGTCTTACTCACTCCACCTTTTTGTTTTTGTTTCTCGCTTGGTAGTTCAAGACACCACGGTGGCGCCAGCGCCACGCCACCATGGTGTCATAAAGAGATAAGGCCCTAAGAGTTGACCAAGGTTGTAAGGAGCACTGCTACCACGTTCTATTAAATGCAAATCATAAAATGCACATTTTTGTGCTGCGTGGTAGTGGCGTTGGATTAATGTGCCAGAGCTTTAAGGAACCTACGAAAGAGAAGGGCTGTAGCTTCAAGCCATGCTTGGCACTAAGCGTGGTGTTAGTGGCAATACCCTTCTCGTTTGCGAGAGGCATGTTCCCAATAATAACCCTACAAAATGATGTTAAAATCAGTTTGCCGAAATAATTTGTAAGAATCTGGTGTGTTGAGGAGAAGGCCTTCAGAATTGAGTTTTGTCGGGCTTATGGTAATTTATTTCCCCTACTTTCAGATCCTACGAAGTAAACGTAGCTCTTAAGATAATGCTGATTATCTGCACGCTAACCCACGACATGGTGCAAGCCACCATCATCACCAGCTACTGCCTGCAAGCGCAGCTGCTGCAGGCGCATCTCATGTTCCTGAAGGAACGCCTGCTCAACCGGACCATCACGCCTTTAAACTGGATGAGAGTAAGTCAACGTTTTTTTCCTTCCTTGTTTCATACTGCATTTTCCGTTAACGTCAATACGTCAACGTATCGACAAGTTATGCTCGTACAAACCTTCGGAACGTATAGGGTAGTAGAATCTTTGGCACAAACATAATTATAAGTTACTGCCCCCCTAGCACGGGGATTATTGTCTAGGGTAGAATAGAGAAAAATTACGTCACTTCGTCATCCAATGCGTAAATTATTTGAAATGCATTTCTTCAATTTCACGAATGTACGTAATGTATGGCGAAGCAAAGTCATTATTGTCTATTCTACCCTAGACAACAATCCCCGTGCTAGGGGGGCTGATGTTACAAAAGTAGAAAATAATAGATTATTTGACAAGGGACTAAATAACCCAATGATAAACGAGGTTGCTAAACGAGTTTGTTAAACGAGTTAAAATAGTTGTATGTTGATTGAACACCAAAAAAGTCGACTCTTTATGAAGGAGGACGAATGTCTCGTACTGGCCGACAATAAGCCAAACTAAAGTGAAAAAGAAAAAGCTAGTTAAAGTTCCGCGTCACTCCCAAAAATTGACGCGCGTTCTTTGTAATTGTTTGTTTGGTTGACACACAGACTTATAATATTATTCTAAGTCTGTGGGTTGACGAAAGAAAAAAATACGTGTCCAATAACTTCTGATAATCTAACTGACGGGCTAAATATAATAAGTAATATCTTAGTAAACCGACATAACAACTCCACTCGTACATAATCAGCAGCCAGCACGCTTGGCAGGCGGATATACTACTAGTGCTACTATCTTGAAGCGTCAGTCAATGTTCGAGTAAACTATTTATTATACTTATATTTTTTTATTAAAAACTATTATCATTCTCTTCAGGAAATCGCAGAATTCGACAAGTTACTAAAATACCTGAACGACGACCTAGCTCCAGCGGTCTGCTTATTCACTATAGTGAACGTCTCGTGGGCAACATCCGGCATCCTGTGGCTTCTGAATCTGGACAAGGTGGACACGGAGACCGAGCCGATCATAGGCATCAGTGTGCTCAACCAACTGTTGTGGATATCTGCTGTTGTTGTACCGTTTGTGCAGGTAAGTCAAGAATAGCTTTTATATTTCCTAAATTTTGGTAATTTTCCCGTTTTTTACTGCGACTCTAAAGGTGGCACAAAAACTCTTTTTTGAAAACAGTAAAAATAATTCATCTATTGTATTTCAATCAATATGAAAAGGATGTCATCATTTTTATTTCGATCGTTATAAAAAGGACGGTAACATTTTCTACGAAAATTTAATAATTTCACAAAAAAAATCTATTTCGCCAGGATTCGAACCCGCGCCTCACTCTCAGTACAGGTGCGCTCTAACCAACTAAGCAATGAGAATTTTTTTCGAATTATTTTTGGGACAAAATTTTCGTAGAAAATTGCCCACGTGCGAGTTACACACTATAAAGCAAAGACTAACATTTTAGTGCTATCAAATTAGAATGTCAATATTGCCACCTTACGAGATCATACGCCAAAAATGATTTTCTTACAGCTATTTAAATGATTTTCAGGCGGCACGTTTATCAAGAGAATGTCGAAAGACACAAGCGGTCGGGCATGAGCTCTGTGTGCGTCCATTTATGCACCAAGACACGACGCAAGAAGACATCACTACTATTCTCATGTACGCGACTACGCTACAACTCAACGCCAAACTATTCCACCATCCTGTAGGAGGCAGGTACCTATTCCTCCTGCTTTCATTGACAGTAATAGTACTGTTTTCATTAGGAATGTGTCATTATCTACAATAAGCGTATATATGATTATATTATTTATAATTGAATGAATAAATACTGGATGATTTTGTGTAATTTGTTTTTTATTTTTAACGTCGATACATCTTTGGCACTACCTTTGGTAATCAATCAAGTTAAAACACATGACATTCATAAGTACTTAAATCTAACAATTATAACTCTTAATACTATGGCACATTTATTCACCTACGTACGTTAAGGGTAGGTACACGTTATATTGACGTATTATATAGGCGTTCATTAATCAGTTTTACATATTGCCTCGGTTGCTTTTAGCAGATTTTTTTGTCAAAAGACAATAATTAAGACATGTATAGACGAGGCGCCCAGATCTGTCATTACGCTAACGAAGAAATTAATAGACATCCAATCCAATCAAAGAGTCAGTCCAACAGTCCATCAGTCCAAGATTAATACAGTACTGGTAAAATATGGATCGTACCTCTCGCTCGTATATGCTTGACCGACGTTGTTATCTATGTGCATAGTTTACATTCTAATATTCAGAGTCCATAGACATATGCGTGGAGAGCTGTGCGCCCCACCAGGAGCGAACGTCGTGCAAGGCCGGCTCGCGCATTATGTTCATACTGCTGTGGTTGTGAGACACTCTGTGACTCTTTGCGGCCGCTGGAAGTAAACATTACTTTTAATTCAGTTATAATAAAAATTGCTGGACAATCCACACCGCATCATCTAGCCCTAAGCTAAGCAGAGCTTGTGTTATGGATACAAGATGACTGATATGCATAATACAATACAGTACATAGATATACATAGAAAATACCCAGAACACCCGAAACAAATATTAGCAGATAGTACAAACATTTATCCCGAGGCAGAAATCGAACCCGCAACCTCCTGCATCGCAGGCGGACCTTCGTCCACTGCACCACAGAGGTCGTCTACAATTACTGGTTATGGTTGTCATTAGTAGCCAAGTGCTGGTAGAAAAACACTTGTAATAAAGTTGTAGACATAGACATATTATTATCATCCGACTAAATAAAAAAATATGCATGATGCAAAATTGGTGTCGATTCATAAACTATACTTACTTCGACGGTGCTACTTACCTATATCTTTTTAAGATCGAAATGAAAAGGATAGCGAAATTTAAGTGCTGTAAAATTTGTTTAGTTTATTTTAACAGAATAGACACCATTGTTGTTAAATTTTTGAATGGTTAATTTCAGGTATAAAAATATGCTATGGGCTAGGTTTTTACTCTAGGTAGTTACATTGATAACCTATAAAAAATATAACTTACGAGGTGACTTCTTATTGAGAGCAGGATGAGGGTCACTCAGTGTGGGCTGTAGATACTTCTTCACTGGACTTTCGGGTCTAAAAATGCAGAATATCTGTTATTTTATTGTGAAATGGGTTTTTAGTAGCATTAATAAAGCTTGAGCAAATTACATTTCTTTTAAGAAGTAGTTTGTTAAAATACGGGACTGACATAGTCATACAAACTATCTTTATACAGGATGTAACGAAAATTAAGGACCAAACTTTCAGAGGGGGTTCAGCTTCGAACACTCACAAAAATAATTTTTAATAACTTCCGATTTTTAGTTTTCGAAAAAATAAATAAAAGTAAAATTCCACTGGACTGATGCATTTGCTTATTGTCATTTAAAAAAGGCCTACATAACTGTTTTCATCCCCTTTAAAACACAAAACACCTTCATTCCGACCGCGACCCACGACATCACCGGAGCGGGCAATGGGCCTTTAGGTGCGGTACCTACCACTAATGCATTTTTTCTCGGTTCTATGAAAATAAAGCACATGCATCAGTTATTGCTTATAATCTAGTGATCATTTTGTTTTTATATTTTTTTTTCGAGAATTAGTCGATTTTCTTTATTTTTTTCCCGTTTTCTGTGATCGAAGCTGAACCCTCTTGAAAGTTGTTCCTTCCTTTTTGTTACACCCTGTATAATTAATAAGAAAATATAAATCAAAAATAACGCTACCTTGGAATGGTGACTGAAGGTAAACCGGGCTTCTTAAACTGGCCTTTTGTAGAAGCCCTTTTAGGTTGCGAATCTAACCCAGACGCAATATCTGAAAATTCACAAAAAATAATGAAACTCTGAACCTGTGGGTTTTAAGTAAGTTATTATAATATAGAAGAAGAGAATTATAGTGCTTACCCTGCACTCTGGGTATCTCTAAGAAAATGAAATAACTTCCCAAAAATTTTCTATTTCGAAGTGCTAACGGCGCGTAAGATGTCCCAGAGATTTTCGAGACTGAGTGTATTGATTTTGTGGCTTAGCTGGTTAGAGCACACCCGAACTGAAGGCGGGGTGCGGGTTCAAATCCCGCCGAAATCGAAAAATTTTGGGAACTTAATTCATTTTCTGCGGTTTTTTATTCATTATTAACCGTAAAAAGTATAACGAGATATTTTGCTAGAAAAAGTATAGAACTGAAAGAGCTTACTGGATATAACTGGCTGCGATGCAGATTCTGTGATTTCCGTCCGCCCCAAATTAGCTAAGGTTTGCTGCAAAAACACATCACATAAGAACGCAACATCAATAATCTTACATAACAAAGCAAATAAGCCACTAAAAGGGTAACGTAGGTCCATTCATACCTGTGTTTCCGCATCCAATTTTTCCTTCTCAGTTTTCTCCGTGTTCAAGTCAACGGGTTGTTCGTTTGTCTTCCTTAGACCAGCTATCAGGCTTGTTTGTTGTTTCTGAAAAATGTATAATTTATTTTAACTCTTAGGTATTCTGTTAAAGTTAAAACGAGTGATTTTGCATAATAATATGACTACAACACGATGGAAATGAAAATGAGATAGGTACCAACTGGAGCAGAGTGTAACCGATTCAGCGTAACCAAACCGAGCGTGACGGTTCAGTTACGTTACCTATTCAGAAAAAGTATGCATAAATAATAATACATAAACAATAATATTAATAAAGAAATTTTCACTTTATAAATGTAAGATTGTTGTTCATTACTTACGCTGGTATTTGCCCGTATTTTCTTCAAGCACCCTTCGAGCCATGTGCGAATAGTCTGCTTGGCTACCTCTTCTTCCACCAAGAACTCAAATTCCTCTCTTGCCAAAAGCTCTTCCATTTGCAGCGATTTACGGATGTCTACCGTACGGTACGATAGCATGCTGTAATATTATTCTTAAGTTAATTGTGCGTCAGCGAGCTGAAATTTCATCATCATCATCCGAGCTGAAATACATCCACTACTGGATATAGGCCTTCACCAAAGATCATCCCATCATTCTAACGTTAACTTAAACTTGGTGAAATTAATAGCGTCTAATAATTTTTAATTATAAGATAATCTTTAAGCCAGAGTCCCGACTTCGGTTGACGATAGTATCGCACCGTGCGTGCCGTCTAATTTTCCCATAGGATTTGGCGCAGCGCCTCTATCGTGCGGACAGGGAACTACGCAAATCCCATACAAAAATGAGAGGTCAAGTCATGATGCTATCGTCAACCGGACTTGGGCCTCTGGTCAGAATACGATAAAGGCTCAAAACAGATTAATAAATCTAAAAATAATAAAGAACCCTTATTTTTTTCTAAAAAACTAACTTGATAACATCATGGAACGTCACATCCTCCCCGTTATGCAGTCTCTCTAGTTCGTAGCACATGTATTTGAACAGCAGCCTTTCCTTGTGCGTATCACACTCAAGTCTTCCCCTCAGAAGTCGAAGAATAAACTTCACCTGAAACGAACACGAATTGTGTAAAAAGCGAATTTTACCATAACTGGAAACTATTAAAGATTTTCTTTTACACACCATAACAAAGAAACCGTTCTAATGTTTCTTCATACTTCTATGTTACAGTTTTCTTAGTACTTAAGCGTTCCATCTAACAACACTTGATTCGTCAATCAGGTGTTCTTACATAGATTTCAGATCGGATTATGAGAGTGAGGAAATAGAGAGAACATCTGTGTTTACGCAGACTTATGCACTACAATATATCCTGCCTGGCACCTGGCTTGTCTTTGTTGAGACTGGCCGCCGAGGCCGAATTTCGGCTAGGAGGACATCACATGTAGTAAGTAATATTCACCTTTCGTACTGGTATAACCCCTTTTTGGTGAACATCAACAATATTCCATGTGTTCTGGAAATTCCTTATGTCAGCATATGACAGCAGGGCGTCTTCTTCGTTTGAGTAAAACAAGGAAAAGTTCTCCATGATGATAGCTGCAAGTAGTCATGTTACGAATGATCCAACTACACTGGCTGCGCCAGTTAAATAAAATCAAGTAGTTTAAAATTAGGGGTATATTTAATTTAGTATATTTTTGTTTAAACGACCAGCTATCTATCTATGCCATTCAGTAAAATGATTTGACCGCTATTGTTTCATTGTCTGCGAGTATTCAGAAAGAGCCAATGAGTATGTGAAATAGTATGAGCCAGTCATTCACTGAATGGCATAGAAAGATCAGTTGATTGGTATTATAGTAGTCTTGTTATGACTTATGACAGTTTTACATTTAATTTTTAAACGGGCAGTGGCAGAACTGTGACAATTCTCGCAGAACCAATCAAAATGTTGTAGATAACAAAATTAAAGCTCTGATCTCTGATCGGTATATTTACGATCCTTACCCACTAGTAAATTCAGCACTATGTAAGTGATAATGACGTAGAAAGTGCAGAAGTAAGCCAGAGACGCAGTGAAGTTGCCACAGTCAGTCTCCCAGTAGTTGTCGGCGGGCGTACAGTAAGGCGGGGCGACCATACAGTCGTGCATTATCTTGTTCCAATCCTCGCCCGTAACTATGCGGAACAGCATCGCTACGCTGTGTATAGGTGAGTTGAAGTTGGCTCGTCTGAAATTTATGTTATTTATTAAATTCTTAATGTTGTCAACATAAGATTAAAAAAAAATTGTTTAAGAGTGCAAATCACTACGCGACAACGGAACTGCGCGGCCGCGGCACTTTATGTCAAAATATAACAAAATCACGAAATAAGCCGCGCGGCCTTTTTCGTCATTTGTTCTAATTTGACATAAAGTGCCGCGGCCGCGCAGTTCCGTTGTCGCGGAGTGCGTTTCCACCTTAAATCTTGTTGTTGTAAAGGTAATAATGATATTTTTGAATTGGTTTTGACATGATTACTTTGGTGCTTAGCTTAATTCGTACCTTGCGCAATTAAATTATAATTTAATAAATGCTGATCAATCCACACCGTTTCATTGAGCCACAAAGTAAGCAGAGCTTGCGACATAATGATGACCCAAAAGGGTACTAGATAACTGGTTAACTTAATACAATACTAATATATAGATAATTTTATTTTTTATATAATACGCTGAAAACTCTCAGAACACCCGGAACAAATATCTGCAGATCATACAAACATTTTTCTTGAGGCAGGGATCAAACCCGTAGCGGTTTCGATCCCCACCACCTCCTGTATCACAGATGGACCTATGCCCGCTGCACCACAGAGGTCGTCACTTTTGACGGTGATTATATTGTTGATCGAAGGTGATGACCAGGGGTCGGAATAGGTAGAGTTTTTATGTACCTAATGTTGTAAAAAACCGAGGATAACATAACATGGATATGCCTTTTTTATCCCTGGATTGAGAATTGATCAAATGTTTTCTCATTTTCAGGGATTGATATTATTGTCTTCTAAATTTCTTCTTTCCTATGTTAAACACAAATTAGGTAGCGTAACCACCACACCTGGCCTTCCTCCAGTAGTACTTATTCAAAATATCATACTAATTTAAAAAAATTTTGGGGTTGGCCCCCAAACTTTAATTATGTATGTAAAATAAGTGAGATATTTTGGATAGGTACACAAAAATAGTAATTTTAGATACGAGATTAGACCAGGGCTGGGAGAGGTGGAGGAGTCAAATAATAGAATCAAATTAGAACTAGTATTTACAATTGAGCTCACTGCGAACAACCTAGAGGTAGCTCAACTACAGTCGAAACTGTCCCCAAGACGCTGACTGCATTGTCCTGCTGTTCAGAAAGAATAGAGACATGGATAAATGAAACAAAGTTGTCATTAAGTATATAATTTTTATTAATCAAATCAGTATTAACAAGTCAATGAAATGAAATATCAAAAGTTTCTATTTCAACTATGTCAGAAATACTGGCGGAAGCTAAAGGTTCACGTCCACATCATTTACTAAAGAATTAAAATATATTGTCATAATTTTTTCAATATTTTCTTCTTTTAATCGGTTTCGATATGGGTGCAACACCCACTTAAAAGTTGAAAATGATCTTTCAACATCAACCAATGTGAGCGGAGCAAATTCTAGCAACGTTTCGTGGCTAGTTTCGCTAATATTTCTAACGACATCCAAGTCTGGATTTCGATTCATAATTTGTTCAAGATTTTTTGTAGTGCATCATTTCCCGTCCAATTAATGACTGCTCTCACTGTGTCAAAAACTACTAAAGCTTCCGTAATAGACAGGTTATGCTTTTGCAAGTTTTCCAGGGCTACTTGAATAATTTTAAAGTATTTCTCCATGTAAATCAATTGTGTTTGTAAATTTTCATTGTTCATTGCATGTTTTGCTTGTCTAATAAAAAGTGCATCTCGGTTGTTTAACATAGTAAATACGTCTTATCAAAATATTTGGCAAAGTAAAATGATGTCTCTAGCCAGGTGCCCCATCTTGTAATAACAGGCTGTGGAGGCAAAGGTAAATCTGGGTATTTTTCTTTCAAATTTTTTACTCTACTTGGGGACTTAAGAAATGTTTTTTTTACATAATTTGATATAAGCATATCGACATTCTTGTATTGAACTCATATTTGTTCTGCGAGACGGTGCAATGCATGAGCTAAACATATAATGTGAACAAGTTTTGGAAATTTACTTTTTAAAATACGCCCAGCTAACAACATGTATGCTACACTGTCTGTACACATTATCAACACATCAGTTACCCTAGATTCAAAAGAATCGCCCCACGTATTTTGAAAAGTTTCTATCACAAATAGAGAAATTGTATTGCCATTTACTTTTTCTAATGCTTTACAAGCTATCAAGTGTGTCTTATTTGGTTTTAAGGGGCTTAAAATCCTGACCATTAAATGCACTATGTATTTACTTAATATATCTGTTGTCTCATCTAAGGATACCCACAATTTGGCGTTTCCTATTTTGGTGTAAATTTCTTGAATTCTGTTTCTGTAAACTTTTCGTAGTAACGATTCGTCTGGTACAGATCTGCCACTGCATTTGCAACTTAAATATTTTGCAAAAAACTTTTTGAATGCGGTGTTATTGACTTGAGACCACGGTATGATACACATGATTAAAAATTCAATAAAATCAAAATAGAAGTCTTCCATTGGCGATTGTCGGGTTCCTTTATGTGTAGCTCCATTAATGTGTCGGTCTAAATTGCTTTTTTTTGTAGCCTTTATAGAAGTTTCACACTTAGCACAAAATAATGTTCCACTTGCATGGTCGTAGATTAAATTTGAATCGTCCGTCTTTGATCCAGCTCCGCACAACGTCTTCCCTTATAGTTGGGTGTTCCATGATGGCACAAACAAAATGGAGGAGTTGCTTTCTTGTTGTAGAAATGGATTACCTAGAATACAACAGAAGATCGTGAACACAAAGTATTTTAATTTAACAGCAGTTTAAGCGATGTAGCTAAAGATCAAAGAGAGGAAAAATCGGTTAGTTACGCTATACACGGATTTTAAAATACCTAATGAAAAAATGCCGCTATGCTACGAATTTTTCAGTTCTAACTCCAACAATGGAAGATAAGTTCGATAGAAAAGTTTTTCTATAGTATACTCCTAAAGCTAGCCTGGGTCTACAGAATTTGAAAGAAAAAAAATAATAAATTAAAATGCCCTTAATATCTTTTAAGCTTCTAATGTGTTTTTCAAAAGTATTCTGTACCGACGTGAAATTCGTACCTGTTTGCACTCGTTCATGGCTAGGGACAATTCATTATTTATAAGATGTACCAAAACCGCAATCCTACTGTCTCTTTCTATTCAAAGTCAAAAGTTAATAACCAGGTATAAATTCCCGGAAGAGTTCATTGTTGTAGCTTACCTAAAAAACTGGTTGTTTTGGTTTTCACTGTGTAAGGTATTTGTTGATTAAAACTAATATTGTTTGCTAGCAGTAACACAATGTGTAGTATATGTAAGATGTGATATTTTAACATAATAAACATTTTCCTTTCGAAATTACAAGAATCTGATTCCGAGCATAGCGGCACTTTTTGTTAGGTATTTTAAAATCCGTGCATAGTGGGAATCCAGCGAACTAACCGGAAAAGACTAGCACTAAACTAGACTAGCTTTTATGTAGAATATACATTAAAATTGAAATTTTTTATGTAGTCAAGATTATACAAATAATAAAGCTATTGAAACTCACCTTATGTGTAGGTATCTTGAAACTGAATTCAAATACAGGAGCAAATATCACGTGTGTTTAGTATTGCTCACAACACCACTATCAAAATTAAAAGTCCCAGTCCAATAAACGTAGCCAAAATATGCAGGTACAATCCAAAAAAAACGTAAGCCAAGGTCACTGATATGAAAATCCAATACCGAAAATAAATGCACCCACACTCGACGCACCGAAGAAGACGAGTGAACCAAAATGTATATCCACCCTCTCTTCGAACTGGTCGTCCCCTCACCCCGTAACGTCCACCCCGCACCCCGCCTTGTAACGGTAGGAATATGAACATTAGAAAGAGAAATAAATAACGTCTACGCGGTCCACACGCCAGGTTGAGAAACAAAAACTGCTATCTGACTTACCGGGCCGGAATCAGTCGCTTTTATATTTTTTTTATAATATTAAGATTCCTAATTATATTTTAGGAATGAAAATGTTTCGTGTTTGAAGTACGTAAATAAATTTTAGAAGAATTTCGGGATTGATATTGTATATCAATCCCGAGATAAAAAGGCATATCCATATTAAGCTATCGTAGTAGTGTGTATGACGTCATTTGGTACTTAAAAACTCTACCTATTCCGATCCCTGGTGATGACAGAATAAACCGAAAAACAACAATTACATTTAACATTAAACAGTTAAATGTATTTGTTTAAAATAGAGAATTTTATGCAACTTACCTCCCAATGCCTTCACCGTATTTCACATTTCCGAACACAATCGTCCCAGCCAAAGCGTAGAAGAAGACGAGTAGAAACATTCCGAATATAATGAAGAAACTCTTGCAAACGCTCACTCCGACAGTAAGCATTAGCATCTTGAGAGTGGTGTGCTTGCCGGTTATGGTGAAGAAACGGAGAATCACCACCATGAAGCCAACGAAGTATGACAGATCGTTCTGAAATGAGTATTCGGGATTCAGGTACTACTAGACATGAAGGTAATGTTTGTTACAAACGAATTAGCCCGAAATAGAATTACTAAGAATATCATCAACAGCATAATTTAGAGCCCAAATTTATCAGCTGCTTGGTATATAGGTACGTGCAATCAATCACTATCATGCAGGAGACATGAATAACTGCAGAATGTTTTGCCACTTCTCATAGGTATGCCAATGTTTAAAATTCTTATACTTGGATGATTCTTATAAACTGTTTGACGATGTAAAGTGCTACATACCAAAGGTAAACCTAACCAACTAACTAGGGTTAAGAGCAAAGAGCAACCTACGTACCACGGTACGTACCACGGTACGTAGGTTGCTCTTTGCTCTTAACCCTAGTTAGTTGGTTAGGTTTACCTTTGGTATGTAGCACTTTACATCGTCAAACAGTTTATAAGAATCATCCAAGTATAAGAATTTTAAACATTGGCATACCTATGAGAAGTGGCAAAACATTCTGCAGTTATTCATGTCTCCTGCATGATAGTGATTGATTGCACGTACGTTGCTATAACCCAGACAACATTTGGTCTTGCCAAATGTTTTACCGCAATCACTGCCAAGCTTCAGCGATACAACTACCAAAGGTTAAGTTAGTTCGTGATCAAATATCAAAGTACACAAACAAGGAAAGGCATTTATCCATGGTTGGGCCGGTACTTAATCGCATGAAGTGTAAATAAATAAATAAATAATGCTGGACAATTCACACAGCCTTATCCAGCCCCAAGCTAGTGTTATGGGTACTAGATAACTGATATACATAATATAATACAATACATAGATAGATATCATAGTTATATAGTGTCGATTTTACCTTCAATGTGAAATGCATAAAGATCCATATACAGCCAGCGACGGTGACGAGGAGATCGTATCTATTTCTTCGGCTCTGCCAATAACCGCGCGGCGTAAACGCAATCGTCTTCAACAATACTTCTACCACGAACACCAGCGTCAGAAGTGCTGATGTAAGAGCTAGTTGTTCAGTATGCGGCGAGTATTTCGACCACTGAAAAAATATCAGAATAAATTAGGGTGTAATAATACTATTAATATATAGATAACTAGCAGCGCCTCGCGGTTTCACCCGCGTAGTTCCCGTTCCCGTAGGAAATTCGGGATAAAACGTAGCCTATGTCCTATTCCAGACTATAATCTATCTCTGTGCCAAATTTCATCCAGATCCGTTTTGCCGTTCTGGCGTGATAAAGGAACAAACATCTATCCATCTATCCATCCATCTAAACTTTCACGTTTATAATATTAGTGAGATAATACTAATATATACCTAGATACTTACAGTAACAGCCAGTAGTCCGCTGTTGATGAGCACAACAATAGCGATGACTCTCTTGAAGGTGAGGTTTTGTGTGACGTCGTATGCGAATGCTCGCACTTTTCTCTTGTTCGGGCGCGGGGGTAGGTGCAGTGGCTGAGCTATTTTCAATCTCTTTTTCAAGTCGCACCTAAAATTATTAGTAGCGTAAGAAATTGTTTGACGAAATCGCGCTACGTTATGGTGCTCATTAGAGGAAGCTATGTCCAGCACTGGACTAGAATCTGCTGCTGATGATGATGATGATGATGATGAAATACGCAAAATAGTAATCCTGAAATCTGAAGAGGCATTGACTTGAATTTTTTTATGATTGCGTTATTTTGTTTCATATAATAAAGGTTCCATATATTTAGGCCCATAAATGATTCTGTTGGACATATGTAGACACTTCTGAAATAATAATTTGCTCTGCCCATTATGTTAAAATCATTTCATCTACGTAAATTTAAACCTGCTGTGTTACTTACCACCTCCTCTGGTCGACAGTCAGCAGAGCCGTTCCTTTGTTCTCTGAATAGTTAGCGATGACAACGCCGACGAACAAAGTCAACCCGATCATACAACCCAAGAATATGTAAACGTGTATATAGATGGCATGGACCTGAAACGAAACATTAAGTAGATGTATTATTTTAGACCGAACATAAGATAACTGACTCTTGTTATAGTTGTAATCCATTTAGTCTTAAGGTGTTTTGAATAAAATTATTATAATTTATAAAACCCCAAGTATTATAAAGCTTGTTGACTTGATGCCCAAGAGTCCTGTAAAATCAAAAGGAAATAAAGTACTTTGATATTTGAAAGCATAGAAATCTCTAGCTTCCCAATAAAATTCCTATACCTAGTCACATTCAAATTGGTCAATCCGTTTGAGGAGGTATTTTAGGACTACTCAGACACTTTAATCGTTTCCACTGACATGACGAAGCGGAACAAAATCGACCAATTAGAAAATAGCTTGATGATGAGATCTTTATTTCAAGCAATGTGATTGGTCGATTCCGTTTCGAGTCAGTCGAAGGCACTTTTCGACCTCTCCTTGGCGGCAAGGGTTATAAATTGCATTTTATCTTACCGGTCCCAAAGCTTTTATCAGTACATCACGTACGTCCAACCATCCCTTGAATGATAGCACTTCGAACAATGTCAGAAGTGCGTCGCCGATGTTATCAAAGTTGAATCGTTTCGGGTTCGCCCTGAAAGAACATTGCAGTTTATTTTTTAAAGATCTTGACTAAATTATTTGTGTTTGTACTTTTTCATTACATTACATCTATTATTACAGGTAAGACCTAACACAATAGAGCAGTTTAGTCGTCCGCAAACTACCTAGGTATCTATTTGTTGCAACAACTATCGCTTATCTAGTGAATAAAATTTAGTCTAGTCACTGCAGCATTATGCACGGCCGATGGAGGTCACAAATCGATGACAGATGAGGCCCATTTCGTTTTCGCCACTTTGGCGCAGAGCGTTTACGTGAGGGGCGTGACCGTCCAAGGAACTATTATTAAGGTTGTCTTGTTGTTTTGGTACGCCTCAAAATATTTAAATTATTATACCAGAGACGGTCGAGAACAGTACTTTAAATTGGCACAATAAACAACTGTCTTGCGTTTAGAATATTCCCTACAGCGTACTTGTATAATAGAGCTCGGTAAGTCTATTGTAACGAAGAGTAGGACGCCCTCCGGCCAGGTAGGATAACGATCTGCGACAGACTGCAGCAAGATGCGATGCAAGGGCGCTATTGCGCTCATTAGGGGAGGCCTAATACCTAACAGTGGACCAACATAGGGTGAACATGATGTTAAAAAGTTAATTTGGCTAAAACTTAGATAGATGATTTTTTGCAGGCGACGTCTGTACCATGAAATATTAATTATCTAAGAAGATAATTACCAAACTCTAGGCACAAGCATAGACGGGAAAGTCTCATTGATCCCGGGTCGCAGTTTCATCTTAGTCACGAACACTCGTCTCATGAACACGCCGACGCAATCTTCGCGCCTCGCTATTGTAGGGTCGTTGCAGCGGGCTAATCTACAACGACAAAAAAAACAATTAAGGCATTCTCTTCGACAAAGATCGGTCTACCAAATCAAAATGCTTTCTTTACATAAAACTGTACCTGTCAGTTAAAGAGTTCAAAGATAAGAATCTTACTGACGCAACTGTCGACACTGAGATGCTGCTGGTTAGGGACTGGTTAGATAAGGAGATAGTGTATAAATCTTGGGAGATGGATGAGGCGGCGGTTCGGGTCATTGACCTTCCGTTAGGTGCAGGTGCTCCCCGGACGGATGTTTTGGGAAGTACCTGCACCAAATTGCGAGACGGGAACCGACACCGTCTCCTCCATCCAGTAGTGAGGTCACTGACACTGACCGAGAGTCCCCTGACTCTCGACCGAATTGCATGACTCCATTATGTCTCAGGGATGAATCCAGTGAACGGGGCTATCCCTCCATATACCGACGCCCTTACGGGCATACCGCTGGGGCCAGATTATAAATGCTAGCGCGACCCGATCTTGCCCTACTACGGCGGGGGTTCACGGGTGGGTTTTTAGTGGGTTCAAGACCCACACACTCCGTTCGGCCCCCCTGTAATTGACAATACACTGCTATGTCAGTGCAGATTGCAGTTATGTTTTTGGAAGTGCATAATAAAATAAACTCTAATATTTTGCTACTAACCTCCCACCGTACAACTGCACACCGTAACTCGCAAATACAAACATCAGCAGTATTAGCAGGGTCGATACCTGAAAACAATAATCTACTATAATTTGAAATGAAATTTTAAATTTAAATTTCAACGTTACCTGTAGATTGTTAATTGTTATAACTAGTTTTCATTTATTTTTATTTTTTGATTGTAATTTTAAATCGAAGACACGAAAATACTATTTATAAAAAAACTCTGTCCGCCCGTAAACGTTTCGCTATTAAAGGGCTGGTCAAATTTTAATGCAATTTGGCATAGAAATATAGGTTACACTGTATCCCAGAGACAAGGTTAGGTCACTTTTATTCAGGAAAGAGGTGCGCGAACCGCGCGAATAGTTTGAAACTTATAACATAAGAAATCAAAATCATGGGAGAGATTCAGGTAATATAAAACGTGGTAATAATTCTGTCCAGAAGTATCACTGTTAAAACAGGGTCTAAAATACAATTCACAAAAATTTTAGGATTTGTGCCAAAAGTAAACTACCGTGTACAAAAATAAGTAAAAAAAAGCAGTAGTTACCAATAGAATCTCCTTGAAGCCTCTACACAGCTCATAGACCACTTTGCGCATATGCGGCACCAGTGTGAAAATCCTCAGAGGGCGCACACAGCGCAGGATCATCAGCATTTGGGCGAGCGAACCCGGAGGCACGCGGCGAGGCATCCATACCAGGAACGTGAGCGATACCTACAATCACAATAGGCAAATATGATATGCACGCATCAGCTTAAGAGCTGCCTGTGTATTCAAATAATAATAATAAATAAAATATTGCTGGACAATCCACACCGCATCATCTAGCCCCAAGCTAAGTAAAGCTTGTGTCAGTCGTTCAGTAATCAGTTCTCTAGTATTGGATACTAGAGAACTGATTATACTTATTCAAAACATTAAATGGATAGATATTTTATTATTTATAGAAATCACCCAGAACAAATATATGCAGACTGTATAAATATCTGTCCCGTGGCGGGAATCGAACCCGCAACCTCCTACGTCCCAGGCGGACCTTCGCCTGCAGCGCCACAGAGGCTATCAACACTTTGACTTTTGTAGATCATTTTGTGTGCGAGACCGATGTGGAAACTTGTGTCTTGGTCTCCTAGCACGAAGCGCCACTTACGAGCCATTGTTTACCCGGCCTAAGAAAACCCCAGACCCGAAATATATGCAAACCTACAAACATCTGCTCCGCAGTGGGAAACGAACCCAGAAGAAGGCCCCTCGCCTTTCGCCGTCGACTTTCGCCAATTTCACAGAAGTTTCACTGTCTTATCAAGACCTTGGTGGTCGATGGCCCTAAACTATAACTTGCCAGGTAAATAACAATAATACCAGCCTTTTATTTACGCGGCCAAGATTACAAATACATGAAAAAATATCTTAAAATAACTAAGGAATCTCCTAAGTTATTTATGTCATCGTTTCTGTGTTGCTTCGACAAAATGTCTCTCAGTTCGCTGTGTTAGGTAAATACTCACGATATAAATAAAGACGTCTAACACAGCAGCAGCGTCCTTCAAGTAAGCTTTCGGCGTGAAGAAGAGACCGTCGGCCAATATCTTCAGTGCCAGTTCCAGGCTCATGAATATCACGAATCCATATTCAGCAATCTAAAATCAGTCATAATCCTTTGTAATAAGTTCAATTTCGAAAATTCTTTATTTTATAGAGACCATTCTATTTTAAAAGTGGCAATAACTACTGGGACATTAACATGTATTGTTGATTCCGTTCCCTGCAATTTTTAAAGCTAGAGTTAAGTGAAAATTTAACAAAAACCTTGTTTGTAACCTTGTGTAATTAGGTACTTCCAAGTCAAGTCCAATACAATAAACAATTTTAAAGTTCTAAATTCAACAATCACAATTTGAAGAATTGGTTATTGTTGTCACGCGATTTATGTTGGGTACCTGCAAGACGAAATTCTCCATAACTCTGTAGGTGGGTGTTTCAAACATCATAGACAGGCAGGACAGCGTCGTTACCATGATCATGACCCAGTCCATATAGGTGACGAGACCGAGGAAGTTACTAAAACAAAGGAGATATATGAATCGATGAACATACATAAAAAAATACATACAGCCGAACATAGATCTTCCTCTTGAAGCCAGTTAAAAAAAAGCAGAGTCTGTAGGCCCAGCAAAGAAGGGTGTTATTATATCATTATATGTTCTGAAGTAGAACTGCCATGCATGCGCCATGCATTGCGTGTTACAACAAACTGACTGGTCCGGTGAACTAGGCGCTTGACCATACAATAAAGGTTAAAATTATATGTCGCAGATCGTGGCATTTCTAGCCCCAATGCAAAGACATCACAATGCTATTAGCTTGCGCATGGCACCGTGTAGTTTGTTTTGTTGGTCAACAGTAATGATGAGAATTGCTTGTTAATGTATCTGGCATCCATGCTGGTCGATTTGAGTTGTCACTTGAAACTAGGGACAACTCTACGGACAACCAAACTATTTGTGAAGAAGTGTCATGCATAGCATAAAAATAAAAGTTATTGCTCACTTAGCTCTTGCCTAGACTTTGTCATGATGTCAATTTTACTTTGACTTACTGGAAACTCTTGTAGTGAACTTTCCTCTCGTTGCCAGTGACGGGGTCGCGGAGCCTTGCGTCGTACCGCGCGTCGACGATCGCGCGGCAAATCTTGCGGAAGCTCGATTCACGAGGCACTATGAGCAGTGGAGTATCGAAGAGAGGGTGGTTTTCACGCAGGTCTTCTTCTCGTTGGTTCCTGAACAGATATTTACAAGTAAGACAGTACTAATTCATAACATAACTATCTTAGCTAACCCTTTCCCGACGCACATGGACGACTCTACTTCCTCTACCAGCAGCTGCGGCGTACTGCAGAGGCGTGGCAGTGAATAGGATATACTAAACGCGGAGGGTATACTGACGCTGAGCAGTGTAGAATCGACCAATCTCCAGTTGGTTCTATGATAAGTCCATTCGAGTAACGGGGAAGGTACACTAATAAATCCGCATCTAAATCGATTATTCCGATTGGACGCTACAACATACATTGGCGTTATGGAAAAAAGGAATACGTCTGGGTAAAGATTAACACATTTAAACTATATATAATATCTACAGCAGAGTTAAGGATAGATTTTACAAGCTATCCTTTCTAAATACATTTTCATCTCAGCCAGTGTAGTTTGAAGCGGCTTGACTGATTTCAAACGGGCGTAAGACGAAGGAACCATGCGTGACGTAGCACCAATGTCTACGTTCTACGGGGCTCGAAGGACATTTCATCTAGCTATAAATCCTAAAAAAGTCAAAAATACCTTCTCATATCCGCCTCTCAGCCTAAAGCAGCCTGGTGTCCAGATATGGCAGGCAGGTGCGGAACGAGTGTACCACGCGTGACCCAGCACCATTAAAAAATACTTTTCTCAATATTCTCTCTAATTTTATCTTAATCTGCCGGAATACCTTCTCATCTCAGCCTGTTGCCTCTTAGCCTGGAGTAGCCTGATGTCCAAATAAGGCGGGCGGGCGCGGGACGAGGGAACCACCCGTGAGGCCGCACCGATGTCGCCGTTCTCAAGCAGATGTTCGTAGGTCTGCTTAAGTTTGATTGAACCGCTGCGCACGGAACGGCGGATGGAACGTGAACCGAATCTGGACATAAGAATGCTCTCGATCTACAAATTTTAAACAATAATAGTAAACCAAAATCAGGTTATGACTCTTTTTGCCAAGACTTTGAAAAGCTAACAAAGTCCATTGTATTTGGATCAAAAGCTAATGGCTGCAGCTGAGAGTTTGCTGTCGTTGGTTCTCCCAAAAAGAAACGTCAGGTATCTTTAATATGCATAATGCCCAATGATGCAAGTTGAGCCCTCTTTACAATTAGCTAAAAGCGTCTTCTTCTATTGCCATAACTCAAAGATAGATAAAACACTAACCTCCTTATTCTTAATGGTCTATTAATTTAAAACAGCTGCTAAGCAGTGTTATTTCTCACTCTGACTTTTTGTTTTATGATACGATAGAATAAGACAAAAAGAGAAATAGCAATACTTTAAGTTAGCAGACTATTATGAATAAGGGGGTAACATTATGAATTATGATGAATATAAGGTGTAGGTTTAGGCGAATTCAAGTTTAGTTTAGGTTTATAAAGATTGACATACTTTTTCTGATCGACTCGAAGTTGTTTAGCGCTAGAGATGGTCCCCTGCGGCTTGAGTCCTTTACCGCCGGTCGCCAACATAGCAGAGTCGCCAAGTAGGGGTCGGTGGTTGTTCGAGTCCCTAAAACATTGTTTTTTTTATATGAGAAAAGATGTCTTATTTATGCAGAAACACATAGAAAGCATAATAAACAAAATAATAAAAACCTGTAACACTACGTTTGACAAGCTCCAAAATAATCATCTGAAAGAAAGAAAATAAAACATAAACAACAAAATAAGGTGCCTACAGAAAAATGCGAAAAATATATAAACGTAATGAGTATGTTGAAAACAGGAGATTGTAATAATTTGACAGTTTCATCGCCACCGATGCACATGGACCGCCGATGCAGCTGGTTAGAGTCACCAGCTGCAGCTGTGGCGGGCGCCTGCGGGTTGCACCGCAGAGGCGTAATTGTGGTCAAATGAAGGTCTACTGACTATAAAAAAATGGCGTTAAGGCAAAATACAAAACGTAATGCAAATTACTCAATAACAGCGCTGATAACATATCTCCTAAGCGCATAGCTGGGTCGCTGCAACGGTGGCGCCACCACAAGCGTCTTCACCAGATATCGTTTGCGGTACGGGAAGGCTTATCTTAGCCACGCCCATGTATTCAAACGCGCGCTTAGACGATATAACAAGAATAATTAGTAAAACAAATTACTCAATAATAGTGCTGACGACATGTCTCCGAAGCGCAGAGCTGGGTCGCTGCGAGGGTGGCGCCACCACAAGCGTCTTTACCAGACATCGTTTGCGGTAAGGGAAGGCTATCTTGGCGACGCCGATGTATTCGAAAGCACGCCGTGAGACGTCGCCAGCTGATCGACTGCTGGCACCTTGGTTCACTCCGTCTCTCAGATCTTCTTCACCTTCCACTTCACATACGAACTGACGCATGAATGATTCGCGGACCTGAAATACAAAGGATGAGAAAAATGCTTCGTCCGCGAAGCATTTTAAGTATCTAAAACTTAACTTAACGTTGTCTAAGTAACTCTAAGCTGTATAATGAGTATAATGAATGACACAGCTAAGAGTTCCTAGTGTTGTAAACTTAGTTGTTGTTAGCGTGGATAAAAAAGTCTTAAGAAATTGGGTCAGATGGCGCCCAATTATTGGATTATTATTATTGGATCTATATTATCGAAACTCAGGTCCTCCAACCACGACGACCTTCAGTATTTTATGATTACCATTAGGAGGAGGTCAACGACAATTACAGTTCGTAACTTTGTTACAGTGTTTGACAACAAACATATATAGGCATTATCCATTTGTAAATTACGAAGACGGTCAGAGCAAAATACTTCTTCAGCACTCTCGTCCGAAAACGGTGACTTTGCTGCTCACAAATAGTGAGCAAAATCGGGTTTTGCTCACACGTAGGATAGAGATATTCAACTTGTTGAAAAAAGTAGTTTGCATTCAGAATGTTGCACTATATTTCGATGGTGTATTAAGAAATTGAAACACAACTGAAAGGCGCCGACAAAAATTTAAAACTACCTTGATTTAACTGGTCTGTGAAACTACGCAATCAGCACCAGAGGACTTTCTCATGGAAGGCCGAGCAATTTTTGGGTACATAAAAGGGACTTTATGTGGGAGCTGCACTTATGTGAGCTGCACTTATTTTAGCTTATCGGAGAGAAGGAGGTAAGACAGCGTTCAACCGATTCAAATCCAATTTTTTTGTAGAGGAAAGTAGGTACTTAAAGAACAAAAGTACTTACTTATATAAAACTTAAAATAAAACAAAATTTTACTTAAAACAAATCTTACAACTTAAAACAAATCTAACAAACCGTCGTCATAGAAAATAATAATTTAAGTTCGTTCGCTGTTTGAAACAGGTTTTTATCATCGAAACCCTCCCTCATAGTTGATCAAAATGAGTTTCTGACGTTCGACCTCTTTTATAAATTACAAAATACTTTTTCTCCCTAGTCGAGGTGAAAAGTTGTATGTTTAACTCGAGAGCAAATATTTTTTGTTTCATGACTTTTAAATCCCTCAGCTCTAGCTCAGAAATCTACTTTAGAGCCTCTCTACTATAGACTGCTTCGCTAGCTCGGGATTTAATATCGTCACGTTCAACAAAAAATCGTTATGCCCACTTGTTGAACAAATAACTATTAGTCATTTTACCTTGGGTAAGTTAAAATCGCCAGGTACTTTGTGCAGTCTGGTCATTTGCGGGCTGTCTGGGAACTTCTCGAATATTCTAAGCCGGAACGGCAGACTCTCCTTGATCTCTGCACTCTGCTGCCTGTACCGCAGCTGTTTCAGTTTTTTTATGTCCTCGTCTAGCTCCAAGTTGTCCAAGATCACCGCTACGAAAAGCGAGAGCACGATCTGGAATTTGATGATTGTTAGAATCATTTCTGTAGGTAGAGTAGGAGCTCACAATTTTTAAATTATCAGGGGGTTTACTCGGAAACCGAATCAGAAATTTAGATTTTCGTTTTTACGAGTGCTGGGCCCAGTTCAGGTCTAATACCTTGGTTGATATTTTCTCAAAATTTCTCCAAAGATCTCTATTTAATATCTAAAGTTCAGTACCTCAACTTAGATTACAATTCGACTTAATTTTTATTTTTAAATAAGGTGTAATATATTTAATCTATAGAAGGCCCCTTAGTAGTTTTCTCTATAAGTAGCTACTCTCTACACTAGCTTTTGCCCGCGGCTTCGCACGTTCTTTTTTCAATTAACCTATGTCCGTCTCCGGGATATAATTTACCGCCCTAAGAAGACAAGAAGAGTAACTCTATCTGAGTTACTGTCACTTTCATAATATTAGTTTGGCTTACCCAATACTCTAGCACCGTTATTATTCTGCACTTACCAAAGTCACGAATAAGTGGTAGGATATAAAGTACACGGCAACCAGTGGTGTCAGCGTTTGACTAGTCCTGACCATCGTCTCATCCATAACTTCGACCCAGGCTTCTTGTGTCAATATTTGGAACATAGACATAAACGCCTGAAAAAATACAATCAATTGTTGACGGAAATTTTAAGATCTTGTAGGTTCATTTAAAGATACTAGGTTTTATATGAGAGGCACAGGGCCGCACGGAAAGGTGAGGGAGGAGGCTTGCCCACTGTTGGGCAGCAGAGGATGGTTATTTAGTCACTCATGGGCTTTTTATTTTTTCCAGGTGTTCTGCGTAAAGAAAATGTTCGTCCCCGGGATGCCGTCTACCTCTCCGATTTATTTTATTAAAATCCTTACAGCCGTTTAGGCGCGAAACGGTAACACAGAAATATTTCTGTGTGGTAACAGGTCTGTCTCTGACATAGACAGAATAACTGTCGCTTTTATAATATTATAGTATACTAATTCTACGCCCGCGCCTTTTTATGTTCATCCCTAGGATACTCCATGCCAAATTTCTATCAGATCTATTCAGCCGTCTAAGCGTGAAAATTTAACAGAGAGAATGGTTTTAGTTAATCAAATATAAGTATGGATAAGTACCTCATCAAAAGTTTCGAACTTGGTAAATTCGCACAGGAAACAAAACAGCTGCATTGAGATTGAAGAGCTGATGATAAGCAAGCACATTGTGAATATTATGAGGCTTCCTAGTTTCTTCCCTGGACCGAAGATCTTGTATACGAATCCTTCAAGTAATGGCGATGCTTTTATCAATCTTACTATACGAAGAACCTGAAAGGTATCAACTTTGTATGAAGCTAACATAAGGAAATTAGTAAGATGTATTGCTATCTCTTTCACTCTTCAGGACAACAACAAATAATGTGAACACATAATGCAGCTACTAGCTGAAAATGCCTAAGCCAAATGAGGTGGGTTTCGTCTGCCACAATCACCGTGCTTGTCAGGCGGATTGCTGATCGCCTAAGCAAGCTCATAATTCCAATGCTGATACCACCCAGCACAAAATCGTGCATTCAAATATGGGCTTAAACTCGATACATTGTACAGTGACAAAATGGATTAAAATATAGGATTTTATTTGACCATCCCCGTGCGGACGATGCCAGTCTTAGTCCAGCTACTTTTTTTGACAATCGCCCATGTAGACAATGCCAGTCAACGACTTTATTTGACAATCCCCCGTGGAAAAAAGAGACTTCATATTTACCTGAAAGTATGTAAATCCAGACATGTAAAACTGCGGTATAATGTGTATGGTGGTTCCAATTGCAAGGAGCAGCTCAAATTTGTGGACAGAGTGTTTGAAGTATCCTTTTAACCCTAAGCACCAGATTTTTATTAACGCTTCCAGATCCAGAAATATTGTAAATGCAATCTGGAGAAAAATAAATAGTTTGTATTATTGTGTGTACAAAGAAAATTGCACCTTAGGACTACCTAGAAACAAACTAGAAGTAGGTACTTACAATTGAAAAAGTTGAGCTAACTGCAGACTGTTACAAACAATCTAGCATATTTTAGAGGTAGCTCAACTGATCGTATATTGTTAGTTTGATGTTATTTTTATTTTGTATGGAGAGCGGACACCTTGATTATTGATCCAAAGGTCTACTACCTATTGGTACAGGTAGTAGGTACCTGTTAGTCAGTAGTAGTAGACTAGATAAACCAGTTTTTTTAAGCGTTAACTATTCTTCTTTCTACCTTTCAACTCACCTCGATGTAGTAATATTTCTGGTAGAAAAACTCTCGCGGGTTACCATCATGTTTAAAATTCATTGTCGCTGTTATAATTCCATTCGCCAAAACAACACCCATGACTAGAAGGCGGAAATAGGCTGAACGTAACATCCTGTGAAAGATCTCTGGGGCACTGCCTGTAAAGTTATAGAACCTTATAGAACCTATTTAACATGACTTAGATTAAGGCAAACCATGCCTGGTGCATAAGTAGGTACCTATTAAATAACCTAGGTACGTACATCTTTGTGACACATGGTCGTCAACTTAAAATATGGCCCAGAACTGTAGTACCTGGGCATGCCCAAAAATGGACAAAGGCTAAAGCAGATTAGGCTGATGATCATGATGACTGTAGTATATTCTGTACCTGAATGCTTATTCTCATCAATAGTAACCAGTTTCCATCCATTATCATCGCCGGTAAAGAACTGTGTGGTGCTGCCTTTGGTGATAGGATTCCTGACACCCCACATTTGTTGGAACTGAACGCGAATCTCGTTGAACGTCTCCGTAATAACAGCTATGAACACATTCTTCACTAACCATGCAAGGAAGAAGATCATTGTGCTGAAAAGAAAGTGTGGCATAAGACAAGTACAAAAAAAAAGGTTCAAGTTCCAATAAGTGTCTGGTCGAAGCGACGCGCAATCCGAGAGCTGGTGAGTATCTGGCGCAGCGCATCAGAATTGCCAATGGCAATGCTGATGCGCTACGCGGAGGTACGGCAATTTGCCATACCTACAGCAAAGCAAAGCAATTGTAAAAAGTAGCTCTAATTTTTTTCTAGGTAATATTTGATTGTAATTTTCTTTGTAAATTAGTGTCCAATAATTTCTTACTGATAAATTCGGAAGTCGAAACTTTGGCTCTGTTTGTTGTTTTTCACACCTAAACGGATCCAAAGATATAGATGGATAGATGGTAAGAATAAGTAAGTGGACGGAAACACATTGGCGAAAAGACGTGATAGGTTTGAATTTTTATGTACCTGAAGTAGAGTGCGGATCTCCAAGTTGGCAAAGAATCTATAGCTCTGTACATGATAAACACCCAGCCTTCCTGTGAGGATGCTTGGTAGACAGTGAAAATACTTGTAGCTGAAAGAAAATGTTGAATTAGCACAACCCCTATCACTATCATAGGCAGTAAGAGCCCATGATCCCAAGAGATCTTTTCTTGGAAATTTTGGGATCATTAAGAATGGGTCTGTTCCTGTTACAAAGATTAACTTTCTCAGTTATGTGATAAAATGAGTCAAGTGACTGATGGATACTTACAGAACTCTTCAAAACCATTGAAGCCCATAATGTATTTAGACAAATTGAGTTTCATGCACTTCATTCCAGGTGGGCATTGATAGCCTGAGCCAGGATCAGGGGAACAGAATGTGTCAGGGATAGCCAACGAATTTATTGTGATTTCGCTAAAAAAAAAACATTTCAGTTAGCAGTAGGTCACTACTTATGTATTTCCAGACATTGTATTCTCCAACTTAAAAAATAATATAACTTCTCATAAAACTTCTATCAAAACTGCTTATTATGTCTCATTATCTTTTGGTGACCACCAGCATTAAAGTAGATTGTATAATTTCAGTCTATAGATGTTAAACTACATAAAATGTTTACAAACCCTGGCCTGGTGCTATTGCGAACACAGTGATGGGTAAGCTCTCCAAAAAACTGAACTCCAAGTAAACTGTATAGTGACATGAAGAACAGAAAGAAGAGTGTCACATTGTAGATCTGCTGGCTAGACCTCCTGTAATACAATGAAAAATATTTAGTCATAGACCATGGCCAAACTTGTCTACTTCAGTTATATGCCATCAAATCACAGGGGCCGGACATCTCCCAATAAAATAGTATATTTATTTAACACTGTCACTGCCCTGTCACAGGTGAACCACCTACGAGAGAGCACTGCTGCAGTGTTAAAACAATGTGGTCCATTATTAACTTACTTGAAAATCTGGTTGATTCTGGACTTTGGCATTGAGAATTTCAGGAAGACTCTTAGAAACCTGATCATGATCAAAGGTCTTGGCGCTCTCAGTATACTCAGGTAGCTGTATCTTGGCACTATTCCAGTCAGCTCAAACATTTGCAGTAGGACAGATACCCAGAGGAAGAAAACCATGGAAGCATCAAATTGGCACCAGTGATCTTTGAGATAGGCTACATCGCCCTGCAATTCAATTGTTAGTTAGATGATGTTAAAGTAACTGTAAATCTGATTTTTAGCATGTAAAAGTGCTTCATTAGGAAAGAAAATATCAATAAAAGAATTTATAAAAATAAGAACTAGTTTTTAAAAAGGAAACAGTTGAGCTAACCGCAGACTATTGTTGACTGATGTTTAAAATAACAGTAGTTATACGCTTACTTTGAGTATTCCCCGTATATGCATTTTGGCAATCATTTCAGCAGTAAATAAAAGGGTGACACTGCAGTCCACGGTGAAAGTAACTGTTTGCAAGTAAGGGTACTTTTCAAATGATTTTGGTGTGTTCAACGAAACTGATAATAAACTTAAAAGGGCGCAAAGCCTTAATATCCGTCGAACCCATAGCTGTAACAAAATAAGTGTTTTATTATGTGGCACAGGCACAGATAAAAATAATGCTCTTGTACCTATAGGTCTAGAATCTATCAAAGATTAATCAGTAATTTTAATTAGGCCTTAATGGTGCTACATAGGAATGCCAGGCCACAAGTCTATGTTTTTAACTGGGGAGAAACCAAATCAAAACACAGGTGCTACTTACTTTATTAACCCATTCTATATCGGCGCTCTCATTGAGAGCTTCCTCAGGGCCATAATCTGCAAGAACCTGCTCCCCCTTCAGGCTTTGCTTTCGCCCTAACATTCTAATGCGTTTAAACAGAATTTTTGAAACAAATTTGTCCAGGTTCGTAAAATAATAAAACAGCTTGCGCTGTTACAGTGTTGATCGATAGCTCAATCTCAGACATGAACCCGCGACCGAAGTTTTGTTCTTCTTGGAGATGGGCCCCTTATGAAACTCAAGCAAATACATTGAAAAAAGTAAAAGATTAACTGGGCTGATTATTATCGATTTTCTCTGGTTAAGATGATGTTGTTTACATTTACAAAAAAACCTTCAAACTTCAGCGTAAAGATGCGCGACTGTGAATGATTTCAGTCGAATTATTCGACTTCACAAATCATTCGAACCATTCGAATCGGAGTTGATTCGACTCGGCAGTCGTCGAATAACGAATTGAGTCGACGACTGCACGACTGCGCCGAGTCGGTCCGACTCGGCAGTCATCGACTCCGACTCGGCAGTCGTCGACTTAGTCAGTCGGTATCAATTCGTTAATCAACGACTGCCGAGTCGACTCGGCAGTCATCGACTCCGATTCGAACACTAACGAATTGAGTCCGACTGACTGAGTCGACGACTGCCGAGTCGGAGCGACTCGGCAGTCGTCGGTTATTTGACGTGGATAGTCAAGCTGGGGTGGGAGCGGCCTTAGTTAGAGAGAGATAGTATCATACCAACATTTCATTCGACTCCGGCACACTCCGGGTTTCTACGTCGCCGCCACACGATGCTTCACAGTCACAGGTAAAAGTTCTAAGAGTACAAGTTAGTAAGTTTAAAAATAAAAAGGTGGATGTAATATCAGGAGTTTTAATAAAAAAAAACGAACATGAAGCAATCTTATTTTAACAATATGAATAGCTTGATAGAATAAAAAAAAAAGAACGAAACCCCTTGTTTTTGGAGTTACGTTTCATTTTACGCAAAATATTATTTTATACTATTGTATAGGATCGGGTGGATGAAATCAATCGAAAACTCACAATCAGCGCCATCTAGCACGCCACGGCGGAACCACATCGCAACGCCGCGCGCAACATGGCTCACAAAATCACGGATCGACTAACAAATTCGGATGATCAATTCGTAGAGGCATTAGTAATTACTAATTAGTAGTTGTCATTCGACTTGGAAGATTAGTATATTACTAATATTCAAGTCGAATGAGTAAATTAGTAGTTGTAGATCATTCGACTTGTCAGATCATTCGCAGTCGCGCATCTTTACTTCAGCGCCATTTGGAGCACAGATTAAAAAAACTCACGTTCGTTCAGGCCAATGAAAAAAAAGGTTCAGGCCAATGCCATGGTCTATGGCCATGATACAACAAAACTGTCCATGTAGGCTGCTTGATCGTATAGCCCGACCCTGCCCGACCCTTAGAAAAATCAAAGTTTCGTTCCGGCCCTTGTTGGGGGCACGGAGGGAGGCCTCGAGGCTTGGCCTCTTTACCCTTAGAGTATAGGTATATAGAGACGGCGTATTGTTCTATAGGAACTTTCGGTTATACAAATATGATCTAAATCGATATTGTACTCATAAACTTATAGCTATCTCGTTTTATCTTACCTACAATAACCAATGTAAAAAGAGACATCAATATAATGTGCGAAACCTATTTTTGGCAACATTGAAACGTGACGTCATAGCAAAGCATGATTGAGGCCGGTTCGCCATTTAACTTTCAGGTATGTAAACTGTCAACGAGAGTTGCATTTACAGTAAAAATGCTAAAATTATTTGAGTTCGGGACTTTTTCATGTGAATACTTATAATAGTAAGCAAAAGAAAGCTAATAGGAAGATGCCAAACAGCAGTTTGGTAGGTTGCGGCTTAAAAACAAGTGAAAATCGTCCAAACATAACATTACACCGGTACGTATTCTTATTTTGCTAAATTACCAAATAATACAATAAATACCTTATGTGTTGGCTTTCATAGGAATAGTTTACATAAAATTCATACCGAATATAGCTTATTTTTGTAAGTTTTAAGTGTAATTAAAGAAAACATGAAACTGTTTGTTTGGCGATAGTGTTGTCCTTCAAGGCATTTTTCATAGGTATCGATGTTTTCAAGTGTAAATTGTAGTGTATTAATTTTCAACTGGTTTTTTACGTTCTAGGTTACCCGAAAATTACGGTAAAAGAAAAAGTGGCTGGACTCAATTGGAGTAGAAAATTTGAAGTTTGGTACGAAAGATATTTT
This sequence comes from Eupithecia exiguata, assembly GCA_947086465.1. Taxonomy (NCBI): domain Eukaryota; kingdom Metazoa; phylum Arthropoda; class Insecta; order Lepidoptera; family Geometridae; genus Eupithecia; species Eupithecia exiguata. Next base: position 7,235,066 of record OX352229.1, read on the forward strand.
CGTTCGTTCTCTTCATTTTGAAGAAACTTGCTTCAATCGAACTTTAAATAACAAGACTGCGAGAGGATGCCGTACCGTCACGAATCTTTTTAGTAAGTATTTTACTTGACCTTACTCCCACAAACTTCTATTGCAAAGTAATGCATATATGCATTAACAAACTTGACTACCTTTATTTTTCCAAAGGGCTTAAATTTTGATATTAATGAATATTAAGTTTTAAGTAAATAAATCTGACCCAAAGTAATATTAAATACTTCAAATCCCCTCTAAAATGTACATTTCCATAAATCCTCCCTTAGCAAATTATTTCCATGCAAAATAAAGTTATTTCGTAAACGATGTGGCACGGTCACCTTTTTTTTTAGAATTTCTTTAAGATTTTAGATTTTTTTTCAAAGTTGAACTACTCAGTACCTTTCTAGAGTCTATAATTGTAGGCTGACAAATAATGTTGCATTATAAATTTATTCTTCATGTTTGTTTCAGCCACTAGTGCCAGCGCGACCCAGTACTTTAATAGAAATAATGTAAATTTGAGATTTATACTGTAAATGAATGAGACTGATTACATTAGGTACTTGTAAAATTGAAAATTTAGGTGTAGTATTAGTTGAATTTTTGAATTAGGTAGGTATATTGCAAATGTGTAAATGAATGAGACTGTTGCATTGCTTCTACAATCGAAAATACAGGTGGCGTCTGTGTTAAATTTTTGATTTATACTGTAAATGAATAAGACGGATTACATTGCTTGTTTAATTAAAAATGTAGGAGTCTGTGTTAAATTTGTGATATAATATAATAAATGAATGAGACTTGTTGAATTGCTTATAAAATGTGGTGTCTATCTTTTTGTGATTTATATTATAATAATAATATAAATCACAAAAAGATACCCATATTGTTATACAAATATAAATATACTATCTCACAAATCACTGTTGCATACAAACAATATATTTTGCAATTAAGTAGCTTGTTGTTTCATTTCAGTAGGTACCTTTTTTTCTTAAATGAACACAACGTTTATTGACAAAGAAAATTTGAATCAAATAGTATAAACAAATTAGAACTAGTATTTACCTACAATTGAAACAAATGAGCTAACTGCAGACTGTTCAATAAACTGGTTTGGTGAACTTTGATCTTTAATTCTAAGGAGGTCTGGCACGTGTCTAAACGCAAGAGTCTTGACTCGGAAAATACATGAAAAAATTACCATTGTTATAATAGCTCATTTTCTTAACTTCTCAGTGGTTGCGTCTCATGAGCGCGGTCGAGCCATAGTTGGGTACGTGCATTCACATACTTTGTATCTCTAATTAAAGCATTCTATGACTATATGATTATAGAATTCTGTTTCATAATCGTGGTGAAAACAATAAAATCACTACGAAACTGCTAAAATATCGTCACAAAAATACTTGTTTCGATAAAAATATCGAGGTACAAAAGGGCAGCACTACGGAAAGGAGCCATTTTAGTTTCTAGGTAAGTTTAGGTATACACGTTTTTTTCGTAGGTATGCCATCTCTAGGTATACTCTAAGTCTTTACCCCGGCTGCAACTCGAGGGGTGACGACCCCTCGGTCCTTGGGTTGAGACGTAATGCTCTTTTGTCTCTTTCTTTCGTTTTTTTTTTTTTGAGGCTGCATGTTTTGTTTTTGTTTAGGTTTTTTTTTTTTTTTTTTTTGTTTTTTTTTTGTTTTTTTTTGTTTTTTGTAACCCAAGGGCTTAAGGTGGTTCCGCGGGGATCAGGTCCCGCGGGAGGGGTCGCCACGGGCGATCGTCATCTGAGGGCCGGGGCTGGTGAGGCGCGATGTGGTGCAGGTGGTCGTGGTGGCCGTTGTCGGCGCGGTCGTACATCCTCCGCGCCGACTGCACGATGAAATCTTCGATAGTGGGGATCTGCAGGTCGCGGGCGATAACGTCGTTCCTGACGTAGCGGCCCGCACCCGTGCAGATCCTCAACGAAACGTTCTGCAGCGCCTGGACCCGGTCTTTGTTGGTCTTGGAGGTGAGAGCGTACCAGGCCGGCGCCGCGTATGTGAGACGGGACCGTACGTAGGCCTTGTAGACCCGCACTTTGGTCCTCAGAGGCAGGTGAGGTCGGAGGAGCGCTCGGGCGACGCGCGCTTGTTGTAGCGCGCGGTCAACCTGTGGCTGCATCCTCAACGACCTGTCAATCTCAATGCCGAGGTACCTCACGTGCGAGCTCCAGGCCACGTTCTGGCCCCGTAGTTGCAGTTGTGGTGGGCTTCTGATGCGGCGGGAGACAAATAGCGCGGCCGTCTTTCCCACGTTAACGGCCATGCGCCATTTGTCCAGCCATGGCGGCAGGATGTCCAGCAGCCGCTGCATCCTGCGGGCTGCAATGATGGGACTGGTGGACGAAGCGAAGTAGGCGCTGTCGTCCGCGAAAAGCGCTAACGAGACATCCCGCTCCCCGGGGCGTAGGCGGCCCTCCAGGGTGGGGATGTCGTCGGTATACAGCGCGTATAGCGCGGGCGACAAGCAGCTACCCTGTGGTACACCAGCTGCAATGGACCGGGTTGTAGATGTAGCGTCCTCGACTGCGACAAAGAAGCGTCGACCCTTAGAGTATAGGTATAGCCCGACCACACGCTCCGTCCTGCTTGCGCCGTTCAGTTTGTGCAGTCATAAGACTGTGCAAAAGATTGAACACGGTACAGTGGCCACACGTGCAAGAAGCTCGTGCAAAATGAACAGTGCAAGGACTGAACTGTCTGTTCGGAGCGGTTTCAATATTGTTTTTAAACTTTATTTCCTGTACCACGATGGCGCATGGCGCCAATAGAAGATGTTTTTATAATGAGCTCTTTTTTATTGTTTTTTAATAAAAAGGCAACATAGAACATACAATAATAACAAAGTATCAAATTAGGTAATTCCAAGTATCCTAGTTGCCATTCTTATATATTTGAAATTTGCCGCGATTTGTCAGTCTCTATTTTCATTTGAAGGACTTTACAAACAAGCGATAAATATTTGTTTGTAACTAAAATCAGCTAATGGGGACGTTTCCGTCTGGTATTGATATGGATCAGTTGAGCCACCTGTAGATTGTTTGCAACAGTCTATATTATTTAATTGTAATTTTCTTTGTAAATATAGTACTTTACCAATGTCATGATTACTCCAAAACGGCGCGGCGGGCGGCGGGCGATGCTGACGATGGTGTAGAAAAAGAAAAGTGCACAATATGAGCAATAACCTCAATCAAATGAAATGCTACACTTTACTTTCCTCGTGTGAAAAGAACCTCGATGTTTAATCTGTGCTTACCATTGATTGGCGGAAACAAAGAATAAAGAATGAACAATCCTGATTTCTCTGTGTGGTGCCAACAAAGAATCTTTAGGTTACATTAAATTGTTTGAAATGTAGGATTTTCTTGAGATATTTCATCATGTTAAATAATTTATAATAACGCAATTACAATAAAATTATATTAAACTAAATAAATAAATAATGCTGGACTACTTTTACGTAACTAAAAGTTCAGCTATTTAATTTACATCTAAAAATTAATGCAATATTTTTACGGTTTACAGGTGGCAGCATTGTTTCTTCAAGTTTGTTTTGTTTTGAATTTAATTTGTTTTGTTTGTTGTGGAAATGGTTCGAATCCGTTGCCAGCGACGACTGATTTTGTTTTCAAGAATGAAACTATTAAAAACCTGAGAGAATTCAATATTTACGTAATTATAAACCTAAGTTGAGAAATGAGAATCTCTACATTTATCTGAAGACACGAACATACCTGTTGGCTACGGAGGAAAATGGGCCTCTACGAAGCTAAAATAAATAATTATGAGAGCAGCAATAATAAAAGTTCATAATTTCGCAACTATTCAGTTCGGAGTTACTTGAAAAACTTTTTAAAAACTAAGCAGCACTCTCATCTTAGATAAATTCAGAATGTTTATTTATATGAGTAAAAAGGTAAATTTTCAAATTTACATAATCAGAATGTGTTTTTCTAGGCCGCATGTTCAATAAAAACGTCAAATTAATTACAGATTGCTATTCCAAAACACTCGAACGTTTCCTGTATATCATGGAACCACTCGTCAGGATACATAGCTGTGGGTGGGGAAGAAGGAATGCTGAAAGTGTTGAAACTGGAATCTGGTAATTACCAACATCACTTCATCATCATCATCCGCAACTGGATTTTACCCACTGCTAGGTTAGGCTAACTTCCGAAGGCCTATGCCTTCCGAAGTTTGTGCCATCCACCACGGTTCTGTACTAACCGCCTCCATTGAAGCTGCCCGACGCGTACTATGTCGTCGACCCACCTGGCAACATCACTAAACTTAATTCTAATTTTATCAGCTTGTTCCGGCTGTATTTGTTGTCAACAATTAGAATAACCAGAAAATAAAGGCCAACAAGTTTCTCCCAGCGGCATTCCACACATTGTTTTCAGAATAAAAAGTAAGCCATAAAAAAAAAATTCCAAGATAAGAAAGATCTAATAAAATTATTAATTCATGGAAAATCAGGCTATTTATATCCTCTGTTCAATATATAAAACTAACCTTGAGAACTGATTTATGGGGAAAGGGTGGCCTTTAATGTCATTCTAGGTTCAGACCTACATCTAATACAAATGATTAGGATGATAATTATGTTAAGTTTAGTTTTGGCATGAAACAAACATCCAAACTTTCACATTTCAAATATTAGTGTGATTGATAAACTTCCAGAAATAATTCTTATTCTTTGCATATAAAATTTTAAATGCTGTTGCCCTGTCATAAAGATATACTCATATTCTTACTGGACCTCAACATCTTTTCTAAGAATAGTGTTGTTAAGTGGTTTTCCACTAGCAGCTAAAGGTTAATTCCCCTTTCTTCAACTTAAACTGTCACTCTATTTCAGGTGGTGGAGGAAATCTGTCAATGAACCTAAGTCTGGACGGTCACACTGGGCAGTTATGTGTGGTTGTGTGGAATGAAGTGTTCCAGAAACTGACCACAAGTGATGAGCATGGTGTCATCATTGTTTGGATGATGTATAAGGTAAAAATAGTTAAAGAAATAAATAATGCTGGATAATCTAGTGAACATCATCTAGCCCCAAACTTAGCAGATTGTAGGCAGAGCTTGTGTTATGGGTACAAGATGACTGTTATTATACTTAATACAATATATTACATACCTTCATAAATATTGATAGTCATAGAAATACCCAGAACATACAGAACATTTCTTTTCAGATTATATAAACATTTGTCCCAAGGTGGAAATCGAAACCGCAACCTCCTGCGTCGCAGGCGGACCTTCGGCCGCCGCGCCACATCACTCGTCGAGCTATTTATAAATCACAGTAATCCAATCCACACATAATTATCTAGCTTCAAAGTAAGCAGGCCTTGTGTTGTGGTAGGTACTGGTTACTGATATAGGACTTATTAAATTACATACATAGATTGATATTTTTTATCATACCTACATAGAAAACACCTGGAACAAAAATGTTTGTACCATCTGCAGATTGTAAAAACATTTGTCCAGAAGCGGAAGATGAACCTGCATCCTCCTACGACGCAATCCTTCACCCGCTGCACCGCAGAGGCCATAAATACGTTCTTAATCAATCAACTATAGCTCTAATTACTTCTTAGGGCTCCTGGTATGAAGAAATGATAAACAACAGAAATAAATCAACCGTCAAAAGCATGGCATGGGGCTCTGATGGACAAAAGATTTGCATTGCTTATGAAGATGGTAAGAATCTTTTTTCCCAACTTCTCTAAGTTTTACTAAATAAATAATTTACTACTTATCTGTCTGCACCAAACAAATTAATAAGGATCTAAATGAAGGATTTATGACCTAAAAGTGAAGAAAATATTACTAATTTGGAGTAAAATTGCTCAATCCAGGAGCAGTTATTGTTGGATCCGTAGACGGTTCCCGAGTGTGGGGCAGAGATGTAAAAGGCCCAGGATTGGCTGCCGTGCAGTGGTCACCTGATAACTCTATGCTGCTCTTTGCGCTGTCCAATGGGGAGCTACATCTTTATGATGACCAGGGAAACTTTACGGTAGGTATGCAACTTTATATGTTTTCACTTGTTTGTTCAGAGATCGCTTCTAAGCGATTAGGCCGCCCATTGTACTTGTCTCATGTCATGTCTTTTTCTAATGTTCTTTTTGTGTACAATAAAATGTTTTTGTATTGTATTGTATTAATTTGTATTGCACTTTGTGGCTGTTGTTGATAGATGGTACATTTTGGAACAAATAGTAAATTCTCGTAGGAGTCTTTCACAATTTCGTATTCACTATGCCTTTGCCAATCAATATTTTAAACTTCAACATTGATTTGTATTGATAGTATATTCCGGAAATATCACTGTAGTGTACGTAATAAAGAATAATTTTAAATGATTTTCCAAAATTAGTCAGTTTTTTTTTTATTTATTTATCACTGCATACTGTTGCAAACAATCTAGAGGTAACTCAACTTATCCAAATCAATATCGTTCAAAAAGTCAGCTTCCTACTTATACAAATCATTCGTAAGATCTCAGTTAGAATACGCAACTTCCGTGTGGAACCTTACTACGATAAAATAACCAACAGCTGGAGACAGTCCAACGTAAATTTTTGCGGTCTATGAACTACCAGGTTGTCTGGCAGAGATCGCTCTTGAGCGATAAGACGGCCAATTGTCACTTATATTGTTATTGTTTAATTTGTAAATTCTTTTTAGTTTTAAGTGTGCAATAAAGTATGTTCTATCTTCTATCTATCTATATAACTACCGTTGTTTTCGTTCTATCTAAGTCATCCTACGATAACCTTTTAATTAAATACAGTATGCATTCTGTCTCTTCCAGATGCCAGTATCAGTCCATGGTGTATCAGGATCTATGGAAGTGATCGCAATGGATTGGTTCGCAGGCACCGCTCCCTCGAACCGGCCTGTGCTGGCCATTTGCTATAGAAGTGGCATATTACTGCTCATGAAGAACTGTATTGAAGAAGGTAAAACTATGACTAACTTAACTATGCACTTAGGTTATCATATTGGCTGTGGCTACTCCCAGTTAGCTACACTTTACTAGAATTAGAACAGCACCATGATGGCGTGCGTAAGCAATCGGGCGGCTGGTCAAATTCTGCCAACAATGTGATCTTGTTGTTAAAGATTGATGCAGATGGACCTAACCATTGCAGCACAGCACAAAAATGTGTATTCAAATATAGGCTTTAACTCGTAGTATTTATTTTATATGCATTTTATATTGACGGCATCGGATAACAGACAGTTCGCGCTTGAAGCTTGCGCTATGGCAGGTGTGTGTACCCATATTTGTGCTGTGCATTAGCTGTGCTGGATGTGTGTGCATTAGAGAGTAAATCTATACTTCTATACTAATATTATAAATGCGAAAGTGTGTGTGTTTGTTTGTTTGTCCTTCCTTCACTCCCTAAGTAACCAATCGACTTGATTTCTGACATAGAGTTAGTTGAAAGGCTACTTTTTATACTATAAATCCCTATAGTTCCCGTGGGATAGAAATAACATTGAACAACGCGTGCGAAGCCGCGGGCATCAGCTAGTAGTAAATAAACGCCTGGACGCGAGTAGTCAGTTCGATTTCAGTATCATACGAATGTGCCACGACGCCCACGACCTTCATATTTCCACTTAATGCGTCTGCCATAACTGATGTCACTTATTTCTTTACAGATAGCGTCGTAGTAGAGACCAACATGACAACAATAGATTGTCACTGGAATCACAATGGATCTGTCTTAGCAGTAGCAGGCTGTACGTCGGAACAAACGAATGTTGTACAGTTCTTCAGCGCGTATGGCGAGGTAATAATTTGTACAGCATTCAAAGTGTTGCGCACTGACGAAATCGACAATAATATGACTATTTGACGACGGTTCTGACCTCGCAATAGACGGCCTGACGAGTTAGGGGGCGAACCTAGGTTTTAATTATTAAACTAGGCCTAGATCTGAGTAGATACTCACAGGATCCGGGACCTATAATATTATTATTGTTTGTTTCAGCACATAAGAACACTTCGCGTCCCCGGCGGTTCCATGCGTGCCTTATCCTGGGAGAAACGCTCTTTACGCCTCGCCATCGCCATAGATTCGTTCATATACTTCGCTAACGTGAAACCTGACCACAAATACGCGTTCTACGGAAACACGCTGGCATTCGTCTCAGGCACTGAAACTGTTACGTTTTGGGATACTGTTACTCATCAGGTAATCGGTTTATTTGGTTTAAACGATAATACCATGCTCGAGGTTGATAATACCGTGCTCATACAATTTTCAAAAATATATATCAATTATTATTTTTACGAATAATATTTGTATTAATATAAACTTTCCGGTAAAACTAATGTTAAAAATAATAATAATAATTTGTTCTTATCAATCATCATAAATCGTATTCAGACGTTTTGGCGGGAAAAGGTTTCAGACTGACAGAGTTACTTTCGAATTTATAATATTAGTATCGATTAGTGTGATATTAGGTTTGAATCCTATATGCAAATTAAACTTTGATTTACTTTGTTTTGCAGTCATGGATAAATCAAATTCCTAACGTGATAGACATGTGCGGCACCGATGAGTACTGCATCATAGCCACTTTATCCACGCTGATAATATCAAACCAACAAGGAATACAGTGTGATGGTAATTATACATTCAAACCACGAACCTTATTCGTGTTAGAAGAACACCAAGGCCCGCGCCCGCGACCCTCAGACCCAGTTAGCTCCGAAACTACATTACCGATTTTAAAAATTCTTTCACCATAAGAATCCTACATTATACCTGATGAACATAGGCGATAGAATCTACCCGTGCGAAACCGGGGCGGGCCGCTAGTAATATATACATCTGTACAAGTTTTTACAGGTAAAACTTCTGTCAGTATTCCTGTTGTCTATGTGACCATCAACAGTCAAGCAGTCGCGGTTGCAGCGTCTAAGGAATCCTTCATGATTTGGAAATTCTCCATCCCTTCCCGGCCACGTAAGTTTATCCACAATTACAGAAATTATTGTACACATGAAATTCGATTCGTAATGAGTAAATTGAGTAATTCGTTATGGATGTAAGTGGGTTAACTACGAACCTTGTTTGTGTTGGCAGAACACCACGAGGTGAGTGCGGCTTGATTCGCGCGCAATCGTAATGAATAGGCATGATGACTGATTTTGAGAAACTACTCGGAGATGTTTGTAGACATCTACTAAATACAAAATAATTAATGTTTCTGCATACTGAGCTTTTAAAAGTACAATTTAAATTTCGCTCTAAAACGCTTCAATACGAGTGGCTTCTGTCTGTGACGTCACTAATTCACGAACATCTGGTGATACCAAATTCCCTTATATTGTAGAACAAAGTCAGAGTAGTTGTTCTGTGCTTTTAAGTTACATTATTAATTTTGACATCCTGACGTCACAAATCAGTATTCTCTGATTGGTGTTCAATGGGTCATGGTGGATTGCAGTATTTTGTTGTTTTATTTTATGAAAGAATAATTTATGTCGATCCAAACAAAAAATACCTATATTACGCATTTATCAATGTACTGTATATATTACTGCATGTCTCAGGTATAATTCGGTAAATAAATACATAATTTGGCGATTTTTGGTTACTTTCATTCATCATCCCTATTCGTCAAATACTATTGTTTTTATAGTAAAATGCTGGACAATTCACACAGCATCATCTAGGCCTGTCTAAGCAGAGCTTGTGCTGTGGGTAACTGCACATTATACACATAGATATGTTTAAGTTATCGGTACTAGGTAACTGATAAACTTAACACATTGTACACATAGATAGATATTATGTTTTAGTATACGCAGTGCAATATGGATGAAAGAAATATTTTTTTAGGGTCGTCCGAGCATTTTTACCACGCTGATGGTTCACCAATGACGTCGGGAGACGGCGGTTTTCAAGACGATACAATCTGTTGCATCACTTGTTCGGATACATTCCTGTTGGTTGGTCGAGATTCCGGAGCCATATTGCTGTTCTCCTTAGTAAACTTGAAGAAGATTACATCTATCAACATGAATTCGAAGCCTTATAAGTTGGGGCTGAACTCTAATTCCAGGTAACAATATTACTATATGCTATACTAGCTTCTGTACGCGGCTTCGGGATTAAAAGTATATAACAATGTCCGTCCCCAAGATGCCATCTATCTCCCTGCCGATTTCATTGAGATCCGTTCAGCCGTGTAGGTGTGAAAAGGTAAAAAACAGAAACAGTACCTATTACTTTCTCTTTTTAAATATTAGTAAGGATTAGGTTGAGGTCAAGTGAGCATAATTCTTTTGAGTTGTCAGTCGCTGAAAATGGGCCGCTTCATTCAAATGTTACGTTTGTATTTTTCACACATTTTGTTGTCTTTTCTGTTGAATGGCAATAAGGTTTTACTCTATCTGATAAAAAAAACAAAAAAATATATTATTGAGATAGCTTCGGCAAAAAGCAGTCGGAAAATTTTAGTTTTAGTTCATAAGATACAGAATAAATTAAAAAAAAAAACAAAGTTTTAAATCTGTTTTTTTAACACCAGAACATAAAAGGCGCAAGGTTATTACGTCATAAGGCTGTGTAGGTAAACTAAAAAGTATCAACTGTCATCAGCAACATCAGCGCATTTGTTTAGGTACCTACACAACCAACTGACGACATGACAACAAAGCAATATGGCGTCCACTGCTTCCAGCGTTTTCGTTATAATATTACGCGCGAACATGAAAATGTAAATGCCTTTTTATGGCACTTATAGATTGTTTTTTTTGTGGTTAAAAAACACTAGTCTACATAAAACATAAGATAAAAACGTTTATTTAAAAAAATATGTGTTGCCATGGAGTTAAGGAGGAACACTGCCTCCTGTGGTAGCTACAATGTAGCTTTGTTACAGGAGAACAGATATCTAATTGAGGGTCTGTTTAAAAATGGGTGTAATATCCTGTTTAGCTAGCTTTTAACCTCGGCCTTAGAGCTTATGTATGTACGAAGTAAATAAATGTGACTACAAAATATTTATCAATAATATTTCAGCAAATTCTACGTCATTGATCAGCCAGGTTCGCTGTACCTGCTAGACACCGACATGGCGAATAACATAAGTATAGGCCAAGCATTGCGTAAAGACGTTTGGAGCGCCATATGGGCCTCTGACAACCCTCAAATGCTCGCCGTGGCTGAGAAGATGAGGCTGTACGTCATGAGAGATACGGAGCCGGAAGAGCCGTTGAATATGCAAGGATACTTGTGTAAATTCAAGGTAAAATGAATCTTATTACTTGTTTCGTAAAGATGACCAAATGAAAATATACAATTTATGTTTAAACAAAACATGATTAAACATAAATTGTGTATTTTTTTATCAATGAATCGTTGCTAGCTGCTTGGTTTCCTCGAAAAAATATTTTATAAATGCGAAAGTTTGGATGTGTGGATGTCCTTCACGCGAAAACTACAGACATAGTAGTTTTCGCGCATTGACCTGAAATTTAGCATAGGTTAACTCCATAATAGACTTATGGTATACATTAGGTTTTTGGTCCGATAAATCAGTTCTCTTGGGATAGGAATGACCTATAGGGGGCTTGCGGATGATGTATTGCCCATATTAATATTATTTGTAATTCGAGCGTATTTCCACCTTATCATGCAATTTTTTTGTATTTGAATATTATTTATCTAGGTCCTTGGTCTGTTTTTTTTTTATATTTCTCACATGTAGTAAAATGTAAGAAAATCGCATTTGCATATTTTTACGTCGAAAATGACAAGTTTTCGTCCTATTTGTTTTGTACTAACAACAATATCTTTCATTTTGTTTGATAGGGAACATATGTATCTTATATTGTCCAGATACAGAATAACAAAACTATGTGGAAAGTACAAAATGTTTTCAGTCATAATTTTTGGTACTATGGAACATAAAAATATTATAAATTGAAGTATCTAGCAGCTGTCGCCGAATCTTTATACGTTTCCATAGACATAACGCGTGCGAAGTCGTGGGCAGAAACTGGTTTTCTATTACGAAACTAGATGGCGCCACTACAAATGATCGTTTTCAAGGGCCTAATTCTCAATAATGTTTTTTGCAGGAGCTAGAAATAACAACTGCGTTGCTGGATAATATAACGGACAAGTGCACCGCACAACACATAGTGCAAGTCGAAGTTAAATCGTTGAGGGATACACGACAACTTATTGAAAAAGTCGGATTGAAGGAAGCTGAAAATTTTATAAAGGACAATCCTCATCCACAGTTGTGGTGACTACTGTTTTTTTACTATAATAACCTCATCATAGTACAAGTGCGAGTCGGACTCGCGCACGAAGGGTTCCGTACCGTTATCTATAAAAACGGCAAAAAAATCACGTTTGTTGTATGGGAGCCCCATAAATATTTAATTTATTCTGTTTTTTAGTATTTGTTATTATAGCGGCAACAAAAATACATCATCTGTGAAAATTTCAACTGTCTAACTATCACGGTTCATGAGACAGCCTGGTGACAGCGGAGTCTTAGTAATAGGGTCCCGTTTTACCCTTTGGGTACGGAACCCTAAAAAAGATAAAATTAAATGAAAATATATTTAGTCTGTCATGTACAGTACAGGTTAGAATTTTAATAAGAAAATATGAAAAAACTCGCCAAATATCTGGCAAGTATAAATGATGCAAGTGTATTGTATATTGCTTAGGGGCCTATACTACGGCGCCATTTTGTGAAAAGTATATTAGGCGTAGGATTTCGCGTTCATAGGAGGGGGACAGGGCAGGTCAACGCAAGCTCAAAAATCATGTTTTTGCTTATTGTCTATTAATTAGGTTAGCGGTTAGAGATGCGGCTCGATCAAAGCCACCTTCGCCTATCTACCTCTGCAGTCCCCTTGGCTCACGCTACGGAATTGATAGGGTTGACCCACAGAGTTTTTGCCTAAGTTCGTATATTATACATTCCAACCTAACTCTCCCATTCTATCTCATACGTACCTACCTCTTTATTAAGCCATTGGATAACAAACAAATAAAGTAAAAAAAAAAATTAGACACCATTGTAGGCTAGGTACTTTACCTACTTACCTAATGCAATTCGATAAATCAAATTATGTAGGTACATCCAGATCACTCTGAAATATTATTATGTCTCAAGATACGTGAGTAGAAAATTCCATAAGGTAGGTATAATTCTGACGTCCTTTCAGGTATTTGATTGTCGACAAAAAAGCAGACCGGCACGTAGTAATCATCTCTGCAATGAGTTCTAGATAAAACTGAATCGATTTTCACCTGAATTCTCAATTTTGAATCTTGTGGGATTGTGCTCACCAGTCAGGGGGCGTTATGGTAACGTAATGCTCGCAAACGAATATTGAAATGTTACATCACATTACAGACAAATTCTCGCGGTGAGGGGGTCTTTGAATACAGCAGACAGACAGAGATACTTACCTACTTGTCAATATAGCATTTAACACTACAAATCTTTGTTTTCAGGCTGCTTTTAGCAGAAGCGGCTTTAAAGAATTTCGAATCAGAATCAGCGTTGGAAACAGCTGAGGCAGCATTCGTGAGGAGAAACGATTATGCAGGCATCAGATTCGTGTCTCGCCTGAACGCGCTACACTCAAATGCACTGAAAAAAGCAGAGATTTTGGCTTATTTTAAAGACTTCGACGGCGCTGAGGAAATTTATCACAATGAAGACAGACGGTATGAATGCCATTATGCTATATTTTTTCCCCTAAGCTATGTTGTTACGCTGTTGGGCAAAGTTCTTCCCCAAAGTTTTTCAAGAATCGCGTTAGTTGCCCCTGCCCCTGCAGGTCGCACTGCCGACGTTGGGCAGTGAATGCATTAAACGTGATTTCAGTAATGTACTAAGGTATTTATCTTTTTCAGAGATTTGGCGATTGCTCTGCGCAAGCGCTTAGGCCATTGGTTCAGAGTGGTTGAGCTGATGAAAATGTCTGCAACAACTACAGACGCTCAAATGAAGCAGGTGTACAGTCATATTGGTGATTACTACATCGATCGACAGAATTGGTAAAGTATTTATTTTTTATTTTGGGATATGAACAGTACAATTTATATCCATGGGAACTGATTTATAAGACAAAATGTAGCCTATGTTTTTTCTAGCCCAGAACTGTAAGTATGCAAAATTTCAGCCCGATCCGTTCAGTAGTTTTGGCGCGAAGAGGTAACAAACATCCATCCAAACTTTCGCATTAATATGTCTAAAAAGTCAGTAATCAAATATTGTAAATACTAGTTCTAATTTGTTTATATTCTTTGATTGTAATTTTCTTTGTCAATAAATTATTGACGATAAATTCGCAATTTGGTCTGTGTATTCCTTAAGAGTGCGATTGTACTGAACCTCATATGATGGCGATGATGTAAATGTTGCCAAAGTAGACGACAGAGGGCTCTTTATTTACACGTAGACCTATACAAATTTACTATACCTAGAAGTAATTCATCGGATCCGCGGACGGAACCTTGTCAAAGTAAATTTCCTACCGCTTTTGTTTTAGTTCGAAATGGTTCAATCCCATTCTGATCGCTCGCGGACTAAGTATCATGTTTCTGAGCCTTTTATGATGGCGATGATGTAGATGACAGAGGGCTCTTTATTAACACCTACCTTCACTTATGCAAATATTAATATCTACATATTTTTAGCAAAAACACAAATGTTATTAATTTAGAGTTCGCAGGAAGTAAAAACTGTTTTTACCTAATTACAAGTTAATTAAACAACCAATCGAAAAATTTATGACTTAATTACTTCTAGATTTTTTGAATTTAGAAACTTTTTTGTTGGGTTTTTGCCGAACAAAAAAAGTATACTGTTCCTGAGATAAATAGCGAAATGCGTGAAAAACATGTCACTCTTAATATGTAAAGGGCTAGCACAAAACAAATAAGGTAAGTTTTTCTATTAATCAAACTAAAATGCTTTGTTTCAGGAATGGAGCTCGAGAATATTACTCTATGTCAAATAATATCGAAGGTTTAAAGAAATGTTACATGGCATTGGAAGATAACGAGTCTCTCGCCAAAGTTTACACCGGGTCACCGCTAATTCCTAAGGTTGTCATGAGCAAAATCATTAAATTTATTGTATACTAGCTTCTACTAGCAGCTTCGCACGCGTTATTTTGGGCTAAAAAGTCGCCTATTATATTATTCCAAGTTCAGATCTTTAGTGTGCAAAATTTCAGCTCAGTCGTATAGACTTTGTGGTTTTGGCGCTGTCTTAGGCAAACATCTTCACAACGCAACGGCACAAACATTCACCTTTATAATATTAGTAAGAACTATGTTTGTGCAGATAAAGCTAATGGCGCCTCTTCACTGTCGCCGATTACAATCATTTACACGCGTGTACGCAAGTGGTGGTGTAGACTCGCGTGTATATGGTCGCCGATCATCGTCTGTAATCGCCACTGTGATCGCGGCGATCAGTCACTTGTGGTTTTTCGGGCACGCATCAAAGGGAATTTGCGTGTAATTGCGTGCACGTGTCCACACTATTGCCGATCATTGATTCACCGGAGGCCAGCGTACAATTCCCAGGATGATCAAATTCATGGACGGGCAAATTCTAAGCCGGCACCACACGGCTAAGATGAAGATGGCTTGCCTCTCAATAAATGCTCATGGACGATTGTGTGGATGCACGATTACCTTGCCGATGACAGACGATCATACGCGTGACGATCATCGGTGATAGTGAAGAGGAGCCTTCAGGTTCACAAAGTCATTCGAAAACAACTGAAGATCCTGACTTTAGATAATGATTTATTCAAGATTTATTTATCGGGCATTTACCCCGTGCCTTGTGTTTTTACACGTACCTGTATTGTAAACCATTTTTATTTGTACAGGAATCTTCGAGCAAACAAAATATATCGGATGAGTTAAATGATACCATACAGGCGCCTTCTATTCAAGGCATCATGCAGTTGAAGGAAAATGGCAGAATGCTCCAAGCAGCAGCCATGGCCTTTCAGGTAAACAGCAAAAACGTTCATTATAAGAAAATAAACAAGTTTTTGTTTATTTAACGTCATTTTATGTATTTCAGTTGGCAAACATCGAGGCGTCCAAAAATATGTCGCCAATGAGAATAAAAAAGATTTATATATTAGCTGGTCATCTCTACAGTCAAAACTCCGTTGGTATGTTTTATTAACACGGCATTATTATAGGAGTAAGTGTTTATTTGAGTTTCATTATGCGAAATTGAATTGTCCTCCAGGCCCCATCTGACCAAAAGCTTATTCTCTATGGATTTAAGAAGGACAAAGTGGAAGGCTTTCTCCCGTACTATTTATCTTCTTTCAACATTTATTGCGCCCATCCAAGTCATTTATCAGGAGTGTTTTTTTGGCCACTTGCCTTATCTTTAACTTTAAGAATGCAATTTGTTGTGCGGTTTAAATGAGTTTAGTGAATATTTTTTTATGGCACCAATTCGGGATCATTTCCTATACAGTAGCGAAAGAATTTTTAAAATCGGTCCACAATTGACGACCTCTGTGGCGCGGTGGGCGAAGGTCCGCCTGCGACGCACGAGGTTGCGGGTTCGATTTCCGCCTCGGGACAAATGTTTGTACGATCTGCAGATATTTGTGGTCGTTTTATATGCATTATAAAAATATCTATCTAGGTATGTATTGAATTGTATTACCTATGTATATCAGTTATCCAGTACCCATTCCAAAGGCTCTGCTTAGCTTGGGGATGTGTGAATTGTTCGGCATTATTAATTTATAATTGACAAGGAAATCGATGAACATACATAAAAAAATGCATACAGCCGAACATAGAACCTACTCCCGAAATCGGTAAAAAGCAAAATAGTACGATGTAAATTTTAATGATGTTACCCTTTACTTTTATTCAAAGGATGTCACAGTAAAATGTATCTATATATGTATCTAATGTATCTATGTATCATGCGATAAGTCCAATATTTAAAATAAATACCACTAAATTTATTTCCATATGGTTTTGTGCCATTTAAATGGTTATTTTTCTTTGTGAGAAAAAAAACTAAAAATATATTTTTGAGATGGCTTTGGGCGGCGGTAAGCTGTCGGAAGATGTTCGTTTTAGTTCAATAAATAAAAAATTGAATTTAAAAATTAAATATAATTAGGCAAACTAACCAGAAACAACTGTCATCGGCAACATCAGCGCATTTGTTCAAATCTCGGATCCAACTCACGTCATGACCACAAAGCAATATCGCGTCCACTGCGTTCAGCGTTTCGCCAAGTTACGCGTGCAACGTGAAAATGTAAATCTTAAATGCATTTTTAGGAGAATTTTATCGATTGAATAAGAAAAATTAGTGCTTCATTAGCACGATATAACCTAATTGAAACACTTTTCAAAAATGGATTGAATACCCTATTAACACCATTAACTTATGTGACAGAGGGGAGCCGCAGTCGCGAAGCCGTCCGTTGTTGGCGCGCCGGCGCGGCGCAGGCATGGAACGCGCGCGCCGCTTCGCTCTGCCGCGCGAGAGTGCCACGGTCAGACGCCGCTCTCAGGGCCGCCGCGCGTTTGCACGAGGCCATTCCCTTGCTGCACACCGCGCAACATGTCCAGGTAAACAGAGGTCTGAGTTCGGTGAGTCGATACTATCGTCTCGTCGACGAGAGATCCATTGTCGTATGAGGATTATTTTACAAAATTTTGTATAGCGCCTCTATCGTGCGGAACGGAATTATTCGGTACCTATTGACGACATTGAGTCTGTTGTTAAACAAGCTAGAGAGACACTGTAAATTTGTCCGTAATATAATAAGCATAAACTCCATTATTGCACTTGCGCCGTTTCAAAAACGCATGCTCTCTATGAATGCGAAATTCTATACCTATCCTTTCACGAAATGGCGCGCATTCCGCCTTCTTAAGACTTGTTCACTTGATCGCTTTATAATGTCCGGCATTATGCATTGAACAGCTGTTTTTTTTCCTATTTCCAGGCATGGTGCACTATCGCTTCAATCGCAATACAAGCGAAGGCTTTCCAGCTCTGCTCAAAAGCTTTCATTAAGTTGGAAGCTCTGAATGTAAGTTATCAACTCATGATATATATAATATGATTATAATTTATTATAGATTTACTACCTATTGTCTTTCGAAATATTTCAGAATTTAATAAAAGTTTCTGTTTTCTTACAGCCTGAAGTTTTCGAGAGTTTAGCTGTTGAAGTTTTTACTAGACACAGACCTAAAGATGTAAAGGGCAATAATATAGAATGTCCAAATTGTGATGCCAGCATGCCTGAATGGTAAGATATGGAGCTTATATTATATTATCAATTGAATTATGTACATACCTACCTGTACCTACTATGGGTACAGGTAGGTAGGTACTGATTTCTATTACTCTTACGACTTGTATTATATCTTGTGAAAGATAAGCAGACAGATAATTCAGATTATGTAGCTGGTACCTATGTTAATATTTTTTTTATCAGAAATGACAATAAATATGTAGGTAAAGTTCGATCGCGATGCAGAAAGACATTCGTACATTGACCTGTTATTATTACCTGTCTCTGTCACTCCCGCGTAAATACAGGGCGTCCCACGGATATGCCACATGGAGGGAAAGTACCTTGAATACTGTAGATGGAACATTTTACTGAAGGAAGACATTATTTGAAATTAAAAAACAATTTAAACTGCATTCATAGATATTTAAATAATTACATGGTTGAACCGGGAATCGAACCCGTTACACGAGAAAAATAATCAACCTGTAGCTTTATAAGGCTTCATCATAAGGATTATTTTTTGCTAAATAACATAGTGTCAGAAATAAAAGGTAGACAATGAATTTTAACATTTTTAATACAAAACTTTGCTCCTACATTCTTACAGTTAGGACAACTCAAAAATTCAAACTTCAAATTGCAAAATCATTTTAGTCAGGTCAAAACTATTCGGATCGAGATGTCGTTGAGAGGATGTCTCGCTTGTACAATTTTCATCGCTCTTTTGGTTCTTTTACAACCAATAGTTAAATCGCATGCAGCCAATGAGCGACTGATCCACTAAATGGCATAGATCGCCGGGCTACCGTGTTTTCCCACGAACACCGATCCATTATTAATGAATCCCTTACAGGATGTCAAGTTGCCCCAGCTGTTCAACGCTGTTTCCCGTGTGCGCGGTTTCGGGACGCGCATTGCTGACGGCTCACACGACGTGGCGGTGCGCCGTTTGCGCTGCCAGCGCGCAGCAACACGAGCTCGTGCTGAGGCATTCCTGTCCTTTGTGCCACGCACAACTCTAGACACACTACAACTAACTAATTTTAAGTGTAGGCACTGCTATTTGCAATATCATCTATGAAGCTGATGTGGTTTTCTGGCCATGAAGTGCACTGTACTGCACTCTAATTCACTTTATAAGCTGTCATTTTACTATAAAATGTAGTTGGTATGTAAAGAAACAAAAATAATATAAATTGATTCCGTCCAATGATTTTTCGTTTTAATTACACTGACTAAACATATTATCAGCAAGTAAGGCCAATGAGGCCTTGTTGTTCAGGCTCGTTGGGGTGTTATTTTTTCAATTTTGATTAAGAATGATGACTTTGAATAAGGATTTCAAGTGTGTTCTCAGCACATCAAGAAAGGTACTATTTACTCTCTTTAGGGTTCTTTAGGCAAAGATGGCTTGGCGAGAGAGCAAAGCATTAGGTACTAGTATAGGCTTCTTTACTGATATTTTAATCTCATTAACTAATAGGATATTGGACACAAAGTATGTTCTCTTTAAACTTATAGCTATTATCATTTGGTAAAATGTTAATGGCATCAAGGTAAAATATCATTAATAAATAAACCAGAACTTATGAATTAACTTTATTATTCGTGTAACAAAGAGAGTTTCACAAAATGTTTTTTATGTTCCTGACTAGATGGTAACCACTGCCTTTATCAGATATAAATACATGGAATTTTTACAATAGAATTATTCTAATAAGATTGGAAAAAACAAGGCATTTAAGAACATGGTAAAACAAGCAATCATTCAACATACTAAAGTTTCAAATAGAAGAGTATGCAATATGAATTTCTGCAATTTCTACATAAGTAATAATGACCTTAAGTTTTTGAAGTCAGATTAACAAAGAAATGCAATTAAAATACACTCAGTGAAAATTATTTATGACTCCGAGGTTGATTCTCAGATATTATTAATACTAAATACCACAGTCCCTCTTATCATACATATACAAAATAATAACTAACTTCTTATTGGGCAAAATTTGTATTGGGCATATCTTTGGAGAACTGCAATGTGTTGTCAATTATTTGGAAAAGCTCTGGTGGTTGAGGGATTCTGCCGGTTTCCAGTTTAGACCACAATGGGATGTTGTTGAGGGATATTTCAAAAGCCCCTGATGACACCAGCTGTCCCTCTACCATGTTAGCAACAAAGAACATCATCATGCAGGCATACAGTTTGTTTTCAAGACACCAGCTCCACCAAGTTGGTTGGGGTTTGTTCAACCATGCAAATATATTAACACCGCTTAGTATGCACATAATCAGCAACATTTTGCCAATTCCCTGAAATAAATAATACTTTAGTGCAGAATGAACATAACATTTGTAGGATAGGAATATTATCATAGCTCTACTCAGCTCGAGGTTAGCTGCGTGAATTGTTTAGCATTATTTATTTTTATGAATGGAATTTATCTTGGCAGCCATGATAGTCGATCTCTAATGAACTAGCTTCAATGGAGCGCACAGACTGACTAGAATACCTTTGAACTAGGCAAAAAAACATATTTCATACTATACTTACAATAACTCGTGAAAAGTACATGTTGAAACCAGGAGGATCATAGTTTGCACCTTGTACAGAAATTTCTGGATATTTCTGATGTATGATTCCGGAATAATCATCGAACACTTTGCGATATCCACATGAGTAACTATAACAAATACATGTGTATGAGTAATAAATAGTTGAATGACAGGGTTTGTGGACTTCAACAACATAAATATGACCATGCAAAACTTTATTAGCAAATCAGCTTTTAGCTGATGGAGCTCAAAAGTTAAAGCTTGGATAGCTACTGTCTTGAGTAGCTCTCTGTTGCTTTAATCATGTAATCCTTACCAATAGTAAATGTTCATTATGTGACCAACCCCCTGGCCGATCTTTGAAAGGCTTTCGCCGTCATTATCACTGGCTTTGGCATAGTTATCGGAAGATATAACAAAACAAGTTAGTAGAATTGCAATGCATCCTAGCACAACGCAGTAGTTGGTCATCAAAGGCATGGTGAATAGGAGGAGTAATGTTTTATATGATCCAAACACCGAGCGACGGATCTATCTCAAATGCGAAAAATAAAATGATCGCCTGATAAATCTGCTTTCGTTCGATTTATTCTTCAGTTTTATCAAATCTTTAATTTAATTCCGTTCCATCCGATCCGACAAAAGAAATGTGATGAATGAACGAAGTGTTTTTTTTTCTCTTTGCAAAGCAACGCAGTGCTGCCAGATCGGATTTGAATTTGACAAAATAAGTAGAAACGTAGAAAGTCGAGATCGAGAAATAAAACAGTAAATTGCAGAAAAAATCAGTAGATTTAGAAAATAATGTTATTTTTAGCCCTATACGTGAAAATGTGAAAGTGTCAATCAGTACATTTTTTGCCCATAGAGTCCCTGAACGAATGAACATATTTTAATATACATAACTTTTATGAATAACGAGCGTTTTGAACTCATTTTTCAATGCGGCGCGGCGGCGGCGTTCGCCGAAGTACTCAAAGTGGCATCGTAAATATTCATGGCCCTCAAATTTTGTTAAATTAGGAGGTTGATTTTGATTAGGCTTCTTGAGTTAGGTAATGTACACAATGTACACACTACCTAATTCAAAAAGCACGAGGTGTTCCGTCACGATACCAACCTGTATGCGCTGAACCGAGCGCTCACAAGGAAACCTGCCCCAACCTACCCGCTGCTGGACCGAGACGGGGTCCGGCATTTTGCTCCCGCCGATCGTGCCGAAATACTGGCCGAGCACCTGGCGGAGCAATTCACTCCACACCCCGTTCCAGTAGATGCCTCCTTCGCCACACTGAGGCACCATCAAGAAGTGGAGGAGACAGTGAGGGACTTCCTGTCGGGCCCAACACCGCCCCTAGGCGGGGAGTACTTTATCTCTCCTGCCGAGGTGCGGAAGGCCGTCCTCCGCCTACCCAGGCGAAAGGCGCCAGGCTACGACGGAGTCCCCAACATGGCCCTCGCCCAGCTGCCCCGCCGCGGAGTCACCGCACTCGCTCGGCTCTTCAACGGGATCCTCCGGACGGGCCACTTCCCGGACTCCTGGAAGACCGGGCGGGTCATAGTTCTGCCAAAGCCGGGTAAGGACCACCGTTACCCGGCCAACTACCGCCCCATAACGCTGCTGCCAACAGTGGCAAAGCTCCTGGAACGCCTGCTCCTGGGGCGCCTGGCTCCAACTATCGAGCCGCGCCCTGAGCAATTCGGCTTCAGGAGCGCCCACTCCACAACCCTGCAGCTCACCAGGGTGCTGCACCACCTTGCAGTCGAGCATAACGCCGGGCGCTGCACCGTCGGGGTCTTCCTGGACGTGGAGAAGGCCTTCGACCGTGTATGGCACCCCGGCGTTCTGTACAAGCTCCTGCAAACCCCAACACCCCCAGCACTCACCAAGATTGTTGCGTCCTTCCTGGACAACCGACGCTTCTTTGTCGCAGTCGAGGACGCTACATCTACAACCCGGTCCATTGCAGCTGGTGTACCACAGGGTAGCTGCTTGTCGCCCGCGCTATACGCGCTGTATACCGACGACATCCCCACCCTGGAGGGCCGCCTACGCCCCGGGGAGCGGGATGTCTCGTTAGCGCTTTTCGCGGACGACAGCGCCTACTTCGCTTCGTCCACCAGTCCCATCATCGCAGCCCGCAGGATGCAGCGGCTGCTGGACATCCTGCCGCCATGGCTGGACAAATGGCGCATGGCCGTTAACGTGGGAAAGACGGCCGCGCTATTTGTCTCCCGCCGCATCAGAAACCCACCACAACTGCAACTACGGGGCCAGAACGTGGCCTGGAGCTCGCACGTGAGGTACCTCGGCATTGAGATTGACAGGTCGTTGAGGATGCAGCCACAGGTTGACCGCGCGCTACAACAAGCGCGCGTCGCCCGAGCGCTCCTCCGACCTGTCCTGGGATCTCACCTGCCTCTGAGGACCAAAGTGCGGGTCTACAAGGCCTACGTACGGTCCCGTCTCACATACGCGGCGCCGGCCTGGTACGCTCTCACCTCCAAGACCAACAAAGACCGGGTCCAGGCGCTGCAGAACGTTTCGTTGAGGATCTGCACGGGTGCGGGCCGCTACGTCAGGAACGACGTTATCGCCCGCGACCTGCAGATCCCCACTATCGAAGATTTCATCGTGCAGTCGGCGCGGAGGATGTACGACCGCGCCGACAACGGCCACCACGACCACCTGCACCACATCGCGCCTCACCAGCCCCGGCCCTCAGATGACGATCGCCCGTGGCGACCCCTCCCGCGGGACCTGATCCCCGCGGAACCACCTTAAGCCCTTGGGTTACAAAAAACAAAAAAAAAAAAAAAAACAAAAAAAAAAAAATAACCTAAACAAAAACAAAACATGCAGCCTCAAAAAAACAAAAAACGAAAGAAAGAGACAAAAGAGCATTACGTCTCAACCCAAGGACCGAGGGGTCGTCACCCCTCGAGTTGCAGCCGGGGTAAAGAGGCCAAGCCTCGAGGCCTCCCTCCGTGCCCCCAACAAGGGCCGGAACGAAACTTTGATTTGAGGTGTTCCGTGGTAGCTGGTAGGTAGTGTAGGTACACTACACACACACATGACACCACACCACAATGTGTACACTACCTACCACGGAACACCTCGTACTTATGAATATGTCATATTCCTACGTACAAGGTGTTCCATGGTCCTTTCAGTCTTCTTTCCTTTCCTGTCAGAGAAAGAGAAGTTAACATTTAGCAAGAATACACTCAAAGCTGACTCGGAATCGAAATACCACAAAAGAAATGAAATTTTAATTTCTTTCATAGTCTAATGGGTGTCTCACAGAAAGCTAAAAGCAGGCAGTAGGTAGAATTTTAAAGAAATAAATCAGTAGATTCGTTGACTGTTAAAAAATCTAGTAGATCTACTTCTAAATCAGTAGATCTGGCAACACCAATGGAAACGAACGAACATCATTCCATGCTTAGAGTAATAAGGCACTAGAGGTGTTGTATATACCCATTTCAGTCACTCAAGAGAGAGATAAAAATATGCTTGTAGCCTGAGAAGAAATGAGTTAGAATGAAAGTTTCTCTGTCTCTACCAGTGTGCCAGTTTTTTCATTGTTTAGCTCTTAAAAGAGCTAAACAAACATGCCGGGCACATCACATAGTATTTGTTGTTTTCGACCTAATGATACTTTCTGCTAATTAAATGTGTGAAAGTGACTCTGCGGGCGTTCCTGCGTCTCTCAACGATATAAATCTGAAGCAACGATGGTGCGGTGCAGTGTTTTTGGATGTAAAAGTGACGGTGAACGAAAAGTGCCGAGTTTGTCATTCCAATCGTAAGTACAAGCTTGTTTGACTTCAAAAAAGGTTTAAAATTTATAGTTTCATAGATTTCCGTACAGACAAGACTCAAAAACTATGTTTTAAAGTAATTCTAATAAATATAACCTAAAATTACGAAAATTTAGGGTTGCCTGCACTCGAAAATAAAATTCCCCAAATGTCGTGGCGCATTGAGACATGAATACCTACATCTACATACATTCTTAAAATATGTTTTTGTTTGTTACAGATTTCCCGAAAACAATGATTTACGTTTGCTTTGGATAGAAGCCACGGGTCGAAAAAACTGGGAACCCAAAAATATTTAGTAATTTGTTCAACATTTTCATAAAAATCGTGAACAAAAAAGAAACGCGAACGCATCTGTTCTCTTATGCTGTTCCAAGACTGGTAAGTAAAATAAATAAATACATAAAAAGAATCAGTGCTACGATGATGGGTGAAGGACTGTTTGAGATTTGTGTAGAAAAATTATACCTACTTTGTGTTGTAGTCTACCTACTTATCAAAATACTAAATCGAAAATATTTAAATGGTATTGGGATTTGGTGTTACTAATATAACTTACAGTACTACGTCCAGCAGTGGACTGATATAGGCTGATGATGATGATGATGATGATGAATATAACTTACTATTACTATAGTACTATTTATAATTTTCATATTAATGCTTCAATATTTTATTTCAGGCATGCAAGATATATACCTACTACGGAAAAGGTACGTGAGGAAAATCATGAAAACTTTGAGTTTGTTAGAGAAATATAACGCAGTGTAAATAAAACCACCAGTGTAAATTAGTAGGTATGTACCGTGTAGTTAGTGTATGTACAATTTTATTTATTAAGTGTATGGGTATTGATTAAGGCTCTTTGATAGAAATAAAGACTGATTGATTTGTGATCCTATGATTTGTGGAGAGTAATCATAATCATCACACACAATGGTCGGAACTGTTGTGGACTGTAAGCTTCTTGAATTTTTCCAGTAAAACACTTTTGTTCTTGTTTCCAGCTTTATTTACTTCTTCAGGTTTTCTTGATCGCGTCCGAGTATAAACTAAACTTATTCTAGCTAGCGTGCCTATTTATACAAAAATCTCCCCTACATTTTCCAAAATTAGAATGAGAAAAAACAATAGACGATCAAATGGTTCGTTCGTTCGCAGGTATTTGAATTTTTGAATGTGCTTGCGGCCAGCATCCATGTTGAGGTATTTCAACCTCCTTTGACGTTACAAACCTAGACTAGACTAAGAAGGATCTTATTCAACCTATCCTACGAAGGCTCGTCGTGTCCAGAACATCCTCCCCCCGGCGTAGCTCGCGCAGCCTCCTTTTTCACCAACACGACGAGTTTGCTGGTCGGCCGCTTGAAGACGCCAGTCTTCGTCCGGACATCCGCCACCCGTACGCCTCCGTCAGGTCCCTTGTAGGTGCGCTCGACGACTCCCATTGGCCACACATTTCGGGGTAGAGTGTGGTCTACGACCACAACGATGTCTCCTTCTTGAAGTGGTCGTCTGTTGCTCGTAGGCTCGCCGCGCACCAATGTCGGAAGGTACTCTCGAAGCCAGCGCCGCCAAAAGTGGTCAGCAAGCGCTTGGCTCATTCTCCATGTTCGTCGATCTGCCTCGCTGCACGGACCAGTGGTAGGTAGACCGTTGGATGACCCTAGCAAAAAATGGTTCGGAGTTAGCGCCTCGGGTTCCTCGGGGTTCACGCTAACGTGCGTAAGTGGCCTCGCGTTGATGGAGAATTCCGCTTCTGTCAGGAGGGTGATCAATACTTCTTCGGGTGGTTCCTTCTCGTTCAAGGTGGCGGCTAATGCGACTTTGACTGATCGCACCAGTCGCTCCCAGGCTCCCCCCTGGTTCGGTGCGCCAGGAGGTATAAAGCGCCATTCCATTCGATGTAGTTGTCCTTCATCTCGCAGAACTGGTGCCCATTCCACGTAGGCAGCCCGCAGTTCTTTGTCTGCACCTCGAAAGTTCGATGCGTTGTCGGACATCATGATACGGGGCCAACCTCGTCGCGCAGCCATTCTTCTCAGTGCCATGATTGCAGAGTTGACGGAAAGTGTAGTAACGACCTCTATGTGTACGGCGCGTGTAGTGAGGCACGTATAGAGGGCGCCCCATCTCTTCTCCCGGCGTCGTCCAATCTTTACTATCATGGGCCCAAAATAGTCAGTTCCGCAGTGGCTGAAAGGGCGCAGGAACGGCGTGAGGCGGGCTTTCGGCAAGTCTCCCGTAGCTGGTGGTAGAGGCTTCATCTTCCGTACTTGGCAGAGTCTGCATTCCTTCTCGATGCCACGTACTGTCGGTCGTAGATGAATCACCCAATATTTCTGTCTGAGGTCGTTAGTCACACGCTCCCTGTTAGCGTGACCAGCTGCGCAGTGTTCTCGCAAGACGATAAGTCTTGTGATGCGGTGACGACCGTCGAGTATTATGGGCCGCTTCATCTCAATCGGTGCGTCGGAAGCTCCAATGCGACCTCGTACTCGTAGAATGCTATCTTCTAAAATCGGGTCCAACCGGAACAGGCGACTCGATTTCGTGATTGGACGAGACGTTTTCATTCGTTGCAGCTCGTCTGCGAAGCTCTCCTTTTGTGCGTGGCGAATAAGCGCACGTTCCGCATCTTCGATGTGCCGGTTTTCCATGTTCGTGGCTCGTCGTCGACATCTCTCGATGAAGAAGAGTACTCGTGCTGTAGCTCTGACTAGTGTCTCGTACTTAGAGAAGTGTGATGGATCTGGCAGCCATCCATCCGTCTTGTCTTCTTCCACTCGCGTGTGCAGAACTTCCTCCTCGTGGTTGTAGTCAGACGTCTCCTTCGGCCACTGATGCTCTGGGCGGCGAAGGAAGTCTGGCCCTCGGAACCATCGATCTTCTGCCATTATGCGTGTGTTCGTCAGCCTGGTCGCGTCGTCTGCCGTATTCTCGCTGGTCGGTATCCACTTCCAATCTTCTTTCTGGGTAAGTTCAGATAGCTCCCCCAGACGATGCGCGACGTAGGGCGTATATCTTCTTGCATTGTTTCGTATCCAATGTATAACTGTCATTGAGTCACTCCAGTAGATCGTTCTCTTGACTTCGACTCGATGTTCATGTCTGATGGCGTAGGCCAACTTTGCTCCGATGACCGCCGCTTGTAGTTCCAAGCGGGGAATGGTTTGCGTTCGCTTTGGAGCCACCTTGGACTTAGCAGCGACGAGGCAAACACTGAAGCTTCCATCTGGTCTTGTGCTTCGCCAGTATGCCACGGTCGAGTAGGCTTGTTCGCTGGCATCACATAGTACATGTAGCTCGAGGTCAGTGTTGTCTTGAATCTCGTAGTGTCGCTCCAGCCGAAGGCAAGACAGGTCGTTCAGTTGTTCCAGCCACGTGGCGAACAGCTCATTTTCTTCTTCCGGAATCGGTTCATCCCATGACATCTTGATGCGCCATAGCTTCTGAAGCACAATTTTTGCTCGTATCGTATAGTGACTCAGCAGTCCGAGCGGATCGTAGATGGACATCACCGCGCTGAGTGCCTCTCTCTTCGTTGGCGCGCGGACTCGTGCACGTACTTCTGCGGGAACTCTATTCATGGAGGTGTTGAATCCAAGTTCATCTTGTTCGGCGTTCCAGTAGAGTCCAAGGATCTTGTTCTCTGACCCCCTTTCGTCAAATTGCATCGGTGTTGTAGCTCGTAGTTCAGCCGGCACGTCTTCTAGTACGCTATCCTTGTTGCTGTTCCATGCTCGCAATGTGAATCCAGCAACCGCGTGCACTGTGCGCAGTTCCGTCACGGCTCGATGGGCTTCCACGTCGTCATCGTAGCTCGCTACCAAATCGTCCATGTAGTGGCTTCTGGTGATGGCTTCGCAGGCGAGAGGGTGAGTTTGAGCGTATACCCTCGCATTGTAGTTTCGCACGAAATGCGCCATGAATGGGGAACTCGCAGCGCCGAATATCATGCTTGTCATCTTGAATCGTTGAGGCGTCTTCTTTCTCTCGTTGCCTCTCCACAAGAATTGTTGTGCTGGCTGGTCCTCTTGACGAATCTTAATCTGTAGAAACATCTCCTGTATGTCTGCCGTAATCGCGACTCGCTTCTCTCTGAATCTGAACAGGATGCCTGGTAGGGACATCAAGAGGTCGGGTCCTTCCAGCAGGTGGTCGTTCAGGCTGACTCCATTGCTCTTTGCTGCTGCATCGAAGACAAGCCTTATCTTGCTGGGCTTGTTGGGGTTGCGTACTGCGAAGTGAGGCAAGTACCAGCAGACGGTGCTAGACTCCTCCGATCCATCGCATGGTTCAGCGTACCGCTTCTGCAGCAAGTTCTCAATTTGCTTCGTATATTCTTCGGCGAAGACTGGGTCAGCATCCATCTTCTTCTCAATGCTTTGAAGACGACGAAGTGCCATGTTGTAGCTCTGAGGTAGTTTCGTGTCTTCTTTCTTCCATGGTAGACCAACTTCATATCTTTGGTCAATCTTCTTGATTGTCTGTTCGACGATATTTGTAGCTCGGAGATCTTCTTCACTCGTACGTGGCTTCTGGTTGATGCCAATCGCTTCAATGCTAAAATGCTTCTCTATTAGCTCATGCAGCTCTTGGTTCTGCTTCTCAATGGCTTCAGGTGTGTAGATGTGTAGAACGCTGTCTTGGTTCGCGATGATGCTGCGTGGTATGGTTCCGTGGATGACCCATCCCAGCTGTGTTCTCGATGCAGCTGGTTGGTTCGCTCTTCCGACTCGTACCTCCTGTGAGACTATGTACTCCCAGTGGTCAGCTCCAATCAGGATCCCAGGTTGTGATGACTCGTAGCAGACTTCATCTCGTTGTAAGTCCCTCAGATGGTCTTGATCCAACAGTGTTGCGGGAATCGATTGTTGCAGCAGCTTCATGTTCTTGATGGTGCGTGCCCGAAGTGGATGTAGCTTGCTATCCTTGCCCTTCAGTTGTACGGTGACAAGTTGGCTTTCTTCCTCCCTTTGCGTAGTGTTGACTCCACGCATTCGTAGTGGCAGTGAAGGTCCTTTTGCTCCGATAGTACGCGCCAACTTCTCATCAATCAAAGTGACTGTGGACCCTTCATCCAAGAGAGCGAGCGTATCGATCTCCCCCCGTGGACCGACGACGGTGACTGGACACATCTTCAGCAAAACTGCCATGTCATTCGAGGCAGCGGTGGTCACTGTCATGACTGCTTCGGTTGGGCTTGAACTGTCTTTTCTTTCTTGATGTAGAGTCTGATGGTGTGGACGTGAACATTGGTTGACTCCACATGATGTCGCCTTGCAGTTGGTGCGTCGATGCTTCTTCACTATACATTTGAAGCACAGCTTGTTCTTCTTCACGTGTTCCCATCGCTCGTCAGTTGTCATTGCCTTATATTTGGGGCAATCTGTCAACTTGTGTTCCTTCTCGCAGCATGAACACTTCTCTTCAGCTTCAGCGAGTTCTTCAGTAGTGTTGTACACGGCGTTCGTCTTCTTCTTGAATGCTGTGTTCGGTTTCGGCAGGTTTTCCTTCTTGCTGGTCGGTGGTGCATAGCTGAACCGCAGGGCTCGGTCCGCTTCGCGCATAAGGAAGCGTGATAGCATAATGATCTCGGGCTCGATCATTCCCTCTTGTTCGGTTGCGTAGTCACACCAGCGAGAGCGAATGTGGGGGCTCAGCTTCTCCAGTGTTTCTCTGGTCAGCGTCGGATTGTACAGGTAGCCTCTGTTCCCGATGTTGCTCAACACACAGACCACGTTCTGAAGCTTGACAGCGAATGAGTTCAGTTCTATTGCAGATGGTCCGGGTTTCGGTAGTCTTCGAAGGTCATCAATGGCCCGGTCGATGATGATTTCTGGTCTTCCGAAGCATTGTTCCAGGGTCTTCATGATGATTTCTGGATTGCTTGCGGTGTACAGGAGTGAAGCAACTAGCTCTCTTGCTTCCCCTTTAAGGCTGCTTCTCAGCCTTTGGATGTTCTCAGCCGGTGTCAGCTTGTATGTTCTCGTCGAGTCGTTAAAGGCAGCTTTGAAGGGCAACCACTCATTCGGTGAACCGGAAAACGCGTGCAGGTCTGGGCACTTCATCCTCGGTCTTGCTAGCTTCTCTATCGCATCAGCTAATGCATCGACGTTAGCAGTACTCTTAGTCTTGACCGGCGTAGTCGATATGTTCCTGACGTTGAATCGGATGTTCTTCTCAGTTCTAAGAATAGTGTCACTTTTCTCCCCTTCAGTTGTCTGCAGCCACTGCTCGACTCTCTCACTGTGTTCCGGTAGTTCGTCTTCATGTATACTCCTTTCCTCGTCTTCCAATGCTGCTAGGTTAGCAGCCAATCTCTTCTTGACGAGATCTGCTTCTATTTGGAGTTCTTTACGCCTAAGTTCGGCCAGTTTCTCTTCCGCCTCCAGTTCCGCCGCCCGCGCCCTGGCCGCTATGCTCCCGTTCGATCGTAGAGAGCGCGCAGTTCGGGCGGGAGATTGTTCATCCCTATGGCGTTCCGTACTCGTTCCGGCGCGGGTGAAGTCGGGTGCGAACCCTATGGCTGGGTCGCGATGTCTGGCTACTTGATGCGTAGCGGGTGTCGCCGGAGCTTCTTGCGACAGCCTTCGTCTTCGTTCGTTCGCGATGGCTTCCAGTTCGGCGGCTTGCCGTACAGCCTCTTCCTCAGTTTCACGTCGTTCGGACGTATCCACTTGGCTTCTGGTTACAACCATACTGCGCGAGCGCTTGATTCTTCCTTCTCCAATCCGGTAGGTGCAGGATCTCTTCACTCCGATCCGATGGGTGCAGGATCTCTTCACTCCAATCCGGCTCGAAGGACCAGGAACTGTTGTGGACTGTAAGCTTCTTGAATTTTTCCAGTAAAACACTTTTGTTCTTGTTTCCAGCTTTATTTACTTCTTCAGGTTTTCTTGATCGCGTCCGAGTATAAACTAAACTTATTCTAGCTAGCGTGCCTATTTATACAAAAATCTCCCCTACATTTTCCAAAATTAGAATGAGAAAAAACAATAGACGATCAAATGGTTCGTTCGTTCGCAGGTATTTGAATTTTTGAATGTGCTTGCGGCCAGCATCCATGTTGAGGTATTTCAACCTCCTTTGACGTTACAAACCTAGACTAGACTAAGAAGGATCTTATTCAACCTATCCTACGAAGGCTCGTCGTGTCCAGAACAATTATTACATACCTAATAAATAAAACAGAATATAAAATATTTGGATACGTAGGTAATATTGTGTTTAAGGTGTAAAAAATTTAATTTGGTTTTCTCTGCACATTTTACCTGAAGTATAATATAAAAGGGCTTTTGAATTTCGTATAATGGTTGTCTTATCTTAGCAATACCTTATGTGTAAGATTTAATTACTTAAAAGAAATGTGATTTCCAAAGTGCAATTTTTATTGTAAGTCTGTGTTTGGTAAGTGTTTGAATTGATTAAGTATCTAGCAATAATATTATTTTCAAAATTACATTATTTTAGTATTTGAAATGATGTCTACTTACACGTTAGCTCGTATTATGTGGCGGTGGTAATAAATTTAAACGAAACCTAACATTGATACCTGTACGTTGTTTTATTTCTATGCTCATTAAATTAAAAGTTTACCTACTCCCGCATACGTAGGTACCTAATTTAATGAATGATGTATGATACTAAAATACCACCTACCAAACATGAAATTACGAACCTAAAGTCAGGGTAACAAAATTGTATGGCAACACCACTTCGTATTACTCTGTCCCTTTTTGCGGCCACGCATGCCACTCAACCTCTGTGAAGTTGGCCGCCAGACTTTGTCTTTTTGAAACTTCGATATTGCTAATCGTTTGAGAATCGTTTGAGAGAGATTGAGAGTTCATTAACATCGTTTGAGAGTTATTAATTTTTATGTAAAAACCATTTTAAATTTTTGTGTGAAGTTGGCCGTCATTCCGGCAAAAATGTACTTGGACGTTTAATTTTTGTTTCATTTGTTTGAGAATCGTTTGAGAGAGATTGAGAGTTCATCAACATCGTTTGAGAGTTATTAATTTAATTATTACAGTAAATAATCATTTCTGAACCAGCAATTTTGAATTTCCCCGCCAAATAGTGCACTTCCGGTCTGCGGCGCAGGCGCAGTGAAGAAGAATGAATAAAAGGGTGAATGAAAGAATGAATGGGAAAAGACGTCATAGAAAGACATTGACATTCATTGAAAGGAATCGTGTCAGCTAAGGTGTCAGCCGTCGTTAAACTTCGCCAAACATCGTAGAGCGAGAAAGTTAGAAAAAAAAGAAAAATCATAGTGCAGCTATTCTAGTCATAATACCATTTCACAAGTTAATACTTTGAAATATGTTTAAATAATCATAAAATATCCATGACATATATTCTAAAATATAAAAATATTAATTTAGATACTTACTACACCCAATATTATTAATAAAACTTTTGCATATTCATTATTAAAACCTTAGAGTAATAAGGCACTAGAGATGTTGTATATACCCATTTCAGTCACTCAAGAGAGAGATAAAAATATGCTTGTAGCCTGAGAAGAAATGAGATAGAATGAAAGTTTCTCTGTCTCTACCAGTGTGCCAGTTTTTTCATTGTTTAGCTCTTATAAGAGCTAAACAAACATGCCGGGCACATCACATAGTATTTGTTGTTTTCGACCTAATGATACTTTCTGCTAATTAAATGTGTGAAAGTGACTCTGCGGGCATTCCTGCGTCTCTCAACGATATAAATCTGAAGCAACAATGGTGCGGTGCAGTGTTTTTGGATGTAAAAGTGACGGTGAACGAAAAGTGCCGAGTTTGTCATTCCAATCGTAAGTACAAGCTCGTTTGACTTCAAAAAAGGTTTAAAATTTATAGTTTCATAGATTTCCGTACAGACAAGACTCAAAAACTATGTTTTAAAATAATTCTAATAAATATAACCTAAAATTACGAAAATTTAGGGTTGCCTGCACTCGAAAATAAAATTCCCCAAATGTCGTGGCGCATTGAGACATGAATACCTACATCTACATACATTCTTAAAATATGTTTTTGTTTGTTACAGATTTCCCGAAAACAATGATTTACGTTTGCTTTGGATAGAAGCCACGGGTCGCAAAAACTGGGAACCCAAAAATATTTAGTAAATTTGTTCAAACATTTTCATGTAAATCGTGAACAAAAAAGAAACGCGAACGTATCTGTTCCCTTAAGCTGTTAGAAGACTGGTAAGTAAAATAAATAAATACATAAAAAGAATCAGTGCTACAATGATGGGTGAAGGACTGTTTGAGATTTGGATAAAAAAATTATACCTTCTATACTAATCAAATACTAAATCAAATATATTTAAATGGTATTGGGATTTGGTGTTACTAATATTACTTACAATTTTTAATACTATTACTATAGCACTATGTATAATCTTCATATTAATGCTTCAATATTTTATTTCAGGCATGTAAGATAAATACTACTACGTGAGGAACATCACGAAAACTTTGAGTTTGTTAAAAATACAATGCAGTATAAATAAAACCAACAGTGTTAATTAGTAAGTAGGTATGTACAGTTTAATTAGTGTATGTACAATTTTATTATAGTATCAAGTACTATTATTATTAATTACTAGTACTAAGGTGCAATGTTATACATTATAATTGAATAATATAAGACTGAAAAGGGTACATTTTGATAAGTTGGGTAGCCAGGTACTTATAGAAATATTTTGATTAAGGCTCTTTGATAGAAATAAAGACTGATTGATTTGTGATCCTATGATTTGTAGAGAATATATTGGAATCGTTTTAAAGACTGGTCATTTTTACACAGGTAATAATTATAACAGAATATAAAATATTTGGAAACATAGGCAAGGACGTAGGTAATATTGTGTATAAGGTGTTAAAACTGTAATATATAATTTGGTTTTCTCTGTACTTTTTACCTGAAGTATAATTTAAAAGTGCTTTTGAATTTCGTACTATGGTTGTCTTATCTTAGCAATACCTAAAGTGTAAGATTTAGTTACTCAGAAGAAATGTGATCTCTTATGTGCAATTTTTATTGTCTGTGTTTGGTTAGTGTTTAAATTGATTGTCTAGCAAAAATATTCTTTTCAAAATGACATACTTTTTGTATTTAGTTTAGTATTTGAAATTATGTCTGACATGTATGTGGCGGTGGTAATAAATTTAAACGAAACACGTTGTTTTATTTCTGTGCTAATTAAATCAAAAGTTTACCTATTCTCGCATACGTAGGTACCTAATTTAATGATGTATGATACTAAAATACCACCTACCAGGCATAAAATTACGAACCTAAAGTCAGGGTAAAAAAATTGCATGGCAACACCACTTCGTATAGTCTGTCCCTCTTTGTGGCCACACTTGCCAACCATCTAGGTATACTCGATCTACGCTTCCTAGTGAAAAATTCTAGGTCTATGGACCTTCCCGTGTATAAGTTTTATTCTCTTTGGTGGTTTTATTCTCTTTGACCTTCCCCTAAACTCAATGTTTTCGACTTCTGTTTTTCATAAAATCTGGATCTTCTCGTGTGTTATTGTGTTTGCGTATATTTAGGGTGCGCTATTCGTTTATCTAAATAATTTTAGTGGCGAAAAATGTCGAATCACCATTGTCACCATCACAACTGTGACCATGGATCAAACGATGAAGAAATAGGACTTCAGTACAATCTTTTCGAAAAAATTGATAAAGATAACGTTTCATGTCTCAATGAAACTATTGAAGGATCGGGAAAAACTGTATTCAAGTCCTGGGAAAATAGAATGGATACAGTAAATGTAAGCACCTTCCACCTTCCTTG
The DNA here is from genome assembly GCA_947086465.1 of Eupithecia exiguata. Lineage (NCBI taxonomy): Eukaryota > Metazoa > Arthropoda > Insecta > Lepidoptera > Geometridae > Eupithecia > Eupithecia exiguata. The sequence goes on from OX352229.1 coordinate 7,270,654, forward strand.
AAAAGCACAGGGATTCAAAAAATGCTTTAATTGACGACCTCAGCGTAGTGGGCGATGCTAAGCCTCCGAGGCAGGTTTGATTTAGATTCCCGAAACACACTGCATTGCACAAATATTTGTTCTGTACTATCTCATTTGTTTGGGGTCTGGTACTATAAAAATTATTATATATATATATTATAGTCCCGGTGTTACGCGTGTAGTGTAGTGTTATTAAATAACAAAAATATTTGAATGATTAGGTACATTTATAATAAAAGTGTGTAGTAAGTAATGCTGATCTATCATCACATGATAGATCAGCATTATGCAGATGTAGTAGCTAAACTGTTCCTATATTTTTCAGTATGTTGAAAGTGATGCAGACGAGGAATTGTTATTCAATATTCCATTCACAGGTAACATTAAATTGAAGGGCATCAAAATATTATCAGAGGATTCGGATTGTCATCCATCCAAACTGAGATTGTGAGTATCTAACCCTGTGTTTAATAATGTTGCACAGTCTCCAAAATTTACCATACTTACAAATAGTCATATTTAGTATTATTGATAGAGATCTAATTAGGTTTAAATAAAATTTTCAGGTACAAAAATAAACCCCATATGACTTTTGATGATGCATCTATGGAACCAGACCAAGTTTTTGAGCTTCAAAAGGACCAACAAGCTGTTTTAGAGTATTTTCCAAAGTGAGTATGTTGTGTAGCATTATTAACCTTTTTTTATATTACCAGAGCTACATGTTTTATTAAGGATGGGAAGTAATTTATTATTCTTGTTGCAGGATTGTAACATTTTCATCCGTCACACATTTAACTATGCATTTCCCAAGTAATTTTGGTGCAGAAAATACAAAGATTTATTACATTGGGCTCAAAGGAGAATGGACACAGGCTCATAGACATGGTGTGACAATATGCGCATATGAAGCTCGTCCAAACCTTGAAGACCATAAATTAAGACATTTAGATTCTGTATCTAAAACTATAGAATGAATTAGGGTTGAATTCTAAAATATAACATGTGTAAATTCAAGGCACACGGACAACCATTCATGTGAATGACACCTCATACATCATACAATAACTGTCCATGACATCCAGATGTGCCTAAATATGTAGATTTATTTTAATATTTATGTATTGTATTTTTATTTAATTGTAAATAAAAGAGTTTTCATTATTTTATTTTTTATTAGTAATGTATTTACTTAACTTTATTTACATTTAAATAACAACTAGGTACTTAGTATTAGTTTCCACTATTTAGATTGTTTTTATGTGAATATTCAAATATTCATAAAAACCTTGGTTTATAGTTCTGTCGGTAGATTAAAAAATAAAAATCAAAAAAATCTATAATAACTTTGGTAGGTTTTGAAAAAAAATGAAAATAGTTCCTGCTCTATCTATAATACACTTAAAAACACAAACATACGAATTACCATACACAATACATTTCATGCTTCGTAAGTCCTTATAATTTTTTTATGGCACATTATTATAACTCGGATAAGATTCTTCTATTTGTAATTGATTACCTAGTCATAAATTATTATATTACATGCAGGGAGGTACATAACGCCTAGTATGGACTGCCTAGCTAAAATATGAACCTATTTAAAATCAACTACCTACACCATTCAATATAGAACTAAAGACAAAAATGGCAGTGGGATAACTGTTTAGCTCAACTTAATACATTGCTCAAAAAAATGGTCACTCAAGGCCAAACCGAGTGTGTGATTTTATTGAACTATTACTGATAATGAGCATCGTGTTGTGCCAAGTTTATTAACAATGCTAATGATGGCCTGTTTAAACCACCCTCAACTGATATTAATAGAGGTTTAATTAGTTTCAGAACCTATATTATTAAAAATTAGTATCTGTACTTATTGTTATTTTCGTTTGAAAGCTAGTTTGCATGTGGGGAGTGTCCATTATAATATCACATGTGGGTGAGTATTCAGGCGGTGTTGAGGCGTCTGCCGCGGATGACGCGTAGGCCACGGCCCCGGCCGTACGGCCTGTAGGGGCGCTGCGGCCGGTACGCCGGCGGCCGCCGCTGCACCTGAGGCACCGAGTTGATGTCTCCGGCCTGGTACTGCTGCGATCCCGCGACCGGCCATGTCCGCATGCACACCGAACACCTACAAAAATACGCAAGGTTGGTTAGTAGCAGCAGCGGACTGGACCTCCTCAGAGAGATCCTTATTTTTACAATATAGGTAATTCTTACTAAAAAACTAAATATCAATAAATATTAAAATCACACTTCCCCGGCTCGTTTGCTCAATTTATTTATACCTGCTTATTTTGGACGTGTGGTCTGCTTTCAAAGTTTGTTGCTCCGGTTTCAGGAACATCCTTCTTTCGTCAATAATGGAGAGCCAGTATGAGACGGCAGTTGCGAAATAGTTGCAGCGTCCGAGGCCATTGCACTCGATGAAGGGCCGCGTGCGGAAGTCTTGGAGGCAGGAGCCCGGCGAGATGAGACTCTGGCCGGCTGCATCCGCCCCTGCTGTGTGCTGTGGAAATTGTCAGGTAATATTTTAATTTTATAGTAGGATTGATAATTATACGTCTTTTAACGCATTCACTGCTCAGTCTCACTACACGGACCTCCGGATGAACGAGTGCGTCGAGGGCCATGAAAGTGTTTAAAGCTATACAGACCAGGTGGCTGACTACTATTAACTCACTGTCAATTGCAATATAAAGAACCGAGTTAAAAATATATCGCGTATTACCATCAGAAAACTGTATCCTCTCCATAGCTGCTCCCAGCCATCTGGGCACGCTGGTACTTCGTCACTTTGACTATGTAAAGCGATCGTCTTAGTAGGAGCTTCGCAAACTTGGCACCTGAAATAAACATACGAAAGTAAAAATATGATATCAGTTCAATAAACTGCGAGGTTAAAACAAACAAACTACTCTGCTCTACCTTGAAATGTAATTTCCGGCATCCCGGGCTGGTATAGGCGTCATTGCCATTGGCATCGGCTCTGGCGTTGAAAGCCAAAAACTGTAGTCTTCTCGTTGCGCGAAGTCGCACACGTCGTTAATGTTGCAGAACATGTAAGGCATGGTTGAGAATCTGCGTAAGCAACTACCTGCGGCACCTGTGAAAAAAGAGTATAGAGTAAGGTTGAATATAAGTTTCGTTTAGATTCCATTAAAATATTCAAATCTTTTAAAATAACTTTTTACGTATCTAATTGTTTGTGTAACAAAATATGACCTACCTAAATCTTGTCCATGAGCTTTGCCATTAGCCACAATGTGGATTAGAGAGAAGCCCTCCCAGAGCGGTGAAGTTCCGCTAGGACATCGGGGAATCATGCTGGATTGCGAATGAACTGCGAAGAAGTAGCCTCTTGATTTTGGAATCGGCGGTGGCGGCGCTGGGTATCCCTGCAGGCCTGGCGCTCCTTGATAACCTTCGAATCCTCTTAAACCAATTTCTCCTTTTAATCCTTGAAGCCCTTGCAGACCGGGTACACCTCTTACACCAGGAAAACCCTCATCACCTATTTGTCCTTTCAATCCTGGTGAACCGTTAATGCCGAACTCTCCAGGCATTCCGTCTGTTCCAGGACGCCCTGCAAATCCAGGTGATCCTATGTCTCCTCGTTCTCCAGGGAGGATCTCTGAAGGCAACAGATAATCGCCAACATCACCTTTAAACCCTTTAAATCCTATTTGACCGTCTAAACCTTCACGACCTTCTTCCCCTGTCTCACCCTTGAACCCGCGGAGTCCTTGAGCCCCATTATAGCCGTTTATTCCAAACTCGCCCATGTCTCCTCGTTCCCCTCTGAAACCATCAGCACCCGGGTACCCTTGATCTCCTAGTTCCCCTTTTAGACTGATTGCCTCGCCGACATCACCCAGTTGGCCTTTTGGTCCTGTAAAACCAGGTGCTCCTTCCATGCCTGGTTCACCAGGCCGGCCGGCTATTCCTTGACGTCCTCTAAATCCATCCAATCCTGGCTCTCCTTTTGGTCCCTGGAAAACTAGACCTGGCTGACCTGGTTGACCTTTAGGACCATCAAATCCGTTTTCTCCGGGGGCACCTTTTTGTCCTATAGGGCCTGGCCATCCCGGAAGGCCATCCATTCCTGGTGTACCAGATTCTCCTCTTTGTGCGTACTGTCCATCCAAACCGGCAAAACCGATTGGCCCTTGATCACCAGTGACTCCTTTGATGCCAGTAAAACCATCATCACCGTATTCTCCTTGGTAACCAATTTCACCGCGCTCTCCTTTTAATCCACGTTGCCCGTATGAACCTGGTTCTCCAAAATCTCCAGGCATGCCGGGAAATCCCTCCATTCCTATATCACCAATATCTCCTGGAGTGGCTGGCAAATATGTGCTGATTCCAATATCACCTGTTTGTCCTTTAGCTCCAGTTGGACCTCTGTAACCGATAGGTCCTGTAAAGCCTTTATCACCAGGAAAACCTCGTGCACCGTTTCTTCCTGGTTCTCCGTATAGTCCTTGATCACCTTTAGTACCCTTAAGCCCAGGGACTCCTTCAAATCCTCGAGCCCCTTTAATTCCAGAATATCCCGGTCTACCAAGGAAACCAGGCCCACCCGATGTTCCTTTGTCACCCGCTTCACCAGGAGCACCAGCAGAGCCAAAGTCTCCACGTTTTCCTTTAAGCCCTGGGTAACCTCTCTGACCGGGCCTTCCGTCATCTCCCTGTTCGCCCTTTTCTCCTTGAGATCCCACCACATTTGCACCTCTGTCTCCTATATCACCTTTATCCCCTCTGCGGCCTATGTAACCAGGTGTTCCAGATCTTCCTTGTAATCCTGGCTCTCCTGCATCGCCTATGAAACCTTTTGGGGAGTTATCTCCAGGTTGACCTCGTGGGCCTGGTAATCCCAATTCACCAATTTCTCCTTTAAAGCCCGGTCGTCCTTCGTAACCTGCTAATCCCGGGAAACCGGTGTCGCCACGATTTCCTTTAGGACCCGAGGGTCCCGATCGTCCGGGTCTACCTGGCTCGCCTCCGTAACCCGGAGCACCAGTCTCACCACGGTCGCCTAGTTCACCACTTTGACCTGGCGTTCCAAGCCTGCCTGGGAAGCCAGGAAAACCTACAAATCCAATGTTTCCTCGTAATCCTCTGTTCCCTTTGCGACCAGTAAAACCTTTTTTGCCTTTGGGCCCAGCTTCACCCTGTAAGCCGTGTATGCCTTGCAATCCTGGCTCTCCTATCTGACCTGGTTTTCCAGGAACTCCTGCCATTCCTCTTAATCCGGGTGGACCCGTCAAAGATATACCAGGAAATCCTTTGCGACCCTGAAATGATGTAAGATAGAGGTATTCAATTTTCATTTAAAAAAATAAGATAAAAACACTCCCAAAACAAGGGCTTTCTGACAAAAACTAGAATATAAATGGTTCATCCGTTTTGGAGATAAAACCGGTTGGGACATCGAACTAGCTCTTACGCGAACGGCTAAGATACCTACCTTCTCTATTTAAAAAAAAAACGTATTTTTTTCTATTATTAATTTAAAAAAGTCTAGGAGAAATAAAATTCAAAATGTAACTTACTGGAGGTCCCGTTGGTCCGTTTGGTCCTTCCTCGCCTGGCTTGCCAGGTTCTCCTTTAAGTCCTAACGGCCCTGCACGACCTGATGCTCCAGCGTAACCCGCTTCTCCAACATCACCGCGTTCTCCGTCATTGCCGTTCAATCCTACTTCACCATATATCGATGCTATGCCAGCTTCTCCCCGAGATCCTTTTTGACCTTTAATGGCTGGCAAACCTACAGGTCCTTGTTGACCAGGCTTCCCTGGCTGACCAAAAGATCCCACATCGCCCCGGATGCCCATGGCCCCTTTGTAACCTCGCTGACCTTGCCTACTGGTTCCATCGGGACCCTGGTCGCCCTGAATACCATAATATCCATCATCACCCAAATCTCCACGTACTCCTTTTAGGCCACGGTAACCTGTAGAAATAAGAATGAAACTGCATTGAATTTAAAAGTATTTATGAAATTTAAAGTATGTGTTTGTAAAATAAAGTATGTTATGTAAAGTTTATTTTTATGATTAGGTACTTTTTCTGCTAATAATTTCTGTATTTTTATAAATTACCTTTTATTCCTTTAGGTCCTTGTCTGCCCTTATCTCCTTTAACATTGTACTCGCTGCTTATAGCTTCACCAATCTCGCCCGGGAGACCGTCTTCACCAACATCTCCAAGCTCTCCTCTAAAAGTATAACAAACAGTTAAAATTCAATGTTTTCTCTTACAAATCTCATGGTGTGGACCTTTTGTGGCTTATTCACACGAACCTCTCCAAAGTTGGAATATAATTTTAACAAAGGGGTTTGAACATTTTGGCCCTAACATCGGTTTACCACACTGTTTTTTTTTTCAAAATCGCGTGGCACTATGTATGTTACATATTTAAATAGTAAAAAAATATTAGATGCAATGTGTGTACCCTGCATACAAAAAATCTTTAAAATCAAAGTAAAATTACCAAATCCTGGCAAAGTTGAAATTGTATAATTACTAAACTTACTTCGTGCCTGTATCTCCTTTTTCCCCACGAAGGAAGATATAAGGTATATCGGCTGGTTCACCCTTACGCCCTGGTGTTCCGGGTCTACCGCTTGTTCCATTTCGGCCCGGTCGCCCATAGGCTCCAAACTCTCCTTGTACGCCCTTCGCTCCCTTAAAACCGTCAAATCCTGGCAAACCTGGGTAGCCAGCATCACCCGGCATGCCAGGTGGCCCCATGAACCCTATTAAACAGTAAAGCATGTTACAAAAAGAATTCGTCCATTTTCTTATCTATATTAAAAAATATGTTTTGTAGACCTTACCTTGATCACCAGGTGGGCCTTGTAACGGTTTAACCAATGATTCTGGTGGTTGTATAAGGCGTCCTTTTTCTCCTTTAGATCCTGGCAATCCGGCCATTCCAGGTAGTCCTTTGAGGCCTCTTATGCCTGTGCCTCCTGGTATTCCATTTTTACCAGGTTCGCCTGTATAACCTCGCGGACCTTGTAAGCCTTCACGTCCTGGGAACCCTTTCGCGCCTGGATACCCATCGTCACCTATTTGACCCTTACGTCCGGGGAGTCCTGAAAGAATAACCATGGAATGAATAATTAAAAAAAATGTTATGAATGTATAGTATTTTGTTTTTAAATAAATAAATAAAGCTGGACAATTCACACAGCATTATCTAGCCCCAAGCTAAGCAGAGCTTGTGTTATGGGTACTAGATAACTGATATACATAATAAAATAAATTAACATAGATAAATACTTTTTAATTATACATAGAAAACGACCAGAATACCGGAACAAATACCTGCAGATCGTACAAATATTTGTCCCAAGACGGGAACTGAACCCGCAACCCTGCGTCCTGCGTATATATTCTATTTAAAGTATAAGTAGTATAAAATAACTTTCGAAATGATAATTTGCTAACTTCGATATTTGACGATTGTTATATCCGCGGAAACGACAGTTTTAGGAACTTCCAATTTTAGGCCTCTACGTTAGTTAGAGTACCTGAAATAATTTTCAGACCCCTGGTTTCATTTGTATCAAAGATATAGATAATTTAAAAGTGCCTCGAGATGATTCGAGAAAAGGTTTCCCGGTGGCAGGCCCGGTCTACTCAACTTGGAACGGCCACTACCGATTTACATTCAGAGCACTAATCTACTACCATAATTGAAAATTATAGTAGTAGCAATTCCTTCGTTAAATATCAAACTAAAAAAAAAGTAGACACTTCACACTGTTCATACGAGTACATATTGAGTAAAGTGCTTTACTTAATCTTCATACCTTAAATGAATAGTTATTCGCTCTACAACAACACTGACAATCCAATTTAGTGGCACCTCGACATATAAAGCTATTAAACTAAATATATAAAGCTATTAATGTAATATATATTACGGAGTAGGTTCATCATTTGGTAACTGCGGGCGTATCTAGGTAATCAGACCAGAGGTAACCAGATGGAAATACAGCTCACAACACTCTAAAACATAGACCCAAACCTAGGGCCTACACGAATCGCGAGACCTTTTACATGGATTATATGACCTTCTTGTAGCAATCCGCCACTTTTAACTAAACTAGGCACTTAGCTGTTTTTCTCCCTTTCTTCTCTGTCATCTTGTAGAATTGATCCAACGTCAAAACCAATAGACGCTTGAGATTCGCATAGAGTTGATTTAGGCGCATTGCAAATGATTAATAAGAATTTAACTCCGAAATACCTACATATATGTATACAAAACTATGCAAACTATTTAAATACCCATAAGTTGAAGGGATCACTGCTTAATTGCTAACTTTTGTAAGTAATAAGTTTTTTTGATCTCTAGTTATTTCATTTGATATGTAAATTTATAGCGCCTTTCGGGGTAATCTAGAACCTACATATTAGCTGCTTCAGGTCCAAGCTACTTATTGATACTCTACTCGAGACAAATAAATTAGTACAAATATTATTATAATTATCTGATAATAAAACTTACCTGATGGACAGTATGGACAGTTATCACCCCTTTCTCCTTTATAACCTGGCGGACCATCTGTTCCAGGTTGGCCAGCTTCACCGACGGGGCCAGGAAAACCAGGACGACCATCTTCACCGGGCGGTCCAGCCCCACGAATTCCTAAACCTGGATATCCGGGTGGTCCTTGCACTCCGAAGTCACCTCTGTCCCCTCGTTGTCCAAAAATACCGTCTGTTCCAGGCATTCCATCTTCTCCCGTAGGTCCTTTGACCGTAGATCCCTTAAATCCTTTAAAACCCATTATGCCTTGCACGCCTGGCTGACCAGATGCCCCTCTCAGTCCAGGCTCGCCTTTGAATCCATGATTTCCTGGTTCTCCTTTTGGTGATTGACCAGGCGCACCATCTTTTCCAGGAAAACCTTTCACACCAGGTAACCCTATCCGACCCATCAACCCTGGCAAACCACGTGCTCCGTCTAATCCCGGTGCACCTACCGGTCCTGGGTACCCTATTTCACCCTGCGATCCCTGTGGCCCTGGCAATAGTGGTTCGTTTAGCGATTCATCAAAGATTCCTGGTTCTCCTGATGGTCCCTGCACACCGGGTTGCCCTGGTCTGCCATCTTCTCCTCTTAGTCCGTCCTCGCCATCATCACCATCTCTTCCCTCCATGCCCGGTGCTCCTTTGTCTCCTTTTGGTCCGGGCGGACCGTCTATTCCTCTGTGTCCTGGTTTTCCTCTCGGCCCATCGTCACCTTGTTCGCCTTCATTTCCTTGAATACCTCGTTGTCCATATGATCCCTACAAAAAATTATGACAAATACACAAATATTGCTTATTTAGTTACGTAGGTAGAGCAAGTTGAACACCAATCATGCTTACCGGCTGTCCAAACGATCCATGATCTCCTTTGATTCCTTTGACTCCCTGTATTCCTTTGAAACCCACTGGACCTCTGTTGCCTTTAGTTATAATAGTAATATTTTCCCGCACTTCGTCTATTACAACAATGGAAGCCGGTCTACCAGGTTCACCGGTTTCTCCTTGGTCACCTTTCTCGCCAGCTGGACCTACATTCTCGTCACCTACATCGCCTCTGTATCCTACTTCACCCTTTGGACCTCTCGGACCCTAAAAAAACTATAATAGTTAGTACCTTAAACTACTTCATTTAGCGACGTCGAGATATAAACTTGCCAAGACACTCATTAATTAATGAAAGAATGTATTAAATTCAAATTAGGAACTGCTATGAAACTTGGCACAATTCTATAAGATCTCAGCTCTTCTATCGGTGAAGCCACTATCGGACTTACTTGGTTAGTTTTCACATTTATGTTTTTGATTAGATAGGATCCACTTCAGTTATTTCGTGATCATGGCCGATGCAATGCAACTGTGCTAAAATATTGAAAAACTCAAATCAACTTCATATTACTTATGAAGTTGATTTGAGTTTTTCAATATGCCTTTATCAAACAATAACTTGTTTGATAACGGGATATTTACCATGATATTCGGCCCTCGGTCAAAATCAGGAATTAAAATCGGCTTTACCTTCTAAGCAAAAATAAATAAATAAGAAAACATTTTCATATTTGATGCAGATTGGAATTCCTAAAAACCCCACTCCGTATGTGCACCATTATGAAGACAGGCTCACTGTTTGTGAGTTGTTCTTTTTCAAACATTTTTCTTAATTTGCTTAGCTTGGTAGGTACCTGATCGCCTTCTTCACCAGGAGCCCCACTGTCTCCTATGTATCCGATGGGTCCCACTGGTCCCTGAACGCCAGGACGGCCGAAAACACCTTGATCACCCTTCGCCCCTCTTGAGTTGACACCACCTTCACCGGCTAGACCTTGTTCTCCCTTATCGCCATAAGGTCCAGGTTGACCTCTGTCACCAGGGATACCTTGGTAGCCAGGAGGTCCCGAAATGCCGTCTACACCGCTGCATCCATCTAAACCAGGGATTCCTTGAATACCTTCAGGGCCTTGGGGACCCTACAAATTAAAATAAACTTATATAAAATATTCCGGACAATCCACTTTAATTCTGTGCATATTTTGTTTTTACCTGTTGTCCTTCATATCCTCGTGGTCCCCACGGGCCGTCCGTTCCCTAAAAGTAAAAGAAATAATTACCTACAATGTTTAAATTGAAACTATTTAAAAAAACATACATCGAGGTAGGAAAATACTAATTTTGTTTGTATGAATGAATGCACACATTGCTTAGTTACCCTTTCTCCCTTGTCTCCGAAATCACCAGGATCACCAAACTCGCCAGGTTCTCCCAAAGCTCCAGGAAGCCCTTCCGGTCCATCAGGTCCATAGTCACCTTGTTGGCCTGGTAAACCTCTGAAACCTGGATCTCCTCGATCGCCTTTTAATCCACTGCACTGGCATATCGTTTGATTACACACCACCTTAAACAAAACCATATTACATATGGAAATTGTCAAAAATAAAAAGAAGAGGAACACAAAATTATGTAGAATAGGTAGGTACATGCTGTATAATGTAGCTGTCGTCGCCGCGCCGGATTGTAGTATCAGCTCGTTTATAGAAAGGCTAGGGCGTAGCAAAACGGTGCAATTCAATTAATTACCTTTACCGATTGTTGACGATCAACGTTCAATAATACGGCTGAACGTTACATAGTCATCTCGTCGAGTGTAATTAATAAAGTTTGCCCATAAAATCTGCGTTCGTTTTGCAATTCGGGATCATTCTCTATACTATATACTCTATAGAAATAATTTTCAAAATCCGTTTGTAATTGACAGAGAATTTTATGAAACAAACACATTCACATTAAAAAAATACATACAGCCGAACATATATGCTCCTTCTGAAGTCGCTAAAAATATAATTTATGGCCATAGACGAAATTAAATATTGCATGCAATGTAATGTAAGGCACTGAAATGAGTTTTGCAGATATTTTTATGAGGCGAGAATGTTACGAGATGATGTCACCAAACGACATGGTTGCATCATCTAGTTTTATGCTGAAACAATATCTTTATCATATGCGTAACCTTCATCGAGCTTTTGGTCAAATAGATAAGTTAAATATTCGTCAATATTATACGAGTCAGTCAAGTATTGGTACCTATAAATAATAATAAATAAATAATACTGGACTATCCACACAGCATTGTCTAGCCCCAAGCTAATCAAAGCGTGTGTTATGGATACTCGATGACGTATATAATACATTACCTATCACACTAATATTTAAATTTTGAAGATTTGTAACCTCTATACGCCAAAACAACTGGACGGATCGGGCTGAAATTTTGCATGAAAAGATCTAAATTAAAAAAGTTTTTCTTATACCGGATAACGCATGCGAAGCCGCGGGCTGAACCTGGGTTTGGGATGAAAGAGGCTGGTGCTGGAAATCTAGCATAGTATAATAAAAAAATTGAATGAAAATTAGGTATTGTTCACATAAGATCGATGAAACAATTATTTCACGAAAATGCTTCTCAGACTTAGTTTTTATGTGTCTTTAGTACTTAACCTACCTAGAGCAACATCGCTGAAGTCAATTCAGTGCAAAAATACTCGCAACTTTGTCAGGCATTCATTCATAAAAATTTGATTAAAATAATACAGCAGCGGTATCAAATAACAAACATAAACATATTACTAGGTATGCATTTGTTAAAATAATATTAATGAACTCAAGGCACATTCGACATGCATTTTGTCATACCACACCATATTTGTTTCCTATTACTTGGAATCAGACCTAGGTGTCCGAGTCACCATCTCTGTTATTAAGACGCCATTTGAAACCTATCAATTTTGCAGTTGAAAGCGCAGCTAAATTTGCATGACGACGCAACAGACCTACTCGAATGTCGTTTATGGGCTATGGCTCTACGAATACGACCTGCTTGAATTAACTATTTATTGCTGCTGACCATTAAACTTCATTATTAGTGAATATTAATTGCATGTTATTTTGCTCTCAATGTAAGTTGTAGATGCTCAATGTACGAAACATTACATTGGAATAGAACCTACCTGTTGATAGATAGGACTGTAGGTGTGTGGTAAATTCTTCAAATCAGTATGAGCAATCCTTGCTTTATTTTGTGAGGGACTTTTGTCCAGTCTAACATATTATCATATTATTCATTTATTCGCAAAAATGTGGTTAAGAATGTATATTATAGGGTTTCATACATTTTCCTTTTTTAAGGGATGCAAATATTATATTTATACACTAATTTAGTCACCTTCTTATACTATTCAACTATCATCATAACTAGCTTAGTCGCTCGGCTTCGCAAGCGTTTTTTGGAATAAAAGGTAGCCTATATGTTATCCCAGGTCCAGATCTTCATGTGTGCAAAATTTCATTTAGCCTGATCCATTCAGTAGTTTTGACGTTTACTTCGGCCAAACATCTTTACAACGGCACAATATACTTATAATAACGTCAGTGTATAATTCATCTATAGTTTGAGGTAGTGTATTATTAATAGTGTTCGGCACAAGCACAACGTTTGTCATTATGAAAAGTGGTGGTAGCTGGAGCCAAGTGCAACAGCTTGGCAGCTTTGTTAAGCATGAAAAGCCTCGGCTATTTTTAAGATTCTTCGAGTTTTCTCCGAAATTTGTACTACCAAATGCTGAAATTTTATTTGTACGAAATCCACCAAGCAGTTGCACTTGGTTGCACACACCCCCAGTTATTTATGCGAAACGTTGTGCCGAATACCTTTTATATTTTTCCACACATGGCAAAACCGTTGTTTTTGTATAAATGGGTCCTAGAGTAACACAACTAGCACTAGGAACATATAATGTCTTAAGCGATTTGCTTGACGTTATCGAGAAGTAGACTACACGCATGCAACGATGAGTCAGGTGGCCTAGTCTGTTAATTTGCGCGTTGTTTCTCCAAACCGTGCGTTATATCATCCAAACATCTGTTAATGCTATCATAAATTAGTTTATTGTCGAAACTTCTAAATACATTTCCACAGTATCCAGCTGTGGTCTGCGGTAGTCATATTACTATGTGCCTACTCAATCTATTGACACACATCATATACAAATTCCTTGATTATAAACCAGACATAACATTACCTTTGTAATATTATTATTATTAACCTCTGTACGTTATAATTATAAGACTAAAGCTCAGCTCATTATTTGCTTTGCCCGCGGCATTAGATACACGCGTTTTTCCGTGATAAAAAGTAAGACAGATTGAGTTACTGAGGTAAACTAATTTTTATAGGTTACCTACCTATAAAAATTATATTATACTTTGTACTGTAAAAATCATCTCGAATAATCTTCGTTACTATACCCTTATTCATTATAGTCTGCTAACTTAAAATAACTGCTACTTCGGGTCATTCCTAACTCTGACATAAGGTGGGGCTGAACCTCTAAAGTTCCCATACAAACGTACTTTTCGATTCATTTGCAAACTACATCCCGATTGTAATTAAATTTTACATACATAATCGGATATGAAATAGCGATGTTTGTATCGTTTTAGTTTTTTAAAATACATAATCATCATTAAGTGAGAGCGAAAATTATTTTTTATCCATTTGCAAGCGATTTGGTTGCTTTCGCTCTCATTTATTGATGATTATGTATTTTGAAAAACTAAATGTATTTTCGTCGGTTTCTCCGTCAATTATGGATCGATTTCGAAAATTCTTTCGAGAACGATCCTGAGGTGGTCCCATAAAATGTTATTTCCGAAGGATAAGTGTTTATCCCGAAAAACTTAATGTCAAAACAATCAAATTACATAAATTGCAATGTCTATTACGTTGACTAGTGATTATGAGGGAATGAGTCATTGGTGCAATTCAAGGAACGGGTTGGATAAACAATCATTGCAGTGTCCAAGGCGATAACGGCCATTCGCACATCCCGCGGCACTCGCCGCCCGCACCCCGCGCCTGCCTTCCTTACACCCCCGCAACACGTGCTATATATGCTTTATGATATGATTTTGAAATACATACAGCTTCATTAGCTTGTCCGCTTGACTTTTCTACATGTATGCAACAAAAAAGCTCAACTAAGTAATAAAATGTATATAGGTACTAATTCGATGTTACAATATTCACTGGTTTTTATCGTTTAACTACCTATTTTTCCCGACGTTTCAACAGGTTTGCACTCTGTCGTGGTCCATGCGCTCAGAGTTCAGAGTCCATTTGAAGATAATATAGAGACGTGACCTGAAATCTCATATTTGTATAAGATTCGCGTAGTTCCTTGTCCCCACGATAGAGGCGCTGTACCAAATTCTATGGAAAAGTGAGACGTCACGATCACGTCTCGGAACAATCCTCAAATGGAGTCGGGGCTTAGATTGCGTAAGTTTATACAAGATCAAAGAAGAAGTGTGACTCGCGCGCCGAGGGTTTCAAACTTATCTTCGGAGATAGGGCGGTGGGGTATGCCCAATTTTACGACTTTTTACCCACCGAATTCGAATATTCCACCTGACCATTTTTCAAAAAGTGTTCTTTTTACAGACTTCCCTATATTTTTCCTGTAAAAAGTATGAAACTTACGAAAATTTCAAAACTATTTTGCAATGTTCAAACCTAATAGGTACCTTTCATTTGATACCCCACTTGCCGCTATACATAGAAGGTCTCTTCAAAAATTTCAACATCACAATTGGTACTGAAAATTTTCATTTTCATTTGCGCACGAAACGTATTATTATTTCAAATTTCAAGTGAATAGCTGCCGTATTTACTGAGATATTCACGAAAGAAGGAGGACGGACAGAGTGAGACCATAAGGGTTTCGAAACAGATCTCGAAACCCTAAAAACTTTACTATTCCGTTCGCTAGAGTAGGTATTATTCACGGCAGGTGAATAGAGCTTCCGCTTCGTTAGTGTCTGCAGACGAAACCTATATCTACTAGTGTCTTAGATACAGCGGGTTAAATTGTCTAAGACTAGAGTAGACTGAGATATCGCTATATGTGATAGACACATTTATTAGTACAATTGACTTTTAGCAACTTCGCTGATGTCATAGGATCTAACGATTTACATCATGATCATTAAACATCTTCATTCTTCAACCTATACAATGAAGATTTGTACATAGTTTGACACTGGGCACTGAAGATGAAATTGTTTATGTACTTAGACAAAAAAATCTACTGTAGACATCATGGCGGCGTAATACATTGATCGATGGCCTGACATACTATACCTATTCCATGAAATATTAATATTTTTGGTAGTTCGACTGACAATCAAATACTCATGCCCTAATGCTTAACCCATTCGATTTTTTATGACAATTGATTTTGTTTATGAAGAAGATCGAATTGATTTTGTTATTGTTGCTCAACATTTTGTATTATCTGATAGACGTTTAAACTAACTCAGGCGTTTACATGACTTTATTTTTGTAATGAGATATATTCAATATGCATTTTAAGAATATTACACACATAATATATATATATATATATCATAATTTTCCTTGAAAAAAGTAAGACAGATTGAGTTTCTGTGGTAAATTAAAACTAATACATAAACTAAAACAAAAACGTAAACTATGATTTTATACTATTTTCAATACGTTTTCATGGAAATATCAATTAGAATAATCTTCGTTCTATACTATGTCCGCTCGATGAAATAAATACTCTTTCATAAGCCCCCATATTTTTCAAGTAGACAGATTCGCATCTCTATCTGTCAAAAATTACTGTGTCTATGAAATACGTCATTCTGTCATTCAGTCTTAATTCACTCACCTTAACACCTGTCAACAATTACGGAACTTCATAGTCTACCAAATATAAAATAAATTCAGGGACTTTATAAAGTACCTACAATTTATACATGTAGATGCGCTAAATTTAAGGATGAAAACAATTAGTAACAATTCCGCGCAAAACCTTCTCCGATAAGATCTAACAAAATGTAGTCCGATCGGTAGTAGTATTGTTACTACCTATAAATATTTTCATCCGTATATTTTACACTGGATTTCCTCAAAGTAACGCCTGAATCTATTATTTAGTAAATGCGCTAATTATAAAGTCTAATCACCGTCTATTCTGAAACATTATTGAAACTATGTCAAAAATTATAAGAATATATAGAGCGGCTCGGCTTGAACAATTTACGAGCGCCCATCTGAATCTGGTGACCCCACTGGTCGTAAACGCGTTCCCGATACACCAATGACTAACTACTCTTTGTAGTTTACTTTACGCCGCATCAATTTATAAGAAATGGAGCTTTTGTATCTTGCCTAGCTAAATGATGTGCAAGCTTTTATGCAACTTCAAATGCCTCTAAAAACCGGCCAAATGCAAGTCGCTTCGCACATGGAGTTCCTTTTTTTCGAATGGACTGACTAATATACTGTTGACCGCCGATGGCCATGACAGCGTTACCAGACTTTGAACCGCACATGGAGGATTCCGTACCATCGTACATAACTATTTCGCAAAAGGAACCCTAAACATTGTTATATAAAAATTTAAATAGCAAAAAGCCGTCATGACGCAGTCACCCATCCAAGAACTGCCCGATGACGACGTTGCATTATAACTTTAGTGATCGGTCGGTTCGTTACTCAATTTGGTATGAACATTGAACCAATTAATTTTATTTTTTTATTATTTGTTGTTATAGCGGCCAAACTAATCTACACCCTGTCAAGATTTTCACTGTCTAACTATTACGGTTAGAGAGATACAGCCTCGACAAAAGTAGAGCAAAAAAAATTAGCTTTTGTATTGGAGCCCCCTTTAACTTTGATTTTAATATTAATTTTATTATTATTATTTATTGTTATAGCGGTAAAAAAAATACAATATTCAATCAACTTTCTACCTTTCACGGGTCATGAGATACAGCCCGCTGAAGGACGAACAGACGTACAATGAAGAACGTGCGCAATGCGCTGAACTCGTCCAAAAGGCTGAACTGAGTTTATCTTGATGAGTGAGTTTATGAAGATCGCGTTTAATTGCAACGGTGAAATTGAACTTAAGACATTAGGATGGATGATTTTGGCGTGTTTCAAAAAAACGTTAACGGACTTCAAATTCCTGAATAATGAAAATGGTTTGGAAGTAGTTTTAAATGGAACACTTTGATAGCGCGATCTGATTTTTCAAGTGGCGACATCTAGTAAAATTCTATTGACGGGATAAATAAGTAGTTTTAAATGGAACACTTCGAGTCTTCGATAAAGCGATCTGATTTTTCAAGTGGTGACATCTAGTAAAATTCTATTGACGGAATAAATAAGTAGTTTTAAATGGAACACTTCGATAGAGCGATCTGATTTTCAAGTGGCGACATCTAGTAAAATTCTATTGACGGGATAAATAAGTAGTTTTAAATGGAACACTTCGAGTCTTCGATAAAGCGATCTGATTTTTCAAGTGGTGACATCTAGTAAAATTCTATTGACGGAATAAATAAGTAGTTTTAAATGGAACACTTCGATAGAGCGATCTGATTTTTCAAGTGGCGACATCTAGTAAAATTCTATTGACGGGATAAATAAGTAGTTTTAAATGGAACACTTTGAGTCTTCGATAAAGCGATCAGATTTTTCAAGTGGTGACATCTAGTAAAATTCTATTGACGAAATAAATCGGGAATACATTTTTTATGGGACCATTTTGGGATCATTATTTTGGAGAGGTGCCTACCTACATAAAGTTGGTATCAATATCAACGCAAATTCAGTCTGGCAAAATCTGGTTCTAATATGTTTTTTTACACACGCCATGCTGTTTTAACGAATTCCGGGAATTCGTTTAAAGACCTTTTTCCTGTGAAACATTTGGATTTGATTTATGCTGGTCGTGTGTTCTTTTTGTGCGTTAGTTAGTACCTACTAACCTCTACTTTTTGAGCACTGAAGTTCATTTGAACTAGGCTCAAATAAAGCATCAACCAAGTTCGGATGGATTCCATTTAGCAGAACTTCTTTTTCTCCTGGCACGAAAAATGTTTGCTCTAGAATATTGCATGATATGTATGTTGAGTTGAGTTACCTACAAGTTTTTATAGGTATCAAATTGCATTGCCTTTTTGTATTGGAATGTTAAACATTGCATAGTACATAAGCAAATACCTGGAACCAGAACATAAACATGCAAAAAGGGGTCGGAATATTTTGGCCCTAACACCTGTCATGATACCAAACTGTTTTTTATTCAAAATCGCGATGCACAATGAAATTTATATAATACCTACTAGATTCTGCCCGCGGCTTCGCACGCGCTGTTCCGGGATATAAAGTGTCCAATATCCGTCCCTGGGATAGCATCTACCTCCCTACCAAATTTCATTAAGATCCGTTCAGCTGTTTATGTGTGACAAGGGAACAGACAGACAGACAGATAGACAGACAGTACTTTCGAATTTATAATATTAGTATGGATGGATTTCGATAGAGGACCTTACACAAATAAAAAATGTCCTATAACGTAGTTACCTAAAGCGTCAGGTTTCCGAGATATAAAAAAAAACAAGAGATATTTGCATCTGTGAATATCACAGAAACATGACGCTTTTAGATTTTTTTTATAAATATACATATAACATCCATTGTGCACCGTATTTTGAAAAAAAAATGTGTTCGGGCTACCATCTATTCAAAAATCATCAAACTCATAGAAGAAGAAGGCCTAGAATGAATTTTTCTTAATTTCCTATTGGTATACGTGCGCTTGTTGCGTGAAAGCACTGAAGTTATATGCTTGTCAACTAACACATAGATTCGTTTTTGGCTACGAAATCATGAAAATAGTTGAATGACACTATCCCTCTGCTGTACAGCAGCGTGTTTTTCCTCGATGTCCAAACCTCTTTTATACAGGGTCATTGGTAAATTAGTAACACTACGTGAACTGCAGGTTCTGCCCATCATCACAAACACGTTTGTAAAGACGCCAGGTCTTAAATCTTAAACTTAGTATTGATAAATAGGTACCCCCTGCAATTCAATAATCGTTCGTAAGTGAGGTTTTATTTGAAACTCAACTTAAAAACAGTTCTGCCTTGAATTAACAGAAGGTATGAGAGTGAAAGATCGGTCTTATGTAACTCGTCGGGTTGCAGACAAAGATGGTTTTTCATTTAGTAGCAGAGGTGATCTATATTTTTTTTTAAATTTAGACCTGGCGTCTTCACGAACGTGTTTGTGATGATGGGCAGGACCTGCGTTTCACGTAGTGTTACTAATTTACCTATAACGCTGTATATAATCAGTGCAATGTACAGTACCTGGTGCTGTCAGCGACCCCTGCTAAATATAGAAGACTGGAGTAATAGCTAAACGTTCAACTACTGGCTTTTGTTGCCGCACTGAAACTATTGACCTATTTCACTTTACTGGAAGTAAGCAATAACTTTCAGTGCAATGCTCGCGACTATAAAACCCGACTAGCGGGTGACCAACCGCTATCGCAATGCTTTGCTGTAGGCATTCACCTATTCTATGCCCTATTTTCTAAACAATCTATACCTAGTTTACGAGCTTTTCCTGTAATAAGCTCTAGGAATTTCCTCATTATCTAACGTGGATTTATTAATTTGTCACTGGCCTTTAAAAAAGAGTGTCATGTTGCATGTGTACCTACTAGCTGAAAGGGGGCCGTGATTCAGGACCCCAAGGGGTTGATCCCCTTGAGGTCCTGTGAATAAAAATTAATAATATTAGGTACATTTAACGTACTTTCACTTTACATTAAAGGTAATTTCAGCAAAACCAGTGGTTTGTCTTGAAATGACAAAAAAATGTAAGTAGTAGTAAGTAAAAATGTAAGTACTTAGATCTTATTTAAATTTCAAAACAATCATAATAATGTAAGATAAACGAAAAATTACAAAAACATAAGTAAATTTCAAGATAGGTTTCCAAAATTTTCAAAATCGTAAAACGAAAGTTGATGCCTTCTGGATCCAGAATCACCCTCTTTCGGCGTAGTAAGTAGACATGTTTCGTGGCACCCTGTCTAAGTACCTGGACAATGACATAAGTGTTTCTACTAGCCAGTAGGTACATGTATCCTGCTATTTATAAACGTCACTGTAATATGAGAAGCGATATCGACAAAACGTAAAAATTGAGGAACATAGAATACTTCCTCTTGGGTTCAATGTTCTGTTGATGTACGTCACGGCGATAAACAAGTAATGAATGAACTCGTGTATGGACAGGGCGACTCACCCCGGAATAAAACATGCAAGCTTCACTAATAGGTACCTAGATATGTATGTACCTACATATATTATTAACCGACGAATCGAAAAATAAAAAGAGAGGTTCTATGTTCGGCTGTATGTATTTTTTTGTATGTTCGTCGATTTGTCCGTCAATTTTGGACCGATCTGGAAAATTCTTTCTCTAGGAAATGAAATAAGTTCCCAAAAATTTTCGGTTTCGGCGGGACTCGAACCCGCGGCCCACCCTCAGTACGGGTGTGCTCTATCTAACCAACTAAGCCACGAAACTTTAGCGAAACTTAACCGTAACTGAAAATTCTTTGGTTTTAAGTATTATCCCGAGGTGGACTCGTTTGAGCCCCGAGGGATAAGAATTTGTCCCGAAAGTTTATGAAAAACAGTGTAGTACCTAGGTACCGAAATACCAAGGAATTCTATATAAATTATTATTATTATTTTCATAAATATTTTATGACTAGCTCTATATTTTTATATTATTTTTTATGGGTTCGATTCCCGCCTTGGGACAAATGTTTGTACGATCCGCAAATGTTTGTTCCCTATGATAAAAAAGTATCTATCTTTTTATTGTATTATATTAAGTAAATCAGTCATCTAGTTAACATGACACAAGCTCTGCTTAGCTTGGGGCTAGATAATGCTGTGTGGATTGTCCAGCATTATTTATTTGCAGTCAGTTTTTAGTTATTTCAAAACAATTATTTTCAGCCTGTCTTGTCCCTCCCTACACACTGAACACTAAAATCAAATCTGCGCTACCATCGTAACATCGAAAACCAAAATGCAATTACATAGAAGCCGTAAAAGATACTTACCTAAAATATGGACTACTTTGTAGTATATCTATGCAATATAATTATCCTATATACCTATAGGTACAATATAATTTATCAAACATGAAAATCACACAAAATGTTAATTAATTAAAACTTATCGCTTCATTTTCCGATTCAGATACGAAATCGTGGGAGTAATACATTATTTCGGCAACAGTTGCAAAAATTGTGTTATATACCTAACGACAAGTTGATAGCAGCTTCCTGTAGCTTCGATAAGGGTCGCTGGTGTTTGTGTCGCGACCCCGATTCCAAAGCTGCGTCAATGGAAATGATTTTGACCCAATTTAAAGTAAGTAAATGATGTTACTATTGCACTGTACATACATGTTCCTGGAAATGCCAACCGGAAGCTTGATTTCAGCAAAACTGAAATGCCTTTGTTTGGTTTCTCAAATGTTTTTTTTGTTCTGCGTGTGCCATTTCTACTACAGGGGCCCTAAAATCTAGTTTACAAATAATGATAAAATTGAATGCGTCTTTTTGTATCATTTGTCAAAATAACAGCTTTAGGTACTAAATGCATGTGTGAGAGTACATATACGGTACTCAATAAAATTTTTTTAGAGTGTCGGCTAGGTACATTATTTTAGAAAAAGAATTAGGATCCCACGAAGTTCAAACTCGAGTTTAATTTTTTTCGCGGTTTTTGTCACTGAGATTTCTATACGCGGTGATAATTTTCTATTAACATTTTTCCGGAAAATCTGGACTTATGGAAAATAGTCCAATTACTTCATACATTTCTGTTTAAAACTATGGTGGTGGTGGCGCATCAAAATTTCTTTAAAACCTTTCTGTACTAGTATAATCTACCGCCATTTTATCTATCTTAGGCTAAGTAAAAAAAGGGAGATACGGTACGTTCTCCCAGCGCTCACTCAAAAACTGTACCGTGGTGTCACAGATGAAATAATGATAAGGTATCGAATTATCATACAATTTACTAATAAAATTTTCTACTTACGAGTGAAAATATGTGATGCCTCAGGCTTTGTTTTTTGTTTTGGAGCTATTGGTGAACGAACACGAGGGCATTATCGTGGTGTTCGCAAGCACGCGAAACACAAACACCACCGCCACGCGGCGCCGGTCCTGACTTGAGCCATACACTTTCGAGATGGTGATGCCTCATCTCCCTTTTTTACCCGACTACCAACAGGGGAGGGTTATGAGGTTAGCACCCTATGTTTGTATGTTTGTATGTATGTGGCCAATTTCTTTGTTCCCACGTAGCGCTGAAACTACTGGTTCGATTTCAACAAATTATGTATCGATTTATTCGTCTCAATACCCCGATGGTTA
The DNA here is from genome assembly GCA_947086465.1 of Eupithecia exiguata. Taxonomy (NCBI): domain Eukaryota; kingdom Metazoa; phylum Arthropoda; class Insecta; order Lepidoptera; family Geometridae; genus Eupithecia; species Eupithecia exiguata. Next base: position 7,293,581 of record OX352229.1, read on the forward strand.
TAGGCTATAGGATTTAGGACTCCGACCCCGAATAAGCCTTCAAAACGCGTATTAAAGTTTAGGTAGCCGCAGGCTGCAGGCCCCATAGAGAAAAATTACAATACCTACGACCTATTTTCATTTTCAACTCTATGCCTATCAAATATGACCGATATGTCCTTCTATTTTGTCAATGTAAATGTTTCAAACTTTTATAACTTTCACGTAGTCGGGTTGTAGTTTTTTTAACTTTATCTTGTTAACTTTTATCTAAGATCTTAATTTTTCAATCATAAGTTTCTTTTGAGCTCTCATCCAAAGTATAAAAATTCCATTCTCTTCTTTTTATCTTTTAATCTACGTTTGACCTGGCCATTTTGAAGGATTCACGAATCGAATAAGTAGGTCAATTATAAATAGGGTATTATCTACTCAATCAGGCGTCATTCACTTGGATATCATATCAAAGGTTACAAATTATAACCTTTTAAAAACGAAAATTAGTTTAATTACATTTAAGTAAAGATAAGATAAAGCTGTTCCGAGAATCACGTTTTAAAACCTGATTGTTATATAACAAGTGATAGATAAAGCAGAGTGTGGGTGATCTATTTATCAATTTACCTAGTAATTTTCTCATCAAAATATAATTATATGGTCGGATGCAATTCCACAATAATTGTGCAAGGTTTAAAAAAAACCTTTCCTGTTTAGAAAAGATAGGACTTATCCAGGAAATAAATAGGTACCACCATGCTTTTTAGGGTTCCGTATCCAATAGGTGAAAACGGAACCCTATTACTAAGCCTCCGCTGTTTGTCCGTCTACGGGCTGTATCTCATCTCTCATGTCATACAAAAGGTAGTTTTAGTAGTAGTTTTTTTTACAGAACATGTTTTTGTCTTACTGCTATAACAATAAATAATTAAAATTTCATTTTCTCATACTAAAACGACGGTTTGGCTATTTTTGCTCTACCTACTTTTTTCGAGGCTGTAGCTCTTGAATCGCAATGTTTAGACAGTTGAAATTTTGACGGGGTGAAGATCACTATTTACACATAAACAACAAATAATCATTATAATTATATTAAATATAAAAATTAATGCATTTAAAAATTAAGGGGTCCAATGTCCATACCAAATTGAGTACCGATCACTGAAGTTGAGCAACGTCGGGCGCGGCCAGTACTTGGATGGGTGACGACTGACGGCGTCATGATGGCTTAATGCTTTTTTATCAGTTTTTGTTCGTTTTGAGAAATAGTTATGTACCTACGATGGTACGGAACCCTCCGTGTACGAGTGGACTTGCACTTGCCGGTTTTTTGTTCCCAAGGAAACAGCTTTGCTATATTGTTAGGTGGTAATATTCGGAAATTGATCTTGTTTCACCTCCGTAAGGATCACATTTTATCACGAGACCTAATAAGTACAATAAATATATAATAGTTACATTAATATGTTAGATTATTATGGTAAATTCTTGCAATATGTCTTATTATATTAGGTACCTACAATAAATGTAATATTATGGAGGTACACTGATTATGGTAAATTCTTGCAGTACGTCTCAGGATTATTGAGATGAGACTGTAGTAGGTATATAGGTACGTACAGAAATATTTTTTGGGTCACGAGGCTACTTAATGATAACAATTGTTGTTGCCAGTTCATTTATAATATGTACCAAATAAAAACTGTACTAATGATAATACTTAATATATAGATAATACTTAGTGCAAAGGTTAGCGTAACATCAGATACCAAAGCTCCGTCTCCTTTAATTAAAAATACAGATTTTTGTATTATTTTTAAGATTATTGGTCAACTCGAATAACTTATAAACTCAAAACAACAAAAAAGTGCTTTATTTCCTTTAGACCTTACGAGTCTCGGACACGGTATAACCCTCCCCTGTCGGTAGTCGGGTAAAAACTAGGAAATAAAGTGATCATGATCACTTAGATTTTTTGACCATTTTAATCTTTTTAAAGAAAAGTAAAAAAGCGAACAAGAAACCCTTTGTTGAAATTTAGCAAAACCCGGCCCAAGCTTTTTCATCTTCTAGAATTCTAGATACTCTGATATATTTTAACGATTTTCAGGATTATTGGTAGACTCGAATCGAAACAAATAAAACTGAAAGATCCTCAGCAATTTTTAAAACTCCAGGTACTACAAATACAAAACTAAAGTTTCAACTTAATTAATAGGTACCTCATAAAGCTCAAGTCACTGTATTTTTACTACCAATAAAGATTCTCTTATTCAAACGATCAATCGAGCTTTCATACACTCATCGCTAGGTCATCGATTCAATCTTGAATGAAACTTAAGTACCTACCTCTTAGGTATAATAAGTAGGTAGGTAAATTATTGTAAATTCCTTCTCATGATAGTAGATGTTCGAAATACCTAATTGCCAAAAAATGGCAGTGGTTCCACACGTACAAGCAAGTAGGTTACCGAGCGTGGTTCTTTTTATATGTACCTACCTATATGAAGTGACATTTATTTTATTTTATTTTCAAAATTTTAGGAAAACTTACAGCTAGGTCTTAAAAATAGTAATATACATAATACATGCCGGTAAATACCAGCGCATGTCTGCTGAGGGCCAATTATAAAGTTTCCGCAAATATGTTCTTAAATATGTAACAAACGACGTACAGTGAAAGTAGACGACTAAAATGAAATAAGGCGATATAAAGTTATCTTGTTATCTTAAAAAGAATTCATCATATTCTCATTTAGCTCGCCACTTATTATAATTTTAAAATCCAACCTCATGGCACTTTTTATTTATTTATTGGTTTTATCGCTTAGCGTTTACTCCACGCAACATGTATGAGGCTTTCATTAATTTTTTTACCCGACTACCAACGTCGAGGGTCATTTCATGAGGCGCCCTATGTTTGTATGTAGCCTATTTTTATGTTCCCACGTAGCGTTGAAACTACCGGTCCGATTTCAACAAATGGGGTATCGATTGATTTGTTTCAATGCCCGATGGTTATATTATTGGCTATAATGACGGCAAAATAAAGTAACATAGAGTCTAATGAGATAGTGGGGCCTAAGTAAGTGGGCGAAAACTCCAATGTTAACAAATATGCTCATGGGGCATCATTGCAAATGCCTGTTTGTACTTTCCAAAACTGTTTCTCAAAGTGTAATAAAGATTACTATTCTCAACCAATCAGCAAAAAAGTCGTGTAAAATAAAGTTAAACAATAAAACCTGACTACGTAAAAGTCTAAAACAAATAGAATAGAATAAAAGGCACTAGTTTGGTTTTAGTTTTTAACTTTTTTTATCCCTAGTTGACTGGTTTATTGTGCTTTCACAACTTTTTACATTTTCAGAGTTTATTTCAAGGATTCTCTTTTCGTTTTATAGTGGTTTGAAGATCAGACATTTATCATATACATATACATATGTAGGTACTAGCACTGAATTGCTTATCAATTTATTTTTAGGTCGTTGTGTCCTACATTAATTTATTGAGGCAAAGATAAGACCAGGCAAATCAAATTATGATTCTTCGTAGAGCTTCCTACTAACTTTACTGGGTAGGTAGGTACTTTAGTTTTCTCTTTTCTCCTAATATTATTTATTGACTACGTAACTAAGACTTTAAAAGTAGGTAATTATACCTAGTACCTACCTAACTACCAATTTTACAGAAAGTACCTACTCTTTAGATGAATCTACCCAATAACTTAGTTTGTGGCATGGTTGGGAAAGCTTTTTATGCAGCTTAATAATTTCAGGGGAGTGAGTGTATAGTCTATTTGATCGTGACGTCTCTGATTTGTATGTTTTGCGTAGTTCCCTGTCCGCACGATAGAGGCGCTGCAGAGCTGTATCAAAATCTATGGAAAAATGAGACGTCACGATTGTTAACATCGTCAAATAAACTCACCCCTCAGGATAATAAAAGCACATTATGAAACGTTTGTTTAGAACTACCTAACTGTTTATCAGATTCATTATTATTGATCTAACTTTCGTCCCCAACCCCTATTGAGGATTTATTGATTCTAAGTACATTTATCACCCTTTTTAGGTGACTTTTTGGAAATCCTGTCGTCTGTTGAATTAATAATTTGACGTATTTAAAAAAACTATTAACCTACTTCAAATTCCTAATTAATGAAAATGGGTTTGGAAATAATTCGATAATTTTTAAACCTTCAACTTTGTTATTGGTTTTTCAAAGTAGAACTTTTGTTTACACCCGTTGCCATGGAAACCATTTGTTAACAGTGTTTGTGAAAATTATCAAGTGATGATGTTTATGATGCTTACGTTTAACGGCGATATACATTACGCGTGAGATTCAAAATTTATACGAATCATTTAAAAAGTGAATTTCCCGCGCAATATTTATCGATCGTACTACATAAAGTACCTATTTTAATACACAAAAACGATAAATGAGTTACCTACAGACTTGAATGAATATTACATAATCCATAAATACCGATTTATAGGATTGATAAGTAAACTATCTTGCATAGCAGTAGGTAATAACACGAAACTTATAAGTAATTAAGTAGGTACGTAAGTAGGTGGCACAATGACATCAGTGTTTTAAATACGATAGCCTTTGTAACCATGTAAGTAGATACTTTATTATCATCAAAGTTTTTAGAAACCGGCACATTTTGTTATAGCAATGGCTAATCGCTAGGGCTGGGGTCAAGTGAACTATTCTATTGGTACTCCGTTCTAAAAAATCAGAATCTCTCAGAAAACCAGCGTGGCTCAACTTTTGGTAGAGCAACATTAAACTGGGATAGAGCCTAATTGGTTTACTGGGCAGGCACTTGTTATTTATGGTAGAGTTTAAGATCATTCTGAAATACCTATGTTTATTAATGTTTGCTTTTGCGCGCCAAGAAATTTGTTTGTTTATTTTCTTTCTAGAATCCAACATTATTTTCTGTAAACAAAGGATTTAGGCAGATACAATATCAAAGAAATATTGGGGGAAAATATTTTATGATACTGGTTTCATCGGAGCAACACGCAGATGTTCGATATTTTTTTTATCTTTTAAAACTTTCATTTCAATGAGATGATATAGTGACTATTAAACTTCATTATTTCATTCGTCGTTCGTCCGTTTTAAAACTCGAGTTTGAACGTTTTTCGGTGCGCTTGTGGAATTAGGTACTCGTTGAAGGTTGTGATTTTGTTTTTGGATCACTTAATTAAATTAATCACATATGTACTGGTTAGTATCTAGCGCAGCGCGCCAGCACTGCCATACTGCAGCGGGGCAATGCAGCTTGCGCCTTGGAGATGCTTCCGACTGGTATTGATATGGATCAGCTGAGCTACCTGTAGATTATTTGCAACAGTCTGCAGTTAGCTCCGTTTTTTCAGTAGATACTAAATAAACCAGCAAATAATGTTTCTAATTTGTTTCCATTATTTTGATTGTAATTTTCTTTCGATAATAAAGTTCTTTAATTAAACTTACCTTAAAGTTACCTATGTACTATACTCCGATTTAGAATCCAAGATATTTTATGTTAACAAAGACATATATGAATGAAAACTTAATAAAAACTGATAAGGATAACAGAAAACAACAAGGTTATCACTAAAAACTAAAACACAAACTTCAACAACGCGTACAGCGAAAAATGTTTTAATTTGTAGTCTATAACGAACGAGAGATCATTTAAATAATGAATGCTTTCAAAACCATAACTGTTTCGAGTTTCTGTGCTTTGCTTCAAGGATACCGATTTCGTTAAAATATTTGCCTATGCGCTAATTGCGCTAACATGACTCCATTTGACAAATTAAAAAAAAAAACATTGAACTTGACAATGTCTAGACAAATCTGAGATGTGGTAGCTTACGGTCCTGTAGTCGCCCAGTGAGCTAAATAGAGAGTATTTAGAAGAAATCAGAAATAACAAATACAAATCATTTCATGATTATTTTTATTTTCACATCATTATCTGATGTTAACATCATCCCCAGCTGTGGACTAGTACAGGCTGAAGCCTCCATTAGTCCATGTTGTACTTAGTAGGTTCCTACTTAAATCGAAATCCATTTGGGTGCTGTGATGAGCAGAGAGACACACAACCTAATCAATAAAACTTAAACCTTAGTTACATTATATTTATAACAGTAGTTGTGTCAGAAGTAATAAAAGACTAAAAATAAAATTTGAGTCACCGTGGCGAGGTTAAAACCAAATTTAAAAAAATCAGCTTTCATGTTTTTCAGTATCATATAAGTTCATGCAAATTGCTGAAAGGAATGTTTTCAGAGCTTTCTTTAGTGCCTTTCTAGGCTCAATGTTCGGGGGTTTAGCGAGGTACCTAATTGCTACCATCTAAAAACAACTTGGTCCTGTTTCAGTTTCAGTTGATAACCTCTGATGATGCTGTGTGGATTATCCAGTCCAGTAGATATTGTTTATTTATGCCCCCAAATACTGAAGTCACTTTAAACAGGTCACAGTACTAAAGTAAAAATCTACACCATTTGAAGAGGTAGGTAGGTGTAGAAAAGCACCAATATGATAGTAATACCTAGATAAGCTATAACCAAACGTCCTCCTAAAGAGTACAGCAATTAATTTTCTCTACTTTAGATCACATTTTGTATCATTATTTCAAAAAAACTTTTGCAGTTTCTAAGTATTAATAGTAAGTAATCAACAGGAACTTTAGTTTGATATGTATGTATCATCAAATAAAAATGACCGAGGTCTAACTGTGGATCCTGAAAGTACAGACGGTGCGCGTTGATGTCTTTTGTATGGAATATCATGCCGTGGGTGATGATTACAGGTGGGTGGTGTAAAAAAGTGTATATTGGTGACTTACTGCAGAGGCTGGAGCAGGTGCGAGGTGCAGAACGGCGGCGAGCACGAGATGTAGCGCGAAGAGGCGCGCGCGCGCCGGACCGGTCATGGCTGCGCCGCAGTACTGGAGGCGCGCCCTCGCAGCAGCCCCGGCGCGGACGCCGCGGGGCGCTGCGCGCCGGGCGGGGGTGCCAGCCGCCATCGCGAGCTCTCCTCTTTCCTTAGTATCCCGGCACAAACGGCGCGCGCGCACGGGACGGGATCACGCGCAGCGCGGTCCGGGCCATGGCGCAATACGTACTATGGTAAGCCTATATTTATAACACTGAACTTGCAAAAATAAACTTATATAAAACTTACATTGTTCTCCGAAATTTCTTTTTATAATTTAAATACCCAAATAGATTTTTTATGAATACATAATGGGTGGTAAATCGTTTTTTTTTTTCAGGCATCAATTTTAATTTTTCTTCAACTCTAACTTAGTTTTAATTCACCGGCAGGTTGATAGCTGCGCTAGCTTCGTTTGTTGGAGTTAACACAGTGAGTATTTTGTTTTATTTCTCAGAAAGATAATAATGGAATTATATTATCATTTCAATGAAAGTGATTTCGACCGCTATAGACAAAAACTTCAGTGGAATTAGGGAATGCAGAGGCGGGTTGGGCGGCGGCGGGCGCGACCCGGTCGCCCGCTACCACTCGTCTTTTTGCGATTTCTTCTAAACGCGAGCTTTCAAAAAATTGCCTTTCTTTGCAACAAATTGCACAGTCTCGCCGTTCCAATTTATTACTTCAATTTTTTTTTGGAATACTTAATCGATGTGCCGAGATTCATTGTTTCTCGATGGTTAGCAGACATTTAGTTAAGCGGTAAAAAGCTTTTAGTTATACTGCGTGGACTGTGTGCGTGCTATGTAGAGAGAACTTGTGAGTATGTAGAGATGACCGACAAAGTTTATCGTCGCTCGGATGTAATGCGTCGGCATTGCGCAAACCTATTTAACAGAAAATTTATTATTATGTACGAGCTCAATATTTTATTCCTACCTCTGAATGTTACAAAATATTCACATCAAATTTATTTAATCACCACTATTGTTAAAATTGTCTATAAAATTTTCATTATTGAAGCAAGAAATTATTGAGCAAAAAAATATTATATGTAGATAGGTAGTTTTGAGATCACAAAAACAGGAGGTACCTGCTCGTATCAATTTTCTGTCGAAAAACATTTATTTCATTATAATATTCTTTATTTTTATATTTTTTTCCATACGTATCTTAGAATCTGATATTATCACAGATGACCTCATCGCTGCACGCAGCGCGGCTTGTCTAAAATTCAAACGCTAATTCTGGACTGCTTTACTTAAAATACTTTTTGAACCATTTTTTTCTTAAGGGATATGTGACGCCATTTTGTGAAAAGGATAGGCATAGGATTTCGTGTTAATAGAAGCGGGACAGAGCAGAGCGGCGTAAGCGCAAAAATCAATTTTCTGATAATCTATTAAAAATGATATTATTTGCAAAACTAAGCCGAAGGTTCCCTAAGTAAGTAATTGGTATTCTATTATATGTATACGATGATGACAGTATAAAAATCTTGTCTTTAGGAGAAAAGCGGTATTAACTAAGAAAATAGATGGTACTTTGCAGAATTATTTCTGATTTTTAAAATGGCTTTTTTTCATTATTGAAAAACCCCATTGTGCCTACGTATCTGCCTTGTATCCCATAAATTATTATGTATTTTTTTCGAAGCTTTTCGGAACATTTTTTCCCCGGTATTTTAAATTCACGTCAAATCACATAGGTACATTCACCCCTCTAACAAAACATAAAAGTAACTAAAGATTAATTAATCATTAGATAGGTATCAATCACAGAAACCTTTCGTAGGAAAGTACCTTAGGTAGTTATATTATAGGTTCGTACGAAATATCATTCTCATTTAAGGCAGAGCCTGCATTTTGCTACTCGTTATCAGCACCTACCTATATTACACAACCTTTGCGTTATTTGTAAGATGACTCTATGTGACATACTTAATTGTATTTATCTAAGGTTATGTACCACAATTTTAATTTGTATAGCTCCTAGTACCTACATAAAGGTTCTTAGGGTTCCTACTTTTATCGTAATACATATTGTTATTGTCCTCAACTTAAAGTCGTAACTTGCGGATAACGGGGCTGGTTCACTTATATAGAAATAAGTTTATTTTAGTTTATATGTTAATATTTCAGTGTAACTGTTTGTTAACCCTAAGAAAAAAAAGTTGTTTAAAGTTACTTGTATCAACATAATTTTAATCGTACTTAAAATACGGAGCTACAATCACCCATTGTGGAAAATGTTTTTGCCAAGAACCGAACTGATTTGCAGTGCCCTTACAGGTGCATGCACCTATTGACTTAGCTATGTACCTAGATCTTATCTAAGCAGTTTAAATGTACTTGCAATCTAAATAAATTATGAAGTTTATTTTCAAGGTTCATTTACTCTGATTTTACTTATAGTAGAGCAAAATTCTGCAACGTAATACATAGGTAAACTAATTATTATGTCACACTAACTTTTGATAAGTTTCATGCAAAATCTATATGTCAAGAATGCATCATTTATCAGTTAATTATATTATTTTATTAACTCTCCGGTATCTGTTGTTGCCGACTAACATTTTCAAATTTAATGTTGCTCTTCATAACTAACAGTAAGCATTATTATACAGGGTGTTCGACAGACCGTGCGCTGTATGGTAACTGGGGGTACGTGGAATCAAGTCCAATAGTTTGGCGGCTTTTTTAACCCTGAAAAGCCGCTCGGCTATTTTTGTTTTTTTATGATGTTTCGATTTTTTCTCAAAATTAGAAATAGGTACTTAGTGCTGTAACTTTTGGTAAATAGGGTAAGGTGCAATCAAGTGTAATAGTTTTGCGGGTTTTTATTCCTGAAAAGCCGCTCGGCTATTTCTAAGATTTTTTAGGATGTTTAGATTTTTTTCACACACGGTCTGCCGAACGTCCTTTATATTCACAATTTAGTAACTTTGGTGTGAACTATTGTCAAAGGTATATTCGCCAAATTTAATATTAGGAATTTCAGATTTTTTGACAATCTATTATAACAAGTTGTTATCAAGGAACAGAATAGGAAATTTATATCTGGTAAAAAAAAATATGTAAATTCTGAATTATCTTCTGTATCAATGATGTGACAAGTTGCATCTTGATATTTTTCGAGACGAAAGATTCAAATCACTATTTTGAAGAAAAAAAAAACAAGCTCTATGAAATATTGCAGTATTCCATTCATCGTCATCATCATCATAATGGAACTAACTTATTCCATTCAGTCACAGAAAATTAACGCGTGGACGGAGTCTACTGAGTTTGACCATACATACATATGCTATCTAATGCTAAAATATTTTTGGATTGCGTACTCAGGGGTCAAGCGATATCTGAATGTTATCAGGGCAGTCACAGAAGCCACTCTAAAGTTACATTTGGACCAAATGATGTGTATTTTATATGAAACATTTTTTTCTCTCAATAAAACGCATAGCGTAATATATGGATCTAAATGGATAACGTATGTTTCGAAACTAAAAGGTCAAGTTATTTTTTGTATTAGTTAGGTATCTACAGACAGTAGGTACACCTACCTACTACCTACTTACTCATTGGGCTTAGGTTCATTCACCAAATATTCTTTTGCGGGTCAGTATCTTTTGGAGTAATAGGTATTACATTACTGACGAGGTCAGTAATGGGTGAGTTGCTGGCCGCGGCTGATGATAACCGTTGAATTGAGTAAACTGGCGGTTAATGTTTTAATCGCTCCTTATTAAGATTTAACTAAACGAACTCCCAGCTAGGCCTTAGTAAAACATGAAGCATTATTTTATAACTGTAGGTACTTTTTACAATCAATACACTAAGTAGTCATCGCTATATAGTCAAAACTACATGGTCGTTTCGAAATGTAGACCAGTCCAATCTAGATTTAATTGTAAAGCGATCTAAGCGTACAGGCTACTTACTAGGCGTGCAGGGGCATATAGATAGATATGTGTTGTAATCCAAAAGATACCGACCCTATTTTGCAGCTTTTTGTTTACTTACTGTAATTTTGAAAAAGAACCTCTAGTACAATGATGATTTTCATCACAATTTTTTTAAATAATCTAGTCAAGTATTTTGTTTAGTATTTTTATTTATAAACTTGCCAATTTTGATTTATTTCAGCAAAACGAATATCTATCAAACAACCAATACAACGACGAGGATTATTACACGAGGAGAGGAGACCCAGCCTACACAGGAAGAGAAGACGAGTCTTTCGACAGAGCAGACCAGTCTTATACAGGGAGAGAAGACGAGTCTTTCGGCAGAACAGACCAATCTTACACCGGGAGAGGAGGCCAATCTTTTGGCAGAACAGACCAATCTTATACAGGGAGAGGAGGCCAATCTTTCGGCAGTACAGACCTATCTTATACAGGGAGAGGACGCCAATCTCTCGATAGATCAGACCAGTCTTTCAGTAGAGCAGACCCGTCTCTCAGTAGAGCAGACCCGTCTCTTGGTAGAGCAGACCCGTCTCTTGGTAGAGCAGACCCGTCTCTTGGTAGATCAGACCAATCTTTCGATAGAGCAGACCAATCTTATACAGGAAGAGGGTACGGTCTATCTGGTCGTCAAGACTACCCCTACACGCCGACGCAGCGGCCACAGAATTTCCCGAACGGTCGCTCACGGCCGGCGACGACGCAGTCGCAGCAACGGCAATTCGAGATACCTAGGAATTTCGAGGTATGTACCTACTTTATGACTCTTCGATATACTTACACCATATAAAATGTAAACAATATTAGAGAGAGGAAATGCCGAGAATTTGCTTATTACAGGACAAATTAAATCATGGATCTTGGTACTGTTCATCTGAGGTTTGAGATGCCATTTCTCCAATAGAGATTAATAAGAAATATTGGAATTTCTGTTTAAACGAAGCCATTGAAAAATATTTTCTTGTAAACAGCCCAATACCTAACTTAAAAATCACTATCTGCTTACTTCTACGGCTTAGATTTTTAGAAAATAGATTTAAGTTTATCTATTAGTTGTAATTATTATTGTATTGTGTAATTTTCTATAAATAAATAATTCTTTCTTGCTTTTGATTTTTGACAAAATTTACACTATTTGTCAGCCTGAGCTCAGAGCGAGTTTTTGCGTTGAGGGATCAACGCAAAACCTAATTTTCGAATTTTTGTGTTGTGAGTTGCTTACAATTATGGTACATTGAGAATGGCTTGAGTATAGCTAAGCAGGGATGTTATTGACAGTGTCATTAAATTGAAATTGTTTCGCAGGTGTACGATCCGCTAACGAGACGACGGGTACCTCCTTCCGAGCGTAACTGCACTGCACCCGGGACCTGTATACCGAAATGTTTTGCTGAGAAAGGAAGCCGAGTAAGTCATTGCAATTAAATAAATAAAAAAAACAATAATAAAAAAAACATTACGATTTCATTGTTTAAATAAATAAATAATGCTGGACAATTGACACAGCGTTATCTAGCCCCAAGCTAAGTAGAGCTTGTGTTATGGGTTTATGTTTAGGGGCATACGTTAACTGTTATATATATGATCTAATAAAATACACAAGTAGTTATTTTTTACTTTTTAAAGAAAACGACCAGAACACCTGCAGCATATATCTGCAGATCGTACAAACATTTATTCCGAGGCGGGAATCGAACCCGCAACCTCCTGTGTCGCACGCGGACCTTCGCCCATCGCGCCACAGAGGTCCTCTAAATGAGTTTTCAATTTTGGATTTTTCACGATATCTTATGTAATAAAACCAGCCAAGCGCGAATCGGACTTAGGGTTGATGTAGTTTGATAGAAAAGTAGGATTTGTACGTTATAATCGTTCAATTTATTCGTTTCACTACAAAAATAACATAACTTTTAACTTCCAGGGTTTCCCAGGTGCCCCAGGACAACTCGGTGCGAGAGGAGGTCCAGGTCATGATGGCCCCGAGGGTTCTCAAGGGCCGAAAGGTCAGAAAGGGCAACTGGGACCACAAGGCCCCCGCGGACCTAAAGGAGACAGAGGCAAACTTGGTAACCAGGGTTTTACCGGACTGAGTGGTCAGCCAGGAGCCCAAGGAGAACAAGGCTTCCCTGGTATTCCGGGACGAGACGGTTGCAATGGTACCGATGTAAGTTAACAATATGTTACATTCTATCATATCTGTCCTGCTTAGGGTTGAATAACTAAAAATATAACATGCGTAGTTAAAGAATCGGATTGAGAATAAATTAATAAGTAATGCTAGGAAATTCACGTTGCTGCTAGTAGGGTTTGATAGAGAATGACGTGATTTAGTAGATTTAGTAATCCGATCTGAGTGACGTCATCTCATGTCAGCATGAGATGACGTCACTCAGATCGGATTAACTAGTTTTCTTTTGTTCTCAGCTGCTAAATCACGTTCTATAAGTACGCAGGTTGAGGCGTATTTTTTTTTATTTTATTATTTTGCCATTTATTCTTTATTTTAGGGTGATTTAGGACCGATTGGACCTAAGGGTGGCATGGGTCCCCGCGGTTACCCAGGTAACAAAGGAGACAAGGGAGATAAGGGTGAAGCGGCTCACATTGGACACTACCCCAAGGGACAGAAGGGCGAGGCTGGTGCGGATGGTATGCAAGGCAGGCAAGGACCCTCGGGACCAACAGGGCCCCCAGGCTTGCAAGGAACTAAGGGCAACAATGGAGCCCCGGTGAGTAATAAAACATTACGCAACACATATAATGAACTCGCTCGCAACTTGAATAAATCCTCACAATTTTAATTTTTTAGGGACCGTTCGGATACAAAGGCGATAAAGGTACCAAGGGTACCAAAGGAGACGCAATCCAGGGGGATAAGGGGGATCGGGGTGACAGAGGCGACCGGGGTCCCAGCTGTCCCCCCGTTACACTGCCATCTCAAGGAAACAAAGGCGCCATAAAAGGCATCCAAGGAGATATGGGACCGAAGGGCGAAAAGGGTGAACCGGGCAGAATAGGCGATAAAGGTGACTCTGGGCCTATGGGAGAACCGGGTCAGCCGGGGCAAATTGGTGCAAGGGGAGAGAAAGGTCTTCGCGGAAATCCTGGAGATCGGGTGAGTACCGAAAATACGAAGAGAATGACCTTTTTGAATAAATGTTTGTTTGTTATAGTTTACAATGTTTGTTCATAGACATCCACTATAATAATGTATTATAAAATAAAACCTAACAGGGTCGCGATGGCATGTACGGAGCCCCAGGACCAAGGGGTGGGAAAGGAGATCAAGGCACTGAGGGACTACCGGGACTGCATGGACGACCGGGTGGCAAGGGAGAGCCGGGTAGAGATGGAGGCCCCGGGCCGAGAGGCATGAAGGGAGTACAGGGCCCCGCCGGCGGTCGCAGCGGCTCTAGAGGACCACCCGGTCCTCAGGGGCCTAGGGGATACCCGGGGCCAGCGGGACCTAAAGGAACTGATGGGCAATCAGGTACTTATCTATACTCAAGCCATTCTCAAGTTACAATGTTTGTAGATTCGCAACACAGAAACCTAAACGTCTCCTTTTGGCGAAGAAGAAAAAGATAGAAAGAGAGTAAAATATTAATAGAATTACGGACTAGTTTAAAATAATTGTCTACATAAGGTACCTATACAGGGTTATTGGTAAATTATAGTGACAATACGTGAACTGCAGGTTCAGCCCCTCATCACAAACACGTTCGTGAAGACGCCAGCTTAAGGTAATGGGCCCGCAAATCAATAATCGTTCGTTAGAGAGGTTTTATTTGAAACTCAACTTAAGAACAGAAACAGCCCTGAATTAACAGAAGATATGAGAGTGAAAGATCGGTCTTAAGTAACTCGTTGGGTTCCAGGCAAAGATGTTTTTTCATTTAGTATCAGAGGTGACTTATATTTTTTTTTAGAATTTAGACTTGGCGCCTTCACGGACGTGTTTGTGATGATGGGCAGGACCTGCGTTTCACGTATTTTCACTGATTTACCAATAACCCTGTATATGCATTGTAGGTAAGAGCTCAAATAGATGAGTGGTGCAATTTTTGACAAAAAAGGGGCAATGTTTATAAACATTGTATTTAGAGTTCGGCCAAAGTATAAGTTATTTTTTGCGAACTAATCCGATGGCGACCGATGGTCGAAGACCGATTAAACTGACATGTAAAAGAGGGAGGCCAGCCCAGCAGTGGATGTCAATGGGTTGAATTTCAGCATTACTTATTTATTCGTCCTTTCGTTGGCACACAAAGCAAAGTAAGTGTGCGGTGCAAAGATTGGAAGTGAGCGAACTCCTTCTCCACTCCGCCCTTCAACCTGTATCTGGACTGATCGACTGGTCGGCCCAGATACAGGTGAAAGGATACGGGTGGCGATCTATGATGCTGGAGGCCAAGATCCACTTCGGGGTCGGAACGCCATGCGCCAGGTAGGTACATAAAGAATCAACACATCGTTGTGGTTCACACTTTATTTCATTATATAATGCTCTTAGCTGTATTAGTGACTGTGATGGGATGTTATGTACAACATATAACAATCTACAGGGGAACGCGGTTACACCGGGCCCATGGGCGGACCAGGTGGACAGGGTGAGCCAGGAACGCCGGGTCGCGAAGGCCTAGCCGGGCGCAAAGGTGAAAAAGGAGAGGCCGGCTATCAAGGGGCCCGGGGTGACATCGGCCCCCGCGGGTACGACGGCCCCATCGGACCTCAGGGCCCCAGAGGGCTGAAAGGGGACGACGGATTTTCTATTCCTGTAAGTTTCATTTGCTTATGAATAGTCCAGTCAATGTCATAGATCTCAAAAGAGCCTTTTGAGTTTGGAAAGGTACGGAAAGGGAAAAGTCCGAAGTTTCACTTCGGAAATTTGTTAAGAACCAGTCTTAACAAATTTGGTAATGGTAATGGGTAGAAGACAAACATATTATGGCCCGTTTTATAAATGCCAGTAGTCATCGATCTATGCTTGAGTGCCACTTTTCTATGCCATAAAAGTCACTCAAGCTATGTATGACTGAGCAAGCTTCATAAGTCCCTATCCCTGTGATCCCTCACAGGAATGGGGACTAGGCCCTAGGGTACAAAGAAGGTCCTATTTTAGCTCAATTTCTATTATTTATATATACACTCGAGAGCAATGAATCCGGGTCACTCAAAGAATCCAAAAAATCTCGGAAAGTAAGAATGCTAGGTTAATGCAATAAATTGTATTTAATAGACAATTTAATACTCCTTAAATGAAAGTTAAAAAAATATGAGTCACCATACATTTTATTTACACAAAATTACATAAAGAAAAAAAACTGATGATCTCTCCTTAAAACAAAAATAGGAAACATGAAATTTTTGAACTTTATGACGATTTTCTTGAATTTCAATACTTCGTATTACCTCCTCGTGCTTCCATTACTGCGTTTACGCGGTTCGGCATGCTGTACACCAAGTTCCTTATACGATTTTGGGGAATATTCTCCCATTCCTCTGTGAGAGCAATTTTGAGCTCAGGAAGCGTGATTGGGGGAGGGTTTCGTTGTTTTACGCATCTCCCTAGCTCGTCCCAAGCATGCTCGATCGGGTTAATATCCGGGCTGCGCGCTGGCCACTCCATACAAGTAATGTTCATCTCTTGAAGGTAGTCATTCACAATCCTACCTGTATGAGGTCGGGCATTGTCATGCATAAATATAGCATCCTCACCCAAATTGACCATAAATGGACCAACGTGTTCGTTGAGGATTTCTTCCACATATCTTACGCTAGTTAAAGAGCCGTTTTCTATGATCACCAGCTCTGTGCGACTTTCAGAGGAAATTCCGGCCAACACAAGTACAGACCCACCACCGTAGGCTACTTTTTCTTCGATGCATGCTTGCTTGAATCTTTCCCCTGGTCTTCTATACACTCTGTGTCTTCCATCGTGCTTGTAGAGCATAAATTTTGATTCGTCGGAGAATATAACTTTCGACCAATCTTCAATACTCCAATTTACGTGGACGTACGTTGACCCGGATTCATTGCTCTCGAGTGTATATAACAGAAAAAAAAACTACAACTTTGGTTTTATATAGGTACTTATTACTTTTTATTTCCTTAGTGATCACTTCCAGATAAGTTTCTTTAAAATATTAAAAAGATATAGGTAAGAAGCCTCTCCTCTACATCTGTTTTTTTCGATCTTTTTAAATAATCTCAAAATAACTTGTCATAGGGTGACAAAGGAAACAGCGGCACACCTGGTTATAACGGCGACAAGGGACAGAAGGGAGACCGGGGTTACACTGGGTTGAGAGGAGCGCCTGGTAACTCAAGCCTGGGCACGCCCGGTAGTCCCGGCGAAATGGGCCCTCCCGGAGATAAGGGAAACAAGGGAAATCCCGGATACAATGGGCAACCCGGCACACCTGGGGGGAAAGGTGAGTGAGAGATAACTCCATCCACGCCTTTATTTTCTTTGACTGAATGTATAATAATAATGCAATATTTCAGAGACACGTAATATGTCTGTAAGTGCGATAAAATATATTGAAGCTTTCGTTAGTCGCGATATTTTTAGAGGAATAGCGTTATTATTTTTAAAAAGAAACAGAGTATGAAATAAAAAACGCAATATTTCATTTATATTTTCTATCGTTGGATCGACGAAGAATGCACTCTTCATTCAGTGAAAGAAAATAAACGCTTGGACGAAGTAAAATACATATAGCGTATTTACCAGCGGCGTATACGTATACGCTACTTGCCTATTTTATTAAGGTATGCATTTGCTATGAGTTCGACTTTTCAAGCACCTCGCGCGGCACCGTGTCAATAAGAGGGCTTTTATAAGTTTAACGTGTGTGTTTATTTTGGGAGCCCGATGTGACAGTCGGGCTCCCAATACGTGTCAATCCCATAATGTTTTATTTTGTGTAAAACGGTATCAAGGTTGTTGTACCTATTTAATTATGTTTAATTCTTAATATCAATGCAGCCGTAACCGTAGTTTGGGTGGTTCTTACTTATCAATATCAAAGTTAAATAGCTGAGTTTGTGAAAGTTTCACAAAATTAGCTTTGTTGAAAAACATTATTTTTATTTGTTAAGGTGATAACGGGGGCAGATGCAACGATTGCTCGCCCGGCGGGCCGGGGGCGAAAGGGGATCGGGGTCGGGACGGGAATCCAGGCGCACAAGGCGAGCGTGGTCCGGCGGGCCCGCGCGGACTCAATGGAATTCGGGGCGAAGACGGTCTGCCCGGCGCACAGGGCAGTCAAGGACCGCCGGTAAATAATCTTATCTGGATGAGAATACGGGCGCACAGGGCGAGTACGGGCTCAACGGAGTGCGGGGTGAGGACGGCCTGCCCGGCGCACAGGGCAGCAAAGGACCGCTGGTAAATATTCTTATCTGGATGAGAATACGGGCGCACAGGGCGAGTACGGGCTCAACGGAGTGCGGGGTGAGGACGGCCTGCCCGGCGCACAGGGCAGTCAAGGACCGCCGGTAAATAATCTTATCTGGATGAGAATACGGGCGCACAGGGCGAGTACGGGCTCAACGGAGTGCGGGGTGAGGACGGCCTGCCCGGCGCACAGGGCAGCAAAGGACCGCTGGTAAATATTCTTATCTGGACGGGTATACGGGCGAGCAAGGCGAGTACTGGCTCAACGGACTGCGGGATGAGAACGGCCTGCCCGGCGCACAGGGCAGTCAAGGACCGCTGGTAAATATTCTTATCTGGACGGGAATACGGGCCCACAGAGCGCCAATTTTAAATACTTACTACTAGAGCATAAATTTTAAATACTAGTTCTAATTTGTTTCTTTACTTGATTGTAATTAGATAAATGTTATCTGATAATAACATTTTGAATAGGTTTTTATTACATACATCAAGGAATAATCAGTATGTTAAATTTAACAGGGTGAACGAGGCGATGCAGGACCAAACGGATCGCAGGGAGAAAGGGGTGCTGACGCACAGATTCCTTACAATTTGGTTAGAGGCAAAGACGGGGAAAAAGGTTTCACCGGACCCCCAGGCAGATCGGGACCTAAGGGAGAACGGGGAGTCGAGGGGATGAAGGGAGAACGGGGTCACGTGGGCCTGCCAGGGCAAATGGGAGACCGCGGCTTCCCCGGCGTCCCCGGAGTCGACGGCACGGACGGCGTCGACGGAGCTGATGGACTCCCTGGAGAAAAAGGAACCTCAGATAAAGGAGAAAAGGGACTCGCCGGATCATCCGGGCACAAAGGAGATAAAGGATTCACGGGCAGGCCCGGTGTCAAGGGAGAGGCCGGCCAATGTTCCGCCAACATTGCGATGCTGGCGCGCGGCGACACCGGGGCCCCCGGCGCACCCGGACCCCAGGGACAACCAGGTGACCAGCCTTCTTTGCATCACACGAACGTGTGTACCTTGCAAAACTAATATTCAATATTTTGTATATTTTGTATTTCAGGTGATCAAGGTGATAAGGGAGATAAAGGCTTCGCGGGTCGTCCCGGCCTGAAAGGAGACCAAGGTTTTCCGGGGCGGCAGGGCCAAGTGGGACCTCGGGGTCTCACTGGCTTCCGCGGTGACAAGGGAGACAAGGGGTCGACCGGTGCCTCCGGGACCAGCGGCGCGCCCGGACCAAGAGGGTTCCCTGGAGCTCCGGCACCGAAGGGTGACAAAGGAGAACTAGGACCGTCAATGCCAGGACCACCTGGACCGCCCGGCTTCCCCGGTCTGAAAGGAGAACCGGGACCGAGAGGAGAACCCGGAACCCCCGGTTTCGACGGTCCTCCTGGCATGATTGGGTTGCAGGGTGAAAAGGGAGATCAAGGAATGACCGGAAGACCCGGCTACCCCGGCCCCATGGGAGATAAAGGAGACGCCGGCCCGATTGGTCCTCAAGGTTTCCCGGGAGCACCAGGTGTTCCTGGAAGAGACGGACTCAAAGGACAACAAGGATACCCTGGACTGGCCGGAAAACCTGGAATGATCGGTCTACCGGGATTTACAGGAGAACCTGGCGCGCAAGGAATGGACGGCCCGAAGGGATTCCCGGGTCTCCGCGGACGGCCGGGAGTGTCCGGGCCTGCTGGTATCAATGGAACACCGGGAGAAAAGGGAGACAAAGGAGACATCGGTTATCAGGGCGACACTGGGTTACCAGGACCTGCAGGACTTGATGGCCCAATTGGAGCACCGGGACTTAAAGGTGACCTAGGTTTCCCGGGAGCACCGGGTCAACCGGGAGCACCTGGTGCTCTAGGAGAAAAGGGAGACAGAGGCTATTCGGGTCTCAAGGGAGTTAAAGGAGAAGCTGGAGTAGCATCTGACAAAGGGGACAAAGGAGAACCTGGTGTACCTGGTCTCAGAGGTTTGGATGGATTTAACGGCCAAGACGGCGAGAAAGGCGACAAGGGCATAGCCGGTCAACCTGGATTCAGCATTCCTGGGCAAATTGGGGAAAAAGGAGATATCGGTTTACCCGGATTCGAGGGCGCACCGGGAGCTGAGGGTCAGAAGGGAGATGCAGGATTGCCCGGTCTCAGGGGACTTAAAGGTGACCGAGGTGAGCAGGGAGACAACGGCTTACCGGGCGGTCCCGGAATGGACGGAGCGCCCGGCCCGCCCGGGGAAATCGGATTCCCCGGCAGGGAGGGGGAGAAGGGAGACAGGGGTGAGGCTGGCTTCAGAGGAAATGATGGATTCGATGGTGCTAAAGGTGAAAGAGGTTTTACTGGAGATGTGGGACAGCCAGGGCCCCTTGGTTTACAAGGCCCCAAGGGAGACAGGGGTCTACCTGGTCCCTCTATAAATGTCAAGGGAGACAAGGGAGAAATTGGACCAGTAGGAGTATCAGGTCCTAAAGGACAGAAAGGAGACCAAGGGCCCGAAGGAATACAAGGCATGCAGGGTATAAAGGGAGACCGTGGTTTTACTGGTCTGAAGGGAGAAATTGGTCGCACTGGAGCTCAAGGAGAAAAAGGTAATAATTTTTTTGATTCCATATTTTTATATAACAGCCTCTCTCAGTGAATTATACATCATTTCGTAGTTTCTCCCACGGTTTGTTACGCGTTGTTTCTACGGAATCGTCTAAGACATGGCCCCGGACGCATATCCATTAACGCATTCACTGCCAAGCCTTCGCGGTGCGACCCGCAGGGGCGTGCCACTGCCCAGCGGTGGTGCCGACGGACATTTGCGTTCAGGGCCATGAAAGTGTAAAAGGTTATTTCTATTCCATGGGCATAGGGCCGCGGACCTTGAGTTTGGGAGGCCCAGACGCGGTCGCAGTAAATTTTGTTGTGTTTTGTCGGGTCTTGAAGACTCCTTAGGGGATTGTCTAGCACTGAACTGGACGACTCGGCAAAAAGACACGTGTTTTCGTTAGACACTTTTCTTATGGTGGGCTACGCTCAAACTAGCGTTACATAAGCGCCTAATTTAGATAGAGTGAAATGCCTAGTTATAATGACAAGAATGACAAGACAGAAATTGTACATATTCATATTTTCATTCATATTTTTAGAGGCCAGGGAATTATCGCAACTTTTAGAATTTTTATATTCAAAAATTATCCATTCTGCTTTTATGGCCCCTTTATTTCTATGGTGGGCTGCAGCCCAAGAAGCTCATAGTTAGATCTGACCCTGCCATGGAAACTGATTTACGAAATAAACCACTGTTTATTTCTTTTTGTTTACTCTTTGTAAATAGCTATTACTGCTATCACAGATCACTGTCACACTGCCTGTGATAGCAGTAATAGCTATTTACAATTAAATCACGTGATAGACGGTCAGTCGCTGATTTTATTGTCTACCTATAACACAATATTTCATCACACATTTTTTGCAGGAGACAGCGGTCCTCGAGGTCCTATGGGAATAAATGGTTTGACTATAGTCGGCGAGAAGGGCTTACCAGGTATCCCAGGAAAGCATGGACGACCAGGATTACAGGGAGCTCCGGGTGAAAAGGGCGACTTAGGACTTCAAGGTCTTCCGGGACCATCGGGCAAGGACGGCACCCCCGGCGTGCGCGGGCCTAAGGGGCAGCAGGGTGATACGGGTCGTGAGGGTGTGGCTGGCGCTCCCGGTGTGGACGGCCGCCCAGGCGAGTCTGGCCGGCAGGGCATACCTGGCGCTCCCGGAGAGAAGGGAGACAGGGGCCCTACCGGCTACGGGTTGCCAGGAGATAAAGGAGATCGCGGATACACCGGCGTACAGGGACGTACAGGCGAGAAAGGAGACAAAGGCGATCGTGGCCAGGATGGACTCAACGGCGAGATCGGACCTCAAGGACTGACTGGAGAAAAGGGTGATGAGGGACAACCTGGACGAATGGGTAGACCTGGCCTGCAAGGGTACAAGGGAGACAAGGGTGAAGCGGCTGGATTTGTGTTTGGACCTAAAGGAGAGCCAGGTCCCCAAGGAGCTCCTGGCTTACCTGGTGTACCAGGACAGGATGGAGAAGCCGGTCGCCCCGGATACGCCGGTATCGATGGCGATAAAGGTGATCGCGGCTTCCCCGGACCGCCGGGCCCTCCGGGACCCATGGGGCCGCGTGGTCTGCAAGGCCTTCAGGGAGAGAGGGGAGAGCTCGGTCTCACGGGTCGCCAGGGAGTGCAGGGCGCGCCCGGCGCCGCATGTGCACCTCGAGACTTCCTTACCGGCATCCTTCTAGTCAGGCACAGTCAGAGGGCAGTGGTGCCCACCTGTGAACCGGGACACATTAAACTATGGGAAGGATACTCGCTACTGTACATTGACGGCAACGAAAAAGCTCACAACCAAGATTTGGGACATGCCGGATCGTGTATAAGAAAATTCAGCACTATGCCATTTATGTTCTGCGACCTCAACGATGTCTGCAACTACGCGAGCAGGAACGATCGGAGCTACTGGCTGTCGACCGGTGAGCCTATCCCGATGATGCCAGTTCAAGGAGGAGAAATCGAGAAATACATTTCGAGATGTGTTGTCTGCGAGGCTCCAGCGAATGTCATCGCCGTGCATAGTCAAACTATTAAATTCCCAGAGTGCCCTAGAGGGTGGGAGGTGCTTTGGATCGGCTACAGTTTCGTTATGGTGAGTTCCTTTTTTTATTATCATTACATGTTAAAATGATGTATTGAAGCTATTATCCTTGCAATGCTGAATGCAAATCTATCTGACCCCTCCAACCCAACTCGTAGATGCCGTAAGAATTGATAAATTACAATATACTACAAAAATTCTTTATTGTACACTAGAAAACAACATTACAAAGAAATACATAAGATAAGTACAAAGGGCGGTCTTATCGCTTAGAAGCGATCTCTTCCAGGCAACATTGGATGGAAAGAAATGTAATTAAGGGAACCTACCAGAGCAAGGGCAGCAAACTCCTGTGTATTCTTAACTCCTCTACTATCACCAATCCGCCTAACGCGTGGTGATGATGGCAAACCCCCCGTTATTGAGGGAGGCACGCCCAGCAGTGGACATATGTGTGCTGAGGAGCTATATTTTAAACTAGGTTCTGCCCGTGGCTGAACGCGTTTTTTTGAAATAAAAGTAGCCGTAGCCCGTAGGTATAAGTTATTCCAGGTCCAGATCTTTTTGTGTGCAAAATATCAGCCCGATCCATTCAGTGGCTCTGGCATTGACTTCGTCCAAACATCTTCACAACAGCACAAACATTCGCCTTTATTATATTACTAGGATAAAATTCAAAATGAACTAGGTCTCTTTCACAAATGAAATTTAATGTTCTTATTCGCAGCACACGGGAGCGGGCGGCGAAGGCGGTGGGCAGGCACTGGCGAGCCCGGGCTCCTGCTTGGAAGACTTCCGCGCGAGTCCCTTCATCGAGTGCAACGGTGAGGGCGGCACCTGCCAGCACTTCGCCAACAAGCTCAGCTTCTGGCTCACCATCATCGAGTCCAGCCAGCAGTTCGCCACGCCGCAGCGCCAGACACTCAAGGCCGGAAGCCTACAAGACAACGTTTCTAGATGCTCCGTCTGCATAAAAAACACCACGTAACCTCTCTCAAATATTTTTGGTTACATTTATAAATAGTTTGATTTGACAGTCATTTAATTCTATGTCTACTGCCAAATACTATTAATGATTCAAATATTTATTCAAGCACTACATAACACCATTTGGACATTTAAAAGCTTTATTAGCTTAATCGCAATATACGAGTAGTTAACCTAGTTTAGACGTGGTTATTTACTTTATGTAAAATATTATGATACATAGAGAAAAGTATGTAGGTAGTCCTGATCATCAATTCTAGACCAAAGCAATCTAAAGCTAAGTTTTTTTAAATAATTTTACTAACCAGTAGGTACGCCTAATATAAGATAATGTATTAATTCTAATTAGGTTCCAGTAACAAAGCCGTTTTTAATTTTGTTTGTAACTTACCGATTCAACACATTAATACCTAGTCTATTTTAAGCCTTCTTTTGTTATAAAATATCTAAGTCTTAGGTACCTACATAATACCAACCTATCGTAAATACATATACATATTCCAATCTTTTACATGTATAAAGCCCTCGAAATGCTACATTGATTACTATAAATATATGAATTAATAATAACTTGATTCAAACAATTCATTCAGGTACAATACAATAAAAGTAAGTAATTAGGAAGTATTCACACAAACTTACTCGTTTAGGTTCACTATGCTATGGTATTTAATACTGAAGTATACAGAGCATTGGTTTGCTTGTCTGGCTTTCATGTGATAATTATATTTTTTTAAGCTAAGTAGGTACTCCTGTTATTATTACTGACCTAAACTTTACAATGTTCTCGAAATCTTATTTTATTTTCATTCATTTTTTTAGACCCCTTTTAACAAATTTACATGTATGCTAGATGTATGTATGTATGCGACGTTAATGTACCTAGGTAGTATAACTTAATATAGAGGTGGTGAGAGGCCGGTCAGCACTGCCATTGTAGATAATGTTAATAAAATCTAAGTACAGAAATATAGCGCTTGTTTTAATGTTATAGGTAAGGAAACATCAAGTTTATCATCTAAACAGGGTGTATCAATATCCTCGTGATTTGTTGGTAGTCTAGTAAAAAAAATATAGATAAGTAGATAATACTGACGCGAACCTGCGTGTTTGACAAGCAAACACGCTATTTTCTACTGCTGACAAAATTTTATGCCGACGTTATTAAATTGCGTCTTATTAGAAAATGGTGGTTGGCTGCATAGCTTAAACTTGGCTACAATTTTAGTGTCATACGGTTTTCCCCCGCGTATACATATTTATGTTACTCTATGCCCCGCGTGACGCGTCCGATCATACCCCGACGCACTATAATTTATTGCGCGTTAGCGGGTTAAATTCAAAGATTGCGCGCGAGTATGTAGGACTTGAAAGTTTCGTAACGTGTACTGGGGTAACGTGGGGAGATACTCTGGTGGGGAGGCATAAACGGATGAAGCTAACTCAGAGGGATGAAGTGCAGTTGGCAGCACTGCTCTGCGACAAATTGTATGGGGAGGTGGGGGTTGATTGTAGCCCATTGGTTGGAGCCTCGGGCTCGGACCAGTTGGAGCAGCGCTCTGCGCCCTGCGGTGGCGGGGTAAGCGGGGCGCGGCGCGGCGAGGAGTGTTGCGCTACAGTGTGACCATTTCTGTCAGATTTCTCTCATTTTGGCAGATCTGGCCCCTGAATTTCAGGAATGGGAAAATATGCTGACGTTTCACTTATGTGGCAGATTTGAAAGATTCCAAGAAAATTCGTATCACGTTCAATTTTAATTAAATCATCTTTTTATCTTAATTTATTTT
This sequence comes from Eupithecia exiguata, assembly GCA_947086465.1. Taxonomy (NCBI): domain Eukaryota; kingdom Metazoa; phylum Arthropoda; class Insecta; order Lepidoptera; family Geometridae; genus Eupithecia; species Eupithecia exiguata. The sequence continues at coordinate 7,319,288 of OX352229.1, forward strand.
AAATTTTTAATAAGAATGAATTACCTAAGTATGTTTGGTAGATAAAATTGTTTAACCGAACTTCGGTTTTATGACCGGAGAGACGGAGAATTCCCACTTAGTCAGTTTTTAGAGTGCAAACGCACTACGCTACAAAGGAACTCGCAACCGCGGCACTTTATGTCAAATTAGAACAAAATCACCAAATAAGCCGCGCGGCCTCTTTCGTTATTTGTTATAATTAGACGGGCAGTGTTCCGCTGACGCGTAGTGCGCTTGCACCTCAGCTAGGTGCCGCATGAATTATGAACGTTAATTTATAGATATGTATTAGGGTTCATATTCTTTTACGTACTTTAATGATTTGGTTTACATTCAACTTTTGGTTTTTACCTTATTCTTTTCTGGCGTCTAAGTAATATTGTGCACTTCTGTGTAACGATCACTATAAAATATTCAAATATTACAAACATTGCAAGATCTCTCTGTTTGCCCATGTCAAACGAATCAAAACAAAACAAATAAGGAACAGGTTCCTACACAAACATGTGAATCATGAACACAAAAGAGGGGATAAAGGGACACGGAGACTGTCATCATAGCTAAACCCCCCCGAAAGTTCGGTTCTTCATTTTGGTTATACCCTGCTTAAGAACCTATTCCTATATTAAGTTCCTACCTAGTAACTAAAGATATCAAAAAAGATGGCGAAAATTTATTTAGGCGGATTGTAAAGATAAATATTTCGAGAACAATGTTGATACATTAAGTAGTGGATAGTAAATAAAACAAAATTAATAGGGTTGCTATTTCCTTTCATTTTTGTAAAACATTTATTTGCAAAGAATGATCCTTATCAGCAACAGAATCCATTGGTCCAATAATACAGGTTGATTTTTTTTTTCACTTGGGTCGGGTCCGTTTCCGTTAAAAGTAAAATATTTTAGAAAAAAATAAATATGTAGTTATTTTTTTCATAAAAATCGAGGGCTTGACTCCTTTCACGAGTTTTCCCCAACTCTCGTGGTTTCGGACTTGGCCATCACCGCCCTTCTCAAAAAACCACTGTATAATGATATTTAATTAATCTTTAATAACAAAGAAAATTATAAACAAATTATAGAACTATATTAAAACTAGTAGGTATAGTATTTTCTATAGTATGTTTTTATGAAACTGTTTTTTTTTCTCAAACTATGTTTTCATTACTTATGTTTTGTACTGCAGCAGCAAATAAATGAATGTCTATGTCTATTTACAATTGAATTATTAAAAATTGTTATTAATTGATGTTTCTGTGAGATTGTATGATGAAAGGAATATTTTTGTCATATTTAACGTCAACCTTGTCATAATTTATAGTAGAAAGTAGTAGAATTAAAGCCCAGTGTGTAGCAGATCTGCCGCTTTTGAGATGGTCACCCTATGCGCTGGTTTCGCTGCCGCCAATGGCTTGACTGGCTGGCTCGGCTCCTCTCCTCATGTCAGCTGTCAGTCGCGGGAATTTTATTTTCGTGTAATTTCTATGTTATTTCCTCGTACAAATTATTCAAAATACCTATCTAAAACGAAGGGGTTTTCTCGTCAATGCAATAGGCTCTATCTACTACAATACTGCTAAGTCAGTGCTTTACGTCAATTATTTAATTGATGGTCTAAATACAATCAAACAAGACAGCACCAAGAAGTAGAACTATCGTAATTGAATAAGCAAAAATTTCTTCGTATAAGTCAATTGAAAATTTGTAAAACTAAATGTTTGTGTAAAAGAAAAAAGATAAACCATAGAAAACATGTTTGAATGGGAGTGGGCATATATTGGTGTTAATAAATCTGTTCCTAGAAACGTCGGACCGGAATGTGCTTATTATTTATCACCCAGAAGACAAATCATCGAAACATTTATTGTGGTATCGATCAGCATTTACGCTCTGGTATGTTTTCACTGATATTGACTAGACTGATCATATTCTTTGTTGAAAATCAATAAGTAACATTTGAGAGGTTTCATACCTAATCCAATTAGATTTGCTTTACACACTGGCCTATTTAAGTTTCCTATCTAAAATACCAATAAGTATGATCTTTATGCTGTAGAAATAGAGTATTTCCATCAATGTTTTACAAATCGAGGAAATAATAGTCAGTTAATTTCATACTTATTCCTTTTCAGATCAAAACATACCCCAAATTAAAAGTACCAGAGACTACAAATTACAATAACACATTTAGAGGTGGCCAGCGGCTGTTATCTCACTTATTGGCCTGGCTATGGGGTATAGAAATTGGGTTTAAACTTTCCTCTCGTACTGTCATATATTTGTTGAACCCTTGCCATGTGACAACATTAATACAAGTTGGTATTTAATTTTTTCTGAGTTGTTAAGTGTTTGCCAGAGTTTTTGTCGCCTCATAGGGTTTTTCATATTTTTTTGTACTTTCAGATATATTTATTGGCTGCACCACCAAGCAAGACAGTAACAGCGTTATTTCGAATTCATTTATATCTACTAAATGGACCCCTTTTAGCATTTTTGTTTCCTGAAACTGCATCAAGAACAGTAAGTTGCTGATATAAAATAAAAAACTGGGTAACACAACAATTACTTAAACCTTTATTGGTAATTAAAGTGCTAATTCTACATTATTATTATTACATAAAACTAAGATCAACTGTTGAAGTAAATCCATCCCCGGTTTGAATGTAGGAACTGGCCATTATATACCATTAATCACCATGAAAAATTTCAGAATTATGCTGAGGCTTCATTGTACTGGATTCAACATGGCATGATGTTTGTGATCCCATATTATTTATTAAGAATTGGTGGTAAGCATAAAATTTTAATCAACTGACTCGCTTTGTCTTGTAAATGTCTGCTATGTTGATAAAAAAAAATAAGTTTTAAGTAAGAGTTAGCCAGACTCAATAAATTAGTTAGGCATCAGCATTGCCTTCCACAGGGCAATGCACCCTGCTTCTTGGGGACACCTCCGACTGGTATTGATGGGGATCAGTTGAGCTATCTCTTATTTGGCTTCAATAGTTCGACTTCGACTACCGTTTGTGATGCGGTGGGCGAAGATCCGCCTGCGACGCAGAAAGTTGCGGGTTCGATTCCCGCCTTGAGACAAACTAAATATTTGTATAATGTGTTCTGGGTATTTTCAATGTAAAATAAAAATATCTGTTATCAATCAAGTACTCATAATACAAGCTCTACTTAGTTTGGGCCTAAATAATGCTGTGTGTATTATCCAGCATTATTTATTCAAATCGTATTGAGGCCAAGAAGCACCTCTGGTATTTGAGCCATAGGCAAAAGTAACTTCAGAGAACATAATTAGTAGTGTAAGTACATTAATAGCAGTCTGAATTGTTTTTCATTTTACAGGTGTATATAATATTGAACCAGTCTGGGATTTCAACTGGGCGATCATCAGCTATAGTTTGAACATGATATACCATTTCATAATATTACAATTCATTGCAGTAGTAAGTACTTATTATTATTTTTTAATACCTACCAACTCATAGAAACTTAAATTTTGAGTGTGAATGTACTTTGATATAGGTAAATTTATTATACAAACAAGTATGTACGTACATTTACATTTACCTACTTAACACAATGACCACTATTGTCTCTTTGCTCCTTAATACCTTACCTTATGCTTACTAATTAGGTAGATAACTAGGTATGTGAACTAGATTTTCGTATTTTATAGGGCAGCCAACTAATTAGCATATATTTTACTTCTATCAGTAAACAACTCGAATTTGAATATAATCCATTATACATTTTTTTTTTCAGCCTGCACAAGTAAATTTGAATCACATGCTGTGCCCAGCCATCTTGGATCCATTCGAGGGGCCCTGGTACCGGATCGCCGCGGTCACGCATCAAGCTCTGCTGTGTCCTCTGTTGTGCAAATTCTTTTGTTATGCATCTGATATCTGTCTCACGAAATTTCCACTGACAAAAGTCAAGCACTCTATGCGGGACTTGCTTCTAAACGCTAAACCAGTTGAAGTTCAAAAATTTTACAATGATAATCACATTGACTAGTGCCTAGCTTTTATTAGCTATATGATTAGCTGCAACACTATTAAAGTATTTATATTCACGGCTGTAATCCCTCTCAGGGTACTAGAAGAATCTCTAATATTTAAAATCTTGTAATGATTAATATTTCATCGCGTCCATTTTGTTCAAATGGTTAAAGTAGCATTTAATGTTTATGGGGTGAATCTTTTTACAATAATCTTAAAGTCAAATTATAACCCCACATAGTAATTAATCGAAGAGTTAAAGTGAGTTATTTTAGGTTAGGTACTATTTACGTCCGCATAAGATTAGAAGCAACGAAAATCTAGGCTCACTGATGTTAATTTTTGTTAGTAGTAGGTAGGTTATTGACTAGAACATTGAACGTCATTTAATATGCACCATTGATAAAAGAATAGTTTAGATGTTTTATCCATTGTTGTCATATAAAAAGTAAGTAGGTAACGTACTATAGTGCTTACACTTGACAAACTAATTTACTTTGCGCAACGCTATCGTACTTACACCGCGCGTTGCAGCCATAAATTTCTTGCAATAATTATTGCAATACCTAGGTACTTATAAAAAATCAAAAATAGGTACCTACATACCTATTTATAATAAATGCATATTTATGCCATAATATTTAGAGCCATCATATTGTAGGTACTAAATTAAAATTGTAAGTAAATTAAATATTTGGATATGTATGTAGATAGTTGGTGCTACATTACATGTTACCCGAACACGTAAAGCGATTGGCCAGCATTATTTATTCATCGATAGGTAGATCGTATAAAAGGAAAGAAAAATCAAACCACTTCGTTCGGGTATCTTGGAGTTGGACGGTCTGTGTACACTCGTACGTAATGTAGCTGTAGGTAAACCTACTTGTTAAGTTTATATGCAGACAGAGCAACTGTTGTGGCATCTGGCTACTAGCTGTTTATATAAACTTCATGGCCTTCTTAATTTGCCTTAAAGGCACAGCTAAATAAGAAATTTGTACGAAAAATATTTAAAAGTTGTCAGTTTCTTCAAGTAAAAGTTATGTTTACATGGCGCCTTAAGGCGATTCCCTGACCGAAACTCGCGCCGCCACGTATTTTATCTTATTATTTCGTTGAACAAAGGTAATTTCAAATTTTTCAATTGGCAGTTTGTGATAGGTATACGTATTATTTAAGCTTTTTTAATGCTTTCGTAATATTTTTATTTTGTATAGTTTAGGCAGAGATACGAGGCTCGGGGAATCGCCTTAAGCTTGTCGCACCCCTGAAAAACACCGCTGCAGCACAGCACAAAAATGTGCATTCAAAGTTATTCTAATAAGCGTCGTATGCATTGCAGGTTCAATTAGGGTATAAGTATAACCGACAAAACGCAAAAAGTTGAGTAGAGTTTTTCTGCGTTTTCGAAAGGTAGGTAAGGTATTCAAAAAGCCAGCTGACTTTTTCTGGTCTGACCTGTTTTAAATCGGGGCAGAAGGTAAACCAAATCGGGATTTAGGGTCAACTCGATAGGGAAAAATAAAACCGGTTAAGTGCAAGTCGGACTCGCACACGAAGGGTTCCATACCATTATCTATAAAACCACCAAAAAATCACGTTTGTTGTATGGGAGCGAGAGAGTATTTAAGGGGAAATATTTATTTTATTCTGTTTTTTAGTATTTGTTGTTATAGCGGCAACAGAAATACATCATCTGTGAAAATTTCAACTGTCTAACTATCACGGTTCATGAGATATAATTAATATTTCAGTATTAATTATTGACAGGGACGTTTATATTTTCGTTACATTTGCTGCCTTTAGGATTGGCTTGTTTTTATAAAAACATGTAGTACGGCTGTAAGTTTTGATTGCGTTGACTTAGTGACTTGTGAAAGTTTGATTTATACCTGGGGGAATTTCAACTCGATACCTCCACACGATTCTGAGAAAAGAGGGTTGACAGACCGACAACAAAGTGATTCTATAAGGGTTTCTTTTTTTCCTTTTTAGGTACGGAACCCTTAAAAAAATATAGATGAATATCTATTAATAATTAGGACATTTATTTGCAAAAATAAGCCGAAAGACGAATTTCCCTTGGTATTGGTATTTAATAGGGTGATGAGTGATGACAATAAAGAAATCTTGTGATGATAGTTTAGGAGAATAACGGTATAACTAAGAAAACAGATGGTACTTTGCCCAATTATTTCTGATACTTATAAAATCGTTTTTTTCGAAGCTTTTTCGATAAAGATAAAACCGGCAGTGTTTGTTCCGAGCAATCATCTATAAAAACGGCAAAAAAATCACGTTTGTTGTATGGGAGCCCTTAAATATTTATTTTATTCCATGTTTTAGTATTTGTTGTTATAGCGGCAACAGAAATAGGTACATTAACTGTGAAAATTTCAACTGTCTAACTATCACGGTTAATGATGAGACAGACAGACAGACGGACGGAGAGCGGAGTCTTAGTAATAGGGTCCCGTTTTACCCTTTGGGTACGGAACCCTAATAACGGAGAAAAAAGGTTTTAACGTTACCCAATACACGTTAATTCACACGACAAGTATAAAATAAGTATGAACATCTAAACTTTACGAGTTAGAGTCCATATTTGAATGCACATTTTAGTGCTGCGCTGCAGCGGCTCTTTCCGGTGTGTAACAAGCTTTAAATTACCTCCATAGTTCAAATTGTATTATTGGTTTGTGGTAGTTCTGTCATTTCTGTGACCATTTAACTTATTCCAAAGAAAGGCGCCTAACTACTTATAGAAACCAAAGGTTTAATTTAAATTTATTTGTTATTTATAGTCAACCAAAGAATCTCAGAAAATGCGCATCTATCTAAAGGTACAAACATTCTATCATGGTCAAATAAATGAACTAGGTATAAAATTACGTAAGTTTCTCTTATTACCTTCCTTTTCTTTGATTTTTAATAAACTACGTAAGTTAAGGTAGTAATAATAGCAGAACCCAGGTATTACCCAGGTAGCCTCATACTAAATGTTTGACTATAACAGGGACGAGTAAGACTATAACATCAGTGTGAAGATCAGTAAAAGAAAGGAAATTATTCGTTACATAATCATTGTCTTCGTTTTATTTGATTAGCCTTGGTATGGCCAAATAGACAAATTATTTGTTTATTTTATACTAGCAGTACGCCCCGGCTTCGCACGGGTAGGTATATTATATTCTATCGCCTATTATGCTCAGACTAAGTAAGAAATGATAAGATAAGATAAGATTTCTTACTTAGTCTGAGCCTATATGTTCATCAGGGATAATGTAGGATTGTAATGGTGAAAGAATTTTTCAAATCGGTTCATTTGTTTCGGAGCCTATTCAATTCTAACGAACAAATATTTCCTCTTTATAATATTAGTGTAGATTTCGTATAGTGTAAGAAATGGTTTTTACAACTATCTTATTACCTATCTACCTAAGTGTTTTGCAACTATACTACGATTTAGAATCCTAGATAGTTTATGTCAACAAAGACATTTATGAATGAAAACTGATAACAATAACAGAAAACAACAAGGTAACAGTGACGTTATCACTAAAAACGAATACCTACCTACATAAACTTCGACGATGGATAATCGTACATGTGCAGCGAAAAATGTTAAAATTTGAATGCGAAAACGAACGAGAGATCAATTACCTATATTATGAACTAGCTGTGCCCGCGACTTCGTCCGCGTGGAATAGTGACTTTGGACAGCATTTATTGGATATACCTAATTTACATTATTATTATCTACTTATTATGGAAGTATATTATGTTTCGCAGTTTAATTCTTATCGATTTATTTGGTTTACAATATGTGTATACCTAGTTCGTTTAATTTTCACAATTTGGGGTTGGTAGTCAAAGTGATTGAAGAGATTAGGACGCCCATATTTTCTCACATAGGTAAATGTGAATGCATCCTACGTGCGCTCATGCAAACAGCGTGACCTACCTACCAGTGAAACTTAAAGGAAGAATCACCAGTCGGCCTAAATCTCTGCTGAAGACAGGGCGCTATTATTGCGCTCATTAAGGGGAGGCCTATGTCTAGCAGTGGACTAATACAGGGTGATGGTGCTAATGATGACAGATTTTTTTTCTACATTGCAACACTGTTAATATCATAGAAAGAATGAATGAAAATGGATGCGGCAAGCTGAAGCCAGGGCGTAATTATTGCGCTCGTTAGGGGGAGGCCTAGGTCTAGCAGTGGACGTATTATAAGATGATGATTGATTTTTAACGACCTTTCAACAATGTTTTTAATAAAAAAGAATCGAATGAAATCGGACTACGCGTTGATGAATTACAGCTAGGTATATACACATTTTGTCTTTCATCCCCTCTCCCAAGGGAACCGTACCGAATTCCAGGATAAAAAGTATCCTATGTCCTTCCTCGTAGTATAAACTCAAATCATGCCAAGTTTCATTTGAATCCATCCGGTAGTTTCGGCGTGATGCTCAGCCAAGAAACAGACCTAGACAGATATGAAAGAAAAAACAATTACCTACAGTTTTGGCTTCAGTATCGATATTAGAATGCCCTCCAAAAAGAATTTAAAATATCTTCAATGTACAGAATTGGACCTGCTTAAGTTTTATTATATGTAGGTAGGTACCTATAGATGAAAGCATTTAAAACTGTGCTTTGCTTCGTTGATACCAATGTCGTTAAATATTTTCCACCAATATTCCTTGGGTTTTGTTACCACTTTGTATACAAAAAATATCCAGGTTTTTGGATATAGTGTTAGGTGCAATTTTGTCCGCATTCACATAACCTACACTATAGATGAAGAAGAAAATACATTATCTGTTTCTTTTTTGAGCAATTTGTATTTCGCCAGACCGTTTCTTTTGACGCTGCTCTAGCTGTTTACGATGGTCTTGTTTTTTCGGTTCTGGGGTAAGGGTTGTTACTGTGGGGCAACTCGGTAGATGTCGAAAGAGCATTTAAAAACCAAAAAAGATGCCTCGGAGTGATAAACAGGTCAAGGTTCCTTGATAGTTGCAAGCCTCTCTCTCAACTCAACTGTAAGATCCTACCTCTCGCATGCGTGTATGATGTTGACCCTACTACTGAACTACCTACCTATTGATTAGATTACCTATGTAACTGATGGTCAAGACACATTCGAACGGAATCGAAGGGAAGGGAATTGTTTAAAGATTTCGAAGCATGACATGGATGGATGATCGTATCGTGTTGGCGCGAGATTCAATTTGTTTGTGGTATTTTCTGTTCCTACGAAGAATAAAACTCTCGCAAAAGCATTTTTCCGTAAATCGTAAACCATTTTCTATAAACTTTTCAAAAAAACTAATTTCCATTCATTATTTGAATTGTTGGAGCATTAAGAAAATAAGTATATCTTATTTTCCCAAATGCTCCCAAAATTCTAATCCCTAATAATTTATTTGAAGTTGGTTTTATTATAGATTCGTAGAAAATGGTTTACGATTTGCGGCAAATTATTTTTCCGTAAGTTTTATTCTTTGTAGGTACTTACATCGTAGAAAAAAAAATTAATCACCAAAATATAATTTGCATCTCCCGCCAACACGAAACGATCGCCTTTAACACTTTGTTATCGCGAAAGAGAAGAATGTGTGCCTTACCTACCTACCTACGTTGCGTTGTAGCTTACGTTGTAGAGATAGGCCCTTTTCAAATGCATACCTACTACGATCACGGCACGGTCGTCGTGCCATGCGAGAGCTCAAAGTCAAAATCTTTATTTCTTTATAGGCTTACAAAATATGGATTTCTATTCTCACTTCAAATTAAGGACTACAAAATAAGGACAATTATTTAGCTCATCCGACCGTCGCCCTATATGTCGTACCTACCTATATGAAAAGGCACATAGGGTTTGCTTCCTATCGAAATGTTGATTCGCTTAAGGCATATTGATATAACTACAGGATGTCCCACGACCATGGGACATGGAAAGCAAGTACTTACCAGAAATATTGAAGATATAGATGTTTTAGTGGAAAAAACGTTCCTTTATTTTTCAAAACAATATTTTAAACTGCATTCACAGAATTTTGAAAACTTAATTCATTCTCCGGTAGGTAATGGAATTCACTAAAATAAAAATAATTCCTGTATTTTTTTATCGCACCGATCAGGGATGATGCGAATACAGATTTTTTCACATCCACGGATGCGGATATAGTATGAAGGCACATCCGCGGATGCGGATCTCAATCTCAAGTCATTGTATAAACATACCTCCGTAGGTATGTTTATATTTTCACATTTTTACTAAAGGGAAAAACTGTGAAAAATTGCCCTTATATCCTCACCGTTTTTAAGACTTCTTACAAGTAATCTAACATTATGTAAGTAATGAAACTAATAATGAAATAAGACCAATATCTGATCGACACAATAAAAAAACATTGTACATTTTTATTACTTTCATAATGAACCACTGAAATACAAAAAGTAAGTTACCTTCAGAGAAAATTACAAATGAATAAAAAAAAACATTAAAAATACTAAGTACCTACCTAGGTACCTACTTACTTCAATATCACACCTCTCTTTTTAGTTATTGATTTATTGGATTCAACACAATAAAGGTAAAATTTAAAAAAAAAACAAATGTTTTGAAGCGCCTTGTGAAATAATTGGAGCAAATTTATGTTTTGCCGAAACAATTTCCAAAGTGGAAATTCAAAAGACCGGGTTCCTGAATTGTTGACCAATTACGTGCTAAACAGTGCAGATTTTAGGGTTCCGTACCCAAAGGGTAAAAACGGGACCCTATTACTAAGACTTCGCTGTCCGTCTGTCACCAGGCTGTATCTCATGAACCGTGATAGCTAGACAGTTGAAATTTTCACAGTTAATGTACCTATTTCTGTTGCCGCTATAACAACAAATACTAAAACATGGAATAAAATAAATATTTAAGGGCTCCCATCTTCGATCAAAAATAAGTAGTTCGCGGCCTCCCCCGTAGATTCCTAGAGCCTTACAAAAATGTCAATCAAAATTGTCTACGTTTTGTTTTGACGCAGACAGTTTGCGCAGAGCCTGACAAGTTTTTTCCATACGGAACAAGAGATTGGTGGAGTCGAATTCATTTTATTTTATTTTGTAAGTAGGTAGGTACCTTCCTGAGAATTATATACCTACCTACTCAGTTTATTTTCTATAAGGATTAATTAACAGAATTCAGGTAAAGATAACGAATCATTTATTGATGAAACTATAAATTGGTGTCTCAACAGTAGGTATTTATACAAAATGGTCATTTCAGACATACAACAATTTAAACTTAAAATACAATTTCAGGCAGGCACTCTAGATTAAAAAGATCTGGTTCCTGTCTGCGGCTTTGCACGAGTTTTTTTTCCGGGACAAAAAATAAACGTTTTATAAATTCATACTTCTGGTAGAAAGACTAGGTTCTTACCTACCTAGGTAAGAACCTAGTCTTTCTTTTATTAGAGAGTCTACGCAAATGAAATTTTAGGGCGGGCCAACTAGTTATTTTAAAAATCATCAACTAGTAATATTAAACTTATTTTTATGAAAAATATATTAATACATACTAAAAATGAAAAAAAAAATTTAGAAGAAATAGCCTCTCCATTTATCAATTTAGAACAAAATTAATATTTTAACATAGGCAAACCAAACAACAATATTTTATGCTGATTTCACAAGTATATGACTCACATCTCAATATACGGGTAAGAAATATATATAAACTTACTGAAAATAAGAAATTCCATCCTTTTTAAGTACTTTGGACGAGTGATTCTTGCATTTTTTGTACGAGCACTTACCCATGCTTTTTGTCTGAACGCTAAAATGACACTAGTTGAAAAGCTTTCCTAACATGTCGAAATGTTTCTCTTTTGCTACTGAAGGTTGTGGCGTGCGCATTGTGAATCTAAGGGGGGCCGGCAAAGCCGGACATTTTTGATCGATGGCTCCCATACAACAAACGTGATTTTTTTGCCATTTTTATAGATAATGGTACGGAACCCTTCGTGCGCGAATCCGACTCGCACTTGGCCGGTTTTATTGGTCTTGTTTTGATAAAATATTGGACATGTTTTATGATCTGTCTGATTCAATAATTATATATGACGCAGATCGTGGCATTTCTATACCTCAAAGCTATTTACTTGCGCGCATTTGCCATGTAATTTGATGTGACAGTAATGATGAAAACTCTTTGTATAGGCAAGATACACAAACTCCAGTCGATTTGAGTTGTCACTTGGAACAGTAACTAGGGACAACCAAACTGGTTGTGATGGGATGTCATGACATAAAAGAAACATTAATTACTCGGTCGCAACAAGACGGTGAACAACACGAACACCGGCATTAAAAAAATATATTATTTTGGGTTTAATCTCACCTGGGCGATCATCAGTTACTTCTAATGAGTAATACTAGTACCTACAATGAATGCACTGAATTGGATTAGACAATAAAGAACGGTGTACCGAATAACCCCTTCAAGTGCTTCTTGACAATACCACATTCCCGGTGGTGGTGGTGGTCCGAAATATTTAAATATTGTGAGGATAGTGCTGTCTTATCTCATCTTCAACATAGGTATATTAGATTCGTTTTAGTCTAAAACTTTTAAAGAAATACACTAACTGGAACGCATGATTTAACAATTTTTCGCGGAGCGGCCAAAAGTATAAATAAATAAAAACCCGCACTCATGTCCCATGGCCGTGGGACACCCTGTTTAAATCTACACGTGTTAAATGTTTTTAAACTTACGCGATCTGAACACATATTTATAAATACTATTTAACGGGTATTTATCGCGTTTAATTACCTTATTTTCCCGACGTTTCGACAGGTTTACACACTGCCGTGGTCACGGGATGACTACACGTGTTGTATAAAAAGGAAATGTTTAAATATTTAACTGCAAGACAAGACTTATGCCGGGTACAGACCAAGCGAACAAAAGCGAGCGAAGGCTAACCACCGAACGCGATTGAACCAGTGTGGACGTCATGGCGAAAGCAAGCGAGCCCAAATGAGGGCCTTCGTTCGCCTTCGGCTGTGCTTCGCCGACTGTTTCACATGTGTTCGTGTGGTGTGGATACAACAGCGAAAGCGAGTGAACGTTCGTCATCGATCGTCGAATCCCACTCGTTAGCCTTTGCTCGCTTTTGTTCGCTTGGTCTGTACCCGGCTTAATGTTACGAATATAAAGCCATTTTCTAACCTTATGCAATCACACTCAAAGCACATAAAAACTTTAATCCTATTACACTAATAACACTTTATTAAATTATTTATTAACATTTGAAAATAATCAAACACTATTTTGCTTACTGAATTCAAGAATGCAATAATACTGTTTCATAAAATTATTTGTAAAACTTATAAGTTTTATGGCAGGCAATGAATTGATGATGACCAAGCCTTTGCTTGAGAATAAGGTAGTATTACTACATTTAAGTCATTCGAGAGATAGAAGCACAAATAATTATAAAATTATCATTAATGATTATTATTATGAAAAATAAATAAATGATTATATTATTTATTTTCAAGTATTATTATTATTATGAGAAGTACTTCGTTATTGATCACCTATAAGAGAATAATGAATATTTTACGTTTTTTCTGTTTTTGTTTTTTACAACAAAGTGCTTCTATCTTCCTCAAACCTGTTAAATTGCATAAAATAAATGTATAATATCACATTGTTGTTTTGACTAGTAATCAATTGAATGTTTTTAACTTTTCCACTAACATCAGCCATCTAACGGTGGTCCCAAATACACCATTGACACCTCAGTGTTTCCATAGACAGCAGAAACAGTTGGATAAAGTTTCCTGTTGGGAAGGCCTGAAACAAAAAATATATTGGAAAACATGATACCTAATATTTTATGATAATGACTAGATCATACATTAGATAAATATTATAGGTGATTAAGAGATAGTTTATGACAAACAAGGATCATTATATTTAGTTACATATTTCCTTTATAAATACTCTGTTGTGACACCTGTCGAATCGTTGGAAAAATAAGGTAAATAAACGCGATAAATAGTATTTATAATGTGTTCAGATCGCGCAAGTTTATATACATATTTCCTTATTCACAAGTCGCGTAAATTAAGATTGGGATTGAAAGCTAGCAAGCAGCTAAGTAATTTTAATAATAATTTCTTTTACTCACCTCGGAATGCAACTCCTAAGTATTCAAAATTTCGTTCAAATGACAATGTTTTATTTTCACAGTCTAAAATAACTTTTATTCGCTCGCCAACCTAAAAGATAACAAACATGACAAATAAATAAGATAGAGTATTTGATAATTTTACAAAAATACCAGCGATCTCAAACTTACTTGGTATTTAGGGCAGTTATTGAGACGTGGATAGTGTCCTTGTGTCTCTCCGTTATGCAATAAATTACTATCAACTAAATTCCATCCCCAGCTGTGTTGGTCTGATCCCAGCAGGCCAACATATCCTTGGCATTGAAGTGGGGCCTCTTTGGTTGATAATCCAATTACTGCTACAGTTCCTAAAGGACCTTCCCAAATTACCTCCCAGCAGTGTCGACCATATCTGAAACCGATCTTTCCTCTGCAGGCATCAGTGCTTTGTGCAACTGGATTTCTGAAAAAACGAAAAAACGTTAGGTTCACCAAATGAAAAATGATTTATTTTTATGGACTTTGTTTGGTTATAAATAGGTATTCGTTTAACTGTATAAGCATTACCTGTGTAGCGTAAAACCATTTGGCTTTATGTAAATATTTCTGGAGCAATCGTGGGAATTCCAGGCATGATGAAAAGCTCTCAGTTTTTTCTTATAAGTCTTAACAGTAGATAACAAATCAGACTTCATTACTTCTTCAGTTAATCTCCTCATGCAATGTGTTCTCCAAACATCGTTGTTTTCATCAGCTATTATTGTATACCACGTCTGGCATACTATTGCACAGTTTCGAAGGTCGCATAGATCAAGATAGGAAAATATATGCTCTAAAACATGCTCGGGGGCTAGTTCGGCTATAGCATATCTTTTGTAGCGTTGAACACCGTTCATTTTGTACAACCTCATTGAAATTTTTGCATTGGCAGCTAGACTTGGTCATGAAATAAAATAGCGGCACTGATGCAAATTTAGAGCTCGGGGGAGCCCGATTTTAATTGTAAATAAATCTTAGAGTATAGGTATATAGAGACGGCGTATTGTTCTATAGGAACTTTCGGTTATACAAATATGATCTAAATCGATATTGTACTCATAAACTTATAGCTATCTCGTTTTATCTTACCTACAATAACCAATGTAAAAAGAGACATCAATATAATGTGCGAAACCTATTTTTGGCAACATTGAAACGTGACGTCATAGAAAAGCATGATTGAGGCCGGTTCGCCATTTTACTTTCAGGTATGTAAACTGTCAACGAGAGTTGCATTTACAGTAAAAATGCTAAAATTATTTGAGTTCGGGACTTTTTCATGTGAATACTTATATAGTAAGCGAAAGAAAGCTAATAGGAAGATGCCAAACAGCAGTTTGGTAGGTTGCGGCTTAAAAACAAGTTAAAATCGTCCAAACATAACATTACACCGGTACGTATTCTTATTTTGCTAAATTACCAAATAATACAATAAATACCTTATGTGTTGGCTTTCATAGGAATAGTTTACATAAAATTCATACCGAATGTAGCTTATTTTTGTAAGTTTTAAGTGTAATTAAAGAAAACATGAAACTGTTTGTTTGGCGATAGTGTTGTCGTTCAAGGCATTTTTCATAGGTATCGATGTTTTCAAGTGTAAATTGTAGTGTATTAATTTTCAACTGGTTTTTTACGTTCTAGGTTACCCGAAAATTACGGTAAAAGAAAAAGTGGCTGGACTCAATTGGAGTAGAAAATTTGAAGTTTGGTACGAAAGATATTTTCGTTCGTTCTCTTCATTTTGAAGAAACTTGCTTCAATCGAACTTTAAATAACAAGACTGCGAGAGGATGCCGTACCGTCACGAATCTTTTTAGTAAGTATTTTACTTGACCTTACTCCCACAAACTTCTATTGCAAAGTAATGCATATATGCATTAACAAACTTGACTACCTTTATTTTTCTAAAGGGCTTTAATTTTGATATTAATGAATATTAAGTTTTAAGTAAATAAACCTGACCCAAAGTAATATTAAAACCTACCATACTTCAAATCCCCTCTAAAATGTACATTTCCATAAATCCTCCCTTAGCAAATTATTTCCATGCAAAATAAAGTTATTTCGCAAACGATGTGGCACGGTGGGCGAAGGTCTGCCTGCAACGCAGGCAGACCTTCGCCCACCTTTTTTTTTAGAATTTCTTTAAGATTTTAGATTTTTTTTCAAAGTTGAACTACTCAGTACCTTTCTAGAGTCTATAATTGTAGGCTGACAAATAATGTTGCATTATAAATTTATTCTTCATGTTTGTTTCAGCCACTAGTGCCAGCGCGATCCAGTACTTTAATAGAAATAATGTAAATTTGAGATTTATACTGTAAATGAATGAGACTGATTACATTAGGTACTTGTAAAATTGAAAATTTAGGTGTAGTATTAGTTGAATTTTTGAATTAGGTAGGTATATTGCAAATGTGTAAATGAATGAGACTGTTGCATTGCTTCTACAATCGAAAATACAGGTGGCGTCTGTGTTAAATTTTTGATTTATACTGTAAATGAATAAGACGGATTACATTGCTTGTTTAATTAAAAATGTAGGAGTCTGTGTTAAATTTGTGATATAATATAATAAATGAATGAGACTTGTTGAATTGCTTATAAAATGTGGTGTCTATCTTTTTGTGATTTATATTATAATAATAAATAATACTAGCTGTTCCCCGCGGTTTCATCCTCGTTAAATTCAAATTTCATATAATATCTAGGGGGATATTCCTGTAACTCTACCATGGGAGTTTGTTATTTTACTAAGACAAAAAGTAGCCTATGTTACTCTCCATCCTTTCTTAGTTAGGTTCCGGTTTCTTAGTTAAGCCGTGACTGAATGACAAACAAATACACTTTCGCATTTATAATATAAGCATAGATAGCGTCTACGCTAAAGATACAGATTACACATTGTTATACCCATATTGTTATACAAATATAAATATACTATCTCACAAATCACTGTTGCATACAAACAATATATTTTGCAATTAAGTAGCTTGTTGTTTCATTTCAGTAGGTACCTTTTTTTCTTAAATGAACACAACGTTTATTAACAAAGAAAATTTGAATCAAATAGTATAAACAAATTAGAACTAGTATTTACCTACAATTGAAACAAATGAGCTAACTGCAGACTGTTCAATAAACTGGTTTGGTGAACTTTGATCTTTAATTCTAAGGAGGTCTGGCACGTGTCTAAACGCATGAGTCTTGACTCGGAAAATACATGAAAAAATTACCATTGTTATAATAGCTCATTTTCTTAACTTCTCAGTGGTTGCGTCTCATGAGCGCGGTCGAGCCATAGTTGGGTACGTGCATTCACATACTTTGTATCTCTAATTAAAGCATTCTATGACTTCTAGACTATTCTATATCTATGACTTATAGAATTCTGTTTCATAATCGTGGTGAAAACAATAAAATCACTACGAAACTGCTAAAACATCGTCACAAAAATACTTGTTTCGATAAAAATATCGAGGTACAAAAGGGCAGCACTACGGAAAGGAGCCATTTTAGTTTCTAGGTAAGTTTAGGTATACACGTTTTTTTCGTAGGTATGCCGTCTCTAGGTATACTCTAAGAAATAAATAGACTCAGCACGAGCTCACATCACCAAAGACTATATAATGTACTCTGTGACCAAAGAGTTTACTGTAGATAAATTTCTTGTTTTTCTTCTTTCATTCATTTCTTCACTCACTCACTTGTCATTTTTGTTGATGGCTCGCTAAGGCTCGCTCGCTCGCTCCCTATGAAAAAAGCCATCCCGCTTGCTCGCTCCGTGTGTTGCGGTTGCGGCTATTCCAGTTTAAAGTAATCTGTCAAATCTGTGGGCTATCCTTAGAGTATAGGTATATAGAGACGGCGTATTGTTCTATAGGAACTTTCGGTTATACAAATATGATCTAAATCGATATTGAACTCATAAACTTATAGCTATCTCGTTTTATCTTACCTACAATAACCAATGTAAAAAGAGACATCAATATAATGTGCGAAACCTATTTTTGGCAACATTGAAACGTGACGTCATAGCAAAGCATGATTGAGGCCGGTTCGCCATTTTACTTTCAGGTATGTAAACTGTCAACGAGAGTTGCATTTACAGTAAAAATGCTAAAATTATTTGAGTTCGGGACTTTTTCATGTGAATACTTATATAGTAAGCGAAAGAAAGCTAATAGGAAGATGCCAAACAGCAGTTTGGTAGGTTGCGGCTTAAAAACAAGTTAAAATCGTCCAAACATAACATTACACCGGTACGTATTCTTATTTTGCTAAATTACCAAATAATACAATAAATACCTTATGTGTTGGCTTTCATAGGAATAGTTTACATAAAATTCATACCGAATGTAGCTTATTTTTGTAAGTTTTAAGTGTAATTAAAGAAAACATGAAACTGTTTGTTTGGCGATAGTGTTGTCCTTCAAGGCATTTTTCATAGGTATCGATGTTTTCAAGTGTAAATTGTAGTGTATTAATTTCCAACTGGTTTTTTACGTTCTAGGTTACCCGAAAATTACGGTAAAAGAAAAAGTGGCTGGACTCAATTGGAGTAGAAAATTTGAAGTTTGGTACGAAAGATATTTTCGTTCGTTCTCTTCATTTTGAAGAAACTTGCTTCAATCGAACTTTAAATAAAAAGACTGCGAGAAGATGCCGTACCGTCACGAATCTTTTTAGTAAGTATTTTACTTGACCTTACTCCCACAAACTTCTATTGCAAAGTAATGCATATATGCATTAACAAACTTGACTTCCTTTTATTTTTCCAAAGGGCTTAAATTTTGATATTAATGAATATTAAGTTTTAAGTAAATAAATCTGACCCAAAGTAATATTAAAGCCTACCATACTTCAAATCCCCTCTAAAATGTACATTTCCATAAATCCTCCCTTAGCAAATAATTTCCATGCAAAATAAAGTTATTTCGCAAACGATGTGGCACGGTGGGCGAAGGTCTGCCTGCAACGCAGGCAGACCTTCGCCCACCTTTTTTTTTAGAATTTCTTTAAGATTTTAGATTTTTTTTCAAAGTTGAACTACTCAGTACCTTTCTAGAGTCTATAATTGTAGGCTGACAAATAATGTTGCATTATAAATTTATTCTTCATGTTTGTTTCAGCCACTAGTGTCAGCGCGATCCAGTACTTTAATAGAAATAATGTAAATTTGAGATTTATACTGTAAATGAATGAGACTGATTACATTAGGTACTTGTAAAATTGAAAATTTAGGTGTAGTATTAGTTGAATTTTTGAATTAGGTAGGTATATTGCAAATGTGTAAATGAATGAGACTGTTGCATTGCTTCTACAATCGAAAATACAGGTGGCGTCTGTGTTAAATTTTTGATTTATACTGTAAATGAATAAGACGGATTACGGATTACATTGCTTGTTTAATTAAAAATGTAGGAGTCTGTGTTAAATTTGTGATATAATATAATAAATGAATGAGACTTGTTGAATTGCTTATAAAATGTGGTGTCTATCTTTTTGTGATTTATATTATAATAATAAATAATACTAGCTGTTCCCCGCGGTTTCATCCCCGTTAAATTCGAATTTCATATAATATCTAGGGGGATATTCCTGTAACTCTACCATGGGAGTTTGTTATTTTACTAAGACAAAAAGTAGCCTATGTTACTCTCCATCCTTTCTTAGTTAGGTTCCGGTTTCTTAGTTAAGCCGTGACTGAATGACAAACAAATACACTTTCGCATTTATAATATAAGCATAGATAGCGTCTACGCTAAAGATACAGATTACACATTGTTATGCCCATATTGTTATACAAATATAAATATACTATATCACAAATCACTGTTGCATACAAACAATATATTTTGCAATTAAGTAGCTTGTTGTTTCATTTCAGTAGGTACCTTTTTTTCTTAAATGAACACAACGTTTATTAACAAAGAAAATTTGAATCAAATAGTATAAACAAATTAGAACTAGTATTTATTTACCTACAATTGAAACAAATGAGCTAACTGCAGACTGTTCAATAAACTGGTTTGGTGAACTTTGATCTTTAATTCTAAGGAGGTCTGGCACGTGTCTAAACGCATGAGTCTTGACTCGGAAAATACATGAAAAAATTACCATTGTTATAATAGCTCATTTTCTACAACTTCTCAGTGGTTGCGTCTCATGAGCGCGGTCGAGCCATAGTTGGGTACGTGCATTCACATACTTTGTATCTCTAATTTAAGCATTATAAGACTATATGATTATAGAATTCTGTTTCATAATCGTGGTGAAAACAATAAAATCACTACGAAACTGCTAAAATATCGTCACAAAAATACTTGTTTCGATAAAAATATCGAGGTACAAAAGGGCAGCACTACGGAAAGGAGCCATTTTAGTTTCTAGGTAAGTTTAGGTATACACGTTTTTTTCGTAGGTATGCCATCTCTAGGTATACTCTAAGGGGCTATCTACACAACAAACAAACCATGCTATTTACACGTAAATTCATCACGATCAAAGAGAATAAAACTTAGGAATAAAAAACCTTTGATTTATCCAATAATAAGTTATAATTTTTAATCACGATTTTTTTGGATCTTGTTAGGTTGGATTCGATTTCTGTTCTGTCTGATCTGAGTTGTTAATTTAAGTTTCATTGGTTGTGGAGTGTGTGGAGCTTAGGGTAAATTCTCCATCTACGGTGTGGAGTATTGTTTTGTGTTCTTCTCACGTAGTAGTGGTTTTATTCTCTCTGTCTGTCGGGTTGTGTTGTGGGCTTGTGGGATTTTCTCTGAGTACTGAAACCAATTTTATTTTCTTCATCCAAAGCGTGTAAACCTAGATTCACGGTCTACGATTCAAAGACAGAGAATACTTACCTACGATCAACGATACAAAAGGACTTGGTTCTTTCCTTCTGGTTGAAATTCACAAAAAAGTACTAAAAATGCCTGGAATAGAAGGTCCTTTGAGTGATGAGGACTACATTGTTTCGAAAGCAAAAGATGCTCATAAAGTAAATATTCACTCCGCTAAAGCATGGATGTTAACTGCAAAAACCTTATTCCCAACCAATTTTAAGATTCAATTCGAAGCCTATTTGATGGAAAAACAGTCTGGTAATGTTCAAGAAGCAGCTGAATGCTTTAGCTCATTGGTGTTATCAAGACAAAACAATCCAGCATTACTAAAGGAAATTTCGGCTATAGCTAACGCTTTACGATCTACAGAAGGCAGTTTTTTATGCCAAATGTTTGACAATATAACCCCAGACATTCAACTTACCATCCTGAAGACAAGTGTAGAGAATAGTGACGATACAATGGAACACTGCAAATTGTTGGTTTTATTACTTAAAAAGTTTCCTCAATTGGGAGTTGATAGCTTAGTAAAGACCTTGATAAACACTGAAAAATTCTTCTATGACAACAGATATGCACGGTTATTAGTGGTGGAGACATTACCGTTGTTGAGCAGCTTAGAGTCTCCCAGATTGCTTCAGAGACTGTTGGTCAAAGCTATTGATTTTTATAACTCCTATGTTTATGATGAGACAGACCATGAAATAACTGATCCATGGCTAAGGCTACATGGGGTTTTGGATTTGTTGGGTAAGCAACTAGGCTGGGACTCATATCTCATCAACTATGCCAACAGTTTAAACAAGGAAGCATATTTTCAGAAGTTAATCTCACTTCGAAACAATGAAGACTGTCGACAGTTATTATATTGTGGTACTACATTTTTTTTGAAGTCACTTTATGAATTCAAATCTTTGAAAGGAAACCACATTCTTATTGAAGCTCTGTCAGACCCAGACCTACCTCCATCAAAAAGAAGAAAAGGTGATATTGAAGTAACTGGAATATCTGCTGGTCAATTCCAAATGGCTGCAAATTGCTGGGAACTGTTGCACAATAATGATGTTATTACAAGAGAGTTTAACAAGTTGTGTAATCAACTACAAGCCAAACCCTGGGTAGATGGATTCGCAGATGAAATATCACTATTCAGGGGGAGATATGATGAAGTTCAATCTGGAACTGAAAACATCCTGACAACTTGCATTATCAGGGTCTCCATTAGCTACAACCAAAAGAGATATTCAGCTTGTGTTGAAAGCATTTTAGCTGCTTTGCCTCATTTACCAAGTTCTGAAGGGACTTTAGATGGGGAGCTTATAGTAGGAGGGAAACATAGGCATTTGCATTTCCTATCTGTCACCAAAGTTGCAATTATGCATTATTTTTGCACTTTACTCATTAAAATATTACTTAGCACAGGAAATACTGCAGATATAACCTATGGACATATTCTAGTTCTGATGCAATTAGGTTGGCCTCAAGAGGAGTCTGTTTTCATTCACATCCTTGATGTTATCAGACAGAGAGGGGCATTTCACTATCATCTATTCACTGCATATATCATACATATTGATATTTTAGAAGAGTTGAGCTTTTTATGGAATGAGCATGTCAACAATATTGTACTAGATATACTACCAAATGCTCAACAACATTTAGGACAGAGAAGAATTGGTACGCGTGGTGCTGACAAAGGAGCGAAGGAAGATTTCAAACATGCGATGAAGGCACAGCTCGCCCGCAGCAATGACTCTATTTTGAATTTAATTGTTCAATTCATTACTGCTGAAAGGTCCTATTTACTACAGATACTGTAAATTATTATTTATGTAAAATTATGGTATAACAATAAAAGTATTTAAATATATTTTTTTTATTTATTTACGAAATGTGTTTTTCTTATAAATAGAAGGTTATAAATGTTACTATTAAGCACTTCCTTCATAAGACCCAGAAGCGAGGAGAAGATTGCGTCTGGTGAAATGTAATCCTTTTATAGGTGAATTTTTAGTTGCAAATGACCGTAATAAAAACTTATCCTCCTTCTGATTGGCAGGATTACCTTCCTCGCTTAAACTCTCATCAGTTATTGCTGTGAAGTCCCACAACTTGATAGAGCAGTCCAAGGAACCTGAAATCAAGGGTAATGCAGGTGAAGCTGATAGCGCCGTCTTTAATAGACAAGATAATTTATTATTAATATATTATATTAATTATAGATGATCCACATAGCATCATCTAGCTAGTCAGTTACCTTTGTTACCTAGCTTGGTCCTACTGACAAGAATATTGATGAGTCTATCATGTGAGATCTCTAACTAGCTAGGGTGAAGTCAGGCTACAGGATGACAAAAGTAGGGTCGCGGCGTAAAAGTCTACCCCTTCAACTTTGGATGTAGTAAGAGTCGACTAAAGAAACGTACCACCAAAGGGATGGTACGTTTCCTTAGTCAGGGGCTTCCTCCGAGTATTTTCAACACCTCCACTGCGAAAACCAATCTGCTTGACAAGCGTGGTATGGCATAACCCTCTTGTCTGGGGGAGACATTCAGGAGTGAACGTTTGTGTTGATGAGGAGTAGAATACTCTATAACTATACCTGAGGCTAGGAGGGTTCCATCTCTACTAATGGCAAGCGCATGAGCGGGCGCAGCGTGCGCAGGAGGTAGTGTTGCGCACGGCGCGCCCGTCGCGATGTCCCACACTACCAGCTCGCCGCCGCCGCCGCCAGACGCCAGCCAACGGCCGCACATTGAGAAGCAGAGAGTGTATACCGACGACTGAAACAATAACATGTTACATTGTTCACCGAGGGGAAAAAGTGATCGATTAACGAGGGTCTTATTTGACTGCTCTTCGGAGTTTCTTGCAATTTTTCCTCCCGCCCGAAAAACTAAGCCGTTACGCTATAGTAGCGCCCCTAATCGAGTTCATGCTAATAAGAGGTTTTTTAAAAACATCATTCACTTTCATGAAAGTGCAGTTTCGCTACCCACCTTATGTCCTGTCATGATGCGCACTTGCATCCCAGTCAAGCAGTCCCACAGTCGGACGGTGCGGTCGCTGGACCCAGTGGCGATGTAGTTCGAGTTAGGGTGAAAGAGAATACACTGGAAATAACAAAACATGTTCACATCGTCTGCTTTTAGTTCTAAGAATTTTATGACCTAGACGGGACTTGAACCCGCAACCTCTCAGTGCGGGAGCGAGCTACCAATATCGTCACAAGGTCAAGTACCCGACGATTCGAAAATCTTTGGGATTTACAACGAACTCAATCAATCATGAGATAAAAGACAATAATGCAATTATGAGAGGCCTGCGTCCAGCAATGGACCATTATAGGTTGTTAAGGTGAGGGTAAAGAGATGTAGATGTGAAACTCACATCAACGTCGGAGAGATGTCCGGAGAATATCCTCAGCGGCTGATGATGGTCCGTGGTCCAGAGCCGCGCGGTGCGGTCGTGTCCGCCAGTCGCGAAGTAATGTCCGTGCGGGGACCAACGCACGTCCCACACGGGGAAGCTGTGCCCGCGGAACACTACTAGGCACGTCCAGCACTGGAGAGACCACAGCCGAACTGGAAGTGTCAATACAAATAAGTAAATAAAGATATTTGAATATCAAAATTATTGTTTATTCCAGAAGTAAGGATCAACCACACTGAGCGCGAATCGACGAGTCAAAATAAAAAAATAATACCGCCACACACAGAAGCCGTGGCCCGGCCGCACGCGGCGTGTCGTTGTTCACTTCAATCTTTTTAAGGTAAAGTAAAGAAGCGAACAAGAAACAAATCTTTCCTCTTTATTAAGTATAGATAAGTGTGATACCTACTTGTAGAATCTTCTGAGCAGGAGAGAAGCAATGTCTTGAATGGATCGAAAGCCACTCTGTAGACGGGCCCCGAGTGTCCGAACAACGTACGGAACGTATCTCGATCGCGTTCCTCCATCATACGCACCAACACATCACCTGTACAAAATTATATATTTAAAGAGGCAGGTTTACTCGGTTAAATAATCCTAGGTATTTCTTGTAAACAAAGGGATATTGGAGGAAATTATTTTATGACACCTGGTATCATCGGAACCAATCGTTACGGTGGCTTTGAAAGCTTTCATTCATAACTGCATAGTCTGTCGTCCGTTTTCTAATTCGAACTTGAACTCGAACCTTTTTCGCTATTATGCGTTGTTAAAGTTTTATTGTTTTAGTGATAATCTGGCTGTTACCTTGTTATTTTCTGTTATTATTATCAGCACCTAGTTTAAAGTTATTTTGAAGCGCCCCAACGCACGGGGTACCTTTAACTTTGGTACAATACTTTACTGATTATCTAAGACCTATGCAACAATATCTAACAGCTGAGTGCATGAGAAGTTTTCATTCTTACACCTTTGTTGACATGAAATATTTTGGATTTTAGAAACCATAATAACTATATAACACCAACACCAATAATACCACCATAATACCAATAATAACTAATAAACTACCTATATCTACATAGGTAGTTTATTAGTTATTATTATTACAGACGGTGCCGCCATGACGGTCATTATCGACCCTTCCTATCGAAGTGAACACGTGCATGGCGTAAGAGTCGAATAAGGGCACATAGCACAAAGTATTCAAATACGTACAAATCAGTATTCAAATACATTCAAATAGTACTGCCTCTCCGTGGCTGTACGATATGCGTGCGCATTTCCCTCAGGATAAAAAAAAAAGGTACCTACACTCACGCATTTATTACATTTGCCACCGACAACGTAAGCAGGTGAAAGAGAGAAGAGAACTCTTTATAGGGTTAAGCTCGCCTTTGCCATATTTTTTTCTAGTTAGTGCAATAAAGAATAAATAAATATGTTATGTTTATGATGGAACTTACTGGCTTCCCTCTCAATGTCTTGTAATTTTTCAGCAGATTTCATCCCTCGTAGTTTTACAGGTGTTAACGTCCATACCTTCAAATAAGATTTAAATTTTAATTATGGTTTTATAAATTGGCCTATCTAATACGAGGCTAAGCCAGCATGGCTTAGCCTATCCTGTGCTTGTTACGTACTTATTTCTATCGCTTTGTGTTTTGACACAAATTATATCTATTCGAGGCGATCCGCGAACATAAAAATCGCGGAATAAGATTTTTATTTTCGTGGATCGCCTCGGATATATGTAGAAATGTAAAATTAGAATTTAACGCGGGTGAAACCGCGGGGAACAGCTAGTTCTCACTAGTTACCTAGACAAACCTTTATGTTAGAGTTGCTGAATCCCACAGCCATCAGTGTAGAATCGTCGCATATATCCGTGCAAAGCGCAGTGTTCCCGCTGTTCAGAAGCGTGTAGAAGCATATCGATGGCAAGCTGTCTGGACCGAGTGCCACACGCTTCGACGCTTCTCGTATTGCTTTGCCCTTTTCCAGCTTATCTTGCTCTTTTCTGTAAGTTATTGATTACTTATCTAAGGCATTTGCGTGACGTATCTTTTGTATCGGCAAGAGAAGTAAACCGTTTGGTCTTGGTCTTCTTGCTAGGCTTCTAGCCTTGAGTGTCTCTATTTGAGCTGCTTGCGCCTGCAAATTTTGCGGCAGCTCGGTACAGTCGCGCTTAAGGTGGGGGCGAACCTCTAAGCTCCCGTACAAACGTACTTTTCGATTCATTTGGAAATTACGTCCCCGATTTTAATGAAATTTTGCACGTGCCAATCTTTAAAAAACTGCTTCATCACCATTATCTATCGTTTTAAAATTAGAAAACTTTATGTTCATGTAAGTTTATTATAATTTTGTAGGTTATGTAGGTATTAAAGTAGTGTAAGTATTGTTGATTTCTTTAATTTTTTCAAGTGCCACCGTCTTTGTTGTTATTACATGTCCAGTCCATCCCAAGGTTGCCTGGACGAGATCGCTCATAGCGATAAGGCCGCCTTGGTACTTACCGCAATAGTCTACTTGTAGCATTTATTTCTGTACTGTTTTCTGTGTTTGTGTGGTACAGTAAAGTATCATAATACTATCTACTTACAATTCCGGCAAAGGAATCCTGTCATTTGGCGGCGCATTGGGGTCCGACTTGGGTTTCTTCATAAAGATATTGTCTTTCTTAGCCTTTTTCTTTTTGGGTTTGTCAGGAGTTTCCTCCACCTCTTCCTCGTCTTCTACTGGAGTTGGCAGCACTTGGATATCAGGCTCTTTTAAAAGGCCGTAATATACTTTTACACGGTTTTCTGTAAACAACACATATCACTAATATTAAAAATGCAAAAATTTTGATGTTTGTTGCCTCTTCACGCCGAAACTTCTGAATGGATCGAGATGAAATAATGTATGGGAAAAAGCGTGCTAATCCGCGGGCGGAAGCTAGTTTTCTAATAAATTAGTGATCAAAGGTGGCCTCACTCACATGCTTGAGTAAGCTGGCGAAAAAGGTATATAGTATCTGAACCAGTTGATTCGTAAAACACTCACGCGGCACATTTTGGTATGCACGGGTACCTACAATACAAAGCAATTTTAACGCATTTACTGCCCAGCCGGAAGGACCTGCAGATGGACATACTTATGCGTTGTGGGATATGAAAGTGTTAAGGTGGGTGCGAACACCTAAGCCCCCATACAAACCTTGTCTTGTGACTTGTTCTGCTCGCTCTCGATCAGGTTTTCGCTGCAAAACAGTGTTTGCTTTTTAAGCAAAAATTTCACTGAGCCACGGCCTTTTTGTCCTGCTGCAGCAGCAGTTCGTAGAGTATTGTTTATGTTTAAATTGTATATTGATGTTATTTATAAGTATATTAATGTTAATTGTAGGTACCTATGTGTGTCTGTAGTAACAAATTATTTTTTTATCTATCTATCAAACCTACTTTACAATTTCTTCGCCACTTACAAAATTACAAATTTATAAATTCAGTAAAGGTTACATGTTTAGACATGCTTTCTTTGGGTATAGTCTGAACCTTCTGATGTTGCAGATGAAGGAGTTTCAGGCACCCTGTATATGGAACTTTTTTACACACGCACGCACGCACCCTGTATATGGAGTTTATCGCGTTCATACAGGCAAATGCGGCGGCGGGGACTACGTTTTATAATATGTAGTGATGAGTCAACCCTGGCCAACCGGTAAAGATCAAAGATAAAAATCTAGTAAATATTTACGCTTTTACCATTTTTAGTAGCTTCTCCAAGTAGTCCTCCAGATGTTGATCGCACTTGTGCTTGTGTTCGGCCAGGCCCATCATGAACATCCAGCTGTATGTGATTGTTTATGATGTTTATAATCACAGTGGAACTTTTCTGCTCATGAAGGTACCTCTTCAGCTGGGCTGATGTCTCCCTAGACAGCTGGACAACGAACTTGTTTGTGCTGGAAACAATACAGTTGATTAAAATTGAGTGCCTTTTTACAAGTATGAACCGGTCAAGTGCGAGTCGGACTCGCGCACGAAGGTTTCCGTACCACTATCTATAAAAGCGGCAAAAAATCACGTTTGTTGCATGGGAGCATTGGGAGCATAGAGCAATATTTATTTTATTCTGTTTTTAAGTATTTGTTGTTATAGCGGCAACAGAAATACATCATCTGTGAACATTTCAACTGTCCAACTATCACGGTTCATGAGATACAGCCTGGTGTCAGGCGGACAGCGGAGTCTCAGTAATGGGGTCCCGTTTTACCCTTTGGGTACGGAACCCTAAAAAGTACCATTGTTTTACTTTATTCCAAAACCATTTGACTTCAACTATTTATTTATGTACTAGTTTCTGCCCGCGGTTTCGCACGTGATGTTTCTATGGAAAAGTTTAAGTCTTATTTCGGGCCTAGAACTCTGTATGCAAAATTTTAGAGTGATCCTTAACAAAAATCCCAAGTTTTGCATTTATAATATTACTAGCTGCTGCCTGCAGCTTCATCCGCGCTTTTCAAGCATCCTATGTCCGTCCCCGCGATACTAATTACGTTCCTGCCAAATTTTATTAAGATCCATGCAGCCGTTTAGGTGTGAAAATGTAACAACGGACAGAGTTACTTTCGAATTTATAATATTACTAGCAGCGCCTTGCGGTTTCACCCGCGTATTTCCCGTTCCCGTGGGAATTCCGGGATAAAAAGTAGCCTATGTCCTATTCCAGACTATAATCTATCTCTGTGCCAAATTTCATCCAAATTTGTTCAGCCGTTCTGGCGTGATAAAGGAACAAACATCCATCCATCTAAACTTTCACGTTTATAATATTAGTGAGATAAGTATGGATTTTGATTTTAACACTTTATTACAAAACACAAATAACAAAAGTAAATAATTCATTCAGACTTTACTTAGCGGAAATCCATTGCACAATATGAAGATGCGAAATATTGTTTCAATTCCGCATAAAAATCTTGTGTGGAAAGAAACGTTAAACGTTTAAGAGGAACTATTTTATTATCCTAATATTAACAAAAGTATACAAATGGAAGGCATAATGCCGATGGCATTTTTCTATGTGCCAACCTCAAATTTTAATAAACAAATTTGTTCTGTCACTAGTTGCCAGGTCTGGGCTGTAAGGTGGATGATTGATCACTTTGAAGCCACACTCCTAAATGGCAGCAAAACACCCACAGTCAATTCTCCTTGCCAAACTAGTTAGCTATATAATAAGTCTAATTAAGTAATTAGGTACAGACAGAGATTGTTTACATAACTTACCTGTAAATCTCAGCCAGCTCATTGCCTTTGATATGATCCTTATTTTTGACAATAGCAAGTTTAGTCAAGTCTTCTTGGCAATAGTCCTCTTGTTCTGGTCCAAATTTTTCCATAAACTTCTGAGCATGCTCATGGTGATCATACAGGATCATGCTCAAATACATGTGGACAAACACTGGATACAGTAGAGTTGATAGTTCATGCTGAAAAAGCCACTTGTAGTGTACATGCTATGTAAATAGCTACTTTTACAAAGCATATATCATACATTTCTTTACCTGGCTTTACTTCATGTTTATGAAATATAATGTTATAATGGACACCCATAAAAACAAAAAAAAACTTTCGCTTTCAAGCACCGCAGTGCTTGCAAATTAAAGTTTTTAATATAGTCAAAAGTCAATAACTTTAGTTCTTTATGCTTACAAAATAAGCACTTAGTAAAGTCAAATTTTATACATAAACAGCTTAATAAATAGTAATTATTATCAAATAAGAAACAAAATGTTATTGATTTTGTTCGCTTCAATTTTTCGTCCACTAGTGGAAGAATAATCAGTTTGTTCAACTTGTCATGACCTATAGAGCTGAGACTTCGACACTCGAGTTAGGGCTGGTCCACCAGTGCAAAGTGAGCTATGGAAAGAGTTATGCTCAGAGTTTCTCTGAAGGATAAGATTTGTAAAGAATACATCCGACAGAGAACCAAAGTTATCGACATAGCTCTAAGAATTAGCGAGCTGAAGTAGCAGTGGGCTGGCCATATCTCACGAAGAACCCAAAACTGTTAGGGTAACCGATGAAGATGAATGATAAATAGTCATAAGATAGCGATTTTTGTGACATAATTGACAATTTTGAGACCACTTCTCATGTGGCCTGTTCTTATAATTATTAATAAACTTACTGTAACTGTTATCTAGTACCCATAACAAAAGCTCTGCTAATCTTGGAGTTAGATAATGCTGTGTGGATTGTCCAGCATTATTTATAGCATTATTTATTTCATCATTGATTATCATATCATAGAAGGTACCTCACCATTATCAACCTACCTTATAAACATCTAATGAGTTTTCAATAAACTTCTTGAAATTTTCATAGGCAAATTCATAGCTATGTGGATCACTTTCGGTGTGATGAGATGTTAGAATACTTGCGAGTTCTACTTCTGGTAAATCTAAATTCTCATATTCTGCATTGCCAAGGCTTGCTTCTTTCCTCAATATTTCTTCAGTGCCCTGCAAATTGAATTTCACCAAAACTATTAACTTTGGCTGTTTACATACATAGCATGAATTTTCATTGGGATGTTTATTGTTTTATTAACTTGATAATATATTGTAAATAACCTACCTTGAGATTATATTTTCTGAGTAATTGCAAGACTGCCAAGAGAGGTGTTGATTTTTCACCCATTTTTATTCATACATGTACAATGTTCAACCTGAAAGAAGTAGGTAATCGAAAATCGATCACTAAAATCACAAAGTACTTTTTATCAGAATAAACAGTCTGCTTTTTATCACGGGAAAACTAAAACTATGTTATGTTATGACACGAAATGAAAAGAAGCAGTGTGACCAGATAAAATTTTACGAAAATACCGAGGCACCTCAAAAAAATACTGAAATATACCGACATAAATAGGACAAATATACCAATAAAAATACTGATTTTCTAGGTACTTTTGGTACTTTATTAAAGTTTGTGCAGATACAACAGCAAAGTATAAAGTTTGTAAATAGTTATTTTCACGAAAGGAAGGTACGACTTCTCCGTTAAAATGTTATTTAAACTCTGTGCATGCTACTGAATACGAAGAATTGATAAAATAAGAAACCTTTATTCCACGAGGCCTGCCCTTAACACTTCATCTCAATCTATCTACCAACACCTTCGGGTGTTCCGTAACCGAACTCCGCTTCCGACTCCGGTTTCGGTTCCGATTCCGACTCCGACAAACCAAATTCTAGAATTCCGACTCCGACTTCGGTTCCGTTAAGCCACATCCGTAACATCCCTAGTATAAACTTAATCTGGGAAAGTCCCTAAAGTTCGCGTTCCGAGGAATTCCGCAAACATTGTCGCAAAGACGATCACTCACTACGGTGTTACCATAACTTCAACCAAAATATACCCAAAAATACTGACTGCCCGCAATATACCTGAAAATATACTGATGTTCGGAAAAATCGATGAAATATACTGAAAAAGTATTAAAATACTGAATCTGTTCACACTGACTTCTAGTCTTAGTTTTCATCTCTAAATATTATATCAGGAACATCCTCATTCTCATCCTTTTTCTTTTTATTTTTGCACGAGATTTTTGTTTATTTTGTGAAGTTACACCTCTCTGGTTGGCGCTATGTGTGATCGAGACGACAGACGAATAATGCGAAGAACGAAATGTTTTATTTCTCGGTTCATGGGATAGCGAGCGAACCATCCAATCCAATCATCGCGCCAATGCGACAGTGTAATTTTTGGTGTAAGTGTTATGTTATGCCAAAACCTCGTACATAATTGTACGAGGTTGATAGTGCCCTCGTACGTAAGACCATAAATCTCGTATTTGTACGAGGAACCTCGTACGGTTGGCAACCTTGGACCCGATACGCCGATAATGAGAGGTTTTCGTTTTACATTTTTAAAAAGAAAAAAATTAGTTCCATGTATCTCGATAGATGGCAGGGCTTCAACTGGGTTCCTACTTAGAGGAACAAGGCACTATGGTATGTTAATGTCACATGAAAGAAAACGTCAAAATGATAATCGGTCGATCGCTTAAAAGAACAAGGTACTAGAGGACTACCTCTAGTACCTTCTACCGGTGTGAATGAGATAAAAATATGCTTGTAGCATGAGAAGAAAAGATGGCGGAGATTTTTTGTGATTGTGTGACTCGTTATTCAGTAATAATACATCTCATCTCATCTCATTCTCGTCATCGTCATTCAAAAATACATCTGATAAAAAGAGTTCTTCATTTAAACAAAATAAAGCTCAAAACCAAAATATTTTTAATTGGGACTTATGTCCCCGTTTTTTACGATTTTTACCTATCATAACCGACGGGGACGGGACTTAATTATGCCCCCGTCATCGGTTTGATGTTAGAAGGTGAACCGATCACAAAATCTGCCAGTTTTAGCATTAAAAAAATGCGTAAATGGCAACACTCAGAAAAAGTTTGTTTTCCCTTCATTTGACATAGACATACCCTAATCGCCAGTTGACACACTGCCATCTATCGAGATATTTAGAACTAGCTTTTTTTTTTAATACGAAACGAAAACCCCTCATTCTAAAATTTATTTGAATGCTAAGAAAAAGGCCAAAAGTGCTATCTTTTGAATTTAGTAGCGTTATTTTAGATTAACGTCATTGTTACGTCACAGTGACGTTGACATAAAAAGTGTCCGATGATATGAAACGTTCCGTTTCACGAAATATCCTTAACCATAGATAGCAACTTTGCTTCGCAGTCTCTATCGTTGCCGCGTGTTCTATTCTATTATCTCTCAAGCTCCTAGTAGATGAATACTAATAAACGGGGAACTCAAGCTTTCAATGCAGT
Source organism: Eupithecia exiguata (assembly GCA_947086465.1). Lineage (NCBI taxonomy): Eukaryota > Metazoa > Arthropoda > Insecta > Lepidoptera > Geometridae > Eupithecia > Eupithecia exiguata. The sequence continues at coordinate 7,352,692 of OX352229.1, forward strand.
AAGTTACTAAGGTGGTACGTAAAAAAAGGACATGAAGTTATTTAAATTGGGTAGAAAGGAAAAAGCAATATGATAATGAAACCAATTAATATACCTACTCGTAATATTTTTTATTTTTTTTCTTCTACAAATGTATGATTATATGTATACTTATACCAACTCAAAACCTTTGTTTTAATAGGTATATGTACTCACTTATTTTATTCCATTGGTTATTAGTACCGAATTGTACTACAACCGGTTCGGTAGCTATACCGATTTAGCATGTTTAGGTATTTAAGGACCCACATACTTTTAAAAAAATAATAAGATCTAAATTTTAGAGATCTAAAGTAGATTGAATTACAACTAGACCAACTATGGTAACAATAGGGTCAAATAGCTACATAAAGAAGCAACCAAATGCATATTCAGCAAGCCAGGTATAATTAAATTACACCTTTACAGAACGCATTATTATTTTATTTAATCTGGACACAATAGTCTCCGGGTTAGATTACGAAATAATTCTGTCCTCAATTTAGAGGTAAGACTAGACCTTAAAAAAAACATCGGACAAGTCTTTATATTAGCAAAAGCCTTAAAAAGCCTGAAGCAAATAGGTTATTCGATACGTATTAAAAGTACCTAGCCACTTACATAATTTATATTAAAAAGCCTAAGCAGTCTAATGAAAAAAATTATGAACTTTATCTTATGTAATACGGTAATAGCGAGATGCCTACGTCAAACTAACCATACTTCAAAAATTTTGCATAGTAAATATCAAAAACCTTACAGTCTAAAAAATTTAAAGTGATATTTCCAACTTCACAACAGATTGCCTTTACGTTACGATGGAATGAAAAGAGTTACATACTTATTCTAAAAGAAAGTGCGTCTTCAGATATTTCATCATACCAAAGACCCGGAATCTCTGCTTGCCAATAACCTTGTACAGCGAGTCATCGCAGATCGCAAACTGCTTATTGTTAGGATCATAGAGTTGTTTTTCCTTTACGATAGCCCAGATGCGTTTCACGACCGCGTGGCGAGGCATTTCAGCAGCTCCCATGAGTTCCGAGAGCTGCGGTGACAGTTTGTAAGCGCGGGTGAAACCCGTGCCTTTCCCCTTCCCGGAGCCGCCTGCGCGCTTCGAGGCCTTGGCTTTAGTCCCAGACTTCTTGCGACTGTTTGAACCGCGGGTTTTCTGAAAAGGTGATAGGCGGTTAGCAAATATGCAATAATTATTATTTATCCGGTTTTCATCTCCCGACAGGTTATCATCTCCCCGGGCAGGCGTCCAAAATGTGGACTGGTACAATTTATTCATACTTTCTAGCTTCGGCCTGCAGCTTCGCACATATTTTTTGGAAATAAAAAGCCTATACATAATTTCTATCATATATCGACGTTAGAAATTTGAAATGTCGTAAGGGACATTTTTATACCATTCAACTGGAAATTTTGTCCTCTATCGATCTGTATATTTAAAACTTTGATATCTCTTCAAATAAAGAAGTATGAAATCAAATTGTTTTGTCGTAAGTGAAATTGTAGTAAAACTTTTGAGTCGTATGGGTCAACTTTTGTTTATGTAGCTTTTAGCAACGTCGTACAAAGTGCAAAGTACAAAGATTTGAAACGTTTATGTGACAATGGAACAATACCAAAACGGTTTCACGCAGAATACCTTAATCTTCCGTATAATTCTGGGGTGCCAGATGAATTAAACGATACAGACGAGGAAGATGAGCGTGAATTATGAAAATATGGTCATAAATAATATTGATTATAAGATGATTATGATTATTAGGAAGATGAGCGTGAATTTCAAAAAGATGATTATTAATTATAGTACCTAGGTAATTGTGGTTGTTAAGCGTTTGAATGAAAAATTATTTTAAGGTTCCTGTCATCGTCAAATTAGCTGACGTCTTAAGATGATTTTAAGATCCCTTAATCGTGAGATTTGCCTCCTGCATGTGTATAGCTCAACTTTCATCTCGAAACGTCAGCTAATTTAAAGATAATAATATTAATAATTCAGTGGTAATAACTGTTTCATTTGTTGATTGTGTTCATTGTTATTATTTTGTCAGTAAAAGTACAATTAATATATTAATATTTGTTTTTCTTGATCTACATCCTTAATCTAATTAGGTTTCGGTATTAGGCTTCATTAACGAAATTATTTCTAAAAAAATGATGTCATTATTGTTTACGATCACTACATTTTCCTGTACATTTCATAACTTTACAACATAAAATGCTAGCATGAACAAGGCGGTTCGGGTAGTTACGACAAAATGATTTTCACTAGGTAATAACCTTACCTAAAAACGTCGTAATGGACACCTCTTCAAAAATATCCATGTGTAAGGGACATCTCTTCCTATATGTCAAAGTGTAAGGGACATCATCTTTTAAACTATTGAGTTTAACGAGGTTAGACTTATATTTAGCTATAAATCAATTAATTTTAAAACATTCTGTCTAGAAAGCATCATAATAGGAAAAAAAACACAAAGTTGTGACGTTTTAAAAGAACATATTTTGTTTTTTTGATCTCCTGTATAGCGTTGGTTTGTCCCTTACGACATTTCAAATTTCCAGCGTCGATATTATATAGGGTCTAGAAATACATCTGAGCCCTGAGCAATATTTCAGCCCGATCCGTATGTTCATTAGTTTCGGCGTGAAGAGGCAAGAGACACATTCAAACTTTCGCATTTATAATATCAGTAGTGTTGTACATTAGTACTTATAGTGTAGCATAGTCCTCCCACAGCTGGGAAGAGACCTCCCTTTCTCCACTCCTCGTAATTTTAAGTGGTGACATGTCGCGGCAGTAGACTTGCGTTTAGCCATTTCATCCATCGCTTTCCACGCCTACTACTCCTTGTTTTGGTCTTACTTAGTCTTTAGTCAAATTCTGGTAAATTTGATAATTGATTAGAAATGACGTCAATTGAATGTCATTAGGTGGTAAGGCACCTACCAAGTACCAATGCCGTTCTTTAAACACTTACCCTCGGTTTCTCCTCACAGCCGCTATCGCTCGAATCGTTTTTTTCGTCCTCACGCACGTTTGCTTTTGGCTTCTTTTTGTTTGAGCCGCGGGTTTTCTGGAAAAATTTAAAAGGTGCGGTTAGAAATGCAAACAGGGCTTCGTATCATAGTCCAGTAACCTTGTCGCCTGATAGCTGGAGGTAGTTTGCGTCAAATCCGGTAGTTCTGTTTTTTTTTTGCAGACTCGTTTTATGATATAACCCAAGTTTGTGACCTAGAGCGCCGAACGCAACTTTGTCAAAAACTGAGTTTGACTAACCGCAAAAAATTCAGTTCTTTTTTTTTTCAAATTTGGCGACTAAAAAATACACCTAAAGGGTTATAATAACCCTTTAGGGAAAATCATCACGATGAACCCTAAAGGACTATTTTTTATTTTACCTGCTCAGAACGTTTTTAAAGTAGACAATATGAGGCTCCAATAGTTCTCTATGGCCCAATAGTTTCAGAGATAAAGCCTTTCGAAAATCATCATTTTAACTACTAATCTCAAACCTTAAGAATCCGGCGACAGCTGCTCGCAACTTCAATTCGTGAATTATTATTATGTTCCGTAATACCAAAAATGATGACTGCAAAGTTGCTGAATCTTTGACATTGTGTTGTTATTCTGTAACTACGACAAATATACGCTATGTTCCTTAACAAACAAAACGTACGATATTGTTGTTTTTAATACAAAACACGACGAAAACATGTCATTTTCGACGTAAAAATTTGCAAAATCGCATTTTTCATATTTTTGCTTGCATTCCATTATAAGCGTGTATTATGAAGAAAAAAACAACCAGGGACCTAGATAAATACTATTCGAATACAAAAAACAACATGACATGGTGGAAATATGCCCGAATTACAAATCATTTTGGTAGTACGTTTGTATGGGCAACTCATCGTCCGCAGGCCCCTTTAACCCGATTTACCCAATCGTCAGTCCCCCCAGTGCCCAGCCCGATATCGGGCAGCCACGGTGGGTTCGTGGAAGAAAGCGAAAGCTTCCCCACGTTCCCACCACAAGCGGCAGAGGCGGAAACACCCGGAGGGTTCAGTAGGTTGGAGTTCCACATAATCATACTGTCTCCCCGTGGCAGTACGACATGCGTGCGCATTTCCCACAGAAAGTAAAAAAAGAATAAATGTTTCCCTAGTTGGCTCATACGACATCTACGGAGCACGGGCTGATTTAAGCCTTGTTTACCTACGGGGCGTCAGGCGTTGCGTTTGGCGGCGCGGACCGCACTGTCTTCAAACATATGGCGAGAGAGAGAGCAGACACCACGCCACACGCGACGCCCCGCGTCTTCGTAAGTGAGACCTTAGTTAGAGGGTTGAGCACGCAAAAACGTGCATACCACCATCATAGTACAAACAAATAAAGAACACATACCTTCGGTTTCTCATCACTGTCGCTACCGTCCCCTTCCTTTTCTTGCTTGGTGCCTTCCTCTTCAGAATCTATGTTGTTGATGTGGTCCATGACTATCTTGTCGATCTCAGCTTTGCGGGAGCGCAGTTCAACATCCAGCTTTATCTCCAGCTCTTGGATGACTTTCTTGACAGAGGTTTTGGAGAGGTCCGCATTTTTGAGGAGTTCTGTCACAGCAAACAGACATCCATACTAATTATTATTATAAATTTAATAGTAGGTAAAGTTAGATGGAACCCTCCGTGCACGAATCAGACTCACACTTGAGTTATTTATTTTTCTCATAAAAAAACGAGTTTAAATCAAATAAATCGGTTACATATAATATTTGGCTCAAAAAACAACTAAATAGTTTATTTCTTTTATCTATCGCCTTTCTTTTATCTATCACCTACCTACCTAATGTAAATTGCGTAGTTTTGAAGAAATTACAAAAAAAAATTTGGTTTAAAAGACGCGGCAACGGTAACAGAGTGAATTTCAAGTTAAGTATGGTCGGTTTGATTACAAACATTCCACGTCGAGTTTGGCTAGTGTAAACTTAGTGTGATGTACAAATGAGAATGTAGTAGGTATCGTTAACCTACTTTTGGTAGTAAGTACTTAAATATGTCTTGTGAAAAAATATTTTTAGTTAGGTATGTAGTTCGACTGATGTTGATGATGTTAACCCCGCGCGGAAGGAACCGAGAGCGCACGCAACCATAAAAACAAATCGAAGCAAGTACTTACATAAAGAAATTATGTACCTACTTAGGTACGAGTACCTACGAATAATACACATCGACTTGAGAACCTCCACTCCCTTTTGATAAAATCGATTGGAAATAATGCGCGCCAATCGTTTATATTAATTTGAACCTTTGTGTGTGCACAGCGTAGAACGGAACGTTAAAATGGCCATCATACAAAGTGTACCGCATCGTAAAATTGTCATCTAAAATTACAATTTCTCCAAAACTACGCGATATCTCTGAATATGCTGTTGACGGATAATGATCCCACACATAATGCGCATCTATTTATAAACACACATATTCTTAAAACACGACCAACAAACCGATTTGTATATGAACGAATATCTATGCAGCATAAAAATACACAATCAGTAACCAGAGTAAACGACAAATATCCCAAAACGAATCAAGTTACAGTTGGATCCGCATTCTATACGGCAATAAACATTATCTAAAACATTTTTCCGTTCGCGAAGTAATATCAGAGATATTTAGATTATAATGCACGCGCTCTACTAAAGCTTGGTGGAACATTTTTTATGGAGCCATTTTCTACTCCCGGGCAAGCGGCAATGCCCACAAATAATGTTATTTCAGTCATAACGTGTTTTAAAATGTAAAGAATATAATATCTTACTTTCAATCTCCTCCTTTAGAGTCTCCTTGCTTATTTCATCTGCCATCTTTCTAACTTTTGGTAAAGTACAATAAATAATTTGGAAATGCACTCCGAACTCCAGCCAGCCAGACAAAGACAACGACAGGTAGAAGAAGCGCAAAACAAAAACAGTTCATTCAACTTCAACTTCTTCGCGCCGTTCACAGTACTTTGTGTTCGCGCCGCTGCTTGCTTGCATTTCGCCGACCGCCGTGCGTGACTCTGCCAGTGTCTGTCTCAGTTTAGTTCAGTTCAGAGTGTCATTCATTTAACAAAACAAAAAGATCGGTTTGTGCCATCATAATCTTTTAGGGCCTGCCATAAATTTATAGAAAATTGTTTTGTTTACTACTAACACAATAGTTGTTTTGGATCGATCTATTCGAAACTTAGAGGAATAAGGCACTCCATCTACGATTCGAAAAGATATGCAATCTGTTTATTCCGTATATACAAAGTACCTACTTACTTACTTTGTACACATTTTGATGTGCTAAACACAGACAGATTTATATAATAAAGTACTACGGCTAAAGCTGGGCTAAACAATGGACAACAGAATTGTCTGAATTTTTCAGATAAGGTACTAACGATTTTTTTTTGGAACAAATAGGTACCTATTTAATCAATAAAGCAGACAAGGTAGTGGCTGCGCGCCGCGCCGGCGTATTACGCGCCTGCCTCTTGTCTTTTGCATTCTTCTTGCAATAGGGCGTAGCAGGGTGCACTAGGGTGCACACATGAAGGCGCGACCCAGCGATTATTTGTGCAAAAATGGAGATTTCGTTGGAAAACAGAATGCTACATGCTATAGAAGCAGAAAATCTGAAGCTCGTATCTGAACTTCTTTCAAAAGGTAAGGCCTTATGTATGACTAATACAGTCACATATGTAACAGATTTTAATAAGAAAATTACAACAATGATAAAATTCTTACAACTAGATAATATTTACATTTAAATCTGTTTTCTAAAAATGTATGCAGTCCATTACCTACCTATACCTATTAAATAAGAAAAAGTATTCACATACATATTACTTAAACCAAAAACCCCTGTGCCAATGAGATCAATTTGTTTAATTATGTGTGGATTTTCAGGTGCCAATCCTAACAAAACTGTCTGCAATGGCAAGACTTGCCTTGGGGAAGCAGCTTTCAGGGGTTTGACTGATATTGCAAAGTTGCTCATTGCTGAGAGTCATAGTGACAAACAGGTTTTGAGTGACCATGTAGATGATGAGCATGAAAGTGAATTGAAAAACAATAATAAAGAGGTATCTATTGCACCAATGAAAAAGAACCTTGATGTGTTGTCTATTAACACAAAGTATACAACTGAAAAGGCTGGAAAAGAAACTGGCCTGACGCCATATTTAAGGAACAACTTCTACAAGTCAGGCCACGGGTTCGGTACAAGTAGCAAGGGTAGTAGAGTGCTACAGTCACCACAATTGAATTTAGAATGGGATGAAGATATAGGCAAAGTAGCAGCCAATACAAAAGAAGATGATGTTACAACAGCCCTGTATAGGTAAGTTTTCACATTTAACAATTTTTTGTTAACATTAAAATAATGACAATAGATTTTGTGCTAATACCTGGATCTATTCATCGACAGGCGTGCAATCTACCACTGAAAATCTCAGTGCAGATATAAGAGTACATACACAGTTACCATAATCTATTCAATCACGTAAGGACAGATTGTCTCTGTACCTCGTATATAAATGTGTCTGTCTCTATAAATAAAAAATTGCAATTCTGCAGGTTAATCAATAATCAAAATTTTATGAATAGTTAGTACTATCTATTGTTTGAGTTAATTCACAGTGACCATGGTTAATCATATTTCAGGTGGTATGCCTCAATCTTGGAGAAAACCGGGGCTGCAGTGGTGGCAGCATCAAACTATACATGTGGCATTGACCAAGAAGATGCATTTGGGAAAACTGCATTGAGCTATGCATGTGATAAGAATAATTTTGAAATTTTCAAAGCTCTGGTCGATGCTGGTAATTATCTATGTTTACTCTAACCTGAAAGCATAAATAGGTTACTGTATTTTTTTACAATTTCGAAAATAGGAGGAGGTTTTATGTTCAGCTGTGTTTATGTTTTTTGTAATATTGTATGTGCTATCTAGCTAGATATTTTACACATTGGTTGTTTTCTGTAAGAGCTTACAAAAATATTTCAGGATGCAAAATAGATTCACCAGGCACTGGAACGGGATGGACAGTGCTGCACTCTGCCTGTACTTACAACCGCATTGAATTTATCAAGGTGCTTCTAGCAGCCGGCAGCGATGTCAATAAAAGGACTCCTATTAAAACCACATCCCTGCATATTGCTGCATGCCAAAGTCTTGAGATGGTAAGTTTTTTTAAGTCTTAAGAGGATGCAATGCGCGCCATTTTGTTAAAAGGATAGGCATAGGATTTCGCTTTCATATGAGCGGGACAGAGCACTCGTTTTCGGAACGACACAAGCGCAAAAATCATGTTTTTGCTTATTTACCAGAAAACTACACAACTTATGAAGAAACTGGTTCATGGAACCAAATAAGTGGTAATTAGTATAAAAACCTACGAATCAAAACAATTTCAAAAGACGGCACGATCAACGGTCTTGTGAAATTTTACCAATTTTATGTAAGACAGTGCCAAAAAAACGTAATTTCCTGTAATTCGAGTTTTGTACCACGCAGGGATCCCGTGAGTACTGAGATCTAGGCCTAATTTTACAACCAAACCCGTTAAGTTCGCCTCTTAACCCATTCACTGCTCAGCCTCTGCAGTGCGCAGCTGCTACAAGCTGCCAATCTTCGCATATGCATTATGGGCACTGAAAGTGTTTAATATACCTACTGCCGCAGAAAATAGATCATTGTTTGGTTGAAATAGAAAACAGGAAATCAGTTAACTCTATACATGTAATAGTAAAGGGAGATTGTTACACTTTCATTAAACAGTTCCATGTATTTGCATAAAATTTCGTATAGGTATATAGGTACAGCTTACTGCACTGGTAGAAAAAATAATTCGGTAACGAAATCACGTAAGTACAGTTTTCCTGAATTTTGTCATTGTTTCAGATAACTATGATAGCCGATCACGGCGCTATCTTGGACCTCCGAGATGAGAAGGACCGGACGGCGCTGTTCATCGCTGCGGCGGAGGGCAACACTGATATCGTCGAGTTTCTAGTCTCGCGTGGCGCCCACATTAATATCGAGGAATCGCATGGTAAGAGCATCATCAGCACTAGGGGATGTTATACTTATAATATTTACTAAGTAAGACTAAGTTCAGTAGGTACCAGTTTTCCCACTAGAATCAGGTAACTGCGAAATAAAAACATTATGTAATAAATTCATTATTTATGGTCGTAATCGTAAATTATTATACCTTATATTTCGTGGTATACTTTTATGCCTTTGTATACTTTTAAGCCTTTGTGGTGTAACAAATACCTGCCTATGTGTGAGTGCACTCAAAATATCATCAGTGGTCTGCAACATTCAACTATTTTATTTTGCAATCCTAATACAATGTAAGAGAAATTAAAAAAAATTACTTATGCTAGTTATTAGGAGCCCTGTTAGGGCGCAATGCAACTTGATAGGTAACTTAGCTTATCATATCACATTAAATATTAAAAATATAGTAGGTTAGGTACCTAATTAATTATCCCTAATTTCTTTAATTGCACAGAATTAATAATCTAAAATCTATGTTGACCTAAGCTAATTTTATATTAATCTAATGTATCTTCTATGAATTCTTAAATCGAATAATACGTTTTATTTAGAAGTTTTATTGCTTGTGAAGCGCATAAAAATTCATAATCGCAATATAAAATAAGATCTCCCGCCAACCCGAGTCGAACGACCTTAAGAAAGAGATAGCATCATTTTAGTGCTGCCAAATTAGTTTATATAGTTTTTGGGCCAGCTGAACTAACAACAATATAAATAAATAAATATAAATAAATATTACTGGACAATTCACACAGCATTATCTAGCCCCAAACTACCTAAGCAGAGCTTGTGTTATGGGTACTAGATAACTGATATACATAATACAATACATTACATATATAGCAACTTGCTAAGGTGGATGGAGTCTTACCTGCGAAACCGCTCTCAAGCAGTTGTTGTCGGTGGTTTTTGCTCAGACTACACCTCCATTCCCTCTGGAGTGCCGCAAGGTTCTATTTTGGGACCTCTTTTGTATGCATCGTACTTGTATGATATTGGCTCATGTTTGAAACATGCGCGGTTTCTAATGTACGCAGATGACACTAAAATCTTTATGAAAGTACGGAACCATACAGACTGCCTAGATCTACAATCCGATCTTGATAGATTGGCGACATACTACGCTAGAAATAGACTCGCTGTCAATGTTAGTAAATGCTCTTTTGTATCCTTTACAAGGAAAAGGCTTCCTTCACTCTTTAATTATAATATTAATGGCGTCTTATTAACTAAAGTAGATAGTATTAGGGATCTCGGCGTGATAATGGATGCTAAGCTTTCATTCTCTGATCACGTAGACTCTGTCGTTTGTAAGGCTTATAAAAGTTTGGGCTTCATTTTAAGGATCAGTCGCCCTTTTTCAGATATTGATTGCTTGAAAGTTCTCTATTGCTCTTACGTACGCAGTATCTTGGAGTACTGTAGCTCAGTATGGAACCCGCATTATCTCATTTATATACAAAGCATTGAAGCCATCCAGAGAAGATTCATAAAGCATCTCAATTATCGTTGCTACCGTGGTTATGGACGGACTGTTGACTATTGGGAATCTTGTCACTACCACAGTCTTACGAGTCTCGAAAATCGACGTACATTGGCGGACATGTCTCTGCTACATAGTTTTTGCAATAGCTACATAGATTGTTCGCAGCTTCACTTAAAATTCTTAAACTTAAACGTACCTGGAAAACGCACAAGACACACCATAGGTAAACTTTTTGCTGAATCCAAGTCTGTCTCGAACTATGCGCATCATTCACTTGTTAACCGATTGCACAGAACCTATAACAAACTATTTCACGAAACCGACATCTTTTTTAATACTAGTAAACCAGGGTTCAAACGCGAGGTTCTAAAAGTCCTGAGTAAGCTCGACCAGGATAAACACGGGCGATACGACGGCAGGGTGGAATCAAAGCCACTCACACATAGTGTGTCACACTAGTCTTTTGGGGTGATCGGCTGTTAGGTTGGTTGGTTGTATTATTATTATTTTGGTTGTTTATATTTACTTGACTTACTTACGTTTTTTTTTTTTTTTTCATATTTTAGTATTTAAAGATTAATTCATCATGTAAGCGTAATTATACATATTTTAGGTTTGCAGTTAGGCTTAATTATAGGTTGCTATAATTGTAAATTAGTATAGTGAAATACAAGTATATATATATATAGCTATAGCTTTTATTTTTAGTTTATGTATAAGTTTTAGTGATAGTCAATTTAAGTTTAATTTTGTAAAATGTAAATCCTTTTTTGGCTGTCGGTATTGATATAAGTTTTGTATCATCTAGATTTAAGAGCTGTGGATTTTGTTCCTAAATAAATAAATAAGTAAATAAATAGATATTTTTACTATACATAGAAAACGACCAGAACACCCGGAAGAAATACCTGCAGATCGTACAAATATTTGTCCCAAGGCGGGAATCGAACCCGCAACTTCCTGCGTCGCAGGCGGACTTCCGCCCACCGCGCTACAGAGGTCGTCTCAATGACTTTTTAATATCAATATGTATTCTAAACTGCATAATATGTTAAGACACATAACAATGTTTCCAGGACACACGGCTTTATGCTTAGCAGTAAAGTACAACCACATCGACACCGTGGAAATGCTGCTCAAGAGTGGAGCTCGCATTACGCACTTCCAGTGTCAGCTTCACACAGCTGTCAAACGTCAGACAGTATGTACTTATATGAATAATAATATTTTTTTTAAATCTACTCAATACATCTAATTATACTAGTTTCTGCCCGCGGCTTTGCACGCGTTGTTTCTGTGGAAACATTGAAAGGTTATTTATATCACATGAGAACTGATTCATGGGATAAAAAGTAGCCTATGTTTGATTCCAGGCTTAGAGCTACATCTACGCTACGCATAAATTTCAGCCCAATCCGATCAGTAGCTTTGGCGTGCAGAGGCGGATTAACTGTCGACAGCGCCCTAGGCAAGCCTCTCTTATGCGCCCCTCTGTGAACGAGCCGCGGCAAAACTCAGTATTGGACCCCCAATACTGAGTTTTGCCGCGGCTCCAAGAGTTGTTGGGAGGTAACAACTCTTGGACATGTCACAAAACTCAGATTACATAAGTAAAACTAGGAAATAAGGTGATCACTTTGATTTTTTGTCCGCTTCAATCTTTTTAAGGTAAAGTAAAGAAGCGTACAAGAAACCTTTACCTTGTTAGAATGTTAGTTTTCGAGTTGGAGCAAAACTCGTCCCAAGCTTTTTATCCTCTACTAGATAATCTGATATTTTATAGTAGGCCTTTTTACAAAGGATCTGTGTAACAATTTGTTTGAATTTATAAATTGTCAATTTTTGCAACTCACTTGGAGTTTTGTTGTAGAAGTGTATACAATGCCCTTTAAAAGATAGGTATGTACATTAATCTTGTGTAACCTTGTGGGCACAGCGAGTTTATCCTTATTTCTAGTATTTATATCGCTATTTTTGGGGAACCGATTGATATTCTTATGAGTGTATAACAAGGTTTCATAAAAATATTGACATGGTACTGTCACTACCTATGTTTTTTTTCTTTGAATTTATCACGCAGGGATTCTCTGGGACCCATATTATAGATTGCACGAACTGCCCTCTTCTGCAGCACAAATACGGTGTAATATCTGCAGCGGGAACGCTGCAGATATTACACCGTATCACCACAGCAGTATACCACGACATAATACTGTGGAAGTAGCTGAATTAAACAAGTCTAGATGTAACCACGTCTGTAAGATGACGGATCTTTTTTTACTGCATACGCTGTAGAACCATTGAAGTTCATTATCTAAGGTGATTCCTAAAAATACGGTACTTTCTACAATTTCTAACGTTTCTCCTTTTATGTTTATATCAGCCTTAACTTGTTTTACATTAGGTAAAATAAATCTAATACCTACATTTTGTTTTTGTTTCGGATTATTGACACTAAACCAATGGACTACCTACTTTTGAGATTGCATTATTCTCAACGATAAAGTTCCTCAGTGGTTGAGAAAAAAGTATATAAAACAGGTAAAAAACTAGATCGCAATTATTTTCATGCTTTTGTTTAGCATGATTAAGGAGGTTGTCAAATGGCAAAGTTAGAGCCAAGATCGTTGGGTTTGGCGGGGTCAGCTAGAAAGATAGGAAAGAAAGATAACGGCGAGCGGAGCGAGCCGCATTTTTTTGTGATTTTTCAAGATTAAATAAGATAGGTACGCGAACGTTGAAACGCAAAACTTTTGTGGCTATCGGTAATAAAATGATCACTGAATTCTTTAGAAAATATGGAAGCAAAAACAATAGAAATTACGGCAACAACGGAGCGAACTAGCAAAAAAGTTCGAGACAATCCAGTGGTTTAACAGAAAATTTTACGAAGTCATAAACATCCAGACCACAACAGATAGAGAACAACGGCGAGCGGAGCGAGCCGTAAAATTTTTTGTTTGTAGTGATCGGTGTTGTACGCACGCACGCACGTACCACGCTCAGCTGCGCAGTTCACTCCTCTCTCAGAAGTCACCACATGGGCGCATCAAACTATTACTTTTCGTTCTAAATAAATTGTTTGAACAAGGAATTCGCGTTATGGGTGCTTGGGCACCGCTCGCTTTACCCTAGGATCGGCGCAGATAAACAGTAAAACATAAGATGCGGCATTAAAACACGTGCCTTTAAAAATTTCGCGAATCTTTGACGATATGATTTTAAAACCAGCCTAATGCATAATGATTAAAGCGTCATTTCAAACCAAATTTTTTAACGAAAGCGCTGGATTCTAATAGCGGATGTGCGCCGCGCACCCACAAAAGCCACCTTTGATGGTAATACAGCTTAATGCCCATGATTGTTGCTGTCTTTTGAAACATATTAAAACAGATACCTCACTATAGCCGCCGTGCCGCCGGGGGTGGCGTCGCCTCGGGCATAACAAGGGTTCATGGTGTGGGTTAGCAGGCCTGGGGCTGCCACCGGCGTGCATTGCATGGCGCCCCCTATGGTCCTGCGCCCGTGTGCGCCGCTAAAGCCGCCTTTGGCGCTCGTCAACCAATATCATCATACTAATTATCAGATTTTTGCTGAGTCCCTTCTTTTTTATTATTATGTTTCTACACATAGAACAAAAATAAAAAGTTTCGACAAAATTAAATAATCATTTGTATTTTGTAAGGAGGCGGATAAGTATAAAATTAATTATATTACTCATATAATAAATTTTATACTTAGGTATTACCTTACATATTTAATTATTTAGTAGTGTAAAATTTTCCGCGCGCGCGCCCCCTGGAACCTCGCGCCCCTAGGCACATGCCTACTTTGCCTTGGGGATGATCCGCCACTGTTGGCGTGAAGAAGTAACAAACATCAATCCAAACATTCAAAATAAATTAAGTAATAAAAAAAAGCAATTTTGGTGATAGTTCATTCTTTTTAAAAAAAATCCCCAAAGCTAATCTAATAATTAATGTTTTCCCTGAAGCTTGAAGCTTTCACATTCAACAACAACGTCTGAATGTCTTCATTTTCGGTTTTCGCCCATACAGCCCGCGCTCGCGAAATACTACGTGGTTTACGTGATTTATGCGAAAACGAATGAAGTGAAAACTTCACTTGAATTTTGTTTGGTGGTCGTGGGCCGGATTTCAACGCTTCGTGGGCCGGAGATGGCCTGTGGGCCGTAGTTTTCCCATCCCTGAGCTTATCCTAGAGCTTTACACATAGGACTTTGGACCGTTCTTATCTTTGTAGGTAGAGGTAATAAGACTCGCTACAAACAAACAAGTGTTAAGGTGCAGGTCAGAGCTCGATCCCCGCTTTAGGTCACTTTGCCAAATTGCTAAAAAATTACACAATAGTAAAAAAAAAGTCTCTTTTTGCTTTACTCTGGTCTGGGGCTCATCCCTCGTTTCAGGTCATTATGCCTCACCATGGGCATACCTGGGTTCATATGATAAATTGATCTCAAAATTTTAGAAGACTATAGGAAAAGCACATTTGTAGCAAGTATAGGTCAACGGAAAGTACCTACCCTATAGTTTTTTTTGAGAAACAAACATTTTTTTGTGAATCAACAACTTTACGGTTTTCGGAAAACATTTTTTTTTTCCAGTACGATATGGTGAGGTTGCTCGCGGAACATGGCGGTGGCATAAACGTCCACAACAATGCTGGTGAAACACCCCTTTTGCTTGCGATGGAGATTGATCAGCCTTTGCCGTTCGTCAGACTCCTGCTCCAAAAAGGTGAAACTCCAAAATAACACTTCGATTTTATTTGTTAAAGTCTTCTTCTAGTCTAGTCCATACCAAAGAGAATAAAACCACTATGTTGATCATACTCGACGACATTTAGTGGCGCCACTGGAGGTCTAAGCAGAAAATAGCGGGTTCAATTCCCGTCGCAGTATTAATGTTTTTACGATCTACAGATGTTTGTTCTAGGTCTGGTTTTCTATCTAAAATAAACGTCAAGTGCGAGTCAAATCGCGCATCGAGAGTTCCGTATATTTATAAGACTGCTTCTTGCCAAGTTTCAAGGTTTATGGTCAACGAGATGTACCCTATAGCTTTTGTATGCATGTGGTATTCTTGGGATTGTAAACTATATCTATTGATTCCGTTGTATTAGAAGTTTGATAATTTCACGGCTCCGAGAGCTTACGGACTGAGTATTTGATTTTAATTCGATACCTCCACGCGTTCCAGAGAAAAGGAGGTAAGACAGACGAAAACAAAATGATCCTTAAGGGTTACTTCTTTTCTTTTGAGGAACGGAACCCTAAAAATGGCTATAATTAATGAATTATATTAAGTAATTGGATTTTAAAAATAATTGGATTGTCCAGCATTATTTATTTATTTAACGTAATTTATCTGTCCAGGTGCAAATGTGAATGCTTGCAACAGCTACTCCGGTTCAAACGCGCTGCACGTCGCAGTAGAGGTCATCGCAGATCCAAAAGAGTTCGAAGTGCTTCTCAACATTCTCTTGGACTATTCCATCAATATCGACAAAACGGCTATCACTCGGGACACTGCTTTGAATAGGGCCGTTCTACTTCACAAGTTAGTATTGCTTTTTACTATACTATAGTATTAAAGTCATTACATCGGGATATTCCATGACTTGAGTTTTGATATCCATGATAGTAAGACATTTATCAAGAAAATTGCAATAACAGAATACAACAATTACTACTAGTATTTACACATCTATTTTCTAAACAATCTAAGCCGCCTCCAGAAGGCAGAGTGCCTAGAATGCTGTCAGCATTGCTACATTGAATAGTTATGCTAATTCGTTGACCAAAACAAAAGCCAGCATTCCGATCACCTGTGGCTGTGGACCATGATAGTTATCTAAAAAACCTATAGTAGGTAGTTTGACGAATTTATTAACAATCTAAGTGAGTTAACTAAGAACCTGAAACAGAAACTTAGATTTCGTGTTTACGAGTACAGGCCCAATATTCAAATTAACAATTGTTTATCGACTTCTATAGCAGGGAAATCTTTTTTCAGAGATCAAATTGCGATGCAGCTTATCCGCTACGGGGCGGACGTCAACCTTTGCAAAATGCTTACCAATGTCTCCGGAAACCTTATCATTGCCAGTCACAGGAAAAGCAACAAGCTAGCAAATATGCTCATTAAAGCTGGTCACAATAATGTTATGCTGAATGTTGATAAAGACTCTAGCAAAACTGTAAAGTGGATCTCAGAAATCTACAAGACTCCACTGAGTCTTGCTAATATTTGCAGGATTAGAATAAGGAGATTGCGAAACAATATCAACTTGAGAGATTTTGTAGGGGCTCTGCCGATTCCTGAATTAATGAAAACCTTTTTGATGATGAAGGAGCTTGTTTGTTAAATCTGGTAATTTTTTATGATTGTTAATAATTTTATTGAATTATTTTTTATTGTGATAAGTTGCTCTCTAGTCAGTGCTTCTCAGCACGCATTTATTTTTATACGTTGCCCCCAGGGGGTACTTTTGCTTAATTCGAAACAGTGTTTGTAAAGTATAATACGACTTATTAGTATGGTATGGAGGTAGGCCAAGACTTTTGATGACACAGGGAATGTTAAAGTTAAATCTAATACAGGGTGTTTCACCAGGCATCGACCTTGATTCGAGCAAAAAATCATGTTTTTTGTATGGGAGCCCCCTTAAATAATAATAACCGGACGACAGCGGAGATTTAGTAGTAGGGTCCCGTTTTACCCTTTGGATATGTAACCCTAAAAATGGTTAAAAATAACTGACAAATTCAGCTTCTTTTTTATTACTTCTGTTGAGTTGTATCATTGGAGTAAGTCAAATCAATGCAGGTTGTTGGTGACCTCCACCTCCCTGTTATATTTGAGTGTCTGCATGGAACACCCTGTATTGTATGTCAGGCTAATGATGCGATGGGCCAACAAATGTGATGTGAATAGGACTAATGGTGAAGAAGTAGGTATTTAATTATTACACCTGCATGCTGGAGTTGATTAAAGGTCACTACAACCCGTATTTTGAAGAAAGCGTGCTCAGTCACCGATCTATACTTGAGTAACGCTTTTCTATGGTATAAATGTCACTCATAAATGCAAGCTGTCACTATACGGACCTACCAGCTCCAGCATTAGTTGTGCAGGGATTTTATACTATTATTCTGTATTATTATAATATACCACAGATCTCTACTAGATTAGATTAGATGTGCCAATATAAATTGACTCTTTTGACCTACTATTTGTACTGTGCATTTAGAATGGAAATGAAATTACAGTAGACTTGTTTATTGATAAGAAGACATATTTATTAAAAAAGTTTTCAGAAATATTTGTAGTATAAATGTAATATAGTGAAGTAGAAAATATTTGTGTATTATATAATCAAATTTGTCCAAAAATGATATCATGTTTTTTCATTAGTGAAAAATGTTTCTTATTATTATGCACTTACATGTCCACTCAAATGAATTAAAATAACAAAGTTTATTAACAGTATTATGTACTAATTGTTATAAAATATGGGAATAGTTATTAAGCATACTTTGTTAATTACAAAACTACACACATCAACATCTGAAAAAAAAAAGTTGTAAGCATTAGCACTTAAATATTATGAAATAGATTAAATAATTCATCCATTAAAGTTCAACAAATAAATTAAAAACGTTAAGCTATTATTTGATTACCTATTTGATACTACAGACATTGTGTCATTAATAATTTAAAATTATATTATAATTATTGTAGACATTTTATCTAGTCATGAAAATATGCCTATCTAAGGACAGGGTTAACATAATAGTGTACACCTTCTATACAAAAAATAAATTGGTATCCATATGTATGAAATGGATTTAATGAATTTTGTTTCATTTATACAACAATCAAAGCTACTTTGAAACATCACATAAATAATAACTAATATGTACTACAGTTAAGTTCTACGATGACACTTGATATATTAATTATTCGCTTATTCTAGTGATATCAGAAACAATTAATACTATGTGAGAAATACCTACTATCAATCATGCATAAATCCAACATTAAATTTGTGCAACAACTTTATACACCAAGTTACTGTCCTAAAGGACCACAACAAAGGAAGTGGCTTTAATCTGCATAGGATGAAAGCTATAATATAATGTAACATGCTTAAATAACATTTAAACCCAAAACTAGCAGAACATAGTTATGGGGATCCATCCATTCAATGCAGATGGGACACCATTGGATCCTCGCAAGAAAGATTCCAAATATGTTCCATTTAAGATGGCCCACTTTTTTTTAGATGGACCACAGGTACATTTGAAAAACAAAACAACACAAATATATTATACACAGAGTGAAGAAAACAAATAAATTATACACATGTTTTCTTTCCTGGTATGGTAATAAACTAAACTTTCTCTTACTTTAAATAATTCTGTCAACTTCAAGTAATAATATATTTGTTTTCTACTCTTGACAATAAGTCAGAAGAAAAAAACACTGTTTATCCATTTTTTTTCATACAGAAAATGTTGGAATGTTTTAAAAGGTAAAATCAAAATTAATCTTTCTGGTTTGGTAGATGTCCTTTGTTATCCATTATATTTTCAAGCCTCGGACAAACCTTGATCAAAATGTTAGCCAAGTCAACATTTTTATTCAGCATTGCCTTGTGCAATACTGTTTCACCATCTATATCTTGAGCATCAATAACTGCTCCCATCGAGATTAATAGGTTTACAGCTGCTATTTTACCTGCAATTAAATTATTTGTAATGCTTTGCATAACAAAATTATGTCTGTTAATTGGGTTAAAAAGTACCTGATGCAGCAGCTTTGTGCAAAGGGGTAGCTTTCCCGCTTTTAGTCTGAGCGTTTATATTGGCTCCATATTGGATTAGCATCTTACAGATGTCCACATGTCCGTTCCGAGCTGCATAATGAAGTGCTGAGTAACCTGCATTATCTGGAGCTGTGACAGTATCTTTAGGATTTTTGGCTTTATCAATCAATGATTGCACTCTTTCTTTGTCTCCATTGAAAGCTGGAAGAGAAAAATATTATCAACCTGACTTTGATGTTAAAACAAAAACATCCATATTATCCAGGTTTTTACTTACCAGCATACCACAGCCCTCTTTCCCAATCCATCTCTGATAATGTCTGGCATACTGATGTGTTTGCATTACTAGCACAGTTTGAATGGTCACATTCCTTTCCGTGATCCATTTTTAGTGATAAATAGCAACTTAATAACTATACTATAATGTGCAGATTTATACTTCGCGTTGCATAGTCCAGGTTATCTCAGTTTCTCCAGTGCTGGAGACAACCTTGTATCCAAGCTGAACTAATGAATTAACAGCATTCAGAACATTGGTTTTGAAAGCAACTCCGTTGACAATGATAGTTCGTACGTATTTAGATTCCAGGGCTTTGATTTCTTCTTCTTTGAGTCCAAATACTGCACAGTCAAATGCATGCAAAGAACCTTTGACAGCAATGTAGTATAGAATACCATCTGCTTCAATTTCTTTGTCACCCATCAAGTTGTTTGTTGAAATATTCTGAGTATTTTTAACATCCATATTATATATTTTTCAAGAGTTTTCGTAGGATGGATGTTTTAGTATATTTAATCTTCTTTAATTTGGTGCTGGTAGTTTCCCAAGTGCATAGCCTCTTTGCTAAAGTTAGTGATGTTGTCTTGCTCAACTATGATTGAAGGTTCAGGTTCTGAGAATTCCTTTCTCATAGTCCACATGTACTCGTTATAGTCTTGTTTGACTGCTGTAGAGCTTGAAGCCACCACTTTGTACCCTAGGACCTGTAAAAAGAAATAATCAAAATACATAGTTTATGGTAAGTACTTTCCATGAAGGAATCAAATTGTAAAGGTATATTTACCTCAAGAGCACTTAGGATTACACAAGGATGCTGTAAGTAGACTATAGTTGAGTCATCAGAGTAGCCACCACATGCAAATCTCTTAAGCTGCTCAATATCACCGGCTGCAAAAAAACATATTTATTATGACTCAAGTGTGATAGTGTGAATCTGTATGCTATGAAGCAAGTCTATAATTGATACTTTTATCACCTTGCAGGTTGGTAGCTAATTAAAAGTCAACAAAACGTTTTTATCTTTTCTTATCTATCAGGCAGTAAAAAAGTTAATGGCATTGGGCGGAAAAAGCAACATACCGATCCGATATACAGGATTATGCTAGCTAAAAAAAAAGCCCCAGAACGAGAAAGGACAAATCAATAAACTCATTATTACCTGCCCACTCGCAATTTACAACTTACCTTTTAAGCCGGACACTAAGACTCGCCAAGGGTTTTTATGTCCATAGGATGCAAGGTTTCCTCGGATCAAAATGTATGGCATTGATAACGGTTAAGAAATCACTCGTATTTTACTCTAAACGCAAAATACACTAAAGTAAAGGAAAATAGCAGCCACAACAAAACACAACACAACTGCTCACTGACAGACAAGCAGTGTTGCCAGATGGAATTTGAAAAAAGCAGTAGAAATTTTGGTAAAAAAGCAGTAGATTGGGAAAAAAAGCAGGTAGATTTTAATATAATTATAACATATTAAAATCTACATGCTTTTTTTCTACCAAATTAGTACCTATGTATAGTGTTTTGCGAGTATTTTCATGCAAAAAAAAACATACAACAAAACTACTAACCCGTTTTTTTTTAATTTAGGAAGCGTTTTCTTTACCCACATTCCTAAACTGTTTAGCTTTGTGGAAAGTGAGGCCAGGCGGCCTGTCGGCTGTGCTTTGCTCAGTTCTTTTCAGTCTGATTGAACTTTGATTTGTGGTTTTGGACATATATTATTTAGTGCATAGTAGAGTACCTAATAACTGGATAAACAGTCTCACTCAGTTTGCATTTTGCAAAAGTTTATCGAACGAACGAACGGACCGACCAATCAATCGAAAACAATGAACAGACATACCAAGACAGACAGAAAGAAAGTGAAAGCTGGAAGGAAGAAACGAAGGAACACGGAACTCTTCAGTTTCATTCATCTGTTTCAGTTTTGTGAAGTTTGTGTCATTGGTAACTTGTCACGTGAGCTAAAATAAAGACTATTGATGCTCGGAAAAAGCAGGTAGATTTCACAAAATTTGAGCAAAAAAGCAGTAGATCAGTAGACGGTTCAAAAAGCAGGTAGATCTACTGCTAAATCAGTAGATCTGGCAACACTGCAGACAAGTGAAGTGAGTGAGACAACGCACTTACTTGCCATGATGACTGCTAACCTCAACTTCTTGTTTCTTTATGGCGCCGCGCAAAGAGTACACAATAATGGCGCCCCGCGCGGCGCCGCGCCGCCGCGCCGGGGCGGCGGCGGCGGCGGCGCGGGAACGAATATCATGTGAATATCATAACCATAACCCGCGGTTTTAGCGGGTGTGCTAAATTCACATTGCCAGGGTCGCGAAATTTTCAAAGGCACGTGTATGAATGCCGGGGTGCGTTCACAACCTACACTCGAGCGCGCTTGGAGTGCACCTAGGTTGTTCATGACCTCAGGCAGCAAAATCAAGGTCGAAAAATCGCCAAAATCTCCTCACGTAATTTATGGATGCCCCCTAAGTTAAAATACCTCTATATACGTGCGAAGCCGGGGCGGGCCGCTAGTTCTTTATAAATTCGCCGGGTGATGACTCTTGGGGATTTATTAAAAACTTTAGTCTGAGGTAAAAATAGAAGTACCTAGTTAAGTAGTTGACGACCTCTGTGGCACGGTGGATGAAGGCCTGCCTGCGGCGCAGGAGGTTGCGGGTTCGATTCCCGCCTCGGGACAAACGTGTGTACGATCTGCAGATATTTGTTCAGGGTGTTCTGGTCGTTTTCTATGTATAATAAAAATATCTATCTATGTATTGTATTATATTATGTATATTCGTTATCTAGTACCCATAACACAAGCTCTGCTTATCTTGGGGCTAGATAATGCTGTGTGAATTGTCCAGCAGTATGTATTATTTATTTATGTATGTATTACTTATGTACGTGGACCTAGTAGATTAACAAGGGTAAAATATCTCAGGTATTGTAATGGAAACGCTGAATTTATTGAACACTATATAATTTATTTGGCACTCACTCGTAAGCAGGTAGGTACTAGGTTAATACAAAGTAGGAATGGAGGTAAAACGCACGTACATACAAAAAAGTGCCCTCTGTTTCTTGTTATAAGTAAACCAATTAACTGTGGGCCCGTAATGAGCATTTTTTTTGGTTAGATTTAGGTAGGTCTAGGTACTTACCTAGTTAGGGTGGGTGCGAACCTCTAAGCTCTCATACAAAGGTACTTTCCGATTCATTTGAAACTACATCTCTAATTGCAATGAAATTTTGGACACATAGGTACCTACCGTGTACCGTTTTAGTTTTTCAAAATATAAAATCATTATTAAATACGAGCTAAAATTAATTTCTACAAATTTTCCGACCTCTGTGGCGCGGTGGGCGAAGGTCCACCTGCGACGCAGGAGGTTGCGGGTTCGATTCCCGTCTTGGGACAAATATTTGTACGATAGGCAGGTATTTGTTCCGGGTGATCTGGTCGTTTTATATGTATAGTAAAAATATTTATCTATTGTAATGTATTGTATTATATCAGTATATCAGTTATCTAGTACCCATAACACAGCTCTGCTTAGCTTGGGGCTAGATAATGCTGTGTGAATTGTCCAGCATTATTTATTATTTTCAAGCGAATGCTGATTTTGTTTTTAGCTATTTCATATTCGGATAACAGCTAGCTATGTTTGCACCGTTTTAGTATTATGAATGCAAAATTTAATTAAAATCGGGGACGTAGTTTCCCAAGATTAATTTTAGTGAATCGGAAAGTACCTACCTTTGTATGGGGGCTTCGAGGTTCGCACCCGCCTAATGCCGAGTACAGACCAAGCGAACAAAAGCGAGCGAAGGCTAACCACCGAACGCGATTGAACCAGTGTGGACGTCATGGCGAAAGCAAGCGAGACCAAATGAGGGCCTTCGTTCGCCTTCGGCTGTGCTCCGCCGACTGTTTTATATGTGTTCCGTGTGGTGTGGATACAACAGCGAAAGCGAGTGAACGTTCGTCATCGATCGTTGAATCCCACTCGTTAGCCTTCGCTCGCTTTTGTTCGCTTGGTCTGTACCCGGCATTAAATGCATATTTCTACAAATCGTAAGCATAACAATATTGAAACGTACAAAAAAATGTACTTAATACATACTTACAAGACATAACAGTACCATCCTATCGAAACGTACTGTCCAGACGAATAAAACTAGGTGCTAGGTACCTCAGTGAGATCAAGTTAAGGGTAGGTAGTTGCCTGCATAGGTAGGTAGTTGCTCTTAAATAGTTGCCTAAAAGGATATGTATTATGTTATTAAGTAAGTAGGGACTTAGGGAATACATAATGGTAGGTATGCCTCTCAAATTAGCAAAGCTACATACTGTTGATCTTACCAAAAAATCTACGAGAAATAATAAACACATCTTAAGATGCAAAGACGCTAGTAAGTAGTTTACTGTGTCGTACCTAGCTTAACACTTAACGTAGTATTCTGAAACATTTTCAGTCTTAAGATCCGTCTATTATTACCAAAACTAGGTACCTACAATATATTTACACCTATTTTAATACATTGATAACTTTACCTAAACAATAAATCACTAACTCGGGATTATTGCCGTAGAAAGGTTTAAAAAGCTGCATTAGGATACACCTAACTTGGTCCATCTTGGTAGAATGAACATGTTTTTAAACTTAATTAACACCTACTTTGTCAGTACGCGCAAATCTTTACGAATTCTCGGAAGTACGCGCAGTGGCTGCGCAGTAGTGTATTTTAACGTTCCAAAAAGGCGCGGTGAGTCCAATACTGCAGTATTGCATTCGAAGCTATTTTCACAGAATTCATAAAGATTTGCGCGAACTCTACTTATTCTACTCCGTCCAAGAATCCATGATATTTTTTGCCAACAAAGATATTTTTATGAAATAAAACTTCACAACAAGGTAAAATCAAGGTAATCACGAAAAACTAAATCAGACAACGCCACACGACACATCACGCGTAGCTAAAAAAAAATTAATTCGAGTTTGAAAACGGACGGGAGGCGAATAATATGGAAGAATACAAAACCAAAATTTGTTACGAGGAGCTTCTGCGATTTGTTCCAATGATACCAATGTCGTAAAATATTTGGTACCAAAATTCCTTTGGTATATCAAAGCAATTTTGGTAGTAGTTTTGGTAACGAACTTTGGTTTTGTATCCTTTTATTTAATTCGTCTCCCGTCGACCCTTTGTTTACTAAAAATATCTAGGTTTCTAGAAACGAGTATAGTTATAGTTAGTAGTTACCCTGCGGGAACATTACAGCTTAAGCGAATCTTAACTTAACAGAACCTAAAAAAAAAAGAGAATTGTTGTAAGTAGGTCTTAGTTTAAACTTAGTCAATAATTACTTTAGGATTGGAATCCAGATTTCTAAGAGAGAAAGAAAATGAGCTTGTAATGTCGCCACAGGGTACGAAACCTTAGTACTTATGAATGAAGTTTAAATCTAGGACTAGAAAATATCTAAATCTAGGGTTTTTTGGTCGTTAATAGGAATAAAATAAATCCTTATGGTAAATAACAACAAAATATTTTATCCATAAAGAACAAATTGAAATGCTTTGACAATAGCCTGTGACAATAGCTTATTATTTTATCTAATCAAATCAATAGAAAATTACGTTGGTAGGTATGTATTAGTCCTTACCTATTTTTTTCTGTATGTATAGGTGGTAGATACTAGAGCGTTAGAAACATTTCAATCAGATAGATAATTGGCGTTCAAGTTTTTACCTATAGGTACAACTATGCCTAATACGATGACATTTTTAAAATCTAGGTGGGTAAGTAATGAAAAAAACTTATAATAGACGCGGTATCACATTTAACTAATGATTAAGTGCTTTAAAAACTGGTTAATTACAATGACATATTTGTAAATGTTATTGTGTAACGAACAACTAACATAACATATAATATATTTAAATCGAAATTTCGAAAGGTGCCTAAGTAAGCTCCCAAAACAAAGGTACCTAGGTACATAATTATTACTAAAAAAATGTAGGGTTTGGTATAATACCCAATAATATCCATAGCCACTGTTAAAAAGGGTAAAAGTTAAATTGGACGACCTAACTATGTACTAACTACAATAATAACGACAATATTTTTCTAAAGTAGATAAATTGAATAAAATTTAAAGCTTGGAAGTCAGTCGCAGTTGCTAGTAATAGTAAAACCTACATACTTCTAAATATAAAACGTAGATACACCTACATACTAACCTATAATGTGCTTTTTTGGCATTTAGAAAGGTATATAAATATAGTCTGGAGAAGGTAAAGAAATAAACCTAACAACTGCGACAATATGGGATTTTTAGCGTAAAAGTCTTGAGAACCTAATAACAAACCTCGGTAGCCATCACGTGGCTATCCTTCATCTAAATACAGGTAATTTTAAGACGATCTCTTCTTTAAGTATCCATGTTGGCATTCTTCTACGTGTTAAGCCTACGAGTCCTGACTAGAACAGTTATGAACATCGAAGGCGCGAGGCTGGACCTCTTCAAAAGGCGTCACATGCACAGAAACCAGTTCCTTTGACACGCGTTCAGCCGCAGTCATGACACGTAGAAGGTTCTCACCGGCTAGTTTCCGCAGTTCCTCGATACTCCAGCCATCCTCCATCAACTCCGCGAACAAAAGAGGGTACGATGATACGTCTTCTAAGCCTTGCGGTGTGCTGAAAAGAAAAGAAAGCTTAAATGGCGCAGCAATGCTCATTGAAGCTCAGAATATAAAGCTCTATTGTTTTCAATGTCGTGAAACGCAAGTAGGTATGTATTATCATTATTATTATAACTATTAAATGTCGCCTTCAAATGAATGCTACTTTGTCGCAATCTAGTGCGAAATTGAATCAGTCTCTGTTTCATGAAATTAGATGTCAAACCTCGTGTTCCTGTCGATTAATCAATTTGTTGAACATAACTTGCTAGCGTTCGCCTGACTTGTCTCTCATTTATGGTACCTAACTGGCTGAAATGTTCAAAGTAGGTAATTAAGTACTCAGATATTAAAGTGCTAAACTTGAGGCCAGATCATGAACTCCTTGGCTGGATAAGAGAGCAAATGAGGCAAAACAATCCTACCTGAGTATTATACCAACCAAGTGCCTACTTGACCAACCACTAATCAAATAAAATATAATTTGGCATGTTTTAGAAAACTTTATACCAATTTATCTATACTAATATTATAAAGAGGAAAGATTTGTTTGTTTGTTTGAATTAAATAGGCTTCGAAAGTAATGGACCGATTTAAAAAAAATCTTTTACCATTAGAATCCTACATTATCCCCGATGAACATAGGCTATATAATATACCCGTGCAAAGCTAGTATTAAATATAGTTTTAAAAACATGTAGTGAAAATGGGTTTGGAAGGAACACTTCGATAGCGCGATCCAATTTTTCTAGTGGCGATATCTACCTAGTTAAAATTCTAGTCTAATTTAGTTTGATGTTATGAGTGATGGATGACCCATGAATAAAACGACGAGCGAAAAGACCTCTTATTTACGCCCGTTGCCATGAAAACCATTTTTTACCATTGATTCAGAAATATCACTGTGATGATGTTGTAGACACATTTTACGGTGCACATATCAATTCTACTAGGATCAAACTTTTATGTGACCGACCACCTCAAAAGAATTATGTTACTTTTTAAGCTTGACGGGATATATAGGTACTTTAATATTTAGAATACCTACCTTGGGAATATTTTTGATTAACAGAGATGTCGATGAACATTGCGTTAAAAAAAATACCCACAGCCGAACAAATAGAACCGAAGCTGGTAAAAGTTTAGAACAAGTAAAGTGAAGGGATATAATTTGAAAAACACATGTAAATGTAAGTAATACAGAATACTATTATACTCATGTAGGTACACATGTTCGTAATACGACAAGCTTGTTCCGCTGAAATCGTAATGACAGAAAGGCGAGTACTCACTAATTGATCCCGTCATACCCGGCGCCCAGGCCTACGCTGTCTACACCTGCCACGTCGCGGATGTGATTTATATGAGCTGGAACAACGTTCAATCATTATTCATCTTATTGTTATTTTACTGTAGAAAATTATACCATCATAACTGCATGGCACAGTAAAGCACACAGCACAGCACAAGCGATCGTATATTTTTTTCTATGCATTTCTCTATGCTTTTTTGCATTATGAGTTTTTGATTAAGTAGAAAGGTAATGTGGAAAACTGTTGCTATCGAATAAAGGTTATACCCATAGTAGAAAAGTTTTAATTCGTAGCAAATGAGTTTATGTCAAAACACCGGAGTTAAATGCATTGTGTTTAAGCTAAGTGGAAACCGTAGCACCGCGTAGCACTTTCGTAGCACCTACTGACCTCGTAGCACTGGACTTCTTTAGCAGAAAAGTTATGATTTAAGTTCTCTATCCAGTTTTATGAACTTTCCAGACATGGAAATGGTGTTATCGTTATAAAATGCGCCCATAAACCTGGGATATACCTGCCTCTAAGCCGCGGAGCAATAAAACCGTAGGCTAAAAACGTATATGAACGTAGTTCTCGTAGGTGATTGGGTACAGTGTGCACATCTTAGAAAATCAAACGAGGTATGGTATTCGAGGGTTCCATCTGCATCTAATGGAAGGATCACCGAGAGATCAGGACAGCTCTTGTTCATGATTTTTGACCATTGATTCATAGACAATTTTTTTCGGAAAAGAAAACAGCTTATGACCGAGAAATTATAAATCGGTTTTCTAAGGACGTAAAAGGATTAAAAAAGATAGTGTTATGTAAAGTATAAGGATAATCCTTCTACTTATTAGCACTTTCATTTTTTGCAGGTTTAAAAATTAAATCTTGGAAACCTTCTCACCAATAGCATCCTGAACCGTAGCAGTGTCCTTGCACGTCAGGAAGGAAGTGTAGAAATTCACCATGATCAGTCCTTTATTCGCGGCCAGTAGCCTTAGCACGGTGTCGGGCACGTTTCTCGTGACGTTGCACAGCGCGCGCGCAGAGGAGTGCGAAAAAAGCACGGGCGCGCGAGAAACTGCCAGCGCGTCGCGCATCGTGCGCTCTGACACGTGAGATAGGTCCACCAGCATGCCAAGACGATTCATCTCTTTCACTACCACCTAGAGAAAAACAGGAAAATAAATGTCAAATATGAATGTGATGTATCATATTGTTCTGATAGTAGGTATCAGGAAAATGCTCAATTGAGGGATGGCTGCGACTTAAATTAGTTAGCTAGCGTATAAATTGATTATTTTCAGGAAAGTTATAAAGTGCCTAGGATTTTTATAATTTTACGGGTTTTACTATCCTACGGTGACATATGCACTTTAAGTAGAAGGTATTACGTTCGATATTGTATTAGTAGTGGGTAGGTATTGGCACTTGGATATTATAAAGTGCACCAAGTCTCCAAAATGCAAATACCAATGCATAAAATGCAAGAAAATCACTGTACCTATACCTACATTTCTACCTGTACATATATGTATTGCTTGAGTCCCGACATCTTGCCCAGTCGATTAATCTTATTTCCTCCCAACACCTGCTCCAGAAGACGGAGCCATACGTCATATGCATCAGAAACATAGTTCTAGACGGCTAGCTATATGCAGGATTTCAGAACGGATTGCTAAACTGTGGGGCACACCGTATCTAACATTCAGAGAGTATACTTTGGTACATAAAGAAAATCATCGTTCGACAATAAGTAGGGTATATAGCTAACTTTATGAAATTGTAAAGGAAACAAGGAAGTCTCTGCTGTTTGATAGACCAACAAAATCTAATCCAAAGTTCATTATCACATGAGAATAACGTATAGGTACCTACGCTCTCGGGTACATTATTACCAGAAATAAACCGGGACAACTCAGAAGATACATATTATTCTCTAATATACGAGGAACAAATTAATTACAAACATTTATTTGCAGTAAGTACTGTTACGACAAACCTGCGGGAAATGAACATTCGGGTTGTAAGGGTCGGATGGTGTTCGCGAGCTTTTGCGGTCGCTCCCTGGGGTAAGGAGTGCCTTACCCGGGAGCTGCGGGAGCTTGGAACAGGAAATCACACGGATACTAAACCGACGGCTTCATTGCAAAGTATGATTGTTGGTTTTGTATTATCGGGGCGGTACGATTTTAATACTAACATAGAAAATATCAAACATAATTTTTTTAATGGTTTTTTTTTAATACCTTCGTTTGACTACAATCTCATCTGATGGAAAGTGTTAGCCTGTACAACAAGATGAAGATGAAGAACAAGTCTTAGCCTGAACACTGAAATTTTGTGAACCATGATTTTTCACGTGTTTCACCTTTGATAATAAAGATTATTCTATTCTATTCTATTCTAGTGAAGATTAGATTTCAAGTTTTGCAGTAAGTACCTATTAAAGTTTCGCGCGTTTGTTCGTTCTAGCAGTTTATTTTTATTTTGACCAAAGCTTTTATGAAAGTCTCCAGATTATTTCGCTCCCAAACCAAATCCATGAAAGTGGCTCGTGACTGGACTTCACCGAAAATGGTTCCGAGTTTCCGACCTCATGAGAATTTTATTTTCCCGCTGTATTCAAAATAAAATTCCCTTGAACGGGTCGATTGAACGCATGAATCATATATATTGCTGGAAAAGGCGCTTTATGCATGGAAAAATTTATACGTATTGTTGACATTATACAATAAAACGGGAAAGTTGTTTACTTTTCTTTAGAGTTCCAAAAATGTTACCGGTACAACAGGTAATGTACCTACAGACCTAATTGGTTGACTATACCATTTAGGTTAGAGGTAATTATAATTTTTGTTTATGTTTAAACATCTCTTTTTTAATGTACCTATAGTGTGTGTGTACCAATAAATGTATTTTCTTTCTTTATTTTTTCTTTTTTCGGGTTCTACGAAATACCAGAAAATGAGCTTATTGTAAGTAGCAACATAACATATGCGAGTGCAATGTTGTTTAATTGGTTCAACAAACGAGAAAGAAAGTATAGCATTGTAATATTTATTAGCAATAGAAAGTCCTAGCCGGCGCAGCGGCCATGGAGCACACGTAGCGGACGAGCAGTTAATTAAGTTAGCCGGACCAATGACTAACTTTTTTATGGAATTTGAGTTCCCCGTTGCAGTTGTAGATACCTAAATTAAAAATTTAAAAGACTGACATACGTATAATGGTACATGAGAGGCATATAAAATCATAGGTAATCATATGAAAGTTTTTCTTACTTTTAAAGACGGACAGTTCAGTGTTGTACACTAACCAGTTGTAATTATTGTAGGGAGCAGCAATCGCTACTAAGTCCCTAGTTATTTTTAGAATTGCTTATCTTTATTTTTCGTATGGATAAAAATGCCTTTCATCGCAGATGGCCATGACAGCGTTACCGGACATCAGAATAGTTTACATTCGCTAATAACATAGCGTATTATTATCTTTAAAGCATGAATATTGTAATTAAGGTTATGGAATAAATGGCTTTTTTATTTTATATTTTATTTATTTTAGAATAACATAGCGAAGTAGCTTATTATAATGAGTACGCTGTAGGTATAAGAACTCGAGTAAGTACCTACTTTTTAGGCAATAAAAAGATTTTGTTCAACCGGCTCTCATTTGGACCCAGCAATGTGTATCGAATTTCCATCCTATACCTACTATGTCGATACATAGACTTGAGTTTTAAGAAATAAACTTTTGTTTAGCAGACCTTGTTTTTTTTATTTATAGGACATGGTTGAGCGTTTGACCACTTTTTCTCATTGTGATCTCATTTTGGATAATTCTAGTTATAAATTGAGTAGGTACCTACCTGTGGTATCTATTAATAACTTGATTAGTTCGGTACCTATTCGTTTAATTACATTTTAAATGATTTCACGATTTGTTTAATCAACCTTTGAATGATAATTTGCCATAAATACGAGTCTATTGTACTTAACAATGAATAGAGAATGGACGCTAATTTTATGAAGCAAGTTTATAATGAGTTCTCATTTACCAAACCGTTTTGTAGATTAACCAAAAATTATTATCAACAGAGCTTTTGGGCATTCTATTTGAATACACTTTGGATACAATGTTAATTTATAAACGTAGGAAACATTAATAATATGAAAATAATTCTAACGTCACAATGTTTTGTGATGTTTATGCAGTGAAAGCTAAACAAATCATTGAAAGTAGAAAGGTACTTTACCCGTGTCTAGTTACGCTTAAGAATGAGCCAGCATTGAAGGTTTTATTAATATAGGTAGGTACCTGTACTTAAGCCATTCTCAATTTATAAAATTTGTAAACAGCACAAATACAAAATTCTCTTTTCTGCGTGGTGTTCGAAACATTATTGTCAGCGTTCACCATAGAGGATAAAGCTCAAATTGACACCTAAACAGACTGCAAAAAGTGATTTTTAAGTTTACGTATGAGGGCAAGTTTACAGCCATTGTATATTCGGTTTAGCCAAATATAAGTAGGTAGATTTCCGTATAGCTGTTTGGTAGTATAAAGAGCTTTATTGTTCCAGACGTTGGAAGGTTGTACGCCGAGTTTGCTTAATTAATTGCAAAGTTCTCTTAACCGCGGATTGAGAATTCACGATTCTGACACCGATAAATTATAAACGAGAAAAAGAAAAAAGCTTTGCGGTAAGCTTTTAACAATGCCCCCAAACCAACTTATTAATTTTAATAATTTGCAGAAAATAATAATTACCCAGTGGCATCGACTTATGTACATAAAGTAGTCTAGTAAGTACCCACTATTCAGATTTGTTTTTCCTAAGCACTTTGCTAAGTAAGAACTAAGTACTTTGTGTAAAAATATACCTAAGTATCTTAATGTATTGTAGCTAGCTAGTGTCTACTTAAGAAACAATGCTGAAGTTGTGGTTTTCCTCCACCACTATGTAATGATGGCTCTTACGTGTGCCTGCGTAACGCGCAGTGGTTTTAACAAAAGAAAATATTTCGAAAAGTATCGCTGGTAAACAAAAGAAGTGCACTACCGAGCAGCCCGAGTTCATACAAAGCGAAATATTGCAGCGCAGGATGTTTATGATCATGGCATACTCGCTCTACTCGACGACGACGCGACGACATCTCAATCTCTAAGCTTTCGTTCTTACAACACGTCTCGATATTTATCGAAAACACCCCACACTCCGTACCGCGTATACCGCAGTCAGCTTGACCACCGCACCTAATCCTTTTGTCTATTTCAGATGTTGAATTTAAAACGAGCTATATTTAAATAGATTACAATCCTTAAGAATGCATAATTTACAACCCTTTCCACTCAGTTTAAACAGACTTGGAAAGTCTCGTTTCTTTTAAATTTGCATTTTCAGATTCAAATCTTTTAGCAAGTGCCGTGTTGAGTAAAAAATGAATCAAGTAAGTGGGAACCAAAGAAAAAGGAAATCCGAGTCACTTACCCTTTTGCGAAAGGAATGTATCTGTTGCTGAAAATTACTAGAGCAAAGTATTTTCCGATAAACCGCTTCGAAAGGAAAATCGGATTGATTTGCTTTGAAAATAAATACCTACTATATTACTCATAGAAAAACACTTTCTTTTAAAAAAGCAAATAATACCCTATTTATTTAGCGTTGCTAAGCTAAGTAAATGTTTCTTGGAACAAACATACATATACTGATTTCTTATCAAATATATATTATATACCTCTCTACTGCATATTGGCTAAGATATTATGACCTTTAGAGAGGTAGAGGACACAAAAAATATATTAAAGGAAATTATCTACCTATTGATTCTACATTATTGTGCAGATCTATTGAATGCCTCGATTGATCTCATCGAGTCAAAGGAGATTCTGTTAGTAAAGGAAACCCTATACTGGCAAAGGTCTCATTGAAGGGATTCTCAGTTTCCAATGCTTTGAGAAACGAATGCTCAACTCTACTCAATCTCTATGCCTACGCTTGGACTAAGTGTCAGTTTAATATATAAAGGAACTAGCGATTTTCTGGGGACAACGCCCAGCTCAAACCGCTGAAGCTGAACTAAAAATACAAAAAATATAGGTTTCTTACGTACCTAAAACCATTTTAAAATCTGTTTTGAAATGTACAAGTATCGTTTGGCACGAATGTACGATGTCTCTAAGGAGGTTTTGAGGCTTTAAGTAGGACACTCAAACACTTTGATAATGGGAGGCGCAATGAAAAAAGAGATCCCCTGACTTTAGATCAATGGGGAGGCGTAACTCTATTATTGATGGGGGACTTTAGGCAGACGCTTCCAGAAATTCCTAGGGGGAAAAGATATACCCAGGCATTGACAAAATAAAAAAAGTCTTCGGAATGGCTCCAGGAGCGTGTTATTTTAGCACCTAGAAATGATAAAGTAACAGAAATAAATGATATTTTGCTGAACTCATTTCGTTTCGGAATGGAATATAGATCTGTTGACCCGTGTCTTACAGTTGACGCAGTTAATTATCCCGTTGAATTCCTATATTCCCTTAATCTTCCTGGCCTTGCTTCAAACAAGTTGTATCTTAGAGTTGGCATGTCAGTTATATTATTAGGAAATCCAATACCTCCAAAACTGTGCAATGTTAGGTAGTACAAGACTGCCCTCCACAGAAATATTATAGAGACCACGGTATTTACTGGATGTGCACAAGGAGAATCGGTACTTATACCTAGAATACCAATTATAACATCCAACTACCTTTTCGAATTCAAAAGAGTACAGTCTCCCCATACTCCCTAGAGTAAGCTCTACAGGCAACTTGGTGATACTTGTTCCTGAGAGCATCACCACAAATGTCGTTTAAAAAGAGGTTCTCTAATGATTCATTAATACCTTATTCCTGTTTAATACCTCAATATTGTATTTAAGACATTAAAGAATACTTTGACATAACCCCTCCAAAATTTAAACAAATATTGACATTGGATTCCTATTGTTGTGTGTTACAAAAGTGCAATTTCTTTAATTTTAAGGAGGTATATTCTATTACTAAATATTGTATGTCCGAAACATCGATCAAAAATGTCCGGCTTTGCCGGCCCGCGAACTCCTTATTTTTGATCGAAGGTCCGAAAGGACAAACTGTTGAAGAATTTATAATAGTTCATAAGACCAACTATGTTACACAGTTTACAATAAAAGATTCTTAATCTTATAAGAAAGCACAACCTACTGTCCCAGCTTGTATTGAATTACTAGCAGCACCCCATAATGTTTCCTGCGGTAAAAAGTTTGCGGCTTTCCCCCCATGTGGCATATCTGTGGGACGCCCTGTATAGTTCAATAGAACTATACAGGGCGTCCCACAGATATGCCTAAATACGATACAATACGATTTGTATTGCTCTTCAATCTAATAAGATTGAAGAGCAATACAAATCGTATTGTCTACGCGAGCGAAGCCGCGGGCGGAAATTTAGTAGTGAATAAATAAACCAAATTCGTAAAGCTCGATGTTTTGATTCGTTAGCGCCCAAACCACAAGGAAAGAAACATAAAAAGATGCTAATTTTGATAACGTTAGGTACCTATCAATGCCGATGAAAAATATTCAGATGAAAACAAAACACCAATAAATTTTATATGGTACCTAAACAAAATTCGAAAATTAAACCTGTTTTCTAAAAAAAAAAACATTTGATTTTGGATCTCTCACCAAAACCCTAATAGAGAATAAACTATTATTTGCTCCATGCAACGTAGACTGCAAATAACGACTAACGACGACTCTAACGAAGGGGATCTCTTTTTTCATTGCTATAAGTAGTCACCAAAACATAGACAAACTATCAGAGTCTTACCTTTCCAAACGGCGATAAACCTCCTTTCTGTGCCGGCTCAACCTTATCCGCGCCCGCGCACTCTGCCCAAGGTGTATCACACGTGGAGGTCAGCGTGAGGTACCGGACACCGACTTGGTACAGCGTCCGAAGAACACCCAGCGATCCGCCAATTGCATGCCCGCCCTCCACACCGACTAGAGAACATAGCCGGTGGTTTGCGTGGGCTGTTACTATGTCTGAGGACAAGTTATAATGTGTTTATTTTGTAATTAATGCTAAAGCCGCTGCTATGCTAAACAAATGTTCGTGTGACCTGCAGGAGTTCGTTCCAGGTCTGGATGTTGTTTTGTTTTAGAGACACATATTTATTATATTTGATTTGCTTACTAAGGGACTAGATGATGCGATGTGATAATGTCCAGAGGTAGTCCTCTTATTTATTTGATCATCATAAGCGCGTTAATTGTTACTGTGGAAACGCTTAAAGGTTGTTTCTATCACATGTGTGGGAACTGATTTATGGGATGAAAAGTAACCTAAGTAATAAATAATAATAAATAAATCATTCCTTTAGGAACAAAAACAATTTATACATGGTTATAGAATGGAAACGAGAGCATTTAGAAGTTTTAAAACTATGTCGCAGATGACAACGCCCTCCTCCAGAATTAAGATGGAAACTATACCAAGAAACAAAATACGAAATTAAAAAATATAGGTAAGTGAGCTACCTACTTTACAGAGTAAAAAGATATTTACCAAATATAAGACAAATATTTCAAGCTTATTAAGTAGGTAATTTTGTTTTTAGACACTTAGTCAGCCAGTCTCGAAAAAATGTGTGTGGTGTGTATCATGTGTGTGTGTGTGTTTGAGAGAGAGTGTATATGTGTGAGAGTGTATGTGTGTGTGGTGCTCCTGAGGACACCGGTCTCTTAAAAGTTCGGGCAACAGGAGCTACCAAGGTGTGTGTTATTATGTGTTATCATTCGTCAAATTTAAGCAGTTCCTAAATTTTATCGTAAGACAATGACTGTAAATATTCAAGACATTTTATTTTGCATTTGTATAGAGTAAAAGGGTATATGATTTACGAAAACTTTTTAATAATATACCAAAAAATTTCGATTTCGGCAGGATTCGAACCCGCGCCTCACCTTCAGTACAGGTAAATGTTTAGTTCCATAATAAGGCGATTGTGAAGGGTAGAGCTAATGTAGTAAAAATGGCGCTGCGCACATTTCGTGCGACAACTTTTAGTTTTGCAAACTTTATAATGTCTACGCTTGACAATGGTAAGGGGACTAAAAGGTATTTGTGAATGCTTACGGAGAATCGTTTGGAGTATAAATAGTTGAAGGATTGAGGAGACTTGACATAATGAATAAAGTTCGGCGGTGGGAAAGCGAATCGGTTTCTTTGTCATTACTTTAGATTAGACTTAAGAACAGCTCTCTGTGCTCTTTCAATTTTAAGCATGTGGGTTTTATCAGCTCCAACCCAGGAAGTCACGCAGTAAGATAAGATGGACTGTACTTAAGCAAAACAGACAACCATCATAGTAGAAAAGCTAAGACTTGATCTTAATTTAACGCTCGAAAGCTTATCTTAACGAAAATAAGCTTTCTAATATGCGAAGTGTTATTTCAGGTCTAGTCCTACATCTAATCATAATATCAGCTCGCTCAGTTCAAGAGTTTTGGCATGAAGTAATAACAAACATTCATTCATCAACATCTAAAGTTCCGCATCTATAATGTTAGCGTAAAGTGTGTTAAAAGGATCACATACAATCGATTACCTTGTTGACCTACTTGTCATATAGGTATTTGCTCACGACGACTTTGTTCAAGCGAAAATGTTTCACACATATCTTGAATCTGATCGAAATTGGCAGACTTAATTAAAATACGGATTACCCTTCATTAACTGGGATTATAACTCTCTCGTATTCATTGTACCTATACGAATACACCGTAATGAATATTAAGTAAAATAACCTCAAATATAACGATCGATCGCTTGATATCCAATAACCAATAACGCATCTATCAATGTCGGATGTTAAGGAGCGCTCATAAAAGCTTTGTGCCTTTGGACCATTTTAGGAACTCTTAGAGATCAATTTCCAATGCATAAATCACGGTCGGTCGCCAAAATTTACCTACCACTAGGTTAAAGACAATCATTTAGATTTTAGAACTTACTAGCTTCGTTTGCAGTTTCGCACACGTTCTTTCGGGATGAAAAAAGTAACCTACAATGTTAATCTAGGCTACGAAATAACTCTTTAAAACATTTGAGGCCAATCCGTTCAGTATTTTTTGCCAGAAGAGGTGACAAATCAATGAAGTACCTATTACAAAAGTAACAAACATCCAAACATCTAAATAGGTACCCCAACCGTTCGCATTTATAAAATAGTGATTTTGTACAAGCAGACTTAAAACTGCTCTCTGAGAAAAACTTAGTTCAGCGAGGAAAGATGTAGTTGTCGAATGTAACGGAAACTTCAACCGACTGCTACCATAGCAATTCCAATTCCCATAATGCCTTACCAAAGTTGGTAACTCTCCTGCAATACCTAACTACGGATACCAAAGTTCTGTTACCGAAAAGCTAGATACCAACTATCTTTCGGATATTACGTTCAAGGTAATAAAAAGCGGTAGGTCTTAAATCCGATCTAAACTTACAGTCAAACTTAAGTACCTACTCGTGCTATTACTACCATATAACCTCGAAACGTAACCCTTGATTCATTCATTGTTTACTTCACTATCTGCTGCCCGCGACTTTGTACGTACTTTTTGAGTAGTCTATGTCCGTCCCCGGGGTATCATTGGTCTCGCTGCCCAATTTCCTTGAGATCCGTTCAACCGTTAAGGCGTGAAACGGTAACAGACAGACAGACAGAGTTACCTTCGAATTTATAAAATTATATATATTTGTGCTATAAAAACTGCCGTTCCTTATTAATTTTAATTCTTTGTTAAAAAGCTCTACAATTCTGGCGCCTGGGGCGGTTCAAAGAACAAGCAATGCTCTTTTTGTGTGGTGGCTATGCTCTTTTTATGTGATGAATAGTGTACATAAAAAGTGCAAAGTTTCTTAACCGGGATCAAATACATAAGCATTGTTTTCCACTATGAGTAGGAACAACAATAAACGGTGGTTTTTAGGGTTTCGTGCCCAAATGGGACCCTATTAATACGCCTCCGCTGTCCGTCCGTTGTCGGCCCGTTAGTCGAGCAGCGGTCTGCATCTCATAAACCAAAATAGGTTGTCAGTTAAAAGTTTCACAGAGATGTGTATATTGCTGCTATAACAAGAAATAGCAATAAAAGAGATAGAACCCTAGAAAAAAACCTGATTTTCAAAAGGGGTAAAATTTTTTTGGCTTTTGCTGGCATACGAAAGTGCTTCAAGATTCATAATAATAACATGATAATGTTGTTTGCTTATTTTCTATACATGAGCTTTTTAGGACTGAACCCTTCGTCTGCAAGTCTGACTCACACTTGGTCGGTTTTTTATCTAATTATTCTTCAGAACGTGGTTAATTTAAATACAAAAACAATCGCGGAAAAAAGAAATGCGCCGATTCCTTGCTGATTAAAATTAATTAGCTACGGTTTATTTTTGAAATAGCCGAGACTAAGCAATGAGGTTTTCATGCAAATAACCTGGATGTTTTGCATTCACTCTACCAGATTTTCTTTAACAATATTTTGTGTTGTATTTTAATTTTTTGTTATAAGTTTCAGAGTAGAATTTATGCGACTTTGATAAATGGATATTCAATCTAACGCTCGTTCCTGTCCTTTTTGTATAATGACTCTTCACTGCGATTTAGTGACGGGGTAACCTGTGTACATTTTAAGGTCAAACAAGTCCAAAATTCAAAAAATTCAAAATTCAATAACTTTATTTCTTTAGGCTTACAAAATAAGCACTTAGACAAGTAAAATTTTTACATAAACAGTTTTATAAATAGTAATTATTATCAAATAAGAAACAAAATGTCATTGATTTTGTTCGCTTCAATTTATTGTCCAATAGTGGAAGAAAAAAGTGGTTCCCAAAAACCTTATCTACAATAGATAAATTAATATGCTTTAAAAATTTAATTGATTATATTCCATTCATATTCCATTGATTATATTCCCTTTGCGAGCATCTCCAGGTCCCTACTGCTACCTAATCTCAACAAGGGTCCGTACTTAACAAGTGCTTAATTATTCAAATTATTATGTTAAACGAATTACCGCAACCTTTTCGCATGCGATTATTTTAGTTGAAGATTATCTAGTCTAGTCTTCAATTAACATACCTTGTGCTTATTCAGATCGAGGGCCCCGGTATTGGACCTACAAATTCGAGCATATGGCCACCTAAGGGAACCCCAGTAAGCCTACCTCGGGGATTGTTCTCTAGGGTAGAATCATAGAGTTATTATATTAACTCTATGTGTAGAATAGACAATAATGACATCGCATTGTTATACATTACGTACATTATTGAAGTTGAAGGAATGAATTTCTGATAGTTCACGCATTCGATGAAAAAGTGACGTAATTTTTCTCTATTCTACCCTAGACAATAATCCCCGTGGTTGCCCTACAGATAGGAGTAGATAGTCTAGCTAGGTACACAAAAACACAGCAAATCAGTATGTTATTGAAAATTCAAATACTTTATCGGTATACAGCTTTCTATAAGGTATAGTATAATCTCAATGAAATA
The DNA here is from genome assembly GCA_947086465.1 of Eupithecia exiguata. Classification (NCBI taxonomy): domain Eukaryota; kingdom Metazoa; phylum Arthropoda; class Insecta; order Lepidoptera; family Geometridae; genus Eupithecia; species Eupithecia exiguata. The sequence goes on from OX352229.1 coordinate 7,393,022, forward strand.
TGCTGTATACAGTAACTATATATACTTACTATAACAATAACAATATAATAATAACTAATAATAATAACAATAACTTACTATATCAATTTTAAAAGGAGATAATTATGTAAAGCCATCGTCCTTTCCATTGAATGTTCACCTTAAATGCACGTGCATAGAGGCTATTTTTTTATTGCATCGATGGGGCACGGATCGGATTCGGTCACATTTTAACCGCTCTTCATTAATCGCGCCGACTATACTATTGACATTGAGGCCGTCAAACAAATTCGCTACGTAACGTGACGCGACGTAACGGGAACCATTTGTACGATTCACGGTTTAAATAAGAAGGTTGGTCATAGTGTATGAATAAGTAGATTTAATTTTTTGTGTGAACCGTCTAGCTTTTTTCTCTGTAGCTTTATTTACCGTATTTATGTACCTATAATTTTTTTGTTCTGTATACTTAAGCTTTTTGTTCTTTCTTTCTTTGCTGTACCTACCTACATACTAATTAACTACTCTGAGTGACTGATAAATCTGTCATCTATCTACCTAGGTAACATCTCAATTTTGTATTTTACCTACCTTGTTTGTGTTTGTCTGTGCTGTTCTTGTTGAGTCAAATAAACGTATCTTTTTCTTTATATGTAAAACTAGAAAACTCATAAATAGTAATAATATCGTGATATAAATAAAAAGAACGCATTCAGGCAGGATTTAACAAAGATTGATACGACTACAAAAGAGCTGTTATTCACAGCTTTCAAGTTTCATGCACACTAACATTCTCACTTGAAAATACTTTTGTAATATATTTTTCAGACCACCGAGATGAGGTTGTAGGCTTACAAAAATGATTCTGTGTTTTGAGGAATAATGTTTAAATTACACGACTGTTGGTCCTTGTAAAGCTTTTTTAATATTCCGGACGAACTATTTTGTATTTTTCGTATTACTACCTCATTAATTTTGCTTTGTTTCATCATCCGTAATTGTAGGAATTGTATTGTTGCTGGGATATGGATTAAATGAGACTCGATTGCTTTCAAAAGCGATTTGATGGCTGCCTGGATATAAGTGATTCCGCGCTGGAATCCCAGAAATGGCAGCTAGCTAGCCTCGCATCCAGGTCGCATCTAAGCGACATATTCCGAGGTATTCCGTCGCGATTCATAATTTCATAACTCACACGACTCACACTGCCAGTATGAAATCCGTTAATTGGATTTGAATACGGATGGTTTTATTGTCCATGCGCTTAAATTTCTTGGTACTCGCATAATAAGATTATGTGTCGCAAAACGCAGTTGATCGACTTACCTACTATATGCCGAAGGATCTACCAAAGGTAAAACGTAGGTAAGGGTGTAAAACATACTTTTGATCGCTAGTTCGTACCTTGTGCCTTCGAACCATAAAAAAGGGGTTTTAGAACCTATCTACAAGGTGACTTCTTGAGATGGGAGTGGATGGCGAAATTCGAAACCATACATCATTGTATCACTACCTACTGCCATTGTCACCATTAATCAGTTAGAGAAAAGTCGTGAAAAGGCTGAATTTAAGAGAAAACGAAACTAAGGTACTATATATTTTGCGGAAGTTCATAACAAATAGGTGTTTTATCGAGGATAAAAATAAACATTTAGTTTTAATTTTCATATCAATGAGGTCATTTATATGAAATGTACATAAAATGTAAGTATGTATGTGGATAGCCAAATCCGAAACCAAGAGAGCTAGAAAAAAGTCGTGAAAGGAGTTAAATCAAAATGTATGTATAATATATACTTACTCTCCAACACTCCCATCTCAAAAAGCCACCCTGTATATCTAATACCTAGTTACAACGGACAACGGTTTATTAATCACAATGTAGGTAGGTCAACCTCTGTCAACATGCAAACTGTACACTTACCTTAAGACATAAAGTATGTCACGCTAATGGCTGTTACGCAATCATCATCTGTATGTGTCAATCGATTGGTCAACACGCAGAGACATATGGTGTCCATGAAGTGCGTAATTTGAGCTCATTTGTGCTCGATGGCACTATCGATTCCGCTTGTTATTGACACAATTTCAGTCAGTGCGCGACATGACTGCAAATTTAAAAAGCTGCCATGTTTGAGGAAAATGAACTTCAATCTTTATAAAACGGAAATGTAAGCTCATGTACAACAATACAATACAAAAATTCTTTATTGTACACAAGAAAATAACATAACAAAGAGATATAACATAACATAGGATAAGTACAATGGGCAGCCTTATCGCTTAGAAGCGATCTCTTTCAGACAACCTTGGGATGGAAAGAATTGTGCATTTAAGAAAGGCAGGGGGTGTAGCTTCTTATTTCAAAATACTGTACACTACACAAAAAAAAAACAACAGGTAAGTACAAATATCTTTACTAGAAACAGGACAATCCGGGTTACGGTATAATTAAGAGCCGACTCACCGCAAAGATTAAGTAGGTACGTGTAGCGGAATCGCTCTCCTCCGATAGCAAAATATTTAAAACTAGCGGTCGGCCCGGCTTCGTACGGGTATATTCTATGGTCAATGTTCATCAGGGATAATGTAAGATTCTAATGATGAAAGAATTTTTCAAATCGGTCCAGTAGTTTCGGAGCCTATTCAATTCAAATAAACTTAAAGTAACTTTAGATACAAATATCTGGCCGTTCATAGCATTTATGTTTAAAAAATGTTATGAAACCATGGAACAATCGTTGATGTTTCCTATACGTGACTCTTTGCGGCACTTTGCCCTTCATAACGGAAGGCGTTTATGCAAGCATTACCGTTCGGTGGCAGGAATAGGGAGGTGGGTGGGACATCCCTTTGAAAATTACCTTGCATAACGTAATGATGCGATAAAGAAGCTGCAGTTACGTTCTGAGTGCAGTCGATATTCAAAATTAATGGGTCGTAACTGAGTCGTATACTGTAGTCATTAAAATAAGCGGAACTTTTCGGTAAGATTTCTATTCTTTTAAAGGTAGGTAAAAGGTGTGGCCATAAACCCACAATGATTCAACGAACGTTCTATGCCGCGTTTTATCTCTAGTATTTAATCTTACTGGATATGTACCCGAAGTCTAATTTCCTATTTCAAAAATCACAATAATTATGAACTCCATCCATAGAGGTCTAGTTCCATCCGTTGAAGTATTTTGTACTGTATATTTACAGCTATCTCATTTCAAATATTATCAAGATAACAAGGTTCAATGTGTCAAAAACAAACCTTCAGCCGATGTGCAAAGCGTAAGCTGCGGTTGATACTTTTCAGTGAGCCGTTGGATGAGGTCTATCTGCTCGAACGTCAGCTGCACGGCATCCCGATGCTGCGCGTCGCACGGCACGTACGCAGCCCAGAACTGACAACAAAATTACATTCACATTAGAACGGTACACTCGTCGCATAGTAACCATGCTCGTCGCATCCTGAACGGGAATAAATTGGCTTCAAATACTATGACAGAAATATAATTCGGTTGTTATTTACTCGAGGCTATTGGATATGCTGGGGCGAGGCAACTGGATAAGCTTTTTAGTTGATCCAAATAAAGCAGGATACGTAACTATTGTAAAAAATTCATAAAATTGTTATTGTGCCCCAGACTTGTTAAAGTTGTCGATGCATATTTGTTTTTAAGACTTATCTTCTTATGTACAATATAAACGCAATAAACAATCTTCAACTACCAGTAGAACAGAGGAGGTAGACAAAGATTATAGGTTCCTATACACAGCAGGTGGGTGACATAAAAGTTTAAATTCCGAATAGTATGGAAAGAGGCCAAATCATAAAGCGCATTCGTAGTAAAAAAATTGTCGTTTGACCTATTACTTTTACTTCTGTAACTTTTTTTCAAATTATATTTTTATGTATCTTTTGTAGTGCAGGCAAACCATAGCTACCGGTTGCTATTACAGAAATTATAAAAATAACACGTTAGAAATGAAACGTGTGAGAAATGAAATTCCATAGTTTTCTGTCCCGCTTTAGTACGCTTGCAATGACGAATTTTCTAGGTTATGTTTGGAACAGGAATAATCAACTTTCTGAGTAAGTGTAGTATAAAGTATATTTCATTATTCTATTCCATGATGATGAAACTATCTTGAATCTAAAAACAAAATTATTCTTTTCACACCCTTTTCCCTAAAATTTCGTAATTTTACCCGGAAAGCCAGTTTTGAAATACTTACAATCAAAGCTTCTAAACTCATTAGTCAAAGTAGAATCTAATATTATCTTTGAATTCGGAAGCTGAATTTTAAGTTTGACGAAAAGAGGCCCATAGCTTTGAGCAAAAGAGAAACAAAGTGTTTTTACTATCGAAATCCGCCGACATAGACATTGTTATGATTCTGGTGGCCTGAATCCAGATGTTTTACACAACAACAGAAATTGATCAATCTTTATCACCAATTTGTACGAGTGGATGTCTTAATCAGCGTAAAGTGAGGTCATTCGTATTTTATGTTTGACTTGTTAAACAACTATAATTGATGTAATTACTGCTATAAACGCAAAATGCTTTTAGTTTCAAGTGTTTGCCACTGTAGAAATTAACGTGATAAATATTTAGTTTAGAATTGTATTTGTAAGCGCAAGTTTTAAAGTCTAAATTAAACATTTGTGAGGTTATTTTCTTGACCTGTCTAAGTCCATGAAAGTAACTACCAGAAACTTTTATGATCCTTCAACCTTTCAGTGTTAAAGCAAAATGGTTAACGGTTGTGGTCCTCAACTCTTCAAGTTAGACAACGATACACCAACACCGTTGATTAAATACCATTCAGATGAGCAGTCCGCCCGCATATGAAAACACGAGAACGTGGTCTTAACTTACACTCGTGTAATCTTAACTTCAACTAAAGAGTATACAGGTTTCTATACCCTTTTCAGGCACCTGTCTCTTACAAAGCAGGCATTAGAGTATATCTATCACACTCCTGTCAACATAACCTTTTGTATAGGTAAATGATTTATAAAAAAAAAGAGACGAATGTTTATGAGCCATTTATGTAGGTAGGTATGTATTTTATACTTGTGCAAAACGATACGTAAAGGCAGCCATTCTGCTACGTATCCAAACTACTAAATCTGCTAGGTACGTAAAAAATCGACGGTATTTTAAATATCTATTCTTTTAAATTTATTCATTATCAAAAAATTCAATAAAAACTAAAATAACTCTGCCATGGACACCGAAAACGCCTTAGCATGTCTTACCTTTAAGAGGGTACTATGCACGCCATATTGTGAAAAAGACAAAATTTTGTAAAGGCGTCAGCGAAACAATCTAGTTATTTGTTTAACATTTACAAGAAAACTACGCAACTGGCAAATAATGAAACTGGCTTAGAGGAACCAAATAATTGTAGGTAGGTTTTAAACAATTATTACATTTCAATAGACCGCAGGGTTCTTGAGATCTCGACCAAATGATGTGTCTGGCTTTCTTTGGTTCTAAAATTAATTAAAATTTATAGGATTCTGCGTAGGTGTGGTAGCTTTAGGTATTCAACTGGGTTGTGCGATGGAGTTGAAACTACCGCGCTATCAGACGGCTTCGGTTCATTGTACCGCACCTCCCGAGATAAATTTATATCCAGTTATAACTTAATGTGTAATCATTCATTGTGAGAATCAAACTAGGTACTTCAAATAAGATTAATAATTTAATAATAATAGGTTTGAATACAAACAAGCCTAGCATTATAATATTATCAATTAATAAATTCAAACAAATTGTCAAACATGTCCTTTGTAAAAAGGCTTACTACAAAATATCAGATTATCTAGACGATAAAAAATCTTGGGACGACTTTTGCTCAAACTCGAAAGCTAACATTCTAACAAGGTAAAGGTTTCTTGTTCGCTTCTTTACTTTACCTTAAAAAGATTGAAGTGAACAAAAAAGTGATCACTTTATTTCCTAGTTTTACGTATGTAATTTGTATTTTGTGACGTGTCCAAGAGTCCTGTAAGGTCTAAAGGAAATAAAGCACTTTGATATTTGATATTTGATTGATACTACAAACCGGTCTCTTTAAAACAAGAGTGAATAGGTGTCTGCTAGATGCTGATACATCGTAGGCCTGATCGTCACTTCCCACTAGGTGAGATTGTGGTCAATTGAAGGTCTCATCAGCTCACCGCACCTCAACAATCTATAATAGTTACGAAGGTCTATTGATTGTTAAAAGACCACATCAGTAAGCAGAGCTTGTTATGGACCAGTGCCCTATTAAGTAGGCATATCAGTTATCTAGTGACAACTGAGATATTTTTTATTAATTATATCACTTTCGTAACAAACTTTTGTCTTCCCAAGAACCGAGTCTAATTAGCAAAGATCTTCAGTAAAACTCATTTCAAAGCCAATTTTTCAAGAGAAATTACAAGAGTTACATTCGGTAAGATCAAGATGAAGTGAAATGAGAATAGTTGTATTAGCTCACCTGAGCGGAGACCCGGCCCTGCTTCAGACGAGGAAGGTCGGTGTGGCTCCAGGAGCTCGTCGCCCACGGCGATATCGTCCGTAAGTCTTCGTCGAAACTAAAACAAAGTTTTTCATTAAACTTATAGAGCTACAGAGCTGGATAGAGTATAAATTCGTTGGGTAACCAGCCGAGTTTACTTCAACGTGTACTTGTAATGTATTGATTGGGAAAAAACCTGCTAAGATGTAAGTAAATATAAAGTAGCCGTAGATCTAAATGTTATGTTATCAGCAGTAAACTGATAGGATAGATTATAGAATTTAACATGAACTTAGAAGACTCAGGGGGTTATCTATTAAGAGTAATAAATAACACCCAGTTGTAACATAAATAGCCCTGACCATGTTCTAGGAATCGCTGTCACAAAACAGATATTACAAGTCCCAGGAGAACTAATATTTGCAGTATTAATATGTTTCTATCTGGTTTATGTATCTAAACATGAGCCAATTACAATTACTGAGTGTCATTGTTGTATTTCTCGTCCCTAAGGATAAATTACCCTATGTATCTTCTATACCGCGATTAGATCTTTGTGAAATAACTATCCAATATAAGAAAAAATATATTTAAATCAAAGAGTGGAATCGAATCTGTGCACACGCGCTGGTAACGGCTTTGGCTCCGGGCCAGGACATCCGTCAACATTCAACATTAGCCAAAAGCAGGGAAGTTGGTATAATTTCTTTGTTTCGTTCTGAGCGTGCTACTTTGTTGTTAATCTTATGTTTGAGACACCTGTTAGTTCAAGCGGTAAATCGTCTAACGAGGAAATCGAATGGGGGCTGATTTACTTTGATTCCCTTTAGCAACTAAGTATACTTTATTGCTCCACTAGCAGAAGTTCTCGAAGTCGTTAGCGAGCCTGAACTCCTGAAGCGAGTTTGGTTTGTTGCTACACTTTGTACGTGTCTGCTCCGCGATACACGGAAAGGGAATCAGTAGTGTATGTAAACTAGCATTCCTCAGCTATTGTTTGAGAAATGCTTTCCTGCTGTGGTTATTTAGAAACGCTACTTGCTATGTATTTATGCGAAGCTATTCAGCTCGGAAAATCCGATGAGCTTTTGTAGCTATTTCATATCTATAGGTGGATTTCAATAGCAAAAATGGAATGACGTGTACGAATACGCAGCGGAATTGATTGGGATGTAGATAGGATTCCAAAAGGAACATGAAAATATAGCTCTGAAGCTTGTGATAGTTTCCGAGTAGAACACGAAATCTTCAATTCAAAGAACAGCGCAAACACTTCGCCAGTGTTGAAAGAGCGAAAACGAATTTGTACTACTTTTGCTAGCCAGTATTTTGTAAATGCTACTTTTCCAGTGGACAGCGGTGACGCGGCCGACACGCTCGGCGCATTTACGCCCTTCTCACACCGCTACATTTTTTGTCCGAACACGTGTTCTCATACTGGACACTTTTTATTTCCGTTGTGATACCCTGTCTACTGGAAAAATGTCGAGCAAATAAAAATGTCGGGCGTCCTGAACCAAACGGCTTTCGGGTACAAACGTTTCAATCAGATGTGGGTTAGTTTATTGGCAGGTTGGTTGTGTGATGATGTGATTAACAAATTCTCTATATCATCATCTCTAATTAGAAACTTCTTGAACTCTTCTACACTCGTCTCTTCTATAACAGCTGAAAAAAAATCCAGCTTGTCATTCCACGAAATGATAGTAATCCATTTGTAGAACGGATAAAAAATATATATAAAAGAATCAATAACTCTTACACTCACCTAAAATCCTTAATCTTATTGTGTAAAAACTTCCTTATGTTCCAAGGTAGATCGTTATGTCCGTCGATGAGCGGCGTATCATGCAGCAGGCGCTCCGCAAGCCTCAGTCTCTCGTGTAAGGGTGCTCCGGGGGAAGCTCGCAATGCCAGCGGGCCTGCCACGCACGCTGTTCCAGCCACCAGCACCAGGATGGCTACGCAGCACCAGCGCCGGTGCCATACTGAGAAACCTGAGGGATGATCGCAAAGCGTTACTTTTTTCTCTCATGTTCCAAAAAAAATCACTACAGATTAAAATACGTACATTTTAATCTGTAGTGATTTTTTTTCGAGCGTATTGGATTGAAGAAATTTCGAAGTTGTGTGGAATGAACTAATTTTGAACATAATTGTTTCGAATGATGCGAAGTTTTGGAAATTTTATAGATATACTAGCTGTTGCCCGCGGCTTCGCACGCGCTTTTCAAGTAGCCTATGTCCGTCCCGGATACCACTTACCTCCCTGCCAAATTTTATTAAGATCAGTTGAGCCGATTAAGGGAAGAAAAGGTAACAGACAGACAGAGTTACTTTCGAATTTATCATATGATTATGGAAGTATAGTTAGTAGAACAATTTCGTTCATTCGTTTTTCATTTGATTCATTTGGTCACTAATCCTACACATATTTATGAGTTACGTATGGACGGGATAACACAAAAATACATTACAAAATTCACTTGTTTCCAGTAGTAGTCCTGTGCTGTAGTTTTGAACAGAATTCATGGGATAAATTGTCCCGGTAAGTACCTAAATTATAGCATATTTTCTACCATTTGAAGATTCATTCAAGATTTGAGGTTCTAATTATTTATATATCTCTCATAATGTTTACAGCCATGATAGTTTTTTAATGTTTCTAGTAAGTAATATTGTACATTAAATTGTAGGTAAAACCAAGAAAAGGAGATTTCCAAAGTGATCCAAAGTTTAGTTGGCGGCGATCGCGGTGGTACAAAGTAGAGCTGTAGCGACGGTAGATTATTTCAAAGTGGCATTGATAAATGAAAGCAACTCTGCAAGACGAGATTACGATCATCTGCAATCCAATTTTCCAAGATATCGGAATGTCGTGAATCAAGGAGAGAGGCGAGGCAGTGGAGTTGGATTTATAAACAGCGGCAAATATTGTTTTGACGGCCTCTGTGGCGCGGCGGGAGAAGGTCCGCCTGCATCGCAGGAGGTTCCGGGTTCGAATTCCACCTCGGGACAAATGTTTATACGATCTGCAGATATTATATTTCTTCTGGGTGTTCTGGATGTTTTCTATCTATACTAAAATATATATCTATGTAGTGTATAGTATTAAGCAAATAATAACACAAGCTCTGCTTAGCTTGGAGTTAGATAATGCTGTGTGAATTTTCCAGCTTTATTTATTTATTTTTTCCTGTATGAATTCCCATATTTGAATACTCCGATTAAGACTGTTTCGACTCCTTATTTACAATTATATTTAGTCGACCGACGTTTCGAATTCGTTTAAAAAACTATGAACGATTTTTGTACATCTCTTCCAAGGAGCGAACCAACGAACGACAGATGTAGATAAAAGATACGTTTTCGAGTTAATTTAAAATAGTAATGAATAAAAATAATATGAAGAGAGGAGATTTTAACGTAGAGGTTGGGTTACAACTCCGTAGCGGGCCGTAGAGGGGCTACAACTCCGTAGCGTTTCGTAGAGGGTCTACGAAAGTGTAGAGGGGGTCTACGAGCGGCATAACGAATGGATTTTGTTTTGCTTTGAATAAATATTAGCGTAGCCACGCCAATACATCACTGGCACTTTTGTTTTAGCAGTCGTATTGATTTATTGGATACTGAGAAACGCTTCGAATCGAAATATATGGAATACTTGATTCTATCGCTTTGCACGCTGTTTCCGGGATAAAAGTAAAGTGCCCTATAGATACGTTATTCAAAGACAATGACGTTAAAATAATTAATGCGAACTGATTTTTAAAATGAATAGTCTATATGTGAATCTAAAAGTCTTAAACTATGTATCTATGCCAACTTTTAGCGCCCTCCGTTTTGGAGTCAAAGCTTAGCATTCATAGTTTATGTGTAATGTGATTTCATTCCTCATTTTCAATACAATTTATCAATGCAACTTCACTTTTTGTAACACATGCTTTCCAGGTTAAAAATCCTGTATGCGAACTCACGTCTGTAGTTTTAATAATAAACTGGAACATGAAAAGTTCAATTTGTAAAAATGTGAACATTGAACACAACACAACGTTTGTGATTTACTTTTTGTAGTATGTTTGAGCGTATTACAATTTTGCGAGGTTCTAAGAGAACGGTGCACGACGAAAATTTTATTGCATCTTGTTTCCCAGGTAAGTGATCATCCCTTCGATTTAAAGACAGTTTGTTAGCTCCTGTAGGTACTCTAGATTCTGGTTCTCGAACGAATTGTGTGGGCGCTTAACACATGCTATTGTGAACGGAAATTTGCGATTCCCGCAGCTTAGTCAACGCCGCTGCAAATTTATTCAAAAAGAAAAATCTGAGCACATAAGCGTTCAAACGATTCGGCGCTTGAAATCTGTTCCAATCCAACGCCAATCGAAAATTCCAGAAGCGTCTTTCAGTCCTCTGAATGCTTCAAAAAGCTGATGATACATAGCATCTATTAGCTAATAGATGTGTAAAACTAATTGTCTCTACACCAAACCCTGATTCATCCCGGTGGATTGGTGCGACAGTATATTGTACGAATATTGTTGGTAGCCGACAGTGTATTATAAATTTGTCGACGGTTTAGTGACTATTTAAATCTAATTCATATCCTTGAGTACAAATTTAAAAGCTGTCACAGAAGGTTGCTGACGTTACCGTATTAATCATTTACTAGCATGTGAGGATGTAACGGCCTGAGTTTCGAATGATAAATTAGCCCTTCTTCAGTAAAACAGGCGCGTGGTTGCAGCGGCGTAAATAGGCCATGGCTAATGTTGCACATTCAGTGTTATGTTAGCACCCACCTACTGCAATGCTGTTGTGCTGGCAATGTTGCTAGTAATTAGGTATACTAACATACAAAATTACCGGCTTATGTACTTCATACAGTTTAAAATCTGAATGCTGCTTTATCAATATAAACTTGCTGGCCTAACTCGAGTAAATATCAAGAAATTGGATTTCACTGTAACATTTTGTTGCAGAAAGAAAACTATTTTAAATTGTCTTTTGTGGGTTACTGCATAATTATTTTAAATGAAAAACTTTATCTTGCAGTGGCTTGACCAGATTGAAGTATTTGTCCGTGTGGGGTTAACAAGTTAATGTCAGAACAATATTAAGTAATTGATACAGGTTGCAAAAACAATTGTTTTTTTGGTGTCCGTTCCACCACTTCAATAAAATTAGAGTTGTTAACATGATTCTAATTCCCAACTACTTAACCCCTTTGGTGCTGTTTAAGCACATTGGTAGTTTTTTTTTGTTTTTGGTATGTCTTTATATAAACTCTTACTAGTATAATAATTTAGTACGCACTCTATATTAAAGTTATTCTGTGATTTTGTTAGAGCATGTGGTAATCAGGGTTTGGTTTTCTTCTGCCATGCGTCTTCAAAGAAAACGAAACACTGCTGAGTGGACTACCTGTTTGCCGGTGTCCTAATGAGATGAGATGAGAGAATGAAGGGCCCTAATTGGCGTAAACAAATGAAAAACATTTTTAAAAACAACAGGAAAAAATAAAAGCTTAGTACCGGCGGCGTATCAAATTATTGAATGGTAACAGTAAAAACAGATACGTAGGTTAGTTACTGGCGGTTCGTTCGTTACGGGGTTTCCGTTAATCTCGCTGCCAAACGCAAACATCACAGCATTCACAGCGGTTATAGTGAGGCAGATTACGGTCGGAAATGTTTTTTTGTATTTTTGTATCCAGACAGAAACATCGATCGTCGGTAATTAGCAGTTTTCCACAAAGTTTGTATTTGTTCTGAAAAGTTGTTCATACTATACTTTTGATTTTCTACACACAAATTGACTTATCACCGTGGCTTTTCGGCAAGATTTTAGCATTAATGTTCAACATAAGGTTGTCGGTTACAGATTTTTGACTTCTGGGCGTAGCTCAATCATGTCTTGGAGGACGCTCATGAAAGACTGGAGAAGGGCTGGATGACATTGGGTTGTGAATGTTGAGTGGAGGGGGAGGCGCTAAACGTACGTTTAGCGAGCCTCCCAGAAAACAAGAGCCTTCAAGAAAACTACCTACGTAGGTGGTTTTCTTGGGGATGGTGAGTAGAAGGTACTCACGGAAAGAGTTTCCAGTGGTGTTGGAGTTGTGGCTGTTAGTGGAGGTAGCCTCAGTGGCTTTTGCACAGTCCTCTAGTTTTTGTGAATGATTGCTCAATTTTTTTTCAACTGAAATCGTAGATGGTAAGTAGTGTCTGGTGTAGAGCCACCTACTAAGTTTTGGAGGATGCTTTTATACAAAGGGTTTTTGATTATACATCGTAAAGATTATATATCGGGTCATTTCCATTGCGTTGCAGCGACCGTGGTCACGGGACGACAGTCCGTCGTCGTCGTCACGATAAATAATATTTACGATGACTATACTAATAGTTGTGCTACTTACGGGAGGAGTTTCCAGTGGTGGTGGAGCTGTGGCTGGTGCTGGAGGTGGTCCCAGTGGGCAGCCACTGCGGCGACTTGCAAGCGCTGCAGTGGGTGCCGTTGCCGCGTCCACGCTCCGTCACGTCCGGCGCTGGGGCGGGCGTCCCGCGCTTTTTATTCTGTCCACAACATTACCCTTTTACTTAGCTGTTCCATAGAGGTTTATAGGTATGAAAATAAAGAAGAGGAAAAAAATACGAGCATTAGAATTTTAGTGGGTTGTGAACTTTTCTCATTCTATTTTGTAATGAGTATTGCAAACATTACAAATTATTTCCCTGGGCTCGTCTTCAGTAGGTACCTACATATTTAAATTCAACCTGAGCGACTAATTAGTTTGGCATTTTATATTGGAATGTAAACTTACGTGTGAATCATAGAAGAGCGAGGGCACTCTCGTGTCTTGCCGCGGCTCACACGTGCAATGCGCGTGGCGCGCGCCACACACCACCAGGTCCCCATCTATAAATGTTTGTGCATCGTCATCCACTAGATCACTCCGCGTGCTCCGAGACTCGAGCGTACCCTCGTCACACGTCCAGCTCTCCGTCAATCTATCTCTGAAGCGGTCACTAGGAAAATCGTTGTATGACATTTGCCTTCTCATACCTCGACATCGACTCCGATTATCAAGCGTGGAGAATTTCATCTCCATCCCCGGAGAGTGCCTATTTATCAGTTCAGCGTTGTTATCGAAGCTCCGCATTTTAACCATTTTCGAGACAGGCCTCTTAATAACGTCAGAGCTTAAGTTACAGTCTCTCAGTCTATCGAAACATTGGTCTACGTTCCCGGAAAAGTTCGCGTAAGTCGAAACAGTATTTTTAACGTCCTCTTTTCCTTGTCCCGATGAAGAAAAAATACAAGTCTGACTGTTTACCCTCCTTTGCTTGTCTGCCAGTGACAGCATCGATAGTTTCTTGAGAGAGCTCGTCGAGCCCGATGTTATCTCGGCTAGTTGGACCGCGTTCTGATGTTTCTTCGATATCGCGTCTCCGCCGATCTTTTTAAAATTAGATATTTTCCTTTTTATTTTTTGAACAAGAGAAGTTCGAGGATCGTACGAAATAAGCTGCTTGGAAATATAGTTCGAAACGCCAATAGTTTTGCTTTTATTGAATTTGCGGTCCAAACTGCGATGAGAGCCTATCGTCATCTGACTGCGTCCGGTGTCCCTTTTAATTCTGTCCAGGTCGTAAATATTGAGCGTATGACCTCGCTGCTCTCCGATATTTCGATGGCAATTAACGTAATTGTTTGGTTGGATGTTGCAATTGCAGACAAGATCGAAGTCGGGTTTTGATATGTGTTCGTCGTGGCATTTTCGCTGCGCGGCGAGCGCGAGGCAGGCTTCGCAGTCGACTCCCAGCAGGAGTTCGAGGCTTGTGTTGCGGATGAAGCCGTCGCTGAATGTTCTGGAGCGGAAGTGCGCGGCGTGGTGACGCGCCTCCCAGTCGGCGGGCGCGGCGCCGGCGCCGGAGCTGCTGGCGCCGCCACCGTGGCCCTCTCCTTCCACCATGGTGGCGGCGTCCCGGTTCACCTGGATCACGCGCGGCTGCCGGAATACCCGGCTCTCGCTCCGCACCGAGCTCCGAGATGGTGATGGTGACGGCCGTTTGAAATTATCCACTTGAATCATGCTTATGGTCTTATAGTGGACAACTGCAATAGAAATGTAATAAACCGCTCAGTAGGTATAAATTTGATGTTCGCAGGAGCATTCTTGCAGATATTTTTACTACGACTTTATAGGCAGCACATTTGATAAGCTAGGTAGGCATAACTTGCCGGATAATGCTAACGCGGCATAACTTTGTTTTAAATCCAGTCTTTATTGAAAGAGCTTTGATCCAGAATGAGTTGGAATATGAAGCGTGAACTCTGAAGAACTCTTGAACAATGGATTGATACATCTAGTCTTATCGTCATAACTTTTGTGGACGGAAGAGGAGGAACGACGGTAGAATTTAATAAGGTTAGTTAACTGTTACACACACTTAGGATATAATCTAATTTTATTGTTTCTGAAACGCAGCCAAACTTTACTTTTGAGGTGTTTCTGAATTGGCCAACTTACTCCAGAGCCCACCAATGAGTGCTTACGTTTAGTCATAAGTGGGCAGGTATAATTAGATAGGTCCCTACTATGATTTAATTATTAATATCGCAGTTTGTTGTACGCGAATTTTACTGTTATAATTAATAGTTGTAAGGTGCGCACACCTCGTAGTTGTTACTAATAATTACGCTACGCCATGTTAGTTAGCACAATGTTATATCACAACATTTACATTCATGTTACGCGGCGGCGTAGCGTAATTATTAGTAACAACTACGAGGTATGCAGTTTTGATAGTTGTGTTGTTATTTTCACTTTTACGTTTGAGGGTAAAGATTTTGCTTACTAATCATACCAGCTTAAAACTAATCTATTACGACCAGAACCACAAAGCTCAGTTAAGAACAGGGAACTCTACCATAAGAGGAGTGATCTACAAGTAACATACCCATATCTACCAACACATTGGAACCAACTCTACGCATGTAAAGGTGGAAAAGCCAAATTGATGCAGTATTATTTGACAAAGAATTAATCAATGAGATAAAATAAAAAAACCCAACTCAGTCCTCGCTTTTTTTCCACAAAATACTACAAAATGTAGCTGTCTATTAGAAGTCCAGACGAGTATTTTGAAAATTGCTTTAGAAGTCTGGACGCTTCAAGGTATCCCTCGCGGGTAAAAATAGTCTCATTTAAACGTTTTAGAAAACGAAACAATTAAATTATAACAACACCTTCTAATGAATTTATTTAAGTAATCAATCTTCACTTCACATTAATACCTGTCTTCCTACAAAAGATCACATTCAATAAGTTTCATGTTATCCAATAGAATTTATTACCCCATTTGCGGCTTGAATATAATAGCCTCACGATAAATGTTCGCTCACGAGTTTTGACCTATAAAATAGCTCTATCAAAGCAAGATTCGGTATAGTATTCATTTCACGGGTTGCAATCCCTGTACAATAGTTGTGGGGTTGAATGGAGCATCTCGTGGAGACGAGAGCCGTCTCGCATCTTCGGGGGACGACAAGAGTAAGCCATTTTTGTTTTATGTTCGTTTTGTCTTCTTCTATGCCGATACAGCTTTTGAGTTGAATGCCCGTCCCACATTCATTATAGTGAGCTTTATTGGGGTAAAAATGAGTGTGACAACTTTGAATTTCTTACAATATACTTGGCCTATTTCAATAGATGTTTATCAACGGAAATTCTGCTCGTATAGTACCTAATACTTTTTTTGAACCAACAATAAAAAAAAATTAAAAAATGCTTACTGCCTAGGCATCGATTACACTGAAAATCCATAAAGGATGTCCAATTAATTTTGACAAAACTGGTGATAAATCGAGCAAATCAAAAGAAAAATCATATTTTAATGAAAGACTGAAAGCTTTCTATACAAACTGTTGGACAACCTTGGTCTAACAAATTTATTTTACCTACCCACATCTTGTAAATTTTTCATACATGCCTTTAAGATGCTATAAATAAAAATATTTTGGAATTATGTATGATCTCAAACAAGAAACTTAAAAGTTGATATTTGTTATATATTTATTTAGCCATTTATTATCATAGAGTAAATTAACGTAACAAAATTAAACATCCTTAAATTATTGAACATTGTTATAACATTAGTTATTGAACTTTATTAAATATTTAAAGTAAGTAGTTAAAAAACAACTGAAAGATGGCACACGTAAAATTTTTATTATATTTAATTTAAAGTAAGTAGTTTTGTTATTTTTTGATTTCTATTCGAGTAAAGTCGCGGGGCGAACCTGGATGAGATTGGCGCAGGACCGTGTGGACAAGAGTTTGGAGACCTATACCCAGTAGTAGGTGAAGTCGGGTTGTGGATGATGATTCGAGTAAAGGCCTCCTCCAGACTGTGCCATTTCTTTCTGTCCTGTGCTATAGTTTCCCAGTCTTTTCCTGTACTTTCCATAAATTCGTCGACCCGCCTTTCGAGTGGGCGTCCCGTTTTTCTTTTACCGAGTGGCCCGTTATACTTATAAAAGTTTATATACTTACTCGTAATTACTTGCACTTTGTGAAATACGTATGTATTGGCATTCGTTCTCGCATGTGCATTGAAAAGGTTTTTATAATGACAATCCCTATTCCACAATACGACAAAAAGCGAAATACCGACACAT
Source organism: Eupithecia exiguata (assembly GCA_947086465.1). NCBI lineage: Eukaryota > Metazoa > Arthropoda > Insecta > Lepidoptera > Geometridae > Eupithecia > Eupithecia exiguata. Next base: position 7,410,191 of record OX352229.1, read on the forward strand.
ACCTTTCTTCGCATGGGCCTACTATTGTTCGGTAGAATACCGTTCCATTAACGGAATAATGGAAATATCTTCAGGAGGGAAAAATATAACGTAGAAGAAGGATTTCAGTACGTAAGCGGTCATTTGTAAGCGACCGAGAAAAATGCTCAGTCGTCCAGAAAAAATAATCTTGAGTGCGCCCCGCCAGCCACTTCCAGGCACGAAACGACACTGATACCTTTTATTGCCGACTTTGATTGCCGATTCCCGGACACGATTTTTTACAAAGAGACAGGTTTAGTAATGAGTCGAATGATTCAGTCACCGAAATTGCTGTTTGATAGATGACAGCTCTTTGATAGCGCGTCGTGATTTAGCGCTCGTTTAGAAAAAAAACGTCTAATAGTTGTATCATAAGGACATTAAAGTAAATTGTTGAATATATGTGACGATTTGAGAATAAAGCTTACTAGTACTAATAATACTAAGGCCAGTACGGTAGAAAAATAAAGCATTGGTTTCTACTAGGCATAAAAATGTATCTTCAAAACAGACGTCACGGTCGTTACACGGGTCTATCGATATTTACTTAAGCAACGTTATCTGAAAATATCCAAACCAATATTTACCTCCCCTTACCTTAAAGTTCTGAAAATATCAAAGACGAGGTTATTGCATAATATTGATGCTAAACTTAGCCAACTACGATAAAAATACGGACGTCTGATGATAAGGGCTAAGCCGGAAAATGTTTGAACATAATGAAGCCCCTCGAGGAGTGTTTACCTCACAGGTCCCTCTGGGCGGGTTCTGCGGAGTACCTACTGAATACGAAAAAATCAGGAAACATGGTAGAGTTAATTAAACCTGCCTGAATTCGGACTTTTGTTCTTTAAAACAGGCTGCATGCTAATAAAAGGATTAATAAAATAAGGTTTAATTCAAATAAGTTCAGACGATTTGTAATTATATTTGTAACTTGGATTTTTACAGAATATTCCGGGAAGTTTAATGGCTGTATTTGTAAAACGAGCAGGTAACGAATGGGCGCGAACGTTATGAATCGAACTATAAAATCTGAAAGATGGGGTTGCGCAAAGCGGCCAACTTCCGACCAAATAAAACTGTTATGACTTTATGACCTATCATGAATGACCTACTGCACAAGCACAAACTTACCTACTTGTTATTGAACAACTATTTCTACCTTGCTAGCTGTAACTTAATAGGTATTATGATATTCTGTTCTAGAACGCAGACCGACAACTTGTTTTTGCTTCCTATACGCTAGCGAAGCTCTCCAAGTAAAAACGTATTTTCATTCTGTACACCTTTATTGCTCTACTAGATGCAAAGCGCTGTTGTGGATCGGAAAAAATATGCAAACTTGTGTAGAATATTGAAAATGTACATCCCTTTCGAATTCTCCTAATACAAGATAAAATAATCGAAATTTCCAATTCGAGAGCACAGTGAACGTGACTAGAAAATTACAAAAAGACCGTTGCATTACCGACACTGCAGAACGGGCCAAGAATTTTGTCTTACACGATAATTTGTTGTATTTGGTGGTTACTATAGATGGAAGGAGAGCTGGAGAAAGTATTTTATCTGATATTTTATTATTTTTCCGACTCTAGGTTGAAATTTTACAGAAAATAGTTTAAATTTTCTGCACAAACATCATCCACTTGCTCTACCAAATAACAATTAGTTATATATTTACTTTAGGTTGGAAAATCACAGACGAGACTTGACCATATTTTTAAAATAGTGTTTTTGTTCGGATCCCACATTGAGTTAAAAGTAGGTATATGCTAGTAATAGTATTTCATTCAATGGGATTTCTAGGTAACTACCTAAGTACTTACTGAGAAAGAAAACTCTAAAAACTCTTTTCTTTCTTCGGAATCCCAAAAATCATGATAGTAGAATTTCCCCATTACTTTCACCTTCATTAGAACATGAAGCTATTTTGAATTTCTAGTCGGTATTAGGTTGTGTTGTGTGTTTTGTTAGGGGAGGCCTATGTCCAGCAGTGGACTGATATAGGCTGATGATGATGATGATTAGGTTGTGTGTAAGCTAAGAAGTAAAAACGAGGTTCGTGTTTTTGAAGACGGAACCCTAAAAACCTATTCATCTATTGAATATTCGCCATCATCATATTTCCTTCGGTCACATGCCAATATTTACCAAGCATTCATTATACAATGGCACCTCTATCGGTATACCAGATGCAAACACTGGGACAGGCTGAATGATGGTTCTCTGATGGTCTCATTTAATTAATATGTATTAGATCCAGCAACTATCTAGTCAATAGATCTACTGCGAATACAAAGCATTATTCGAACATTGTAGGATACACTAGTGACTAGACCATCCAATGATTCGTTCAAATGAATTACTCAGATAGACGATACCCCGGAGGGAACGGAGTGTGTCGTGTTGTCCAACATTGTATGTCAAAGTAATGTGCAACAGAGCATCACACCCAATTTACAAATTGCGAACGCCTTGCTATGTATGTATCTATGTGTCGAACAGAACACCTACGTTTTAACAAATAGTCCACCTTTGTTTCTATTATTTATTAAAGGAACAAATGAAGGTATTTTTAAAGCATTCTTTGCAAAAAATGCAATATTTTTATTAGCAACCGAATTCGTTGATGCAAAAGTACAGGGTTCGCTTTGCTGCAAAAGTAAAAGATCAGAAAAATCTAAATATGCGGTTTTTGTTTTCTCCTATATCGAGTTCATGACTGCTATAACGAGTTTTCTCTAGCTCCCTTGGTTTCAGATTTGTCCATCCACTCCCATTTCAAAAAGTCGCCCTGTATATAATAACCTGCCTAAATAAGTCTATGAATATGAATCATATTCTTAATGTAAACGCTGTTGGCGTTCCTTTTTTAATTAACAAATTAATCGTATTCGTATAACTCGCGTAAGGTATGGCCCGCGCGGGCTAGCTATGGTGTGACATCAAGGGGCGGAGGCGTAGGTACCTACAAAGGTACATCCAAAAAAAAAAGCGTTATCAAAAGCAGTAGGTATTCTATTCCAACAGCGTAAATTTTAGGAAACGATTCCAATAACCCTTTATTTAACGCTGTGTCAGAAGGGTAGGCTATACTCGTATTTATTTGTCTTTCCGTTTTGTCCTTCCTTCTCTCCGAATTTGGATTAAAAATCACACAAAAAGATAGCGACAAATCGACTTTCCCCAATGAAACAAAAATCGTTTGCATTTATAAAGTTCGGTAGGTAATTAATGTTTTGATATCTTTGAGATTTATTAAGATTGTTGCGGCGCAAATAAATTACGTTATAATCCTCTTCAGTTAAGTTTTAATCTTTGTTTCTGAGTAGACCCGTTATCTGTCTCTGATCGCGGTATACCTATACCGCGATAAGGGGATATTCGCTCGATCGTGATGAATGGGACAGCAAAAGCATTATTATATTGCCGGCAATGGATATTAATAGCAATTAGGAAGATAAAGGTACGTAGGTAGTCATTATTGGTTCTGATCTCGATTAACTGTCGAATACAACTAAACTACCTACCTATCTGCTATATATTTTCGCTTTCCCGCGATCGCACTACTACATAAAGAATAGCTCTAACTTGCTATTGTGGCCACTTCATGTTTCTTTTATATCCGTAGGGTGTTTGTTTAGTGGTCGTAAAAAAGACATTTTTATAAAGTATTTCCATTTTCTGGGTCAAAAGTAAAGAAGTGTACCTCAATATTTTGTTATCGTCCTTCAGTTACATTTTATACTTTTGACATCCTTCAAGAGTTCTAAAAAGTATCACGGTAACGAATCAAGTTTTTAAAGCTAAGGATTTTTGTTATTATAGTGCCCTCACACTCGAGTAATCGCTAAGAAAGTAAATAAAATCCCAAAAAAAAAATAGATTTCGGCGGGACTTGAACCCGTGCCCTACCCTAGGACTTGAACCCGTGCCCTACCCTAGGGTTCAAGCCCCGCCGAAACCGAATTTTTTGGGATATTATTTAATTTCATAAAGACAAGTTATCTGAAAATGAATTGCCTTGGGAGTTTATATAAAACTCTATTATTATTATTATTGTTTATTTTAAACTAGAAATTAGCAAAATCTTGCTCATTTAAAAAACGTCAAAAGTCAATAACTTTATTTCTTTAGGCTTACAACAAGATAAAGTTAAAAACTACAACCCGACTACGTGAAAGTTATAAAAGTTTGAAACATTTACATTGACAAAATAGAATGACGTATCGGTCATATTTGATAGGCATAGAGTTGAAAATGAAAATAGGTCGTAGCTATTGTAATTTTTCTCTATGGGGCCTGCAGCCTGCGGCTACCTAAACTTTAATACGCGTTTTGAAGGCTTATTCGGGGTCGGAGCCCTAAATCCTATAGCCTATAACCATCGGGGTATTGAGACGAATCAATCGATACATAATTTGTTGAAATCGAATCAGTAGTTTCAGCGCAACGTGGGAACAAAGAAATCGGCCACATACATACAAACATACAAATATACAAACATACAAACATACAAACATAGGGTGCTAACCTCATAACCCTCCCCTGTTGGTAGTCGGGTAAAAAGCACTTAGACAAGTCAAATTTTATACATAAACAACAACTTTATAAATAGTAATTATCAAACAAGAAACTAAATGTTATTGATTTTGTTCGCTTCAATTTTTTGTCCACTAGTGGAAGAAGCGAAAAATAAACCACTAGTAAGTTTGTATAATCCTAAAGATCAATCTAGTCTAGGCGACGTCGACCCTGGATGTTGAAATTCATTTTCAGAGGAGTAAGCTCTTCTAAGCGTTGTTATTAAGTCTGAGCAGTATTAAATCGTGCTCAACTTTATATTAAAATTTTAGACTTATCTTAATACCTACTGATTAGATGAACCTACTATACAGTTAAATAATACAATTTATACTAAATTAAGTTAAAACTACACGTAAGGTTGAACTTACATACGTCACTGTGGCATACGTAATAAACTCTACAATAACTTTCTTGAAAAGTTTTTACAGAGTAGATAAAGTAACTTTACAAAAGTATACAGCAAATTGAAAGATCAAACGTGAACTAAAATGAAATAAAAGTTGGTTATCTATCGATACAACTGTATTAAATTAAGTGAAAAATTAAAAATATTTAAAACCTTATGATGAAGCCGAATAAAGTTTTTAAAATAGTTACCAAGTTCCAACATACTTACTAACAACAAAGATCAGTTCGCATACTCATAAAGTTGAAAAGCTTTACATTTCATGATATTTTATAAAATATCATAAGTCTCGTCATTGAAGCACAACAATAGGGCACGTATTAATGGCATGCTTTTATTAGTGTTTGAGAGGTACGCTACGGGGAAGGTTCATTCGCACTTGCTACGTCGCGTTACGCGTGGCGGCGGGCCCGCGGCGTGGGAAGGCGGGCGGCCGGCTGAGTCGCGTGGGTCGTACTGGCTCCGGGTGCCACTGGCTGGGAATAATCCATACCGGGAGGCGAGGAGGCTGTATTTACCGGACCGAAGGGCGCTCGCTCGAGCCAGCTCCCGCCGCCGCCGTAGCTGCGATCGCGCCCCACGCTCTGTCATGTTGACACAATTTTAAATAGCGTCACATAATTCGGCTCCCCTGCGCTGATTGCATCTCGTAACCGTTACGTCGCGGGGTTTACTATCCATAGATGGGTTTAGCATTCCACTGGGGTCATTAGGATTGATTGAATTTGCATACCCGGTAATTTACTTCAAATAAATTGAGTTTAAAAAAATTGTAGCTTCATTTCGAGAAAAAGAATTGTTTTATATTTTATCTGGTCAAGATTTGATTACAAAATAGCTAACACTAACGTTTTACCCATTCAGTAAACTTCTTTCATTTCCATAACAAGAGAAGAGAAGTAAAATTACAATTTCCCGTCCCCACCGCAATGCTACCTTAGAAATCATTATAACAGGCACTGTGCTTTTTTACGACATACTTAATGACCTTAATTAAATTTCCCGCGATCATTACGCGTTTGCCAGTTTTGGGTGTGATTCAATTATTTTGTGTAGTAGGTAGGTGATTCAAATGGTCTGGTTATTTATCACATGTTTGTATGGTCTTGGGAAATGAGAACGACATTGCTTTAGCAAAATGATAAATGAAAATAATTATGGTTCTAACAGAGGTGTAAAAGTTAAACAGAATATTTCATTTGGTTTTTTATATAACAATTTGATCCAGTAAATCTGACAGAAAAAATAGAGAGACTACACATTGCTCAACCTCGCGAAATACGCTGATTGCGTATTATACGGAAATTAAAAAAAAAACTTATTTTATACGCTTTTTTATTATATGCATATTTGTACCTCGATTCATTAGCTGACACATTGCCAAATATAAAGTAGAATAACACTATCAATGCGAAAGTTTGAATGGATGGATGTATGTTTGTTAAATAATGTCATAATTTATTAACAAAGAAAACTACAATCAAATGATAGAATTAAATTAAAACTAGTATTTACAATTGAGCTAACTGCAGACTGTTGCAAACAATCTAAAAGTAGCTCAACTGATCCATATCCATATTAATACCAGTCGGAAGCGTGCCCAAGACGCATTGCCCCGCTGTATAGCAATGCTGATGCGCTGCGCCAGATACTCACCAGCTCTCGGGTCATGTGTCGCTTTGACCAGACGATCAGATAATTTTTTGAAAACCCGGAGAGCCTCGGTACCCCACGAACCTAGTGTATGTTTGTTACTTCTTCATGCTAAAACTATCGAACGGATCAGAAATCATTAATATTCTTTATTTAGGCTTATAAAGTAAGATCATATACAAGTAACATTAGAAACACCCGGGCCGCGATTTTGTATCGATGTAGGTAGACCTGGCCTAACAATACTAAGCTATTTCTATCCCACAAATGTTCCCAAGGGTTAGAAATAACATAGAACATTAACGAGATTTTCGTTGACTTGGCTTAGAATGACGTACTGATTTCTAAGCTTCTTTTCATCCTGGTAACAACGAGTGCGAAGCATGCGGGCAGACAAGTACAAAATATATCATCCATCCTATGGAACAAATTACCTTAAAGCATTATATCCAAAAGACCTTAAAGATTAAAAAAGGCTCGAGACGTGAGTTTCTTGTTCTTTGTTGTTGTTATAACAATAAATAACGTTGACGTGACCGGTTTATTAGTAGCTGCATTAGACCCGCTAGGTGGGCTCTACGAGTAAAATTAGATTTCGGAGTTCAAACGCGATCTTGCAGATAAAAGTTCATAAATGAAACATTTGGAAAATTGAACGGGCAAAAGCACGAAATATAGATTTATTTAGCGGTCAGTGAACGGCTTTGGCTACCATCGAGCGGTCAGCTATCGGCGGCGAGTCCTGTTTGTTTATTGGCCATATCCTTTGTGTCCAAATGGCTTTTCGGAATGATTTAATGCCAGAGCACTCGGAACCAACGGAGTCCTACCATTTTTATTCATAACCGCCAACAATAACACCCTTTTACGAAATCTAAAATGTTCATTAGGCGTAAAATTAAATGTTTATACGGCGGGCGTTCGTGTAAAAAATGAGAATAAGTAGCGGTTGGGTATCATAAAACGGACGTTGTATGCGAAATGTGGGGAATTGTGAGGAATGTAAGGTTGATCCCTGATCCTTGTGTAAAAAGGAAAGGGCGGAAAGGTAAGAAGTGGATGACACGCGCGCGGGCAGCGGCGCCTCTTGAGGGCGGACGGTCGAAAGATGTTGGGTCGCGTTGACGTGTTCGTTTATGAATACTTCACACCCTTTTCAGTAGCATGAAGACAGATTTCGCTGATAACTTGCGGTAAACAGGTGCTGCTATTTTATTTATTTTCGGGGATGTTTTGGAATGTGATGTAACTATCAAATTTTTTGCTCTCTCCTATGTCATTGCGCAGTGCGTAACATTTTGTGACCGTAACACGAAATAAATAATAATCAAAATTTATAATGCTGGACAATTCACACAGCATTATCTAGCCCCAAGTTAAGCAGAGCTTGTGTTATGGGTAGGTACTAGATAACTGATATACATATAAATACTAATACAATACACAGAATTTTTTTATTATTTTACGTAGAAAACGACCAGAACATCCATTACAAATATGTGCAGATCGTACAAACATTTGTCCCAAAGTAGGTATATAAAAACTGATTAAATTGAGATGGTGTGTTAAAGAGGAGACCTTAACTCAGCAATGAGTATCAACACGGAAAGAGGTTGATTATAGGGAATCATAGGCTTACTCGTAGAATAGAATCTACTCTACCAACACTAATTGATCATTATCACCGATTTGTCCCAAAATTCGGTTACCGTCCCAAAACACATGTGACTGATCGTAATTAATAGGTGTTTAACGTACACAGGTGTGGCGGAGATTGAGAACGCTCTAACTCTGCTATAACGGTGTTAGGGGTACCTATATAGTTACCTTAATCCCTCTGAGCCTACCTCACAGTAAATTTTAGAGGATATACTTAACACGTCCTCATGGCTTACGTTTAAAAGCAATGTGCTATTATCTTGGGAAAAGCGGTGATAAGACCTGGTTTTGCAAAATTAAGTTAGGTAAATAGATAATAAGTAATTCAATTTATTTAAGTTTCAATTATTTTACGTTACACTAACTATTGAGGGATTGGTTTTGCCACCAATAATATAAAATAATTAAAATATAATATTTTAATTATTGGTGGCCAACGTTTGTAGAGAGAAAACTAGAAATAATAAAATAAGACAGGTAAATTATTAAAACAAGGCCTGAGTGCTCTGGGTAGTGATTTGTGTAAATTCCTAATTCATGTTATGCCCCCAAATAAATGAAACGAGTTTCTATACAGGGCCACTGAGGGGAAGTCCGAAACCGTGAGTTATCGAAAAGTCATGTTATGCGCTCGATTTTGAAAAAAATAGTTCTACAGTCAAAGTAATTCTTAAATTTTCTGGACAAGCGAGTTTTTACAGAGACTAAAAATACAAAATTATTGAACATGACTGTATCAAGATTTTTCAAAACCTTCATGAAAATTGGACAAATGGGATAGTTTGACTTCGAAATTAATGAAATTTTAAAATATAAATTGTATTGACCTGAAATTTGTATACATATATGTAAAAAACATTGAATTAAAGCATGTGGTGCAAGAATTTTCAAAAATACCCCTAAATAGGGTAAAATGGGGTATGAAAATATTAAGGATTTTTTTAAACTTTTCAACCAGAGTGGCCCGATTTCCTTGAAAATTGCTGAGAATACTACCTCATGCCAAATAATTGCAAAAAAGCTTCACTTTTTTTCAAAATATCTTTCTTATTCTTATTCGAACCAGCCCAATCCGATTGAAACTTATGTACACCTATACTTACAAAATCCGAGAAATCGGGTAAATCGGACTATGAATGCTTGAGATTCGTAGTTAGACTTCGTATTGAAATGGCTGTATTTTTTTAAGGTAAGATGCTATTGACCAGACATCATTACCGGAAGTTTAATGAATCAATACAGGTGTTTCAGGATTTTTCTCAAAAACCTTTTAATAAGATTTGAAGAGGTTCAAAGATCCAGATTTTTCATGTGACTCCGATGGGTTTGGTCGGCTTTGTTTGGTATGTATAAGTAACCGGCCAAACCCGATTTCTGGACCAACTAGTTTTGCCTAGGCTAAACTAGTTTTTCCTATACGCGGTACAAACTCTAATGATCTCGAGAAGCTTTATTTACCCTAAAGTAAAGATCGATTCTTTTCATTACAGGTTTAGTTAATTAAAACACATCATGGGTTTAATATCGAAAGTGCGCAGAATATTGCGGTAACCCGCTGTTTACGTGCGTTATGAATACCTAACCAAGTAGGTAAATGAACTTACCACGTTCAGTAAAATCTTTTTAACAGGTATAAGTATCTCATAAAATCCGTTTATAACTACTTTTTCTCTCCAGCACAGGGTATCCTAGAGATTAAAGTGAGATCACTATTAAGACTTTTAATTGGCCTATTAAGACAATTTTTACTTGATAAGTAAAATTTGTCTTAATATTTATGAAGTAAAAATAAGTTAGTCCGAATATTTATCAACATTTAAAATAATTTTTAGTTTACGTGATTGTTGTGTACTTATGTATGCATAAGAAACTCTTCGTAATAAATAAAAAAAAACTGTCGTCAGTACATTACTGTATTGTGTCCGTCATGTTGGCAGCCCCGCCATAGAATTTGGTGGTTTCGACTATGAAAATATAGTGCATAAACAGTTCCTCCCGGTACCCTAATCAAAAAAAAATAGTGCTCCAGTACTTAAGGAGAAAATCCTTTCACTGTGTTTGTGTGTTGTATTGTGACGTCAAACTGGCAGCCCCGCTAATTACGATGAAACCGTAGCGTGATTTGAATCATGAACTCTATGTTAATTATCTGTTCCAAACAACGGTATCTAGTTGCTCCGTTAAGCTCAGAAATACAGATCGCGTGGTTTAAGAGGCATTTGGCTCTAAACATTATATACATTTTAGAGTACAGATGAGTTCAAAAGAGTTTCCAGTACGATTGCCCCTTGTCGCAAGTTGGTATTTATTCGCACACAGCGTCGTCTAGCCCGAAACTGCCCGAAAGTAAACAGAGTTTGAATGAATAATAGATAAATTGTAAAACATATGATTGATACATTACAAATTTATATATATAGATATACTTATGTATTTTTAATTATACATAGAAAACACCTGCACACCACAAACAAATATCGTCAGATCCTACAAATATTTATCCCCCTGGTGGGAATCGAACCCGCAACCTCCTGCGTATAAAGATAGTGTTATCAAAACATGTTAACAAGGCAGGAGCAGTGAATAACAAGATTGCAATAGAAATATTTTTAACTTGTAACTTAGATAGCAGGGGTCCGGAAGCGGTACACTTAAACTCCTATCAAAGAGAAAGACAACTTTTAGCACAAACAGGAAACTCTTTTAGCGATAAAACGTAAAATAAATTACTTTCGTAGAATCAACATTGTACGGTAGGTATTTGAATCGTGGGGTTATTTGAAGCTGTAATGTTCTTACTGCTCTGTAGTGAATAGTGATGCACCATGATTGCACGGATGTTTTATGTATCTTAAAGTTTCTGCCCACGGTTTCATACGCTCTATGGAAAATATATACGGTGAGAACTAATTTATGAGATAAAAATTTAGCTCATGTATCATTCTTTAATAAAAATTTAGGAATACAAAAAAGATATTACGGCGAGCGGAGCGAACCAAAATTTTTGTTATGTTCGGGTCAAACAAGTTATGAAGAGTAAAATAATAATAATTACTTTTTATTTCCTTACCTAATAAAATAAATTTAACCCGTCCCGCGCGCTGAGCTTCGGCTTTCAAGAATACCTCTAGTGCACGCAAGTTTTCACCGGCATTTAGTTTTACGTGACGTCATCAGAAAAATCTATTTTATAGTTTTCGTTGGTGATTAAAAACAAAAATCGAGGACAATTGCAGAGTATAGAATCAACGGCGAGCGAAGCGAGCTGCGAATTTTTTTGTGTTCTGGCTGTGCGTGTGAGTTGTCGCCGTGTACCCGGGCCGCACCACCCCTCAGGCTCTTTACGCCGCTGCTAGTGAGGGGGATAGATAGTTATCTTAAGGTTGTTCGTTATGGGTTGGCGCAATTTTTTTTTGATTGTTTCTGCGTTCCACTAGCAATAAAACTAACAAAAAAGTAATTTGCCGCAAATTGTAAACTAATTTCTATGAACTCATGATAAATCCAACTTAGATTCACTGGTATTTTTATGCATTTGGAAAATGGTTTACGATTTGCGGCAAATTACTTTTTCGCTTGTTTTATTGCATGTGGAACGCAGAAAAAAAAACACGTTTTAATCTCGCGCCAACTCCTGACGAACCGGTGGCTACACTACCACCTTAACCGGTTATAGCCTAAGGAGAAAGTCTAAGGAGACAAAAAACAAGACCACTTTAAAATTTTTATCTCACGCCAACCCCCGACGAACCGTGTAGCGGAGAATAGTCTAAAGAGACTATCCATATATTTTATAGAAATTTTCATCACCATCATCAGATTTGCATAAAAAAATACTGATAACAAATAGATAGGCATTTTTTACGAAAACTTTTTTGATGCCTATACTGTTTTTTATGTTGTATAATGATCAAAAACTTGTATTAGAATAACTGAGGTTGGATTACTTAATAAGGTTTTGGAGTACCTACTTAAAAAAACCTAAAAAAAAAAAGTAAATTAACCTTAGGTACCTACCTAAGGTTAATTTACCTCCTCTTACTGCCCCGTTCAAAATCCACGTGTACCTATAGTCTCCAATGTATAGTACAGATAAAAGCTTTCACGTCAAATTGTTTTCCTTTTCACAATTCATCGGGGTAGGGCAGGACTACTCCTGCCTAGGGATCTTCTGAACTAATATAGGCATTTCATTTAAACCTAGGCTTCAATTCAGATTAAATAGATAGATAGATAATTCTTTATTGTACCACACAAACACAGAAAACAGTACAGAAATAAAAGCTACGAGAAGAAGTACAAAGGCGAAATTAATTAATAAACGAAATGCTGTAGAAGTGCGAAAAATTACCAAATATTCGGAGTATCACTAAAAGGTACTTAACGGTTCGAATGTTAAAATACTTTTACGCGCTGAGAAAGGTAAAAACGTTTCACGTTTTATAGCGTAAAAAGGACTCCGAGAAATAAAATCTTAATAGCGTTACCTTCGACGTTATTACGTTATAACAGTGTTGTTAATTGTTTTGCGATGGCAAGCTCGTTTGAATTGCAGCGATGTAACGAGTAACGCTTTAACTAGAGTTACAACAATGTAGGTAACTTTATTGTGTGGTGGCTTTTATGGGGAAACAATAAGGAAATTCCCCTTGCACCATATTGTTGGAGGGAATGTTGGTAATATCTATTCTATTCAACTGGAAAGCTCAATATGTCTGTATTGAGCTAATTAGTATGAAAAAATAAAAGAAAGCTTACGAGTTGGGATTTTAATTACCTTCACTAAAGTCAATTAAAGTCTTACCTACCTGCTTATAACGAGATATTCACAATGGATTATTTTATCGTTTGTTTTATATTGATCGTTTTATATTTTCGGGTTGTGCTTGTGCGTTATATATAACTTATAACAGATTTTAGTGTTATTGATTTTCTAAGACAATATAGGTACATAGTTTAAATAAGCTCTTTAAAAAAATGAATAAATAAAAATATGCTCTATGTATAATGAAAAACCTAAAAAGCTCATATCCAATAGGTACATACACTGGTGTCCAATAGATGCAGTCGACATCTTATTAAATATATACTAGAAAGACATGTTCAAAAAGTATACCTATTCGTTCATTTTCAATTACAAACAGGAAAATAACAGGTTTTTTTTTTACGTTTCTGTTAAAAAGAAAACAACCTTCACTAATAGGAATGCCTTCGGATACTGTAATGGAAAGTCGTGCAGGAAGGACTTAGCGGACTCATAATATTTTCTCGGACTTACACTCGACTTAGAGAGGAACCTGTTTTTATGGAGGTTAACCCTCTACCGACAAAGCTGGTTCCTTCCTTTATTTATCCGATATTATTATTATTAAAGGTCAGATCTGATCTTGCTTGGTTAGATTCTTTATTTCTAGCTAACATTATCAGCTCCATCTCGAAAACTAACAACCGAACAAGGTAAAGGTTTCTTGTTCGTTTCTTTAATTAGGACTAGATCTCAGTATTATTATATATCACGGGATTTCCGTGTATAAAAATGGAATTAAAAATCTCGAATTACATGAAAAACAAAAATTTTTCTTTGTTTCCTTCTACGTCGAAACACGATTAAAAAAATACGATAGAATAAATCATGAAACAGTCCAGTTTCATGATTTATTATATCGTATTTTTTTAAAATATAGCTTAATTCGGCTACAATTAGTGTCATAATACGGTCTTCCCCGCGTTCGATCATACCCCGATATACCCTATAAATTCGAAAGTAACTCCGTCTGTCTGTCTGTTACCTTTTCACGCATAAACGGCTGAACGGATCTTAATGAAATTTCCCAGGGAGGTAAATTGTATTCTGGGGACGGACATACTCGTAGGCTACTTGAAATTCGCGTGCGGAGCCGCGGGCAGCAGCTGGTATTTTATAAATCAGTTGAAGGCGAACTTTTGTATAATTTGGTTGTTTTTAGGTTCGAATCACTTAGTTTTAAAGTTTTTGGAATATTATGGAATACATACCTAATAGCATGGACTAACTAATACTAAGTATACTTAGTCCATGCTAATAGGTAAGACGGGATCATCTTTTATACAACTGCAAAAAAACATCCAAATCGGTCCATAAATGATGGAGAAATAAACGAACATTACATAAAAAATAAAAATGCATACTTATAGCCGAACAATAACCCCCCTCCTTATTTGAAGTTGGTAAAAAAACTGTGTTGAAATTTTCTTTACACCTTTTGAGGTGGCGGAGCGGTTTTAGCTTTGATCGAACCTATAAAGAGCATTTCAATGCAAACTCATTCCTATGTGTCGGTCGAAACAACAACTCGATGCCGGCGGCGCTCTGCCGCATAGATTGAGTTTCGAACAGGCAGTGTTTTCCTCTTCCGCGATTCAATTTAGATTGATGATGTTTCCCCGGAACCTCCATAATACCGAGCCAAAGGTAACTGGTAATAATTTATCCTGCTAATGACAGGTTGCAATGTGAACTGCGCACAAGGAACGCGACGATATGAGATGAGTCGATCACTCACAATATTAAACAAGCAGATCGATGTATACCGGGGATCAGAGTAGAATCTCCCCTCCACAGAACTTTCCTTCCTCAGAAATGTATCGATCGTCAGTAGATGCTCGATATAGAAGAGGCACGTCGGTCCATGTTGCTCCAGACTTCTGTTCTCCAAACATATTTAGTTCCAAACATAATGTAGACCACATCTAAAAATGTCTCAGCGTCGGTGAATATTGATTTTCTTTGCGGTAGATATGAAACATTCTATGGATTCTCTTATATCACCTGTAAAACGACGAATAACAGCTCATTATGTTGGTGATTGGAGGAAAATTTGTGGATTAATCGCCATTAGTCTTTGTCAGTACGATATATTTGAAGTAAAAGCTCTAAAATCCTATTGCGTAGCTTCTGTAGTCCCTGCCATTTCGCTAATGATGTTGTCTGTTGGGAGCAGGTAATGTAGGTAAATCATAGGTATTAATAAATCCCAAAAATTTACGATCCCGACGGGATTCGAACCCGCACCTTCCCCTTGAGCGCAGGGGTGCTCTTTTTTCCAACTAAGCTACGTGATCTTATCTAGTCGGCCCGAAAATCTTTGGGAGTTCTTTCGGCACTTACGCCGTCAGCGCCACCTACAGAGGAAACAATGAAGTTATCCAATTCTGCTCAAAGACCAAATTTACATTTAGTTCTTTGACGAGAGGTTTTGCCGTTGCTTGATTCTAAGGTCTGGATTTCTTAGAAATTACCCAGAGTATAATAAATAAAAACCTTAAAATCATAGGTATTCAACTTTTTCCTTACATCCAAGACTAATGAGCTGAATAGTTGGAGAGCATTCGTTTTTCCGTAAGCCTCAATAGGTATTGTAGGTACTTGGTAAGTATTTTGTTTACGTAGGTACCACGACTCTAAGAGGATTTTTTTTAAATTTGCTGAATAATTTTTTACTTTACTTGTTTTAATCTAGGATCCTTTTACTTAAGGCAGATAATACTTCATTTAATTTCATAGGTATAATTTTTTTCTGATTCGTTCGTTGCTGTGTATGAAATCATTCAAAACCCACTACTGTCTTAGCGAACACCAGACGTAGGAAAACAAATAGGTAGGTACCTATTGTCCAGATAACACGGACTTTGAACGGAGTTCAAGAGAAACAGAAAACACCGCTTAATCCGTAGATTTAGTAATTGTTGATGCATACATATTCATCGATTCGTCCATTGCCTGTGGTTCACCTGTGTAGTCTACCAGCATTTAATGCATACAAATTTCACAATACGGCCGAGATCTGAGAACTGCCGATAATCCAAACTGCTTCAAATCAAAAGACCTAAAGACCTCCTCTTGCATAGATACGTCAGAAATTTCAAACTACAATACGTAAAACTACGAAATAAAGTTCACGAAATACTATTCTTACTACTTATTCTTATACATTATTTATGGTATTTATAAGTAAATATATTTACACCAATAAAATTAGCTTTTAATTTTTGCTAACTTCAATATAAGTAAACGAAAGCTCAGGAACAATTTTCTTTGCAGCAGATATGGAACATATTCTATGGATTCCTTATATCACCTGTAAAACGACGAATAACAGCTCTCTATTGAAAAATAACCTTATTTGTTGACGTCTAGTATGCTCCGGAGGAAAATAAATTTGTTCTGGTGGATGGTGGAGAGCCCCGGGCAGTCGCCAACGACGACATCTTATTGAATGCAGATCTCTGAGTTTATGTTCACCTGTTTATTTTTCTGGCAAGCAAGTGTCCCCAAGGTTGGAGGTAAATATTATTTCTACATGTCGATTATTAAACAGTGGAACTGTTGTACAAATAAATATTTGTGGAAAATCTGCTTTATCTAGAATTCAGTAACGCATCCCTTTGCTCCAGGAAGTACCTTGGGGTCGTAGTTTAATTTCCTACGCAGTATAGAAATTAAATAAGTTTATGGCAAAACTAAATAAATCAGGGCGTTATAAGTTAACAAACGATTCATTATCAAAACCCGAAAGCTTAACTTACTAGGTTACTTCATTCCCAGCTAAGCTTTTGTTTTGTTCGTTTGTAAATTACCCTCGCGAACTGATTTACAGTATTTCTGTGAGCATTTAATAATGTTCAATTTTTCCTTTTTAAATCAAGTGCCACCTTTAATAAAAGCGAGTTTGGTTATTATACAGAATCATCTATACCTATGCTAATGTGCCTGTCTTCCGCAGTATAAAAATTGATTGCTATGAGGCTATGATTGAAAAAATCAATATCACGAATCAATTCATAGCTGAAATTACATTAATTTATAGATATATCTTGGCCTTAAATTATAAGCTGTCTATTCTGTGCCATCAGTTAGCCAACAAATGATAATTAATGCATTTACGTACGAACGCAATGAAGCCAAAACAGGTTCCTAGAAAATGTACTTAGTTCCAAGCTAAATCTGCATTTGTAATGTTAATGCCGCATCAACACTGGGCACGCCGCAAATAGGCAGCATCGTACTACTACGATAGTAGGTAGGGCTTACATTATATGCATTTTGTAGCCGCTTGATAGCGTCGTAACTAATGTATGCTTTCATAACGTGATATTAGGGCGCCTCAAATCAAAAGCCCCATACAATACTACTTGTAGATTTACTATATATTAGTATATATATTTATAGTACTAGTATATTTTAGCAATTTCAAGGAGAAGGTTCTAAAACATTCGGCTGCATGTATTTTATATTTATGTATGTTGATCGATTTGTTAATCAATTATGAAGTGACTAGCAGTGCCTTGCGGTTTCACCCGCGTAGTTCCCGTTCCCGTGGGAATTCCGGGATAAAA
The DNA here is from genome assembly GCA_947086465.1 of Eupithecia exiguata. Lineage (NCBI taxonomy): Eukaryota > Metazoa > Arthropoda > Insecta > Lepidoptera > Geometridae > Eupithecia > Eupithecia exiguata. Next base: position 7,427,895 of record OX352229.1, read on the forward strand.
AGTAGCCTATGTTCTATTCCAGACTATAATCTATCTCTGTGCCAAATTTCATTCAGATCCGTTCAGCCGTTCTGGCGTGATAAAGGAACAAACATCCATCCATCTATCCATCCATCTAAACTTTCACGTTTATAATATTAGTGAGATTAGCGAGATTTTGATAATTATTTCGCTATTGTGTAGAGTATCATCCCAAATTGGCCCCATAAATCATATTCCCGAGGTAGTATTCACCCCGTGAAGCTTAACAAATAACATAATACTTTGAAAAATCACGACTAGCTACCACAATTTTGGTGATATTTTTATACGACGCAGCAGTATGTGGGTTCGATTCCCGCCTCTGGACAAATGTGTGTACGATCTGCAGACATTTGTTCAGGGTGTTCAGGTTGATTCGTGAAATTACATTAATTTATAGATATATCTTGGCCTCTTGGTTTTTAATATGTATAACAATAACAATCGTCCCTTATGGTTAGTTTACCGATTTGTAGCGCGGCGGTAGGTTATAAATGTAGAGTTACCAAAGTTTCGTAGAACTAACGTCGGTTAACCATATTTTATTTAATACGTGTAAGGTACTGCGCTTGATAATTGATTTATTCGTACATTGGGATTGCTATCCCATAACCAACGTTATTCACCAATACGTAGAACCACACTGGGAGGTCGAGACGGATATGAAAATCTATGTCAAAACTTGGCAAATGTAGTGTAGGGAGGGACGTCGGCTATGCTCTGAGGTGTCGCGTATCCGTAGGATATAGGCAAGTTCATTCTCAGTTAGGTAGGATACACTTCGTCCACGCATTTATTTTCTTTGACTTACTGAAATAAATTTTTCAAACACACCGTAATGTAATGAGTCAGCTCGATAAATACCGAAGCTCTCGTTATTCTCGTCCGGAAATTTTTCTACCCGATTGATTCGCATCACTATAAATTCTACAATACCGATTTCAAAAATTATTTAATCATTAGAAAGCTTACTTTCCGGTATAAATGTTATCCCGGAATTCCCACGGGAACGGGAACTACGCGGGTGAAACCGCGAGGCGCTGCTAGTAAATAATAAAGTACCTACTAAAAAAGTACTTAATTAAATAAATAAAAATAAATATAATATAGCGTGATTATTGTTTTTTTTAAAGATTGCATTGAAAAGCCCTCACTGAATCCCACTCCATTTCTTCATTTCATTTCTTTTTTTTTTCTATCTTCTTCACTTAACAATTTACTCCCTAATATAACGTATTCATCAATCAAATAATTACAATAAGCTTTAACGATTAGCACTTAAAAACGTATCCTTAAAGTTCATCTTGAATCTTCTTTCTTACGGTGAGATAAGATTGTCCGTTGCTTCGATGGAAGCCAATCAATTTTGCCTGGGAGAGACACTTCTCTTCTGTATCGGGCATTTCATCCATTTTCGCCATGGCGTATGCAGTGAAGTCTTCACAGCACATCATGCCCAAAACACCTTGCACGATCTTCATCCTGACGTCAGCTAACTTCATCCATGGAGGTGGGAATGGTCGGACTGCAACATTATAAACACAAATATAAACAGGTAAAATTTGTTTGTTTCTGAATCCCTAGGCCGTAGTAGAATGCGTAGGTAGGTAATAACTAATAACTTTACGTTGCGCGTATTGTTACGCGCAACGTTAAGTTAAGTGTGTCTTTGTAGACACAAAAAAGTTGGCGCGAAATCTCTGGAATATTTGTTATTCTACTACAAATTTAACTGAAGATGAACTTGGCTTATTTAATTGAAAATGCCATCAAGCGAAAATTTATTTAATTAGCAAAAGGGACAGAATGGCAAAGAAATAATCAATATGATTCTATTTATCTGTTGCGCATCACATGCCATTATGGTATTTTAACACTAACGACAAATTCGTGAAGACGAGAACTGAAATCGGCGTGGAATATTAAAATAGAACAATCAAAACGTACCTTCAGTAAATACTGAAGGTACGTTTTGATTGTTCTATTTTGTCACACTCGAAGTGAAAAGTATTGTTTTTCACGCGGACCAAAACCACCCATTATAACTCGGTCTTGTCATCTGTATAAACAACCCCGTCTATATTGAAGTGGTTCAGTCCCTTGTTAAAAAATATACTATTATTAGTACTTTTATGACTGTAATTAGCGTCAATAATAAAAATTCAAAATCTACTGGTCAGATTTCGAAAATTCTATGTATTAGTTTAAGTGCTTTTTGGTAAGCCTAAAGAAATAAAGTTATTGACTTTTGACTTTTTACTAATAGGTATATATCCATATTTTCCAGGAGTGGCTTAGGCTTTATTTTATCCAGGCACAGTGAGCGAAGCCACGAGCAGAAGCTAGTTTACACGATAATACCAAAAATAAATGAATCATATAAACGAGATTGATATGTCAAATGCTCAGGAAATATGAGGAAATTGAGCCGTCCCAGCAAGTAGGGATGGTTTAATATTTCGAGTTGTTCTCATCGAGTTGTGAATGCCCGGTGAGTGACGTTTTATTACCAACGCGGGAAATTTTCAAATATTTTCAATTAATTAGTCAAGTAAAACCTTCGTAGGTTAAGGTATCTACCTACGAAGAATACCACTTACGTAACCGAAAATACGTTTTTTATTGCTGATAGTAAAGCGTTTGTCTACCTCGGTGGGTAAGTGAAGGTATCCCGTGAATGAAGAAAGCCTAAAGTGGAGAACACTTTCCCAGAATAAACTAATTAACTCTAGCCTTGATGACCTTTTAATATAATCCAGCAATGGGTAGGTATTACGTAGGAAGAGGTGTCCTAGGCAATTGAACACTAGGAAGGTTCTAAAGCAGTTTTTAGTAAAGTAACAAGATAAAGTTAATAAAGTTAAAAACTACAACCCGACTACGTGAAAGTTATAAAAGTTTGAAACATTTACATTGACAAAATAGAATGACGTATCGGTCATATTTGATAGGCATAGAGTTGAAAATGAAAATAGGTCGTAGGTATTGTAATTTTTCTCTATGGGGCCTGCAGCCTGCGGCTACCTAAACTTTAATACGCGTTTTGAAGGCTTATTCGGGGTCGGAGCCCTAAATCCTATAGCCTATAACCATCGGGGTATTGAGACGAATCAATCGATACATAATTTGTTGAAATCGAACCAGTAGTTTCAGCGCTACGTGGGAACAAAGAAATCGGCCACATACATACAAACATACAAACATACAAATATACAAACATACAAACATATAAACATACAAACATAGGGTGCTAACCTCATAACCCTCCCCTGTCGGTAGTCGGGTAAAAACTACAACCCGACTACGTGAAAGTTATAAAAGTTTGAAACATTTACATTGACAAAATAGAATGACGTATCGGTCATATTTGATAGGCATAGAGTTGAAAATGAAAATAGGTCGTAGGTATTGTAATTTTTCTCTATGGGGCCTGCAGCCTGCGGCTACCTAAACTCTAATACGCGTTTTGAAGGCTTATTCGGGGTCGGAGCCCTAAATCCTATAGCCTATAACCATCGGGGTATTGAGACGAATCAATTGATACATAATTTGTTGAAATCGAACCAGTAGTTTCAGCGGTACGTGGGAACAAAGAAATCGGCCACATACATACAAACATACAAACATAGGGTGCTAACCTCATAACCCTCCCCTGTTGGTAGTCGGGTAAAAATAGACCAGCGCTTTTAAAAATTAGACGTCATTAAGGCAAGTGAAAAATAAAAAAAGTTGGTTAAAATGTGACCTGTTTATTATCATTACCGCGAAGTCAGACAGGAAAAGTTAGGGGCGGAAATGGCGGGAGTAAAGGCGGGCGCCCATCACAACTTTGCCGCACCTTTATTGCTTTGCCTGTTCTTTTGACGAGGCTACAGGAAGTGCACGGTGTTCTTCAGAAACTGAATCTTTCTAACAGGAATAATAGCTGTAAAGATTCTACGTGTAAAACTTTTGAAACTATCATGGTTATTAACATGGAAATCATTTAGAACGGGATATTTACCATGATTCAATTTTAGAGTTTTCCAACATTTCCGCTCAGTTTCATGCGCCATGATCACGGAAGAACGAAAAACTCAAAAATACTCAAAAAATTTAATTTAATTTTAACCATGGTAAATATCCCGTTCTAAATAATTTCTTTATGTGTGTTTCTTTAGTAGTAGACTGTGTACCATTGGAATAAAGCAGTATATTGTCAACGTAAAGTAGTCTTACGTAAAGGCATACAGGATGGAAAGTTTAAAACATATGAAAGCAATGGGACCACGAGCAATAACTATTTCTCGTGGTCCCATCAATGGGACAAAATAATGGGACCACGAGAAAACACCCATCATATTGATTCCCGAGCGTGACTTAGGATTCTAGAATAACTCACGAGCAAAGCAAGGGAGTTACCTACTAGAATCTTGAGTGCGTGAAAGATTTAATCACGCCCAAGACAAAGACTGCTTATCCACGAAGATAAAAGGTACTCTACTTTTCACACTTTTTAGTTTAAAACTGATACTTACCTACGTGGTATCCACAAACAAAAAGGCAGCCGATCATACGTTGGAAAATCCAGTGTGTTAGTGCCTAAAGTAAACAAACAGAGAAAAATGCAGACACCACAAATATCAGAAGTCGATGCATTTTTCATAATTCATCGAGTTTTGGCGTTAAGTATTTGTAATAAAATAAATAAACATAATAGACGCACCTCCTTTTTTCCGTTCCATTTTGATGACAGCACGGAAAGCTCCTGGAGTCCCACCGGAGAGGAACAATACCTCAGTACCGATTTTAGGGTTCATAAAAAGAGTTGCCTTATGCCACTCTAGCTGTGTAAAGGACGGGTCGATAGATTCCACTTCGTCTTTGAACTTCACCAGCCGCTAAAAATGAAAAGTTGTTTGTTAAAGTAACATTTTAGATCATTGTCCTTTGTTGAGAACATAAAGCCGGGCATGAACTATGAAGCACTTTTTGTCAAAGAAGGAAGAATCACATCTTGGTTCACAAAAAATATTACTAGGTATCTGACAACATAGATATGTAAATAGAAAGCAAGTGTCTACCGGTAAATTAATCAAACGTGACTTTTTCGGTTTTTCGAAATTTCGGGTTTGTTTCGTCCGACTCGTTTGCTGATCGAACGAAAACGGAAATGTAGTACGAAATTAAGCTGCTTTTTCACTTTGAAATGTTGATAGTATATTTTCTATACTACCTACTTCACAGAAATTTTGGGTTCTTATAGGTAATGGTTTAAATGTAAAAATGTATTAGAAAGTGGAGTCTGGCTAAAAACGGCCTTTTCATGAGTAAGCGAGAGTAGCAACACGTTGAGTTTTTGCGGCCGTATTTTACAACTGCAGATAAATAACTTCCTATGTAGATTAGGCCTCCAGTATCGACAGATTTGAGGCGTCAGCGTGGCTAGTAGTATAAAAAAGGAGACAATCGTGCCAGCTTTTCAAAATTTACCTATACTCATCTCCTTGATCAAAGAGACGCGAGGGTCGTAAGATAAAATCGATGGCGCCGCACTAAGAACACGACTTTGGATTAGGCAGGTAGATATGTAGTACTCACTCTCTTGTCGGGTAAGGAAAACACAATCGGGGTGAGCTCTGTGTTATACCCCCAAAAGTAGAATATCTTCCACATGCTTTCGACAGTAACGTAGGGGTTGAACCAGGCTTTTCGTTCGAATTGCTCGCAGGTCGTGATGTTTGGGATGCGGCGTCGCTCCCCGCCGGGGCGCTCATTCATAGTTCCTCCGCACAACCCGCACAACATAGCTATGATGGATAACCACACACAGGATAACATTCTCCTTTACGTTGCTTCTCGGTTTGTAATTTCACAAACTGAACATGTTCTTATATGTGTAGGTCGGCCAAAGAATTATAACGGGTATAGAACAGCCACCATCAGTAAATCTTTCGCAGGTTAACAGCTAGGTAAAGTACCTATACAGACATGGGTAGGTACTACGAAATATTGTGGTAATAATCGTTACGAACTTTAGAAGCTCTATAATTCGTGGAGGAGAATAATTACAAAATAACTTTGCTTTGACCTTGAGCTAGACGATGTTCACCAGCATCGCAATAATAATAAAGTATACAGTTAAAGTGAACTATTAAATATCATATTTAATACTAGTTTCTACCCACGGCTTCGCACGGTTATTGCTTTCCCATGGGAACTGATTCATGAGATAAAAGTAGAGTATTCGAGGCCTAGAACTAACTATATGCAAATTTCAGCCCAATCCGTTCACTAATTTTGGCGTGAAGAGGTAACAAACATATAAACTTTCGCATTTATAATATGAGTGTGATAGAGCTAGGAGCATAGACTTGTAGATATATACCTACCTATATTTGTAATTTATACGGGTGAGGTCGATATATTCACAGGAAACTGGTGGTCCAGCCCGACCAGTTCAATTATATTAGACGGTAAAGTGACGAGGGTATGGTACACTGGACTTTGAGATCCTGGATTACGTTATAATAAGGCTTTGGTATGCTATTAAACGTCCCCGTCATGTCAGTATAAGCCGTCTACATAGTCAATAAGAGTTTAAATAATAATTAATTAAGATACCTATCGATTACTTTCTACATGCAGTTTATTCTTTGACGGCATCCTGTGTATTGTTTTTAAGTGTATCAAAATAACAAATTCAACAACATGAATCTACCGGACTAAAAACAGAAGCGAAGGCATCGATTTATCTGAATTTATAACAATAATAAACGTCAATTGAACAAGGTAACAGCATTTTAATGATTTATTCGAAGGTTTCCCTGGTCGCAAGTATAAAGCTAACGTAAGCCGCTGTAAATTTCGTAATGGCTACATACAGGTACCTCGTCACAAAGACTTACTAATTTCTTTTGTCGAAAAGCTATTTTTAATTTCAACTTGGGTATGCTGTTTACAGTAATGTCTACGTCATTCGTGGATTGTTTATCGTCGGTGCAACGGAATGGTTTCTGCGCTATTTGCTCCAGAGATTCCTTCTCGAATGCGAGTCGTAAAACACGTCGCCTACTTGCATTGAAACGTGGAACGAGAGTCATTTCGCGATTCTCAAAAGGCTCAACGGCGAAGCTACGGAAAAAACATCTTCGAATCTGTTTGTTTGTGTAATCCGCGACTAAAATTGACATTCGTGTTTGGGTGAAATTTATTGAGCCATTTGCCGTTAGAAAGAATTATGTTTGTTTGTGGAAGAGGGCAAGGTAAAAGGATAATCATTTGGCTTGCTTAGGATTTGTAAAAAGAAATTCAACTTACAGGATATAATTCTTTTGGCTTGTCTGTCGAGACTACCAGACAACTTGGGGAAAAGAGGAAAGGAAAATGAACTTTCACCAACACATCTCACTCGTTCATAAGATAGCTACTTGTTGAGTATGTTGGTATAGTGTTGCTCTATATTATTTTGTTTTTGTGTTAGTAGTTATATGTAGAAAGACTGTAAGCAGCTGCTGGATGTATCTCGGCGGAGATTTCCGGTTTCGACACTATGGTCCCATCGTGCGTTTTAAGCTTCGTCAGGTGGCTCCTACCAAGCTGCTGAGTGAATACTTTGGACTCTCGGTTTCGTTCTATCGCCTCTTCAATGAGGCGTGTGTCCTCCGAAGGTCGCGCCGTACCATTTTCACAATTTGCTTGTTCAGGTCTGACTTCTCTGACGAAGTCGCTTGGGTGATTTCCCGTCTTTTTGTCACTAGCCCGAGAGTCTCATCCGAGAGTTTGGACTTCCTGCCAGTGCGCTGCTTTTTGCAGAACTTGATGCCTTTTTCCTCAACGTTTCGGCTAGATTGTGTAGGGTCTCGTCAGCGTCATCATTGCAGTGTACAAAAAATACAGTAAACCGATGTTGGACCAAAATCTTAAAACCATTCAGTTGCGGCGTTTCTGTAGAGATAAATAAATAAAACTGGACAATTCACACTGCATGATCTAGCACCAAGTTAAGAGAGATTATTGATTTATTAGAGCTTCAGGATAAACATCTCAGATCTATAGATTTATATTATTTCCTGCAGGAACCTACGAGTTTTCTCGGCACAAAAATATGTACAAGTATCATACACGTAGTGAGAAACTACAAGGCGTTACCTACGTAACAAGAATATAGAGTAACAAGTAACAACGCCATCTGCAGTGTGCGCAGCGCGCTGGGATTACTGGAAACATATCCCCAATCACCATCGTAAATATTATTATATATTATTCACCTCAGTATACCCACAGTACACACATCTCACGATACAAATGTATAAAGTCCGCAGATTTTCACGGAGGCATTTTCGATATCCAATTTCATTGTTTAAACTAGAAATTGGATTGTACGAATGCTAAATTGAGTGCAGTAAAATCTGAATTAAGGTTTATCTAGGAATTGGAAGAAAATCACTTAGCTTTTATTAAAATCTACTAGTCTGTTAAATCTTCTTTAATGTTTCTCGAAGAAATATACGTAGGTACATTTTACTTCCTTTCAGCATCAAGATAATGACACTAAAATTTAAAGCGAAAATTTGGATATATTGATGAATGTTCCTTAACCCTTCACGCCAAAACATGTAAATTCGATTATGATCACTTTGGTTTTTAGGGCAAACATAAACAACTAATTACCTACCTTATCTACTATAGTATTATCACTGTATATTTCCCCTTACCTTTTTTATTTACAATTTTACTATTTCATTACATTTTATTCAAACTTGAAATGTACCTACAATAACACATATATGAGTAAATAATAAAGAAAATGTATTAACAGCACAAACGAAAATTAAAAGTAAGGTATGAATTGTATGGCGTGATCGGACAACACTAATTCGTTATCTTGTTTCTTATTCTGACCGATCACGATATCGGATAGCACCTTTTGCCGTGATCCGTCAGGATATGATCGGTTTTTGCGTGATCCGTCAGGACATACCCAAAACTACTGAACGGATCGGACTGAAGTTTTGCATACAGGTAGTTTTAGGCCTGGTATAAGATATAGGCTTTTATCCCATTCACCAGTTCCCATGAGATAGAAATAACTTAGAAAAGTTTCCATAGAAACAAGGCGTGCGAAGCCGCGGGTCAAAACAAGTATTATAAATGCGAAAGTTTGGATATTAAGATGGATATTTGTTACTTTTTCACGACAAAACTACTGAACGGACTGGGCTGAAATTTTGAAAACAGGTAGTGGGATAAAATAGACTACATTTTATAGTGCTACCTGTTTAAAAAAAAATTATTCCAGGCCTAGGGGAATAAAACATAGACTACTTTATATCTCACAAATCAGTTCCCATGGGACAGAAATAACCTTAAAACTATTCCATAGAAACGAAAAGAAGGAGAACGGAAGCCGCGGGCAGAAACTAATGTTTTATAAAGAGTATCTGCTTCTAGGCCTAATTTAAATCCTACAAATTTAAAAACCGTTTAATTTACATTCGAAAAGCTATAATCATATAAGAAAATTAATAAACCGATAATAATGACGATATCTTTATTATCAGTAGGTACATTATTATTTCTTTTTACTTGTACACTGTTGAAAGTTGTCTTACTATATTCCCAGAGGTGGGCGCTGCGGCCTGAGACACAGTATTATACTTCTGCAGGTCGCATCGCTAGAGTCGATGATACCTGAAAGCGCTTAGCGTCAGCAATCACATCTTCCATAATACTGAAGCATTTACTTTGAGAATAATAAAAACTATAGTTCAGGATTGATGCTAGAACGCTAGTTTCAAAAATACGATTGCATAAAATTTTCTCGATAGAAAAATAAATCAAAGTTCACTCCAAACTGTACAATCGTCGCTTTTCAATAAATACTTTAAAACAAGCCTTGATACTGTACAGTAAACTATCAGAAAATTAAGCAAGCGGTGAAAGTTTTAGATTTTCCAAATTACTATTATTTTTTAGATAATGAAGCAAGCAGCTTGATTTTTTGCACTGACGCCGCTCTGCTTTGTCCCACTTCTATATGAACGCGAGATCCTTTGCCTATCCTTTTCACCAAATGGCGTCATAGGTCCCTTAACATACATATTAAGTTCCTACTAAACATTTTCACTTTACCTATTCCATTTAGATGTCCGTTGGTAGGTATGTGGTCGTATCTTCTCTTATCTAAAGCTGTCGACACATCTATGGAAGTTCTGTGTAGTCTCGTAGCAACAACTTTATAAAACGGAACATCTTTTCCTAAGTAACATCACATAATCAAAGACGATTCTATAACTGAATCTACTTCAGGCTAAACACGCACATGAAATGCATGAAGTCCCACTGCTGGGCAAGGGCTCAGCTGGAGTCTGGGCCTTTATCTATAGATAATTCTACTAATAATAGAAGCATTATTTAGTATTATTTTGTGTTATAGGTATATGTTGTAAATGGAAGAGTAACATTGGATTTTCAAACCTTATTCATCCAATCCGACAGACCCGAGATATTTGTACTAAAATTCGCGGTAACTCACGAATATTGCAAATATTCGTCTACCGCAAAATCGTTTGAAAGTTTCGATAACATAATGCAAGTTATTCAACAGCCTTACAAATATGTAGAACAAACTAAACTTAACTGAATTTCGGTTCAACTAATTCCATATTGACTCACTGCACAATAACATAACCCATATAAACTTGGAAGGTAGAAAATAATTGTATTACGAACCAGTTCTGCAACCAAATCACAATGGTTGTCTCATGCAAGTCAATTACGTCTATCCGACGCCTGGTTAGGCTGGATCTACTGATACAATATGAATCCGGTAAGAGCTGGTTACAGTTTGGCCAAAACTGTTAAACCCGATTAGGCAGGTAATGCAGTTATTGAAGCCGCAACCAAGTAACATTATTTCATCTGTGCCGCAACTCAGTTGGCCACGGTTAAGATGGTAAGTTACATTACGCAGGTGTTTTTGTTTTTTGCGGTTATTGACTGCATGCTGCGTTCTACAATAAATAAAACTAGCGGAAACGTTATGTGCCCGAAATCATAAACTTACTTAGGAACCTATGAGTAGGTGGGAAGGTACTTCTAAAGCATTTGGAAATATTATATTCCCAAATGCAAAGTAAAAAAAGTACCAATCAATTGAAATTAGCGCTTCTTAGCAATATGGTTTTATAGAAAATCATCATCATCATCAGCCTATAGTAGTCCACTGCTGGACATCGGCCTCCTTAATAAGCGCCATAGCGCCCTGTCTTCAGCTTGCCTCTACCAGCAGTCTGTCGCAAATCGTCATCCCACCTGGTCGGAGGGCGTCCTACACTACGTTTGCCGAAAATGATATTGAAAATGATTTATGGTAAATCACTTTCCATTAATTTTATCCCAATATGTTATTACACCCATTTTTGAAGTGTCTCAATTAAATTCTATTATAGTGCTAATAAACCACAAAAAATTTGTTCTGGTTGTTGTTTGTTTTGTAATTTGTATCGATAAGGGCCCAAAAATGCATTTAAAATTTTCATTTTCAGGTTGCGCGACGAAAATTCTGGACGCAGTCTGTCATATTGTTCTGTGGTTATGACGTCAGCTGGCTGCGTGGTACCTTTTTAGTTTGCCTTCACAGCCGTATGACATATTAACAATGCGCCTACTATTTCATGGTGTTTTCTTTGATTGTCTTGTGCAATTTTCTTTGATATTTTATGAAGTAAAACTAAAATTTTCCGACTGCTTTTTGCCTGAGCAATCTCAATAATATTTATGTACATTTAGACTTTTTTCCATATAGAGTTAAATACCATATTTCTTGTAAAACGCAGATAAAATTAAAAACGGTAGAAAAGTTCATCTTCCGCGCAATGTAAATTGTAGGCCCTTAAAAGGTGGAGTCGGTTTTTTAGCTGGAAGAAAAGCAAAACCCATGCAAAAAACTATTAAGACTGCTACGCAACACGTAGCGACCTCCTTGTAGCGGTCGTAGCACGAAGCTGTGCGCATAGTGCTTGAGCACGTCTTGTATCATGCATTATACAGGGTGTAACAAAAATGAAGGACCAAACTTAATGGAGGCATTCAGCTTCGATCACAGAACAGTTTTCGAATAGTAAATAAATAATGAAATTACCACTAGACTGATGTATGTGCTTATTTATTGTCAGGCCTGTTTACATCCCCTATATAACACAAAACACTTCCGTCGCGGGTTGTACCGCGGCGGTCAAGGACCCGCGACAACGTCGGAGTGGGCGAGACGCCTTAGATGCGGTAGGTGGCATTTTTTCTCGGTTCTAATCATTTATTGCCTAGTCTAGTGATGATTTTGTTTTTAATTATATTTTTAAACTAAAACTCGGACTTTTTTTAATTTTTTTTTGTTGATTTAGCTATAATCAAAGCTAGAGCATTGTATTGTATAATAATACAATACAATACAAAATTCTTTATTGTACACCACAAAATAAAGCAAAAAGAAACAGATATAAACATTAAACATAATAGTACAATGGGTGGCCTTATCGCTTAGCAACGATTTCTTCCAGGCTACCTTTGGCTGGAAAGAAACTTGAAAATTTAAGAAAGGCAGGGGTGTATACAACATAATACATAATAATAATTATTAAATATTCATAAGCAAGTAGAAACATAAATTAACATAAAAATACTTTATAACCTTTCCATAGAAATAACTAAAAAACTGGTAAAACATATTCCATTCTTTTGTTACGTGTACCCTTGTTATGATATAATTTTAAAATTATATACGAAATGGTTTGTCATGTACAGTACAGCAGATAAGAGAATGGATTCTTTATCAACCCCACTCAGCTATCAACTCTGTAGGTAGGTATGTAGTTGATTAACAATGAAAATCACAATCAAATAATAAAAACGATTTAAAACTAGTAGATATTTATAATTGAAACAATTCCGCTAACTACAAATTTTTCCATACAATCCACAGGTAGCTCAACTGATCCATATCAATACCAGTCGGAAGTGTCCCCAAGACGCTGGCTGCATTGCCCCGCTGTATAGCAATGCTGTTGCGTTACGCAGATACTCACCAGTTCTCGGGTCACTTCGTTGCTTCGAACCGACAAAGCCCACATATTTTTTAAGAGTAGGTAGTTGATTAGTTTAAAATACATCCCTCAACGTGTAACACATTGAAAATCAAAAGTATTTAAATGGAAACAATAAAAAACCCTCGGTGCCAATTTAAAAGTATTTAATTGACAACAATAAAAAAACACGACGCGGTGCTCGCTTTTTCACTTTTTTCGCAAAATGACGGAATATAGCCCTACTTAATGTAGTAACCAAGAACCTTATAGAACTCCAGACACGTATTTTGATATCTCATTTATGAAAATCGCGTCACGACGCGTGTTTTGATAAATGCGAGGTAAAAGATAGTGTCCGCTAATCACATTATACACTCGAAATATAGTATAGGGTGTCTCCAAATGAGTGCACAATACTGAAACAGGTTATTCACCTGCTACCGCAGATTAATATTCAGTGAACAAACCAAGCCGCAAACGATTCTTTTTTTTTTTGCATAATTTTATTTTATTACAACCAATGCCTTATATACTGTTCGACGACCGATGTGGCGCGGTGGACGAAGGTCTGCCTGCGACGCAGGAGGTTGCGGGTTCGATTCCCGCCCCGGGACAAATGTTTGTACGATCAGCAGACATTTGTTCAGGGTGTTCTGGTCGTTTTATATGTATAATAAAAAATATCTATCTATGTATTGTATTAAGTATATCAGTTATCTAGTACCCATAACACAAGCTCTGCTTAGCTTGGGGCTAGATAGTGCTGTGTGGGTTGTCCTGTATTATTTATGATAAGAAAAGGATCACATCAACTCGCAACCTTCGCGGGTTAAAATATAAAATGAGTAGGGACATCGAGCTACGAAATAACCCTTGCGCGTCAATAATTACTGAATGACCTTGCATCTGCCTTATTTTAGCCAAAATTTAACCATAGTAGGTAACCCTAAAACAACTTAGGTAGTATTTTTTTGTTTGAAAAGCTTACGTTATAGCTTACATTTTCCAGATATTCTGGAATCTGCGGACACATAATTTTCGAAGCACAGTAGGTACACCTATATATTGTACATCACCCAAGCGCGGGCACCATATGGTAATTGAGTCCCATTCGTAGTAATGATTGCAGAAATTAGGTCAATTTTCATCTGGAATATTGCACAGTCAAGTTTGTGTAATGTAAGGATTGAGCGTTGAATTCGTGCCAAATACAATTTTTTATTACAACTGCCGAGAGTGGGCGGTTTTTCAAAATATTAGGCGTTGTCCTAATTGGCTAAAGATCGTACGACTTAATGATGCGATTTCACACGATGAAATTGATCGTGCGATGGTCCAACAGGTGTCCTTAAATAGGCATCACGCGATGCCACATGTCAGATCTCAGTCAGTGCTCGCGCGATGATGAAACCAATTAGGACACTCAAAAGAGGTTTGTAGCTTTGATTGCACGATCAAACACCTTGTACGACCGATGTCAAGCATTTCCAGTGCTCGCGCGATAATTTGCAAGCTTCAACTGAGATACTCATAAGAGGCGAACCTATCGGGTTTGGTTGTGAACTGAAACTAGGCTTTGATCTCAGTATAGTATAATTAAATGTGGAAAAAAGATTAAGAAAAAAAATACGACAAAAACATGAAAGTACACTGTTTTGCACATAATTTGGTCAAGATATCAGGAATCCTGCGATCTAATGAAATGACTTATGTTTTGATTCGTAGGTTATTATTAATTATTTAGTTCCTTGAACCAGATTCTTTGTTTTCTTGTAAATAAACCAAAACTTGATTTTTGCGCGTACGCTGTCCAAATACGTAGTATTCCGCTCCTATGAACGCGCAATCCTATGACTACCCTTTTTACAAAAAGGCGCGTACTGTGCCTTCTTAATAATTAATGTGTAATATTATGTACCTACCTATGTTTAATCTCGTCCTGCGACGAAATCGCATCGTTCGTTCGTACGATCGACGTCAATTAGGACGCCGCCTTAGTGTTGGATGGAGTGAGTGGCCGATAACAGTTCAACCGCGTAGATCTGTTGCCGCGGTTAACGCTATTTATAACTTGACCACGCTGCTACTGCATGGTCGTACCTCTCGCTCGGTTGCTAGACTGTGATTGCTGAATCGAGTAGGGAATAAAAATGACATTTTTATTTTATTCGCATTGATATTTCACGTACATATACTTACCCTAAAGCTTGGAAGCACAATAAATAATTTTATAGTTTTTACAAAACAATAAAATTATTTATTGTGCTTCTTTTTTTTTTTAATTTTTGAGGGATAAATTCTATTTTTTTTATGGGACGTTCTCTATGCCTACTCTCCTTCTCCTTTTTTTGGAGTCGGTTTATAAGCTACGATATCTGCACAATCGAGATCTGTGTCGAGAATACACTACGAACACACATGGAAAAGTGGGTGTATGCCACTTTCCAACGTCCCGACCCGAAGTGTACCTATTCTAGACACTTCGGGACAACCTGCCAAAGTTTCTAACTATAGAAACACCCGAGCAGATGCACATCGATGCTCATTTGAGAACGTTTTGGTTTTAGAACAAGCTAGTCTTCGTAAGGGGCTTCATTATGCTAAAAATATGGCATGTGCTGGTGAGCGCTTGCCTTTATATCTATTGTACAGAGCAATCACAACCTTTATGTAACCTACTACCTACACTCAAGCCACTTTCAAGATAAAACAATTGTAAACACAGGAGAAAAATCCTAAATTCTCTTTTGGCGTCAATAATCAACAACAGGACTGTAATTTTTAGGTTTAATAGAGTCCCGCCGAAATCTAAATTTTTGTTACGTCGTCGGTCGCGTAGGCTGTTCCTAGGGATTATAAACGTTAAATCTCCAATCAAAATCTTTTGTGTCTTCGTGACGCGCAACGCGCAAGTTACTACCTACCAACGCATTCTACCATGGAGGAAGAATCACCATACAAAACATCCAACAATGACTAAAAAGGCGCTTTCAGTTCCATTTTCAAAAATAAATTCAAATGAGATGTGTATTCTTTGTAAATGGAACACAAAAAAGTCGAATCTTTATTCACGTCTGGTAACTAGCTGATGATTTCAAGCAAAAATGACTTTTTAACCCCAGACCATAAAAACGAATTGTACACCCGCTAAGCTACGCTATATTGACACACGTTTTGAGCAAGAGAAGTGAAAACATATTTGCTCACTAAAGCATAAAAAGGATATCAATATTTCACAAAAACATTGAATAGGGATTTCGTCCGTTCCTATGTTATTTCAGTAACAATGTTGGCTACTTCTTATTGGACTTCGCCTATCGCTAAGCCCTTATCTGTCCCAAGCAAAATAAAGCCTCTACCCGTAATAATATGTGCTTTTTATTACCTTTCTCTTTAGTTGATTCGACTACTGTTTGCTTACAACTATGTAACGTTTTTTTTCCTCCGTTGTCTGTCTGTCTGTCCGTTTGCAGGCTGTATCTCATGACCCGTAAAAAGAAGACGGTTGAAATGTTCACAGAATACCACCTTTGTATTATTCCTGCTGCTATAACAATTATTCTAGTTTAGATTTATAATCACAAAATTCGTCAACAGAGGTATCACAAACTGCCCAACGTAATTTTCGAAATAACCTTTTTATATGGAAAAATAAGACAAAATTGGTGGCGGCGCTATTTGAGTCGAGGTAGCGCATTAACTTAGACAATACCTATTGATTTAGTATGTACGTACACTCCCAAGCTTTGACTACTGTCGAACATTTTACGAGAAACGATCTCTCCTTTAAATGTTGGTTTACAATGAGTAGGGACTGACATGGCACTGCAAATTTCAATGGTTTTCCACGCCATCACCATCCCTACACCCTAATCTCACGATGCACGATGCTAAGTGGGCTCAACATGTTTTCTTTGTATACCCTCCTCTATGAGCCGCTGTCTCGGTATTCATTCCTTTCTAACCTATGTCGACCGTTTTATTTGGTTTTACACATTTGCAAATCTCATGCTGTTTTTTAGGGTTCCATACCCAAAGGGTAAAAACGGGACCCTATTACTAAGACTTCGCTGTCCGTCTAGCGTCTGTCCGTCTTTCCGTCTGTCACCAGGCTGTATCTCATGAACCGTGATAGTTAGACAGTTGAAATTTTCACAGATGATGTATTTCTGTTGCCGCTAGAACAACAAATACTAAAAACCAGGATAAAATAAATATTGAAGGGGGCTCCCATACAACAAACGTGATTTTTTTGCTCGTTTTTCTAGATAATGGTACGGAACCCTTCGTGCACGAGTCCGACTCGCACTTGGCCGGTTTTATTAATTTTTCTTATCATATTTTCTTACATGCAATGTTAGAAGCATTGGGCAATGTATGAAGTCTAGGCTACGAAAATGGGACGATTCAAGAACATTTTTGGCATAAAATTTCAGTTTCTTGACTCGTTCCACTGGATTCGGCCCAAAGTTGGACGAGTCGAGAACAACTCGGCCTAGCATACCATAGGCCGTATAGGCTGTAAAAGACGTAAAGCGCAGGATTTTTGAAATGACGACAGGTCACACGCACTATAATTATGCGATCATGCGATCGGCGAAATAGATTGAATTTGGCACGAGAAAAAAAGATACCGTACGATTGATTTTATATCAAATTAACTTCCCCAAATTGTCGATTTTGATTGATGGATATTCTATAAGAAAAGTTCGTATACCTAAAGCTGGGTTTGTAACAGGCTTTTTTGAGTGGTTTGAAAACACACAAATTCATTCAAGCCACTGTAGGTATCATCGTTGGCCAGGATGTTTATGTAAAGATATCTAAAGATATCGTCCCCTTGTTTTCTTAAGGAAAACGCCTTAAGGTGTAGAACCTTAGATCTTTTCCTTAAGAATAATTTCCGGGCCTGTTAATTGGCAAACCGCTTGTACCTATATTTTTATATAGGTGCGCTGCGCATGTCATTGGACTAGTGGTAGACTATCAAATAGGGTTTTAGGGATGATTTATATTAGACCGAGCTGTGCCCGGGGCGTGCCGTGTACGTGGCCCGGACGGGGCACGGATTTGAAATGTTACATACATTTTGTATGAAGCAGTTTATATTAAACAGTGCATGATCCGTGTTCCGTCCGGGCCCGTCTACTGAGTGCTCCGGCCCGCCCCGGGTTCGGCCCGGCCTGGACACGACCCGTTCTAATATAAATCATCCCCTTCACTGCAAGCGCATTGGCTATCTCTCTGGGTTTGTAGTTTCGTTCAGTTTGCATAGTGTAGAAAGAGATGCCCTCTATTTCAACGCAGAAAGACAGCTGTTAGCCATTTATCTATACTAATAATAATAATATTATGAAGAGGAAAGATTTGTTTGTTTGTTTGAATTGGTTCCGACACTTCTGAACCGATTTGAAAAATACTTTCACCATTAGAATTCTACATATCCCTGATGAACATAGGCGATAGAATATACCCGTGCGAAGCCGGGGCGGAACGCTAGCTTATAGTAAAAATATTATCTATGCATTGTACTGTATGATGTATATCAGTAATCTAGTACCCATAACACAAGCTCTGCTTAGCTTGGTGCTAGATAAGGACGAATTATTTGTCCAATTTTTATATATATTTATAAATTCATCATCATTATCAGCCTATATTAATTAGTCCACTGCTGGACATAGGCCTCCCCTAATGAGCGCCATAGCGCCCTGTCTTCAGCTTGCCGCATCCAGCATCTGCCAGCAGTCTTTCGCAAATCATCATCACACCTGGTCGGAGGGCATCCTACACTACGCTTGCCGAGTCGCGGTCTCCGCTCAAGAACACATATTTATATATTATTATAATAAAATTATATTTAGCGCTCTGACGGAGAAGTACAAGCTGAAATGAACGTTATTGCGTGTGTTGCTCCTAGAATAAAAAAATTATTTTTATCGGGCTCAAGAAGATTGGTCAGAAGAACTAATTTATTTTGGCAATAAATAAAACTAGAGCTACAGAACTAGGGAATTGTGAGTATGTTTACCCGACTGCAAAGAGTCTACATTGTGTTAAAGATCAGAGAGTGCGTTGCTCTCCGTTCTGATAACTCTATTTATATCTATCTCGTGTCTCGAATGCGCTCCGTGAGCCAATCGAAAACAAACGAGAGCACCAATAATAATGCTGGACAATCAACACAGCATCATCTAGTAGCTATGCAGAGCTTGTGTTATAGTTACTAGATTACTGGATTAGTGGCATTTCGTGCGCTGTCATTTTCGAGTAGTCACCCAAATATGTCCCGTTTCGTGCGTTCAGCCACTTGTCAAAAAAGTACCCCAACCTTTTGTGAATCTCGTGCGTCGAGTAATTTACTTAGATACTCGTAGATACTGTTTGATTATAATTTAATTTAATTTTTATTCTGGACAATTCACACAGCATTATCTAGCCCCAAGCTAAGCCGAGCTTGTGTTATAGGTACTAGATAACTGATTTACATATTAAAATACAATTCATAGTTGATTTTTTTATTATACATAGAAAACGACCAGAACCCCCTGACCAAATATCTACAGATCGTACAAACAATTGCAACCTCTTGCGTCGCAGGCGGACCTTCGCCCACCGCGCCACCGAGTTCGCCATATAATAATTAATCATTTAATTTTTGTTTTATTTTTTGTGCTTTTAGTGTTTGTGTTTAAATTATAATTAATTAATTAGTGTAATTGGCAATCGCCGCCGTTCTGATTAAATAAATAAATGATGATGATGAAATGAAATAGGAAATACCCAGAACACCTGGTACAAATATTCGCATACCGTAAAAACATTTGATCGAAGGCGCGAATCGAACTCGCAACCTCCTGCGTCATAGGCGGTCCTACTCCCGCCGTGCCACATCGGTCGTCGAATAATAACAGGGAACGTGGGCCACAAATAGTAACATTATGTTAGAGATCGTAGGTAAATATAATGTTATGGTTCATTGAAGGTTACCGACCTACACTCTGATGAACCATTAATTTTATTAATTTCTCATTTCAATTCAATAATTCAATGAATATTATTCTGATAAATAATTGCTCATGTGCTCTATAATAACCTAGGTTGGTGTAGTGGGCTGTTAAGTAATTCATATTAAGGTGTGGAGTGAACCTCTAAAATCCCATAGAAATGTATTTTCCGATTAATTTGTAAACTACAACCTTTATTGCAATTAAATTTTACATACATAATTGGATAAGCAATAGCTATGTTTGTAGTACAAACATAAATTACAAACATAAAACAAACATGATTATGTATTTTGAAAAACCAAAATGGTACAAAGTTTGTACCATTTTGGTTGTCGCCTACCTAATCGAAACGAACTAATTTGATGGCATTAAAAAAGGTGCCGGCAATTTCATAACGATCGAAATAACAAGGACGGCACTAGTTTTAATGCTGTCAAATTAGTATAGTTTCGATTTGGCGACATCTGAATTGACACCATAATGACTTAAACTAAACAGTGCCAGTTATTAAGATGGGGGCGAACCTCTATTTAATTAAGTAAGTAGATAGATAGAAAATACTTTTATTGCAAACTAAAAAAACAATTGACAAAAGAAACAAATATAACATAACTGACAATTGGCGGTCTTATCGCTCAAGAGCGATCTCTGCCAGACAACCTGGTATGGATGGGATCATTGGATATAATTATGGAGATCTGTGTGCATGTAATGGTACTACTAATATAGATTAGTAGTACCATTATGTATTTTTAAGTAGTACCAAAAATATATAATATAAACACATACAATGTAACATACAATAATTTCAAAAATACATACATACCTAACCTATAAATATATGCCTATTATCTACAAATACAATATGGAAAAAAGGACGTATTCAGTGATAACAGGACAAATAGTGTTCCTTTACCATAGCCTTGAAAATTGGTAGTAACTTAGCACACATTACAGTGACCGGCAATGCGTTCCATAGCTGGACAGCCGGGACAGTAAATGAGTTGCCGTAGAAAGTAGAAGAGTGGACAGGTGTTTGGAGCGAAAGGGTTTCAGAAGAGCGAAGAGAACCTGCTTTAAGATTATGTGGGTTCGGAAGATAGAAATAAAATATTATAAAGAAGAGAGTAAAGAGTTAGAATGTGAGAATTTCGCCGTAGCCGTATGGGTAGCCACTTGAGCTTCCTGCGGAACTCTGAGACATGATCATATTGGCGCAAGCCATAAGATATAATGATAATGCTCTGCTAGCCGAATTTCGGTCCCATGATGTAAATAACACTTTACTGTAAATTAAAGTTAGTCGTCTATTCGTCGTTAGTAATTATCTAGTTACACAATAATCAGTTCAACTTTGACCTTATTAAGCGTCTAGTAATGTACACACACAAAATTATCTAATGTTCAGCAAATACGCGTCGATAACGATATTAATTAAATATTTATACTATGATAATTTTATTCTTGAAGCATCCAACGCGCTTTGAACGATTTTATATTCAGTCTTTATCTGGTCGCCAGAAAGTGTGTTTACTTTGAGATATTAGGAGTCACGCTGGCATGTGATGTTTTTCTGAACGTATAGTAAGTGATTGGTTGGCCCAGTGTGCTCGCGCTGTAGAGCGACACGGACGATACTACACACGCGCGCGCCCGATTGCTTGTTTGTCGTCGCTTAACAATCATGTTTTTGTAGACTTTATACAAAGAATCGTAGTTCGTTTACTTAAAATAGCTTTTACTTGGTTTCTACAGATAAATAACGTGAGTACATAATATTTAAAAACAATTCTGGCTGCCAAACAATTACATTTTTATAAATATTTTGATGTAAGTTTAATTGGGAAACAGAACGAATGATTTGCATGATTTGTACCATTTGTTATGTAAATTAATTATTGGCAAAAATATACATAATTTATTTTCAAATTGTTTTGTTTCTTACAAATTATAAATTGTTTTTTGCTATAGATATATTCCTATAGCAACATGTTTTTCCGTGACCTCGAATAATGCCGGTATGTACGAGTAATAAACGTTGTTGTTTACTGAAAATATCACGTTCTTTATGTGTGATATCTCAAATGATTCAATAAATTGAGCGTGTACCCAGTTTCATTACTGATACCTAGATTTAGAAATAGCCGTTACTTGAGATATGGGTACGTTTACGATGTAGAATAGAAAGAAATAGAAAGAAAACAAATTCGTTCGAATTACTATGCGTTTTGTTTGAGCCGTGTAGGGAATTATCCAGGTTTGTCTTACCTTACACCACACAATAATTTTTGCACATCAAGCCGTTGTTGTTCCTGCGCCTGACCTCGGACGTATTGGTCTGCCGCCGTCCCATCGGATTATGAGAGTGAGGGAAAAGAAAGTGCACCATGTGTTTGCGCGCACACTTGTGCACTACAATACATATTATGTACTGCGCACCTGGCTAGTCTCAGTCTCCGAGACTTACCGTGGTCAAAATTCGGGCATCAACTTCAACAGTATTTTTTGTCTCTTTTCGCCTTACCTAAATAAGCTAAAACCCACATTCCTGCAGCTTGTAAGGTTAATCATTATCTGAGTTTGAGCCAAATTTTTAAACCTCGGACTTCAAATTCGACCCACGCTCGTGCCCTCGAAAGATCCACTTGTTTAGTCCGCGACACTAATAATAGATTCTAACTATCGTTGCCTATTCAAGGTCTATGTTACATTGTACGAATACAGGTTGTCACGAAACTCAACGTCAAGCCGAAAATGGAAGACAGTTGGGTTCATGACAGCCAAGAAAAACCACAAATTCATGAGTCTATATCCAAAGGATTCTGAGTTATAGGCTTTTTTACTGAAAATCAGAAATTCTCTGCCCGGCGCCAAACTTTTCTCAGTGACTACAGATGTCAATATTTTCTGATTTTTGTTTCAGTATTACAAACTCAAATAACTCAATTAATATTAGTAAGAAATAAAAACATTATGTCTATAGTTTTCAAAAAAATATTAGTTTAGTTTTGTTTTTGTATCAATAATTTTCGATACGTTATTTTTGACTCTTCATATTGAAAACAAAGTGCACCACGATAGGCTGCCATGTTCTCTTATAAGTTGGCGTTATACAAAAATAAAAATCATAAAATAATGATATCTGTAGTCACAGCATAGAAAAGTTTGGCCCCGTGCAGAGAATTTCTGATTTTCAGTAAAAACTCGGAAACCATTGGAGATATACCCATGAATTTGTGTTTTTCTGGGTTGTCATGAACTCAGCTGTCTCTCGTTTTCGACTTGACATTGAGTTTCGGGACACCCTGTATAAGTAGTTGTAAAAGATATTATTATTATTTAAAGATTTATACGACAAAAAGAGTAAAAAGTTGATATTAGCTTTGAACGTAAATGACGCTTTCACATTCGGACCGAAAGTTTCCATACGAGTAGTTCTAGGCCTGATATAAAACATAAGACTACTGATGCCAAATCAGTTCCCATGGGATTGAAATATCCAATAAACGTTCTCATAGAAACCAGGCGTGCGAAGCCACGGGTAGAAACTAGTTTACCATAAATATGGAGGTGTGTGACTTGTGTGTGTGTGGAACTTGATTATTTCATGACATAGCAACAGTTTACCAACCAGACACTGTCTGTCTGCCGGTCTATCTAATCTAGTTATGTACTCTACCTATTGATAAACTTGTTAGTTATTCTGTTGTTATTAACTGCGAGCAAGGTGTTTCGTGCTCCTATCCTGACTATATATCAAAATGTCAAATTATACAAGGTGTCACAATATATTATGGAAAGTAGGCGACTAGGCGTCTATCTGCCTTTGATATATTGTAGTTAACAGCACGGTTGTAGAAACTTCGGTGGGGATTGAGAAAGCGTAGCGAACTTATGTCTTTTGAGAGAAAGTTAAAAATTTTGTTGAGCTCACGACAATATGGAACCATGGTTCGTTCAGACTTTTTCCTGAAAGTGAGAATATTAATAGGCTACTTGACTACTACTGTGAAATAATTCTAACGTACCTATTTGCTGATAAAATAATGCAAAATGTAGATAATAATATTTCTTCAAGGCCAGTCGTATTAGTTATAAAAACGAATTTTAAAGTTTGAATAAAATAATGTCGCGCCAAAACGATAATCCTGTCATGGCTCCCGTGACTTGACTCGATGACGTCATACCACACCTAACCAGAAGAAGAACAACAACCACACGCACTGTAATCTGTGATTGGTGTGATGTAAATAACGCAGCGCGTTTTCGATCACGTGATCATATATCAAAAAATGTATAATTTTAATCCCGGTTTTTACCTAAAATAGTTAATTTAGTTTTTTTGTTTGTTCACTTATTTTTTAAATAAAAATCGCATTGTTACGTTGTCACTGACTAGGATGAAAACAATTTGCAACTTATTTTCAATGTAGTCAAATAGCCTATTGACATCTCGAAGATATCCGTGACAGGGTTTTTGGGATATTATTTGGAACTGCTTTTATTTGTCCTTTATTGCGATTAAATCATTATTGTCTCAATTTTTTGGGCTTTAGTAACTAAATAGCTGGACAATCTTCAAACGCAGGTCTATCGAGTATAAAAAAAAAATCCGCACAGCTACTATTTATTTAAAACTTGGATCATACGTTGCATCATAAACTTAATCATACAGGGTTCACAGATCATTTCCACACCTCTATTTGACCCCATACAATGTGCACAGAGAAGAAAATAGAGATATATTTTTGTTACCATTTTGTCTTCTTGTTTCTTTTTGTTCTGTACAAAAATACATACATACATACATTAAACGCAGATTTAATAATTACAGAAGCCCATTACGGGCTACCTACCATATTACTGCTGGTGTCTGGCGAAAATTGCGTCTGTTTTCTTTCTTTTGTGTTATTTCTTGCCTCTATAAACCTTTTTGTGGTTTAACTTAGCAAACGAAGAATACTTTTAACGTACATCAGTTAACGGTATCGCTAATAAAAAAAAGTAAAGTAAAGTTCATTCATAATTAATAGTCACTAATAACATGTGGGTTAAGATTGCAGGTACATCAGTGTATCTAAGTGTCAATTTAGGTACCCGTGGTCAAGTGACTAAGTACTGCATTACGGCAAGAAGTCTTATTAAAAAAAACTACATAAACGTGCGTAAAATTTTGAGTTGTGAGCAAGATTTAGAATTATAGGCAGGTTTCTTCTAAGTATCAAACAATGTTGAAGCGATTTCAGGTGAAAAGGGAAGTTAGGTATTTAAAATAAAACGTCAAGTGCGAGTTGGAGTCGCGCATCAAGGGTTCCGTACAACTGTGTACTCGTAAGTAATCAAACATTTTTTTTGTGAATTAACAACGAATTTACGGTTTTTAGATTTTTTCCTTTACTTGTGCTATAAGACCTTGCTTCTTGTCAAATTTCATGATTCTAGGTCAACGGGATGTAACCCTATAGGTTTTGTGTGCATGTGCTTCCCTTGGAAAATTCAAAAAAATTGAGCATAAACGGCTGTAACTTTTGATTGCATTGACTTAGAAGTTTGATTTATATCACGGCTCCAAGAAGTTACGAACTTGAGTATATGATGTGAATTTCCCCTCCACGCGTTTCTGAGAAAAGAGGGTTGATAGATGGACAACAAACGGAACAACTTACTTAACTTAACGGACAGACGGAAAACGAAGTGATCCTACAAGGAATCCTTTTTTCCTTTTGAGGTACGGAACCCTAAAAATAGGTTCTGTGATTTCTGCTTATAAAAATTATGTAGTTTTGCTCATATTGTAACCCATTTACTATGCACCGGTAAAACAAACTACAAATGGTCGTTTTTGAGTCAAAAAGTCCATAACTTTAGTCTATTGACATTATGAGCTTTATTGCTAAATCAACATTATGTCCAAAACGACAATTGATTCAAAGTTTGGTTTAGCAAAGATTCATAGAAAATGGCTTATGATGTGCGCAAAACTTCTTGATTGTTATCAAAATAATATTTACAGAACCCAATAGTTAGTAGAACCTATAGGAAATAATAAAACCCGTTTTTAGGCGTGATTTACCATTACGTCGTCGTCTAGAAAGTCATAATAAGTACCTGCCCGAAAAGAATGTCTTTATACGCTATTAGGCACAGTAATAACTCATTTCAACACGTTGAGCTCAGGTGTATGTCAAGACATAAAATATTGTTCTCGACAAAACGTTAATTCTTCGGCTGCAAAAATGTCTCAACCGCTTATAAAGTAGGCTCCGAGTTTTTCGTGCAGTGATTTATGTTTAATTAGACTGTCCTTCAAATTTTTACGTCATTCTAAAACAAATTTACGAACTTAGGGAGCTTCGGGGAAAGCTCCGAAGTTTGGAAACAATTACGAGTTCGCCAAAACAGAATACGTAGATCCTCAGGACTACAGAACCAGTTCAAATACGATGCCATACAATGTAGGTAGACATCAATAATAGTGATAAGGAACTGGTCATATCGGAATACTGTGACCTCCCTTTATTATTCGTATCACGTACTGATACTTAGGTGTTTGGTTGAAGAGATTTATCATGTTGCTTTTCTACCCAGTTAACAACAGCAATAAGCATTGTTTTAGTGATAAGAAGCCACTTGCGTTGCTCTTGGATTTAGACTGGTTTCATTTTTGTACTTATCACATAATTCATTACGAGTAGGTAGCTACAATACGTATCGATGGAAATGTCAAATGGAATTCAATATTACATACTATTGGATTCCATTTGAAATATGTGTTTTGTTACTTACTATTTTTAAATAAACTAGTGGTCAGTTCCAGTCTATCAGAAACTGCAGTGTTATTTCGTTTGAAGTTCAAGATAATTATTTGATGAAGATATCAACAGAATAGCACAAAGTAAACTAGTTTCAGGTAGTTTTTAATTAACTGTCGTCGCCTTTGTTTGCGAAGCTCTTTCAGTTCCTACCTTTCGTTCCATTTCCTGGCCTATAATGATTAAACGACATCGATCGGCTCGGGCAGGGCAGGCGGTCATTGGTCACATCTGCAATATTTGCCACGAATTAATTTCTGTAAACCTCCTCCGTAATATATTAGATGCGAGATCGGCCACGTACGGTAATTAATATCGTAAAGCCGATTATCACACGGGGGATGTGTCGTTGTAGAGAATTGTAGATTATGATCTTTTCCAACCAACAAAAAACAACTCAATTTGGCTATATGTTTTTTATTTATGTACCTAGGTTATTCGATATTTTCGTCAATTGGTGTCTTTTTAGGATTTCGAGATCGGTTTCGAAACCGATCTCGAAATCCTAAAAATACGACCGAGGACTCTCTGTCCGTCCTCTTTATTTCTTGAATATCTCAGTAACAACCGCAGCTATTAACTTGAAATAATAATAATTTGAAATAATAATAAATTTGAGCGCCATTACTGATTAAAAAAAACATGTATATTTTCGGCTTCAAATTGTGATATTGAAATTTTAAAAGAGACCTAATGGGCGCAAATTGGATATCAAATGATATCATCAAGGATATCAGTTTGTACATTTCAAAACCTTTTTTGAAATTTCAGTGGGTTTCATACGTTTTAAAATATTTTAAAAAAGTAATAAAATATGACCACCGACGTTTGTGGCGCGATCCGTCTGAAATGTATGTAGCGTTTGTAGATGGATCAGGAAAAATATGGGGAAGTCTGTACATATAACACTAAACAGATTAAAAAATAAGGGGGAAGGAACAATCTTCGAAAGGGGGGACTACCTACCCGAATGGGGTATCAAATGAAAGGTATCAGTTAGATATTTCAAAACAGTTTTTCAAATGTCTGTAGGTTTCATACTTTTTTAAATATTTTGAAAAAGTCGAAACATTTACCCCCTTATCTCCAAGTTTGCAGAGGGACCTAACTGAAAGGAACCTACTATTTATCGGTATTAATTAAATAACAAAGTCAACCAAAACGGATACCTATAGTACATATTTATATAATTGACAAATGTTCGAAACCCTCGGCGCGCGAGTTACACTTGCACTTGACGGATCTTGTTTAATTTTGTTATAGAGAGGTTTTGCCATAAAAACTTTATTCCCCGAGGGATTACGAATTAGTCCGTAAAAACAGTTCGTATAAATATCCCGTTTAAAGTAGGTTTTAGTATTAGTTAATTTATTATTTTACAGCATCTTTAGGTAGCATTGAAATAAAAATTAACAGCTATGAAGCTATTCAAAGAATTCTTAAAAAATAATTTGCAGTATACCCGCTTTATGTACACTAATTTAGAAAGGGACGTGTAAAGTTGTAAAAAGGGAACTAATGAAATGCATAGCGTCTACCCAACTCTACTTGAAATGTTCATCGGAGCTGGCTCCAGGCGTTGCCAGCTATAAACCACGTCAATCGTCTCATTTTATAAGGATCATTAAAGTCATTACGCTAGGGTCCGTTTATAGCCGTTTTCGCGAAAGATTTTTTATGTAAAACTCAGAATTTTCGGTAGGTGTAAATGATTTACGTTAAGATAAAAGTAATGAGAATCAAAACGGTGTTTGTTCGGCAATTAATTAGTAGAGTAGAAAATAATACACATTTTATACACATACGATATTGCTAAAAACTACCGGTGAATACCTATTTTGCCTGTAAATATTAAAAAACAGTACTGAATTCTGCCGACTTCGAAAATTTTAGGGAACTTATTTAATTTCTTAGAGATTGATTATCCAGAATGCTTATGCAAACTACTTATGCACTATAATACAAAAACCTTAGTATTGAGATGTATTTAACATGAAAATAGTATATAAATTATAGTAAACCACAGTAACTCAGTCTGTCATACTTTTTATCACGGAAAAACGTGTTTAATGCCGCGGGCAGAAGCAAAATCGATTACAACTTCTTGATAACAAACTCGATTGTCATAAAAAATCGAATCGGTAGAGCATTAGGACATGACAATTTAATTGTCAGTCGAACTACCAAAAATAAAATAGGTAGTTTTATAGAATAACTTTAATCATATCATGCTCCTTATACAGAATAATTGTATCTATGGTATGGTAGTTGTTGAAGAGTCCATAGAGATCGTCAGCAAATATATATTACATTTATATTCGAAGGTTTTTGTATTATATTGCATAAGCCTTCGCCCTCTTTCTCTGGATGGTAATCTCTAAGAAATTAAATAAGTTCCCAAAAATTTTCGATTTCGGCAGGACTCGAACCTGCCGAGGTTCGAGTCCTGCCGAAATCGAAAATTTCTACATACCTAGATTCTTGTATTTATGTTTTTTGTGTTTCAGATAAACCAAATTAGAGGTAGATTACGAATCTAAGCCTCATGAGTACCTATATTTATTTCAGACAACAATGACTCCACCCACGGAAGGTACGGAGCCCCCAAGCGTGATGGTCTTGGACGGTGGTTTCTCAACCCAGCTGTCCTGCCACGTGGGCCATGTCATCGACGGAGATCCATTGTGGAGCGCTCGTTTCCTCCACACGCACCCTGAAGAAGTTGTCAACACTCATCTGGACTTTCTTAGAGGTTCGTTCGGTTTGGCTTTTTATAACAAACGTGCGTCCAGATTAGGTAACATGTCCTATAACTTCGATAAAATATTTATATATACGTTATTCGACATGATTTTATTGCATGGTTAGATAGTTTTTATAATGTCGGTGAAGTTAGCAGAGCATCTTCCAGCAGAGCATAAATAAATGAGAGTTCTGTTGGCGTGCAGGTGAGTTCTATAGTTCCTGATACTTTTCAGGAATAGTTCTGGCGTTTTTACAAAAAAAAAGAAGTTGAATTATGCTCTGCTAACTTCGCGTAGCAGATCATTTTTCAAAATTCGAAAAAAAAATAGGTAGCAATAAGCCTTTTCATAATTTAAACAGTTCCTGATTGTTTTTAGAAATAGTTCCGGTGTTTTTACTACACAAACTTCAATTTAAAGATTTCATCAAGTACATTTTTGTTCGAGTTATAGGTTATTTAGATGGTTTTTATTTAAATAAAATAGTACTTAGGACGAAATAATTTTTTTTTGTAAATAGAGTTGTTAGTGGGTACTAATATTTTTAATTCATCAATAAAGTAGGT
This sequence comes from Eupithecia exiguata, assembly GCA_947086465.1. Taxonomy (NCBI): domain Eukaryota; kingdom Metazoa; phylum Arthropoda; class Insecta; order Lepidoptera; family Geometridae; genus Eupithecia; species Eupithecia exiguata. Next base: position 7,458,112 of record OX352229.1, read on the forward strand.
ACATAGGTATACAACATTTTTATTTTTTTGTCGATAATTTTTGATCTGGTTTTCACTCACTGTTTATTGCCAAATATTCAAGATAGACATAGACATAGACATTCATTTATTTGCTGATGCAGTAAAAAACATAAGTAGGTACATAAAAATATAGTTTAAGAAAAAAAAAAAAGTAACAGTTTAACATCGAGAACATAAACAATTTCACAAAACATTTTTCAAAAAGACTGACTGTGCCGTGTTACAGCAGCAAAAAGATAAGGGAAGTACCTTAAAGGTTTTTGGTCTATGGCGATAATCAATTTTTTTTGTGTATATACAGATTTGTGTATTTACTACAGGTTTTGGATATTTACCTTTACTTGTGCTTTAAGACCTTGCTTCTTGCCAAATTCCATGATTCTAGGTCAACGGAAAGTACCCTATATAGGTTTATGGTCCATAAGGAGAATCAAACATTTTTATCCTATAAGGGTTCCTTTTGTCCTTTCCTAAGGTACGGAATGGAACCCTAAAAACGAAACGAAACAATTGCGTATTTGGAGATGTAAAATAGGCCTCCAGTGTATGACAGAATGTGACTTTAACCATGGACTAATTGTTTATGCTTTAACCGAACAAGGGAAAAATTATAGCTACATGCGAATGGAATTTTCGCTCCCTCCACTACCTGAATACGCACGTAGGTATGTACTTCCTTGCACGTGCTGACAAATACAAGATACGTCTGTTTCGACAATCTTATCTTATCAAAGTACCTACCTTATCATCTATGTCTCAATTATCTCTATAATACTGATACCGAAGTATAGCAACTTAGGTAATGATAGGTCATCTACCCTTGTTTACATGCACTTATAAGGTAAATAAACCAGTAACGCATACATAAATGTGTCCTTATTGTAATAAATAATACTGATTAAGTCGACTATTTAATTTATCGTTGCTTATGTCGAAATAACATTATTTCACTTGTGCTTATGTTCTAAGATAAGCGGCTGTTCCGCACTCTTGGTCTGTTTTATTTCTGTAAAACCTACTACTATAAGGCCCGTGTTATGAAAGTTTGCTAAGTCATCGATCTCGGCTTGAATAACGCTTTTCTATGGTATTAACGTCAATCAAGCATAGATCTTATGACTGAGCAAGCTAGATCTATGACTGAGCAAGCTTTCATAATACGGGCCTAAGAATGATTGAAAGTTCATTAGGAGACAAATTGGTATAAGTCGCGTATATCAATAAATAAATAATACAGGACAATCCACACAGCATTATCTAGCCCCAAAATTTAAGCAGATCTTGTGTTATGGGTACTAGATGACTGATATACATAATATAATACACATTTCGTCACCAACCAAGCAGTATCTGTGTAACCTAGCTCCGTAATAACCCTTGTTTATAAATGTTAAAAGTGCCGTAAACATCACAAATCTTACACCCTTAGACGCGTCTAGCTGCGATCTATCCAACGATAAAATAGTAAAGTGTTAATACGCAAGTGTCGCGGAATAAATCAAGGAAATAGTATCTGATTTACCATTCAACAATTCCTAATTGAGGGCAGTTTTAAAAAAGTGGTGAGTGATTAACAAGACAATACACTCATTGTACCACCTTCACCTTCTAAACTCTATCAACATTCCTGGCACCTGTACGGCCTTTTCGGCTATTGAGTCATAACATCTCTGGCGTGGACGTACCAGGACCGAAATAACGATCTAATATAAGCAAGCGGAGGGTGTTCGCGCCATCGTAAGGCTCTACTTTTTGCATCTTTCCCATTCAACAAAAAAGATCGACAGTAGCGCAGGTTCGCGCCCCCATGTGATTTTACTTTAAACGAAAGGACGCAGGACCGTTTTAGAAAATGAATTGTTCGGCTTGTAACAAAAAAGTAACCCGGCAGGACAATTTCTTGGAGTGTAGCCAGTGTCACTCTCCGTATCATATCGAGTGCCTGAACATAACTAGAGAGCAATTCAATGTGTTGACAAGCGAATTTCAAAGGGGTTGGACTTGTCCAGCGTGCAACAATATTACCAAGCGTACAAAGTCAAATCTGAGCACCCCTGTTCGCCAGGGTCAAGTACCTACAGTGGACGACTCAATGAACATGTCTAGCGAAATAATGAACCCCACGCTGTTACTCTCTCATAACGAAGACAATCTTGTTACGATGGATAAAATTAGCGCGTTATTGGAAAATACCTTAGATCAAAAGCTCAGCTCTTATCTATCAAATTTTGTGGAAAATTTTCGAAAATCGTTAAGAGATGACATCAAGAAAATGGTTCGCGCCGATATAGAATCGATAATGAAAAACCTGAAGGACGATTTTACCACTACGACTAATTTTATTTGTGAAGAGCAGACTTCTCTCAAGCAAGAGCTAGAAAAAAAAACTCAAGCCATGAAAGCACTCGAGGTTGAAAACACGCATCTCCGTAGTGAATTGGGTTTGGTGAATAATCGACTTTCTGTTATCGAGAAACTGTCTCGCAATAAAAATTTGGAAATTCAAGCGGTTCCTGAAAGTAGAAACGAAAACCCCACCGCTCTATTTCGCAACCTTTGCAAGTCGCTCAACTTAAACATTAAAGACGACCAAATCTACTCATGTCATAGAGTAGCTAAGATAAATAGTGCCTCCGATCGGCCACGCAACATTCTTGTGTCACTAACCAACCCGCGACTGAGAGACGAAGTCCTTTCTGCGTGTCATCGGTACAACCGGGCGCATAAGGATGAGCCACTCAACACGACGCACCTCGATCTTCCTGTGAAGCGGCTCCCGATCTACGTCAACGAACATCTTTCGCCGGAGTGCAAGGCTCTACATGCGGCCGCGAGGAACGCAGCCAAAAATAAGAAATATAAATATGTGTGGGTGAGATATGGTCGTGTGTATATGCGTAAAGCGGATAACGCGGACTGCGTCCTTATAAAAAATATAGAGTGTATCAACAAACTTTTATAATTAATTAATTGTTATTAACTTTGCTATCAACAATCTTAAAGATCTATCAGCTTAAGTAGAAAGATTTTTACCGGTTTTTATTGTAATTATTTAATATTGTATATCTAATTTTCCGTACGTATATATTGTAATAATTCTAAAAATTTTTTCAATGTTAATATTTTACCAAAACGTTAATCGCATAAGAACTAAAATTAAGGAATTTTATCTTAGCATACTTAATTCAGACTATGACATTATTTGTATTACTGAAACAAATCTTAACGACACTATTTTTGATGACGAGCTTTTTGACTCTAGGTACAATGTGGTAAGGCGAGATCGACTCGATTCTTGTGTTGGTAAGACTGAGGGCGGAGGTATTCTTATAGCCATAAAAAAAAACTTCAGCTACATTCGTCAGAACTCATGGGACTGTGAAGTGGAAGACCTGTGGATCACTGTTCTTCCAAACTCAATTAATAACCTTAAATTAAATATCTGCTTATGCTATCTCCCCCCTGACCTGCCTCTGGCTTACTTTGAAAAGTTTTATTTAAATCTTCAAAGTGTTGTTCTTAATTGCTCTCATAACGGTGAATTTTTGTGTTTGGGAGACTTTAATACCCCGGACATACATTGGTCACTTTCTTCAGACAAACGTAGTATGATTGCTGATCATTCTCATGGTCACAAAGCCAACCTACTAATGGACACCGCGTTATTATGTAATTACTCTCAATTTAACATTATACCGAACAAAAATGACCGTTACTTAGACCTCATCTTCTCAACCCTTAGCACTATTCAAGTTTGTGAGGCCGATCCTATGAGTCGTACAGACCACCATCATCCACCATTAAATATTGAAATAACCTCTCAAAAAAACGCTCAAAATGGCTCTTTTAAAAATAAGAAGCGAAGTCGCCGTAACTATCGAAAATGTAATTTTTCGGACACATGTAGTGATCTTGATGCCGTCGACTGGGAGAATACGTTGACTTTGGTTCGTCGGGATGTTCTCACAGTGAACGATATGGTAACAATATTTTACGACAAGCTCATGAGCATAGTTAATAAACATACTCCACTTACTAGTGATGACACCAATAGGTATCCCCATTGGTTTTCGTCGGCCCTCAAACGCAGTCTTCAAGAGAAATCCAAATTTCATCGTCGTTTTCGAACTTTCAAAAACCCGCGGGACTACGATACGTATTCAATGTTGCGCCGTAGATGTAAAAAGCTAATAACCGACGATTACAATAATTTTGTATCTTCTGTAGAAACTTCCTTAGATGGCAACATCAAAAGTTTCTGGCGTTTCATTAATGGTAAGAAGTCCTCAAACAACATCCCTTCTACACTCAAATACGGAAATTTAATATCATCGGATCGCCAGGAAGTTTGTGAACTTTTCTCTAACTATTTTAGCTCGGTTTATGAAAAATCTGAACAAGTTACAAACTTAATCTCTGCGTCTAATAACCCCAATGCTGCTCTATGCGATGTAGTTATCACTCCATATGAGATTTTGCGTAAGATAGCTCGTCTTGATCCTAACAAAGGTGCTGGTCCCGATGGTATCCCCCCACATTTCATTAAGAGATGTGCTAAGTCCCTCAGCACTCCTCTCTGCATTATTTTTAATGCATCTCTTCAAGCTGGGGTTTTCCCATGCATGTGGAAAACAGCCCATGTGACTCCGATCTTTAAATCGGGAGATAAATCTTGTTGCGAAAATTATCGGCCTATCAGTATACTTTCATGTTTTGGTAAACTATTTGAGTCAATGGTATATGACTCTCTCTACTATCACTTAGAGCCACTTCTGTCACCTCGCCAGCATGGATTTATTAAAAAGAGATCCACGACCTCAAACCTCTTGGAGTTCAAACATTACCTGTGTGGAGCGTTTGCGAGGACTGGACAGGTCGATGCTGTATACACGGACTTCTCCAAAGCGTTTGATAAGGTGAATCACTCGGCATTATGCATCAAACTTTGCTCATACGGAATCCATGGTAACCTTTTGCGTTGGGTAGAGTCATACCTCTACCGAAGAAATCAACTTGTGGCTATCAAAGGGTTTACTTCGTCGCCTGTTGTGGTAACATCTGGAGTTCCCCAAGGTTCCCACCTTGGAACATTGTTTTTTGTAGCATTTATTAATGATCTCATCGATAAAATTAGGAATCCCTGCTTGTTGTACGCCGATGATTTAAAAGTATACTCTACCATCTCTTGCATTAATGACTCTGTAGTCCTTCAGGCTGACCTGAATGCCATTGATGAATGGTGTAACATTAATCGTATGTTTCTAAATGTTAATAAATGCTTCGTAGTTTCTTTTACAAACAAGAAACAAAAAATTTTAGCAAGCTACAAACTGAAAAATCATTTTCTCGAAAGGAAATCTACCGTTAAAGATCTCGGAGTTATTTTCGATGAAAAGCTTGGATTCCATTACCACTACGACTATATCTCAACCAGATGCTCAAAGCTACTTGGTTTCATTACTAGATCCACAAGAGACTTCAAGGACCCACGGAGTCTCATCTGCCTCTACCACTCACTTGTTCGCAGTATTATGGAATATAATGCAGTTGTTTGGTCTCCTTTCTATAAAGTTCACATCGAGCGCCTTGAGAAAATCCAGAAAAGATTTCTTAAAATTTTAGGGTATAGGCACGGCATAAATCGATCTCTACCAACATATGAGGAAAGACTTAGCAAATTCAAATTCATGTCTCTTGAAACCCGTCGTCAATACCTCGATATGATCACTTTTTTTAAAATAATTCACTCAGCAATCGATTCTCCTGTGTTACTGTCTTCTATTAGTTTTAATATCAGGCCGAGATCTCGATATCCCTTTCAACATACTTTCGCCCTCCAGGTCCATACCAATAATACCTCTTACTACAACCCTATGGTCAGAATGTGTCGTCAGTACAATGATCTTTTAATTAATAATAGTGATAATATTGACATTTTTAACAACAGAATATTAAAATTTAAAAAAGACATTGAAACCACTCTCATTAAGGAGAGTGGTCTTAATTTTTCGTAATTTCAGTTTTATGTAATTCTTAAATTTTCTTCATAGGTATAGCTAGGTAGGTAGGTAATTCTCAAACAGTATCTATTAATTTATTGTTTTACTTATTATTTAATTTTAATGCATGCTCGATAATATTCATTTCTATATACTGTTTACACAGAACTGTTCCGTACAAATCATGCTGTGTACGCATACTTAGGGATACAATCTAGATCCTAATACTGTGTCTTTCTTATATTTAATGTTTTGATTGTGTTCCGTTTTGTGTGCCAAATAAATAAATAAATAAATAAATAATATATTACATAGATGGATAAATTTAACCATAGGTACATAGAATATTTTTATACCTCCCAGAACATCCGGTACAAATATTTGCAGATCGTACTACACACATTTGTCCCGAGGCGAGAATCCGCGCGCCACGCCACACACGTGGTAGATAAAGATTGTGATACATACTAATTATTATCTATTCTATAATTGGATGGTGCTCAGGAGGCCTATGGCCAGCAGTGGACAAATATAGGCTAATCATAATGATGATGAGTCTATAATTATTATTTTAAATTTAATGTATAATTTTTATTCATTTCATTAGATAAAATTATTATAATAATACTCATAGGTTTTTTATAGATAACGAATTTGACGTGTTATGCTTGTAATTAACGGAATGAATGATTTATTGATTATTATTTATTGAAATTGACAGCCTCTCATGATTTTCTACGCGACTTTAGATAGATAATTCTTTAATCACCTTAAATTAAAAAGAAAAACAGATTGTATAAAATTAAAGAAAACAAAGGATTTGGCTTTACTATATATACTTATACTTTACCTACTATTTGAGTCTCAAGTCAGTCTCTGAGAAACCATTAATAAAGAAGATATTCCTGGTACGCCAAAAATACGAAAAGGTGGGCGGCGTGCACGGGTATCGATTATTTTCATATGTTGGGATTAATAAATTGCTATCTGGACGGTTGACCTATTACTATAAGTTCTTTCTATTTTTATACGCAAATGTTAGTCTTCCATGTTTTCTTTCGATCCGTGTGACAAAAGGGTGCAGTTTCCTTTCAAGAAAATTGGAGACACCCGACAAAGCTTAAAGCAAAGTTATATCGAAACCTACCTTCCTACTTCACATAGGAATTAACGTCTTGTCAAGCGGCACCTAACACATCAAATAACCTATGCGCCACCTAATTACAAGTTACTTTGAGCTGATGTTCGAGGTCTAGAAGGTCTTCCCAGATTTACATTTCGCCACCCACACTTATTTGCCTACGCCACAACAAGCCCTTTTGAAGTATTTAGTAATTGCGATGTTCCCGGTTCTAGCTTTGAAACAGCAACAGCAGTCAAACGATATAGAGTCGGTTAAAGCCTACAATACATAATGCAGGTTCAATGCGGTTAAGTGCCCACCATGATGGTATACTATTCTATTCTAAATTGTGGTAGGTACCTACATCCGTGCTTTGACAAATTACACGCTAGGTCGATGTAAGCCCGTCATTTTCATGCATCTGACAGCGAGAGTGCGACCTCGTCTCGTGTCATCGTCCTCTGAAAGCGCTTTTCTTCGCCACAAAACGGACCGTTTCTTTTCATAAGGAAAAGCTGAAAAGTGTCTGCAAGCAAATAACTCCCTGGAGGGTAAAGCCTACTGCCTTGCTTTGCTTCTTAGAGGAGACATGATACGAAAAAGTATAAGTAAAATATTTTTTGTGGAAAATAAAAGTTGTGCGACATTTTAACGGGATGGAGATGGGTATGAATCCAAAAAACATCGCGTTGAAATTTAATGTTACTTTGGTAGAGCCGATATCATAATGATTGTCTAAGGGAAACTTTTGTCAAGAGAATACCTAGATGATAGATAAGACTCAGCTGCAGTAGTCTGTCTTGACGCCGTGATTATTATGATTGACGGCACAGTAAGTTGCCAGACGATGCCGCTATTTCTCCCTCATACACTAACTACTTCACATTTGCATAGTAAGGCGCAGGCGGCAGGAGGCGCAAGTACCTGCCTGTAATACTGGCGCTACAGAAACTAGAGCAACGTTGTTGCCGCCATTAATCACCTTGTCTGTCTAATACCTTTCCATTCGCAGCCCGTGAGCCGTCTATTTATTACATAATTATTTTCTTCGACAGAAAACGGTTCCTTTTCCGACCCCGGTACCTTATTAGAGCACAAGTCGGCTTTGTGTTGCAATAACAAGTTTTAATAACATTAATTGTTTACGCCTCTAACCCGCACCCTGCTCGGTGAGCTGTAGGGAACGAAGTAGTTCGGAAATATTTATTGAGCTAGTTTCGGAGTATTAACTCGAGAGTGTAGGTGAGCTTTAGCACAGTACTCAGAACAATAATACCGGCAAATGATTAGACAAGGTTTAAGTCCTGATAAAATTTCAGCTGGGAGCATTAAACACAAAAAAGACGTTTTTTTTTTGCAGCGGGAGCAGATTTGATAATAACAAATACGTACCAGGCGACCGTCGGAGGCTTCGTGGAGCACCTGGGGGTATCCGCAGAGGAGGCCTACGAGCTTATCGTGCGCGCCGTGCAACTTGCCAAGAAAGCACGCACCCTATACATGGAAGAATACCAAGATTACGTTAAAGATGGTAAGTCTCAAACAATACTTAGGCAAATTACTTTCGAAAGACAATTTCGTAAGCGTACGGAAATTATGATTCAAAATTATAAAATTCCAAGAATGTTTGCGTTTTGCTCGAACAAAAGATTCCTGGGCTGGCACCCGCAAGGGTCGGGTGCAAGCACGCATTAATTACACTTTGCAAGGGTTGAAAGGTATTTGTGTGTTATGTAGGTAACGTTGTTGTGACGTTGTTTACATCTGGTCGAGTACAAAATATGAATACCATTTATCATTTTAGATCACGAGCCAATGGTGGTCGGCTCCGTGGGTCCCTACGGAGCTCATCTGCACGACGGTTCCGAGTATGACGGCAGCTACGCCGATACCACATCCGTGCAGGTAATACAAAATAAACACAAGCTATTATCAGAAATATTTCAACAAAACGATGGAGAAGGTCAACTAGAAATTTAAAATAAGTCGCTCGGCGGCTGCGACCTTAATTAGTTTTCCATCTATTTCTATTTTATATCGTGTCATTGGGCGCATTTAGAAAATAGCACTATTCGTCGACCGAACCAAATTTACTAGAATGTTAGAGGTTAGACCATTCCGCTAAAAGCTTACCTATTTTACTTACCTATTTTGCTTGTATAAATATTGCACTTTTTCACGTTAATTTATGAGATTTAAGGGTTCTTCTTGTAAATTAAAATTGTAATATTATTTATTTTATAAAAGCACCGGCGGTCCATCAACCTACCGTATTAAAAATACAGCTATGGTTGCTGGCAAAAAGGTTAACTAGGGTGTCGGAGGTTTAATAAACGGTGTAAGTAGCTTGGTGTAGGATAAGGTACTGGCGTTAAAAGCAATTTTTAATAAAATATTTGCGACGAAACTCAGCCACAAAATAGCTGAGAAGGTAGGTATAATTAGCGGTAGAGTATCTTTGCTGAAAGGATGGAGAGAAGCACACTACCTGCTCGTGTTGGCAGTTAACCACATTTTTCGCTTCTTTACTTTCGTCTTTCCCTACTTGGTAGATAGGTAGGATACGTATGTACAGTAATTCCCCAAAAAGTAAAGCGAGAAGTACCTACTTCCTATGTAAGAATATGATGAATGGTAAGCTTTCTAAAACCCACGAATATGACCCTTATTAACGTACTGAATGGGTGATGAATGCACAGCATAATAAAAGCCGTTAGTGCCCACGGCTAAATCATAAAGAGGGCCGTAAAGTTCCCTGCAAATTAAAATTTACATCGGCAATATGAAAAAGTCCCACTCCATTTCTCTTGTTTTTTTCTGTACCGACAGCATTTGACTGGGGTGGACAGTTAATGAACGAAACCTAGAACAAATAGCTATCTGGAATAAACATGAAGTTTCGAAATATTTGTTAATTCGCTAAGGTTTTTCATATTGCATTTGTTTTCAAGTATTGGAATTGTTTTGGAAGTTTGCTTAATATCGGAAGTTTGTTTTAGACTATGCGAGAATGGCATCAGCCACGGATCCAGGCGCTGGTTGAGGCCGGTGTAGACCTTCTTGCTTTGGAAACTATCCCTTGCCAAGAAGAGGCCGAGATGCTTTGCGAATTACTGAAGGAGTACCCTACCGTCAAAGCCTGGCTGTCCTTCAGTTGCAAGGTAAGTTGTACAATTCCAGTGGCAGGGTTGTTTTGGTACGGGAATAATTGATTGCCTTTATAATCCTATGTTGTTATAATGTAGATTTAATTTACAATGGGTATTGAGTAGGTAAAATAAAAAAGTTATATGTACCCACAGGATAATCAGAGCATAGCACACGGTGAAAGCTTCCAGAAAGTCGCAACAAAATGCTGGGAATCAAACCCCGATCAACTAGTGGCTATTGGCGTGAACTGTTGCGCTCCTTCCTTTATCACTAACTTGATCAAGGGAATCAACGACGACAGACCCGAGGACCCCATACCACTCATTGTTTATCCCAACTCAGGAGAAAAATACAACCCTCAGATTGGGTAAGTTTATCAAAGTCGATAAAATGTTCTATGTAAGAAAGGGGGAAATATAGGGCATGTAGGTACGTAAGCCATGAAGAACTACACGGGCACTCAATTAAAGAACGCGTGTAAGTCGTTGGCTTTTGACCCTGAACGATATTAAGGTTAATTTAATTAGATAGGAACGAGAGCAAACAACTTTGTTTACTCAAAGAAAGCGCCGGAAGTTTCTCAAAAGCGAAATCACCAATAGCTTGCCAAATACAGCCGTTTCCATCCATCTAGGTTTCAGATATTTAGACTGACCGCAACTGTGTCACACGTTAGGTGCCGTCCATTCAGCAAAGTCGCTCACTGTAAAACATTTTTTCATATAGAAATATGGTGGAAATATGATAGATACCTACGGCTTTTTATTTGCGAATGTATTGTTTTTGTCACCCAATCAATTTATATGCAAAACTACGCAACCCCAAATGGACGCAATCTGCCAACGGAATGAAATCATTTTTGTCCAGAGCAGAATTAAATGTTTCGAAAAAAATACTGGATTTGTGTGGTTTCGTCATAATGGGCATAAAATGCGCAGATAGGTACAATATAGTTCAGTCCTATTAGGGTTTCACCTAGCAATTCCAAGCTAACCAGATTGAAACTCATTTTGGCGTTCTATACGACTCAAACGACAAATAAAATAACGTGTTGGTTATGTTATTCAAAGTCTAATGTCACAATTTTTTTTTTCACAATTAAACGTTTCTGTAGCTTCAATGATGTAGAGACATCTATTATAAACTTGTAGAGCATAAAATTTATTCCTAAGATTTTTCGGTTTTTCCAATAAATATTTTTTTATTAATTTGACTGACTTCGTCTGCTCAGAATGAAGGCGTATTATACGAGTTTCCAGCTGGTTAGCTCGGAATTTTCAGTTTGTCCCTATTTTTCGCCAAAATGATTGGACAAATAACGTTATATTTCAGGTGGATCGATCGTGACAAGTGCGAGCCAGTGGAAGTGTTCATCCAAGAGTGGCTCGATCTCGGCGTGCGGTACGTCGGCGGATGCTGCCGGACGTACGCGGCCGACGTTTCCCGCATCCGCAACCAAGTGCACTGCTGGCGGGATCGCTACCGATTCCGCGCCAAGTTCCAACCGACCAACAACATAGTCCACTAATCAATACCGAACTGTCATTCGTTTCCGTCAAGTTAATGCACTGCTCTAAGACTGAAACTCAACGGAACTGTAACGTCTATTTTGTTAGGAATTTTCTCATTAGACGCCTGTAGTTTATTCTGGGAGACTGCCTATTATTCATTCTGAAATCTTATTCGTGGGATGATCGTTCGTGAATCAGCTCACTAAAATCCCCAAATACTTTAACTAAATGTTTTTAATTAATTTAGAATTAATTTAAACCATCTTCCACAAAAAGCTTATTTACTTTAACTGATTTCATAAATTAGGTTCCTACCTAATACCCATTGAAAAATTGGTGTTTATCGACCATCAGTGATAAAACCTCGGCCTGTTCTCGAATTTTAGTTGGAAAATAGTGCACAAAGTTCGTCGTAAAGCCGTGCATTTAGGAGATTTATTGCATTATGTTTAAACGAGTTCAAATGTGCCATTACCAAATCGTGATAAATCATAGTGCATAATTTTGTTTTTAATTACGTACCTACTAGAGTTCATACATATAAGAATATACTACATCTGTAGGTAGAGTTTATAATATCTACGCTTTAAAAATAATGTAAATACCTATAGGTACCAAATGCATTTAGAATGAAATGTTTCAGGGATTTTAGGTAGATATTACTCAAGCAAATTATAACCAGGCAAGGCACCTATCTATACCAAAGATGTATGACATTATTTAAGATTCTGTTCTGTTGGATATTAAGAATTATGGAACTGCAAGTTACGATAGAAATAAATATATCTGTGTATAAAGAAAAAAATATAATATTTTGTTATGATTCATAAAGGGAGAATTCCCATCAAATAAACAAGATATTTTTAAAACGATGTTTTATTTTAGTTGTGGCATAAGATGGTGGAAGATGATATTTTGGTAGGTACCTACCTACCTAATATGAAACTAGTTTCCACCTGGGGCCTCTCACGCGTTGTTCTATGGAACTGATTTATGGCATAAAAAGTAACCTAGTAAAAGTACAGGACCTATTCCATATCTTCATCATCAGCCTATATTGGTCCACTGCTGTACATAGGCCTCCCTTAATGAGCGCGATAGCGCTCCGTCTTCAGCTTACCGCACCCAGCATCTGCCAGCAATCTTTCGCAAATCGTCATCCCACCTGGTCGGAGGGCGTCCTACACTACGTTTGCAGAGTCGCGGTCTCCACTCAAGAACGTTTACCCCAGCGGTTGTCGGTTCTTCTTGAGATATGGCCAGCCCACTGCCACTTCAGCTTGCTAATCCTTTAAGCTATGTCGATAACCTTGGTTCTCTGTTCTATTCCATATCTAGACCAAAATCTAAGCAAAATTTCGTTTCGAACCCTAATACTTTTATACTTCTGAACGCAGTTTTTGAGTGCATTTAGTGTATGTAATGTCTACCTATAACGTTATAGTCTAGCACAAGGCAGATAAAAACAAGCTATTGTAAAGATACAGTTAACTAACCAGCTTCCTAGAGTATCTCAACAAATTATTGATCTGCACCTTGTCTGCACCCCTACCAAAACGCCTAACATACCTTCGACAAACTTAAATAATTTCGTCCAAATTTCGGCCGTGTTTCAAATTTTACGGTCAGCTTTTGACCCTGACCAATTCGTGAGGGTAGTTATACAGCAGGTAGATAAAATTCCCGTTTCGTTGATTGCTTGTTTTGATGTCTTTATTAAATAGTAATACTGTGCCTATACTTTCGTTCTCATGTCTGTATTTGATTAAGTAGGTACCTAGGTACTTACAATCTGCGTAATTCTAACCGATGTGGCGCGGCGGGCGAAGGCCGCCTACGACGCAGGAGGTTGCTGGTTCGATTCCCACCTTGGGACAAATGTTAGTACCTACGATCTGCAATTATTTGTTCCGGGTGTTCTGGGTATTTCTATGTATAGTAAATATATCTATCTATTTACTCGTAACATATTATGTTATGTATATCAGTCATCTAGTAGGTACGTAACCATTTTTTTTTAATAAAAAAAACAAGCTCTGCTTAGCTTCGGGCTAGATGACGCTGTGTGGATTGTCCAGCATTATTTATTAAAGAAAGCGATTAAAATGACGTTATTTTTCAGTCTGTCCCGTTTAGTTCACACATTCGAGTGCGAGTCGGACTCGGGCAACGAGGGTTCCGTATAATGGTATAATTAAAATACCTTGTTTCTCGCCAAACATCATGATTCTAGGTCAACGGGAAGTACCCTATAGGTTTTTGGTCCATAGCTAGAATCAAATGTTTTTTTGTGAATTAACAACACATTGATTGTTTTCGGATTTTGTCCTTTACTTGTGCTAAAAAAAACCTAAATAACTTAGGACTAAACAAATAACAAGAACTTTTTTCTTGCCAATTTTTCCGGGGTCAACGGGAATTACCCAAAAGGTTTTGTGTGCACGTGATTCCCTTAGAAAATTTAAAAAAAAATGAGCTTAAACGATTGTTACTTTTGATTGTGTTGACTTAGAAGTTTGATTTATATCGCGGCTCCAAGAGGTTACGAACCTGAGTGCATGATGTGAATTTCAACTCGATACCTCCACGCGTTTCTGAGAAAAGAGGGTTGACAGACGGACAACAAAGTGATTCTTTTGAGGTACGGAACCCTAAAACGGTCCTGTTAAAACGGATCCGCTGTGTGAATGTACCCGTAGATCGAATTTGATTCTGAATCCCATTCTCTAAGGACGCAGGTTATACATCTTTTAACAATTTGCGGCTGCGGCCTTTCGCTGCACCAACGTAGTGTTGAGTCGTCTGAATGAGTACCCATTGAACCGTGGAGCGCCGGTGGGTCGTCGATCGGACCACACCCCTGCATAAAGGTTTCAGTCCATATGTATGCAGCTCGGTTTTGCGTACTGCATGAATAAAGCAAACAATTAAGAGCTACTGCGGAACTGCCCCGGTTATGCAACTTAACCTAACTCTGCAATTCCCAGAAATGTTCGGTCGGTTCGGTAAACTTTAGAATTGTTTTCCGATTAACAAACTTGCAACTAAACTAAGCCTTCCAAGTTGGAGTGGTTAAGTGAATGAAAAACAAAGTAAGGCAATACGGCAATATAATATTAATACTTGGCAATGATCAATCAGTTCTAGGTAGGTAGGTAGGACTAACATTTACTTTCTTTAGCGTCCATAAAATTGTTTTTCGAATGTAAACCTGCAATGGCAAGAGTTCGGTCTTGTTTTTCTTCGCGAAGTTGGATTTGCAAATGTTTCACGTCCAACTTGAGTGTTTTTATCTCGTTTTGCAATCGCATCACTATGGTCCACAAGCTCGGCGAGCCGTGATTCGACGTCGAGTGTATGGGCAGCGAAGGGGATCTCACTAAAGCTTCTATCGACGGGTTCTCGTCGTCGCATTCTGCAAAAAATAAACAAGTGAAAGTTCACTGAAATGCTATTGAATACGTTAGGCCGGTTCACACTTTGTTTATAGAAAAGTAAAAGTAGCTAATTGACTTAGGGTCAGCTCACACCGAGACCCGACGGGACGAGACGCTGCGCGCACTTTTTAAGATAATGATTCACGATACCATAATCTATTAACTAGGTACGCAAAAAGATACAATTTTTATTGACATAATACGAAAACTCCCCGCGACGTCGCGAGAAGCAGAGAGACGCCGCGTGACGAGCGCGCATTTTATGATAGTGATTCATATATAAATTTATTACTGCACAAAAAGATGCAAATTTGAATGACATAATCCGAAAACTCCCCGCGGCGGCGGCGCCGCGCTGCGTCCCGCTATGACACGCTGCGTCTCGAGATGACTCCGTCGCGTCACGTCTCGGTGACAGATGACCCTTAACTTAACCAAGTTCAATAGGTTAACTACGTGAAGACAATACTGGACAGTATTGTCTTACTTGCTTATATTTTACTTAAAGTGTTAACCGGCATAAATGCTTTAAAAAAATACAATAAAACCCACCTTTATAGAAGAAAGACATCCAAAGCATACATAGATATTTTAAGGAAGCTTAAGGTTGATTACACTTAAATCGAGACTTCTACCCTACAAACATCGAAATAAAACCCTACAGCACAGGCGTAGTATAAACTAAAACTTATACTAAAATTGTATAAACAATCTTTTACCATGTTGTAACTAAGTTTATACAGGCACTCCAGCTGGTTTGATTTTTATCATATTTCCTAGACGTATTTTAGACCGTGAATGGAGAAATTCTATTTTCCGGTAATGCAATCACTGATACAGGAAATTGAAGAAACGTTTTACTACTTCAATTTTGTATCGAAGGCCTGTGTGGATCATACTCATAGTACCGACCTATACAGGGTGTACCATCGCGATGGGACATGAAGGGCAAGTACCAGAAATATTGAAGATGGGAAGTTTTACTTTTAGATAATACGGTGAATTTTCGTTTAATTAGACTGTTTAATAGTGCATTTGTGGCATTCACATAACAATATTCTAGTAATTAGGTACAGTTAATTTATTTGTCGTGTGCTCTACTAGCAGACATATTAGTTACGAAGTAACATTATATTATCTGTGATATTAGTGTGAAGGAAGAAGAAAATTTACACATTTTTGCATGTGGTTACAGAAAATTTATTTATGAAACCTTATCAATACATAACTACAATAAAATCCGATACAAAAATAAATATTATGTAAGTATTATTAACACACGCTTTATAAATAAATCGCTTAATAAACTGTATTACAAATTCACAATATAAGACAGCTAAAGGCTTTTTTAAGTTCAAACAATTATGCTGATGACAATTTATGGTAAGACGCTAGTTAGCTGTTATAATGAAGTAGAAATAGGAATTTAATACTTACAATAAATATGAAATACATACATATAAGTAAATAAGAATACATTCTAAAATAATTTTGACCGAAATTGCTTAACTGTCAATGTCAATCAATGTCGTACGAGAAGGTACTAAAACTACATTATTGTTTCTGTATAATTAGCTAGATAACAATAAATATTTAGTAGGGTAGAGATAATGAGTTAAAGAGCGTTATATAAAGTAAGAGCCACATACATAACTTATTATGAACGAAATAAATAAATCGTTTTTATCAAAACTAAGTTTCTGCGTACTTGAATACTAACATGTTAAATTAATCAAAAATCAAAATATGATCAAAATAAATGAGTACCTACCTACCTAAACTTTTCATTTCTTGTAGAGATATATAGAGTTTCTGTTATGAGCAAGATGTAGGTAGGTACAGTTTCTTGCAAAATCTGTAATAACAAAATACAACGCCCCAATAAATAATTTATTTACTGCAAAAATACAGCAACCGTGTTCGGCCCCAAAAGAGTCAGTTTGGCACTTACAATAAATAAAATATAAGGAACTCATCAGTATGGAGGGAAAAGCAAAGGTTTGGTACTTGATATACAATGGCACTGTCCACAGATTTATTTCGGATTCTACCAAACTTAGTTCATTGTAGCAGCTGGTGTTGCGTCCTCCATTTTCGTGCTATATTTTTGGTTTATCGTTTCCGTCGACCTGTAGTTTAATTTCTGTTTTAGCATTTAAGAATTTTGAATTATGAACTTCTGGTGTTCATTTCAATAAACGTATCCATTTAGCACCAGGGCCCTAAAAATATCTATCTACTTCGAATAACTGTTTTGCTTTTGGCTAGGATTACAGAGACAAGTTACATTCAAATCCGAGGCCTCCAGCAAATCAATAGCAATAGTCGTGTCAATGATCTTTCTCGGCTAGAACTAAGCAATGTCAACACTTATATTTAAGCAAGCCTGAATTCGTACTAAATTCCAAAACACTGCACAACTGTACCTATCTCGTACGTTTTAATTCAATAATTTTGCAATCATAACAACGTGATAAAATGCATTTGCATATTATACCTCTGAGCAATCCTCAAGGGATACATCCAAACTTTCATTTTATAATTTTCTGGCTTGAGTTTTAATTTCAAAATACATTTTACGTTTTGCGATCTCGTCACATATGCGGGCATCAATTCCCAGACACGAATTTTTTAAACAAATTGGATTACCAAAGTCGCAGTAATCAGCGGTTGACGGTGGAGAGCTGAGATTTTACTATTTCTACTCCAATTAATCCGTGCCAGCAATCAGGATAATGTAACTACGAGATTTAAATCTTTTTTGTGGAAGCTATGGTTTTACGGTTGATCTTAAGTTCGGTCTACATATAACCGGAGCGTTGATTAATCAGCGGCAGGTGTTTATTACACCGTGCTAAAAATGTTATGTTATTAACACAAATTGTATCGGCTTCAGATTTATTGATACTGTTACGACGTCATAAAACGTAGGTACCTACCTACTAGGGCAGAGAGGCGATAGAATTGATGTCGAACAAAAGGGCGAAGACCTTAAACGAATTTAGTTAAAAAGTACCCATTTCGAGTAAGTAATTTAGATTGGGTGATTTAATTAGACTAGGGCATTCTAACACGGAGAGAATTAATCCATACGCTGAGAAAGTATTAAAATACGTTAGATTAGTACGAAGGTAAGTGTGACTGTAGGCAAGTCGAAGTTGGAACTGTATTGTTGTTGGCACGGTTTTAGACGGCATCAGCTCCTAAATTTGAGAACTAATACAGCAAGAAGTTCATGCAACAAATGCAATTCTCTACTTTGTTCAATAATAAATGAATAGTACGAGCGGGCAACATCGCAATTTGCTCAGATATACACAGCCCGCTTTGATTACGAACTGCGAACGGTTGAAGTAATGGGAGTGTCATCACAATTCAAGAGGTTTACACGATTTTATACTGGATGCAATATCTTGCAATTCCAGCTATAAGCGTTCAACACTAAAGCGTGTCGTTGTGTCCAGTTTTATTATGCTTTAACTCTTGATGTAACTTTTTGAATTTAAGAACGTTAACATTTCTGTAACTGCTTTTATGCCAGAAACGCAGTTTATCTCAAGAATAAATAGGTATGAACAATCTGCCAATAGTTGATAAACATGCCTAACCACTGACTACTCGAAAGCCACAGTTAGCAGGTTTAATAAGCGTAATATATATACGCAAATTTTCGACTAGACCAGATGTTTCTCAAAGACCAACTATGTAGTTCGAGTTATCAAATAAATAAAAAACGATTAATGTTTTATAGGATGTGACTCTGTTATGCCAATTACGTGCCATGGGATGATTCACGATAAATTATTAACATTTAACGATAATTGTATTAGAAAGTAACATGGAAACTGAAACTAATTGAGACAGGATGCCGCCCGAAACGGCAGAATTGACCCACGAGTATAAATTGATTCGCCTCTACGCCGTTCATCAACGTAGTTACGCAGAGTAATAACTCGCCTTGCTTGCGTCTATTAGCCACGTTTGCTGCCCCATAGCTTTGTTATAACCGCCTATTAGACTGGGCATAAGTCAGGTATTATTTGGTGTTTGACAAATACACACAATATAAACGTTCAAGCCGTACCACACGTATTTCGTATAAAAGAACCATAAGCGACTTAATTTATATACCGAAACGTATGAACGCGGCAATATTTTAGGGTAATGTTACCGTAACTACACACGCAGCTGCGGTAAAGAAAATTTAGTAAGGGTGTAATGCACAGTTAAACTAGGATTATCTATGGTAAAAAAATACATTTTGTAGAATCATTAGTGTGGAGCTTAGTAAAACAAATCACCGCAACGGTGGGCCGGCGCCCCATGTGGTTAGGTTACGAAGCTTAAATCGAGAACCCACAGAATACAAGCTCTCCAAAAATGTGCAATGAAATACTTTAGTTTATAATTTTTATCTGTAAGGGATAGAGAAACGAATCATAGGTATATCACAGATTATTGATCAATAAACAAACTATAATATTTATCTGTAAGAACTTTTATCGATTACACATCAGATTATGCACCATAATTATTTTATTAACAAAAAATTCAATGACCATTTGAGTTAAAATGTGAATGAAAGACGCAAAAGTTCTGAATCGGAATTCAATTTACTAAAAGCCAAGCAAGTTGGAAACAATTGTTTGGCAGATAGCCTCTAAATCTGCAGTTTTTGGGTGCATTGGCGTAAATAAGATTTAAGTAGTTCTCAGTAAAAAGACGCAAAGTAGTTTAAAGTACTTAGTAAGTTAGCACTAAACTGGAGTTTATATTTATTTAGTTTACATCTCTGACTGTGGCCGTGTTATTTTTTGTAGTATAATCACTAGAGTTTTAGTTTATACAATAAAAATAATCTTCAATTCACAAATCACAAAAACCTAATCACTAAAATAATTACTATGCTGTATGAAATGTCCAGCAATAAATAATTTTCATGTTATGAGTATATCGTAGGAATCTTAGAATAATACATAAAATAATCTATGACTGTAAATATAAAACATTATAGTTCAAAATTCAAAGTAAAAACAATGTTAGACTTATTACTATATACTATAAGCAAAACATGCATACCTTGCCAAAACATAATGCACCAATACGGCTTAGAATATTATACAAGACCTTATAATATAACAAGCAATATAAATATATGTCTATTCACTACATAATACTGCAAACATGCATTTTCTGAAAATCTATGTTGACATAGATAACACACATTGTAACAAAATGGCACTTGAAATATTTAAAAATATGACTTTTTAATATTAAATATCTCGTTTATACCTTTAATCAGGTAAGCTTACACCTAAATTATGCAAAGCGCATGACAAATTCATCGTAATAAAACAAAAGACATGGTTTTAGTCAATGGGATCAGCTTTGGTTATTTATCAGGTATGAACAAAACGGCCTTCCACGATCATTCACAGCTAAGGTTAGGACGATTAACTGTTATCAGAGGACCCGCGATTAAAATGATATACGTAGCACTCAGTAGGAACCAAATATTGAGCATGAGAGGACTTCGTACAAACAGCACACGCGAAGGAAAAGGCGTGCACTCCAAGGCGTCTTGCATTGCGGTCGCCTAGGAACGGTGCTTTAGCCCAAGCTAGGGAGGACCTGGCTATCGAAACATTACGCTTACCGAACTGCCGAATATTAACAGAATTCGATGTTTAAATCGATGCTCTGGGCAGATTCGTCAGCAAGCATAACACGTCGATAGCCAGTTTCCGCTCGGGGTCAACGCGCTGTGTGCAGAAAGCCGATGAACTACTAATGTCAATCGAAGTGATGTGATTTAGTGAGTTGCTTGACGAAGGAGCCGCAGCACCAGGTGGAGGAGCGGGCGGAGCGGGGCGCGGGGGGCGGGGCGGCGTAGACCGTGGCGCGGGCGCGGAGGGGAGGGGTAAGACTGGGGTGCGAGCCGCTGCGCCGCGACCGACCACCATCCAGCCGCCGCCAGCGCTCCTCAGAACAGTCCCACAGATTCGGATTGGACCGGTTCATCTCGAACTTTCTCTCCGCAAGCAACCGCCGCGTCTCCCCGCTCCGGTACAGAACCGTATCAGCGGCGGATGAACTCTTATTCCTCTTCACCTTCGAACCCTTGCTGCCAGTGCCGAAGTCGGGCGTGTTGCTGCGCTGGCCGATCGCCAGTTTAGTGTAGTTAAAGGGTAGGTTAGTGGCGGTTGCGTGATATTGTACTTTACCGACAGAAAAGTGGGCGTAGTCCACTGCAGGTGCGATATTAAGGCAGCCGCATGTAACAAAATAGAAACATTCAGACCACCAGGGTTATCGTTCGCCGGTATCGGCTGCGACATTCGTTAGGCCGAGCTGATCGATGTAGCGTTACTGACGAGACATGTTAGTTATTCTGTAATCTTTGGTTAGTTACAAAACTTAGAATATACTGATTATGCACAGTGGTGTGATTATAAACGAGTGCATATAGATTTATAATTTACAAAGTAGTGTATTTTATGTAGAAGAAATGCGTTAAGATTTAAGAGATTCTTCGTTTCATCTGACCATTATCCCCAACTTTTTTTCTTTTATTTGAAAATAAATAATAGGCTATCATACCGCTACCATTTACGACTAGCTACTTTGTACTAATACTCATAGTAAATAATGACTTATACAGTTCTATTCTACATCAAACTCTTCAAAGTTGTAATGATTCAGATCTACGAGAACAGTGGTAAATGTGAGTATTAAAGCATGCTTCGTTTTCATGCACTTAGCGACGAGTGCTCGACAAATAACGATATTATACGAGTATGTAATATTTATGTTATTATAGTGCGCCCTCGCACGCGGGGTAATCTATAAGAAAATAAATAACGTCCCAAAAAACGGCGGTATAGTCCGTAGGAAGTCCCAGAGATTTTCGACTCGGCGAGTCCTTGATTTCGTGGCTCAGTTGATTAGAGTATACCCGTACTGAGGGTAGGACGCGGGTTCAAGTCCCGTCGAAATCGATTTTTTTTTTGGGATATTATTTAATTTCTTTGAGTATGTAATTTTGAGTATTATTAATAACAATGATGTCATGAACGAGTGCTCATTATCATACACCAACAGCAGTTTTTTAAGCGCTACATGTACGGACTAGCGGAAAATTTGGCATTTTGTGAGAATACAGATCTTTCATTCTAAGAACCAACTGATAATTCTGTTTCTTGACTTCGCATGTCTTCTCCGGGTGGACTCGAATATCTCCAGCGGTATATTGGGTACTGCATGATAAATACACGCGTGTTAGTGATACCTTAGCGGTAAATTATTATGTTACTCGAATCATTCCAATTAAAGTGCATTACTGTACGCAACCCAATTTAAAGCCGACCGAGAGGTCAAATAGCCCGTGATACTAAGATAAATTAGCAGAGTATTGCTATAAATAACGCGGAGTTCAGATAAGGGACATCACAAATGTTTTATGGTACTTCCACCGGTTTGATAGCGTTTTATGTACTCACCGGAGCTGACAGCATTTCGGCACCGCGCCGATGTGCAATAAGCCTCGATTACTTTGAGGATTAGAGCGTCTTCCTCGTATGAGTTAGACTTTCTCTGATGCGGCGCGTACGGATGTGTGGGGCCAATGTTTTCGTCGGAACCGATGGTGAATGATTGCGGCCTCAATGGCGGAGCGGGCCTTAGGCATGTGATGCTCCAACCTGGAAATAATAATTTTATAGACCGTTCCTATCACACAAATATAATAAGTTCGAAAGTTTGAATGTTTGGTTACCTCTTCACGGCAAAAGTACTGAACAGATCGGGCTGAAATTTTGCATAGACGTAGTTTTAAACCCTTTTTTATTCTAAGGTTACTAACTAAGTAAGTGACTTTTGATGATGAAAAACGCGTGCGAAGCCGCGGGACGAAGCTAATTACAGATACTCTAGTTACATTAAAGACATTTTCAGCTTCCTTTAAAGAAGATAATATATTTCTTGAAAAAGTTTATGGCCCTAACTCTGTAATTTTAATACCTACATGAAGATTATGTCAGTATAGAAGATACAGTGCAAATTAAAATTACCTTTAGTAGGGCCGTAGTTTGAACTCGAGGTGTCAATGAAATCAACAGAGGAAAACTTCATCCCAATGACACTTCTGTTAGGTTTAGCGGAAGACTGGTCGAGAGCGTCGTAGGAATTCAATAGCCAGCCCGCGGACTGGTTCTTTTGTTTACTTTTCTGCGATTGCTGCGAATGCTGGGTGTAGCTTTGATGATTGTTGAATGAATGTGATCTTTTATGGTTTGTAAGCCCGGAGGAGAGATCAGAGTTATTGCTGTCGCTCGTGGCCATCTGTCAAAGAAACGTTTCATTAAACTGAAGCTCATGTAATAAATCAACACGTCCGCGTCAGAAGTTCACTTCAAAGTTAGCAATTACAAATTGGGCAAGTCACTGCCGTCAGTTTATGAAATATTTGACAGCTTCGCTCAAACCAACATCAATAAAGCGTTGGGACGCCAATTAACGTAGTAAATTGGCTAGTTTCAACTCGCTTCGTTGAGTAAGAACCTTATCTTATCACACTGGCATGGCGGTTTGCGAGCGATTTCAAAGCGAGGGGAGTGCGCAGCGAGTACGCCGCGACGACGCCGCGGGCACGCAGCTCGCCAGTAGCAATCGCTGCAAGCTCGATGTGCACTCGCCTTGAATACGCTCGCAAATCGCCAGTGTGGCTCAAACAGTTTGTGTTAGGGCACAACACGTTTTTTTGCCAAAAAAATCTACGGTTAATTCGCCCTGTGTAGGCAAGGTCGCCAGTGTTTAATAGATCACTATGGAAGCTTTTGGAGACTACGCACGAAGAATTAACCGTAGATTTTAACGGACAATTAAACGCGTGTGAGTAAAGGCACTTCTTTACTCATGATCACTAAACCTTTTCAATAAGATTTAAATCTTCTAACGCTATTAAAAATCTAGAATAAGAAAAACATTAAATCAATGCTACCAACACATTGGCGTAATTAACATTTTTGAAAGCTGCTAACACTAGTAGGATCTCATAAAAATACAGCAGAGATTATAAAAACCCAGATTCATTAAGGTTTATTCGATTTGGAGTGATCACATCGTATTGATTTCTAAAGCTTCTGACGGAGTTCTCGGGAAGAATAGGTGATCAAGCCTCTCCATGCATATTTTCTTTATTTTGTTAGTAATATGGAGTCTACTTGCGGTGACGTTTAAGTTAGTAGATGAATAAACACAGGCAAGGATGATCAAGTAAAGCACTGCAACACTGGGGTAACTCTAATGACAATATTAATCTAATGGTTACAAAACTTCAAGGCAGCATTATCTTCAAACCAGTGATACACAAAACAGTATCTCTTTACAAAAGAATAATCCTTGCCTGAGTCGGTGACCACGGTAATGGGTAACTTTGCTTTCATCCACCAGTGCGCATATAAATCCGACCGATAAACCACGAAGCCACTTTGTGCTTCCGCTAAACCCTTCTGCGTTTTCGACATATCCTCACTCCGCGACCTTGTCTTTTTAACTTCGCTGAAATAAGAGTCTGTTTTATTGATCGTTCCAAACAGGTCCCGGTTTCTCGGGGCATCCATGCGTGATTTTCTGTCCATGCTATTTTGATCAGGCTTCTCTCTGAATATACGCATGTGGTAATGGAGACTCGGTTTATTGCGTTCCGTGATATTGAGCGTGCTCCATTGGGACGGCTGATGCTGACGTACATTTTTAGGAATCTCCAGATGTGTGCTGGGTTTGCGGTATATCCTCGGAGGGGGATCAGGTTTTATCTTAATATCGGGAACGTGTACGTATCGATCGATATTTCTGCGTATAGAGGTTCGCTTTATTTGCGAAGTGGGAACCGGTGGGGTAGCAGTAAATGTCGATGTCAAGCTTGTGTTGGACAGATCCATTACATCCAGGCTATTCTCTGACGTCACACTGGTGACACAGGAGGTCCTAGCGGTGGAGCCAAAAGGCGAGGTGCACCTGCACTGGTCTTCAAAGTTCGCTGCCTCTATTTCTGAGAGGGTCAACTTCTTGCGACGATCATTGTCGTAGTTATCTTGTAATATTTGATCAGATGCTCTCTTGTCTGGGCCATCGGATTCACTGCCGTGCATGTTCAGCTCTGGCGATGCCAAATTGCAACTACCGACAACGCCCGAGTCGGATGATCTCGGGCTGGGACACAACGATCGGTTGCAGCATTCACATTTCCTGTTGTTCTTCTGGTTATCAGATTGCGAGCTCATTCTCTGAATGTGTGCCCCTTCATTGCGACTAAAAGATTCTGTCTCCATCATAGATCTAGAGATTGATCTTCTCAGCTTTTTGTCGGAATTCAGAGAATGTTTCCGGAAAGGTATGTTGGCGTTTAAATTGACGTTGATTATTTTTAGGTCATCCTCTTCGTTACGAAACATTGGCGGAGGATCGAGTATCACTGAGTCGAAGAAACTGGATCTTTGTTTTGGAGAAGGTGGATCGAGGGCCTGCAAGACGTTTGCGGGCAATTTTTTATCGGATTCAGATTTTTCGTAAGAATTGTAATCCTCTTCAGTGGACTTCCATGGTTTCGGTGCAGGATCATTTCTAGCACTGATATGAGGAAAACTTCGCCTCGTCGGTATAAAATCTGTTTCTTCGTTTCCGAGCCCATCGATTTGAGTATTTTGATCCATATTAACCAAATCTTCACAGCCCTTGTAAGGCCTAACTTCGAAGCTGGAGTTTTCTGTACTTTCGGAATGTGGAAAAAATAAGTTCGGTTCACCGGTACTATCAAATGACGTCGGTACCAAAAGGTTGTTAGCGTCGATAGTTTTGACTGTGTTATGTAAGTTGTGTACCGTTTGAAATATTTCTCTGGTACAATCACCTTTGACACGGGCAGACTCGTCCAGGTGTAGGTCTGAGTTGTCATGATAGCGCATGTAACAGTTACTGCCCCAACTGCTGCAAGAAGACGTGATCGTTCTGGGTCCCGGGCTCTCTAGAGCGTTCTGCCTTAGGATCCTATTAGCTGCGGTTCCCTCGATATCAGTGCAACTGGAGCTTGTACATGACTCAGTCGTGTCGCTTTCCCTCTCACTGTCACTGTCAGAACCTTCCGTTTCAGTCCCTATAGTGCCATCATCCTCTATCCTAAGTCGTATGTGATTTTTATGTCTCCGCATAACCGGCATTCCGGTCAGTTCGAAAGCTTTAGCCCACGTCCGTTCGTGCAGAAGTTTGCGTAGCATTTGTTTCGTTATAACTTTTTTCTTGACAAGTCTCGCGAAGTATTTGGTGAGTGAATAGTAGGGTGACGCAGAAGGGTAGCTTGGCGGAGGCAGCGTCACGTGGTAAAGACTGCGTCGACTACTGTTGATGCTAGACAACGCCCCTTCGGAGGGAGAGCGGGTAAGCTATGTAACAACATCAAATACCTTAGTTTATTGATACCTTTACACTAAACGGCAAAATAATAAGTTATTTATTAGATAGGATGATTCAACCACGACAGACAGACATATAAATTTCTCAATATATGTGGAGTCAACATCTGCGTTATAAACAAGACAGACAGTTGATGATAATTTCAGATATAAATAGAAATCTCAAAATAATAAATCTGTTTACGATTAATTTTTAATGACGCCACAAGATCCATTCACATTACTTTCTGCCTTGAGTGTTAATTTACTTCCTCATTGAAGGATCAAAGAACTGCCTGAGTAAATAGAATGCAAATCGTCCTATCTGCATTTTTAACTAAAATTACTCTTATTAAGGATACTCACATGAGGCAAAGACTGCGGCTGATTTGGCTCATGTGCCGGACTGCTGGTATTCGAGTGTTTTTGCAACAAACTGACCCAGTTGTCGGCCTCGGCCCTCGTTTGACACACCGCTACAATGGTGTCGATCATAGGGCCACTAATCTCAAATGCATTTTTTCTTGTATCGGTGTCTTCTAGCTTACAAACTGTTATACCCGTTAATGGCAGGCAACCCTGTAAAAGGAAAACAATGAAGTTATATTTTAACAATACCTAGACGAGGTGTAACAGCAGAGTTCGGGAAGATGACGCAGCAACGGACACTACAGGGATTTTCAATTCAACCATCAAATTTTTTACATTATTCAGTTCCTTATTAAAATTAGGCGCAGATAGCGTAAGGCTGAGGGGAAGGTATCTGTCTTGGTGCGAAGGCCTATCGGCGACACAGCCCGTGTGTAAGACGTCTCCTAAAGCTCACCGAGCTAACTATACCTCCCTAATGCTAAGATGGTAAAGGATTACCAACAACATAAAAGTTGACACTCGTTTTCATTCTGTTTCATACTGTTATCTGTGAGCACGGTTACTATTATATAATCTGTGGCACGGTTATCAGTGTTGAATGGATCACTCACAGATTACAGAATTCATCATCATCATCATCATCATCATCAGCCTATATCAGTCCACTGCTGGACATAGGCCTCCCCTAATGAGCGCCAGAGAATTACATTACAGAATTATCACTATGGAAACCGTAGAATTTCACCGCGAGGAAAACATGTGTTAAAAAGGCCCCAACTCTATACTGTCTGTTATTAAAAGAGTGTTGGATTTTATTTTCGTAGTAAGACTTCCAGGCAGATGGGGATGCGCCACGCGATCTGTCCTGATGCGAAAGCTCGACGGCGACACTGCCCAGTGCCCATGTGTAAGTAAGACGTCTCCGATGCTGACGACTAATGCTAAGATGGCAAAAACTTACCTCATAAACAAAAGCAGACACCCGTTTGCTGACAGACAGCAGGAGTAATGCCGAAGGGAATAGCACGAGGTATCTGTCTTGGTGCGAAGGCCCGACGGCGACGCTGCCCATGTGTAAGACGTCTCCTAAAGCCGCCAGTTCACCGCCAGGCCAGCCCCTGACCTCGCCCGTCACTACTTGCAGTTCCAGCTCTTTCTGGCGACGAAGAGCCGCGCAGCCACTCTGTGAATTGAATATACTGTTATGTATGTATTTGACAGCTGATTGTTGATTTATTATAATGGTTTGTGGGTAGTTGATCAAATATTTTTGGTAATGAACTTGATTAATGCTATTTGAGTTTTCACATTTTCGCGTCTGTTTTGATTTTTCAGGATTTATCTATAAGAAGTTTTGCCATGATCACCACGCTGCTTGGTATGCGGTTTGGTGGACGCATTGGAGGTGTTAAAATACACAGAAGCAAGCTGCCGCCCTTCCGGGTTCTATTATTCGGCTCTTACGAGATCCAAGGGTGCCTGCCGTAGGTACTACAAAAACAATATAGTAAAATTACCTAGCAATATAGTAAGTACTTATTAAAAGATTTAATTTTCAGTATTCTGCCTCACACACTATTTTCTAAGATCTCATAACAGTCTCTTTTATACAAGTAGATTGAAAAGATTTTTGTATTTTCTCATTGACACTATAAGAACTGATAACCTATGGGGAAACGTGTTCTTGAGTGGTCTCATGGACTCGACTCGTAGTGTAGGACGCCCTCTGGCCAGGTGGAATGGCGACCTGCGAAAGACTGCAGGCGGATGCGTCAAGCTGAAGACGCTCATTAAGAGAAGCCTATGACAGTACTCACAGCAATATCCTTAAACACAACAGATGCGCGATGCGTGTCGCCTCTATCAGGGTGCGCTTCATGCACGTGTCTCGCAAGCTCCTGTAGCATAGCCGGGTACTTCCCGAGGCGGCGGAATGGCTTCGAGAGACCAGCTGTTAGAACCAACACGCCTGGTGTGACAGCGCCTGCATTTTCCATCCATGTATTCAGTTCCTCTCTGAAAGGGTAAGATAAGATAAATTTAATTTTGCTGTTTGACGTTAAGGCCACTATCAAACCATCACACCTATTTTGTAATTGTGGTATCATCATCATCATCAGCCTATGTTAGTCCACTGCTGGACATTGGTCTCCCCGGATTTTTTCCAGAACTTGGTTGATTCCTTGTAGCAGGAATTTAAAAGAATTCTTGGAGCCAGACTATAAGGTATGCCACAAAACGACTCGGGGCCAAACTAAGTCCCCTTTGCTTGGGAACGCGCGAGTTCGTCGGCACACTCATTGCCGTTGATTCCCACGCGACCCGGTACCCATCTTTAGGATAACTCTATTGTTCGAGCCCAGAGCGTACTGTTGATGCAAAATCCGAAACCGCAGACGCAACCTATCGGCATATTGTAAATATCGACGCCGCGTACGCTCCAATTCCGATCCAGTGGACGCGTAACTTTAGTCTCATCTCATTGCATGATCTTCCTAATTATTTAACAAAAACTTAACACTTACTTGTACTTGTCCAGAATGCACACAGCTTTGGGATGGCCAGCACAGTAAGCTTGATGCACAGCTTTTATCTTGGATGCCCATTGTAAGAACAGACCACCAACCCTTTGGTCCGGGCCAGTCTTTGTTGCACATTCCTCCAACAATGACAGGAACTGCTCATGAGTTTGCAGGACCTCGTTTATGTTTCCTGTTAGCTGTCGGAATTCATCTCTACTAAGCCTGCAAAACAATTTTTCGTAATCAGTCAAAGTATGACGACGCCTGTAAACTATATTTCAGAGTTTCAGTAACAAAATAGCGTTTTAGATCTCAAATTAAGCACAAAAAATATATGTATCTTTGTAATGTGTATCATGTAATGTAATGTGTATCAATCTTTGTAATGTGTATAAGTGAATCAGTCATCTAGTACCTATATAACATAAGCTCTTCTTAGCTTGGGGCTAGATGCTGTGTGGATTGTCCATCATTACTTATTTATTTATTTGCTGACCATACAAATCAAATCTGATGAAGGAAATATCAGGGACATTATGTACATGACATATACCAGGCCTACTCAGCATGCAAAGGAAGCCTCTTAATATCTCCCCAGTTTGTGAACTGATTTTACAAAATGGGAGAGTAACTCTAGCTTTGTCAATTTTCATTTATAAATTGGCACTCCGATCTAGTTCTCCTTTTTATCCAGGTAAAGCATGTACATGTAAAAAATTATTAAAGAAGTGTGACAACTCACATTTCACTTTTCTCCAATGGTTGTAGAAAGTTGCTAACAAGTCCTTGCATTTCGGCAACATGAGCCTTCTCAGAGTCAATAATGTCTTTGAGGACAACATTTCTAAATGCCTGGATTTCTGATGCTACCCTGATTGGTGATGTTGTCACAGAGCCTGTGGGATCTTGATATTATGTTTTACATGATAAGTATAAATAGATAAATAAACACTTAAGTAACAATGGGAAAAACATGCTACTTAAAATTCATCAATACTTATTAAAACCAAAATACTAAAATTTTAAAAGCATACATAATTCTGTCTCTTTCTCACCTATTCATGCTTAAATGGCTGAACAGATCATAGTGCAATTCAGCAAGGAGGTAAACAGGACCTTAGGGAAGGACATAGACAGCTAATTATCCCAGCAAAAAGCTAAAGTAAAAAAAGTTTAAAGCTATGGGTAGATCCCCTGTGTCAACAGCCATTGATGTTGTTGTGACAGATAGTTTATTTACTCTGACTCATTGTCATTCATACACATGGTGTAAAAGAGAGGGTCACATCTATATTTATTGAATATGAATCATCCATAATATGACATTCTATTTGAGGAGGAAGGTGAAAGCATGCCTATGTTTACACTCACAGGCTTAGGCTATATCTATTCTTGGGGTATTAATCCTGTTAATTTACTATCATTTTTGCCAACCTAAGTGTAGACTACCCTTAGTTTAGCACTTATCAACACTTTCATTGCCCTCAAAGCACATCTTGTGCACCACCCACATATACCACACTAGCTGGCCGGCCTCGCAAGCACTTTCTAAGTAGCCTGTCCGTCACTGGGATATCATTTACGTCCCTGCCAAATTTCATTGAGATCCGTTCAGCCGATTCAGAGTGAAAAGGTAACAGATAGACCAGAGTTACATTTATAATATTAGTATGGATCAGTGACGCCTGTTATAGTAAATGTGATATCTAAGTTGAGAGCCATACCATATTTTTAGTCATTGCCTCATCACAAGAGTAACTTACCTTTATATTCAGTGACATAATTGCTGGGGAACCACCCAGTAGTTTCACCCAATGTTCCTTCCCACCAGCCACCTTCTTCTTTCTGAGTCACAGTTATAATGTCACCCTTCTTGAAACATAGCTCATCATTGTTTTTGCCTTTAAATGAATAAATTGCCTTCACCAAGCAACTTTCTGAAGACATCTTTTAAATAATTACAGGCACCATGTTACCCTAAAATTAATAAGAATATGGTTTTTATGATCACTTATGTTTTTCAGTAAATTGATAGAGGTTTAATTCACGTAGTTGAGGTCATAATTAACAGGCCGTTTTAGTTTTGATAAACACAGCGTACGCAAGGAATTTATTCTTGGAAACCCCAAAAGGCACAACAGGAAACAGTTTCACTATTGGATGATTTGGACTGCGGATGACGGAAATAGTACAGCACTGGTGTGATTATAAAAATGAACTAGTTGTGGTTGAATATTGTTTTGTACCTATCTAAATAATAGTTCAGTTAAATACGTACAAAATAACATCATTTGCTAATATTCTACAAAAATTTCATGGTCTTCCAAAAATAAACATTTCCACAGATGAAAAAAAAGAAATGAATGAATGTTCTCTTTGGAATCAGTGTTACCAGATGGAATCTGAAAAAAGCAGTAGAAATTTTGGTAAAAAAGCCACAGAACAGAGAAGTAAGTGGAAGTGCTAAGTGGGCGTGGCACGCGTGTCACAATTAAGCGTAGTTACGCTTAACTGATCTCAGTCGTGTTCTAACATCGCTTTGAATTGCTTGTCTCGCGACAAATTCATTTTTCCGAAGCTATGCCGTATTGTTCCATTTTGGAATGTAAAAATGATAGTAGGCGAAAAAATCTTAAAACCGGAGGTGTTTCATACCATCGGTAAGTAGGATTTTAATTGTTTTCTCCTAAAGTTTCAATTTATTTCAATTTACAAATAATTTATTACAACGGTTAGTCAAAATCAACCTTAAGCAATTATGATAAAGTTGATTTTGGATTGTGTCTATTCACTTCGTTCTCGAAAGTTCTTCGCTACTCGATTAGTGATGTAGTCAAGCAAATCGGTACTGCTTTGCTGTTGATTTTATCGATTAATATCGATACAAGAAAATAAATATTTTAATGTGATTTTAATGTTGAATCGATTATTTACTTAGCAAAAAACATTCTTTATTAGAAAAGAAAACTACAATAAATTAATAAAACCAACTAAAAACTAGTCTTTACAATTGCAACAATTGAGCTAACTGTTGTAGCAGACTGTTGTAAAGAATCTACAAGAATGATTGGTTTATTTAGTAGTAGCTTCTGCCCGCGGCTTCGCACGCCTTTTGTTGGGATAAAAGTGTGTTACTCTCCATTCTTTCAATTAACTATATGCCAAAAATAAAGGCGATTGGTTACTAAGTTAGGGTGTGAAGAAAGGACAAACTTTCGAATTTATAACATAAGTTAGGATTAACAAACCAAGGAGAAGTAGTTCAATGTGCTTTATACAGGGTGGAAAGAATCTATGGGCCCTGGAGGGGAACTACCTTAAATCCTTTAGCTAGCTCATTTAACTGAAAGGACCCTTTATTTTTAAAAAGAAACATAATTGCATTCAAAGATTTTCTAAAAATTCCTTGTCTCACCTGGGAACCAACCAACTAAAAATAAAAAAAAATAAACCCTCGCTATTTTATTATGCGAATCAGTAGGATTATTGTTCAGGATAAAAATTGTCAAATAAACATTGGACCTTTCACTCATCTGTTGTATAGGATACCCATGAAATCGAATATTTATTACATATTCTTTATTAACAATACCTAGTATTGTTCACTTGTAACAAGTAAATAACACGTTATAATTTTCTTATCTCTAACATCCAAAGACATCGTATGATGAAGAGGCTTGCTAATGTTATTAATTGGAAGGTACCTTGTTGCACACTTCGATAAGAAAATCGTTAAATGGTAATAATAAACCCATGCACAATTCCTTCTTACATGAGGCGTTCTGACAAAAACTTTAAAACGGAGTGTGTTTTTTATCAACTTGCGACAACAAATTTGAATTTCGAACGATAACTTTCATCATTTTTAGGGTTCCGTACCCAAAGGTAAAACGAGACCCTATAGCTAAAATTCCGCTGTCCGTCCGCCTGTTTGTCTATCCGTCTGTCACCAGGCTGTATCCGTAACCGTGATAGTAAAGAAAAAAAGTAGCCTATGTTTGATTCCAAGATTAAAATTACCTGTATGCAAAATTTCAGACCGATCCGTTCAGTAGTTTTGACATGAAGAGGTAACAAACATCCATCCATCCATACATCCAGACATCCATCCAAACTTTCCCATTTATAATATTAGTGTGATAGTGTGATTTTTCACTGGTCAACATCTGTCTACTTAAAAAAATGTTTCATATTTTGTGTTTGTTTCTATTGATGATAAAATAAAATGAATATTAGTTTTCACTTTTTTTTTACTTATAAGACATTATTTATTTTTATCCTGAACAATAATCCTACTGATTCACATAATAAAATAGCAAGGGTTCATTTTTTAATTTTTAGTTGGTTCGATTCCCAGGTGAGACAAGGAATTTTTAGAAAATCTTTGAATGCAATTATGTTTCTTTTTAAAAATAAAGGAATGTTTCCTTTCAGTTAAATGAGCTAGCTAAAGGATTTAAGGTAGTTCCCCTCCAGGGCCATAGATTTTTTCCACCCTGTATATTCACGATGGCTCGGAATGAAACCGAGGCATGGAATCGAAAACAGATACGCACGAAATTCAAATATTACGCGCGAAATCAGAAAAAGAAGTTTTCCATAAAAAGTAAAAAAAAATCTATAAGCCCATGTTTTGACAAATTTAGATTTATAGCTTCTATTTGAGCAATTATTATTAAAGGAGTTTTACTACTAAAAATCTACATAAATTACCTGTTGCTCCATTAATTTTCTTTATTGTAATATGGGTTCATAGAAATATATGTCTACGACTTCTTTTCTGCCCCCCTAGCACGGGGATCGTTGTCTAGGGTAGAATAGACAATAATGACATTGCATCGCTACACATTGCGTACATTATTGAAGTTTTAGGAATGCATTTCAAATAATTTAGGCATTGGATGACGAAGTGACGTAATTTTTCTCTATTCTACCCTAGACAACAATCCCCGTGCTAGGGGGGCTGGTAGTTTAATTCCTTGCAGACCGCAGAAAATTTAAAAAACCGATAAAATATTTGAATTTCGCGCGTAATATTTGAATTTCGCGCGTATGTCTTCTCGATTCCGAGGCTCGGTTTCATTCGGAGCAATCGTGAATAGCCCTGCTGGTGCAGCCTTAATCGAGTAGCAGTAGATCTGCGAACTATCAATCGAATATCAATCTTATACCTAACGAAATTAGGTTTATAATAACTATCACGGAGAATACCGCCATCTATGGTCAAGTAGCGGAATTAACTCGTCAGGCCAATGTTTGGTGAGTATAGATCGTAAATACGTTCTGCTGCTAAATTAAAATGAATCTTATCGAGTAGATTTCAAGGTTTATTTCCAAATCTTTGACGTTGGCTAGTTTTGACTGAACTTGAAACTACCAATCAAACGAATTGTTTCTTTGTATTGTATTATATGATTAGGGGTTTATTTGTGTGAGTTTGGCGACATCGGTTCCCGTAGTAATTTTGTTGCATTGCACTTCCACTTACTTCTCTGTTCTGTGTAAAAAAGCAGTAGATTGGCAAAAAAAGCAGGTAGATTTTAATATGTTATAAGTTAGTACCTATGTATTGTGTTTTGCGAGTATTTTCATGAGAAAAAAACATACAACAAAGCTACTAACTCGTTATTTTGAAATTTAGGAAGCGTTTTCTTTGCCCACATGCCCAAACTGTTTAGCTTTGTGGAAAGCGAGGCCAGGCGGCCTGTTGGCTGTGCTTTGCTCAGTTCTTTTCAGTCTGATCGAATTGATTTGTGGTTTTGGACATGTATTATTTAGTGCATAGTAGAGTAATAACTGGATAAACAGTCTCACTCAGTTTGCATTTTGCAAAAGTTTATCGAACGAACGAACGGACCGACCAATCAATCGAAAAATGATGAACAGACAGACCAAGACAGACAGAAAGAAAGTGGAAGCCGGAAGGAAGAAACGAAGAAACGAACAAAACAAACTCTTCGGTTTCATTCATCTGTTTTAGTTTTGTGAAGTTTGTGAAACATTGGCAACTTATCACGTGAGCTAAAAAAAAGACATGGAGTCACTTGCTATTGATGCTCGGAAAAAGCAGGTACCTAGATTTCACAAAATTTGAGCTAAAAATCAGTAGATCAGTAGACGGTTCAAAAAGCAGGTAGATCTACTGCTAAATCAGTAGATCTGGCATCACTGTTTGGAATGACTAAGTGAATGAATTTAGTCAAACCAAACCTAAGCTTGTTTTCTTGTATGCATCCATAGAGTTAATAAAGTACACTAACTCTATGCATGCATCACATCACATCACATCATAACTAGATGTCGCTTATTTATGCTTTGCTCTATCGAAGTGTTCCGTTCCGGGTGTAAAACTATGTACCTAGGGACCATGAAAAGTAATCAAATCCCAGTTTCAAGAATTTCAAATCAGTTTAAAGTATTTTTAACTAAAAGTTAAGATCTAACAAAACTCCTATATAATAGCTCAGACTAAGTATTACTTAGTCTGAGTATAATAGAGTCCACAGGTGATCGGAATGCTGGCTTTTATTTCGGTCAACGAATTAGTATTTATTGCCATTCAACGTGGCAATGCTGCCAGCATTCTGTGCACTTTGCCTTCTGGTGACGGCTTAGATTTTTAGAAAATAGATTTAAGTGTATTATAATTATTGTATTCTGTGCTTATTGTAATTTTCTTTAAATAAGTAATAGTTAGAGTATTTTTCACACGGCGAATTATGTGCACACGCTACGCATGTGCGTAGCGTAGGGATCTACCCTGCTTCAGAACATTCTATCATCATCATCATCACGATCACCATACCTATACGTGCTTATACTATTGAATTATCCAAATAAATCAAAGTAAATCCTAACCCACGCACGGTGTAATATGAGTGGTGTGGTGGATCATCGGTGGATGAGGGGTGGGGGACCTCAGTAGGTACTTAACGATTTAACCCCCATGTATGTTCTGCGATATTCTGTGGTTCTAAAGTTATTTTGGACTTTAGTAAAATTATAGTTAAAATCAGATTTCAGCCTGAATTTCACAATTGCAGCCAAAATATTAGGTCTTCGATCCTGCCTTTTTAAGGTAGTTATAACAAGATCAATAGTAGGTAGACCTTTCGTATTTCTATTCCAATCAGAGTCTTAGATTTTATAAAAACAAAACTAAAATATTATAGCAAATGTTCTTTTCAAAATCTAATATTTACATTACCATTTGGTTCTAAAAATATATTTTGAATATAATTTTTTCTGCAACCTATCTTAAAATCTATAAGCTTTCATGAAGAATAAACCCTGAAATTTTAATTTGACTAGTATGAAAATGGACTGAAATTTTAGTTCGGCATCAAGTTGAAAAATATACTTAAATAGTAAAATAGTGCCAAAAATCCGTGACCAAAAAGCCTTGTTAGCCTAAACTACTGGTTCATGTCAAGGAAAGGATAGCTAAATAAAACAATTTTAGCTAGCTCTTGCACGGCTATGATTGGTTCATTACATTAAGTAATGTACCTAGTACCTACGTTTTTTTTTTTTAAATTTATTTTGAATTTACCGTGCCACTTCGCACGGAACGTAAAGAGTTTTTTGAATGAAAATTTTTGGTTCGTCATAAATAACGTCGCTTGCCCGATATTTTTTTTTACTTTTTTAGGGTTTCCAGATCGGTTTCGAAACCCTTGTGGTTTCGCTGCGTCTATCCTCCTTCTTTCTTGAATATCTCAGTAACTACCGCAGCTATTAACGTGAAATTTGAAATAAAAATACCTACTTTTCGTGCACCATTACTGATTAAAAGAAAAAAAAAAGAAAAAACAATGTAAAATGAAAACGAAAATTTTCAGTAGGGAGTAGGTAGGTAAGAAGCGCTAATTGGTATCCCCCTCACAGAACACATCAGTTTGTAAACATCACAAATTGTGATGTTTACATTTGTCAAAGAGACCTTCGGGGTCAAAATTTTTCTATCAAATGAAAGGTATTGGTTAGAACATTTCAAAACCGTTTTTGTTTTTTTTTTAGATTTCATACTTTGAAAAAGTAATAAATTGACCATTCCCCTCCCTCCCCTATTTCCGAAGTTGGTGGAGCAATTCATCTGAAATGTATATTTTACAGGAAAAATATAGGGAAGTCAGTAAAAATAACACTTTTTGAAAAATGCTCAAAAAGAGAGGATTGTTTTTCGAAAGACGGGGTGGACCTACCCGAGTGGACTATCAAATGAAAGGTATCAATTTGAACATTTCAAAACGGTTTTTGAAATCGCGAAAAGGTCTACAAGATCCAAAAATAAACAGTGTTTGATATTTGTTTATGTAGAACATATAAAGTTGAGTAGGTAAGGTTTTAGCACCGGTACTTATTTTACTGATACCTATCATTTCGACACTAAAACGCTTCCTAGTTCGTATTAAGATGCCTACCAAATAATTAATGAGTAAAACTGCTTACGATGTATCCTTCATTATTATATACATTTAGGTACCATTATACTAATCACACTAATAGATCGGGCTTAATTTTGCTTAGGGGTAGTTCGAGGCATATATGTAAAGTCTGTTTCTGTAGTTTTTATTTGAGGGGGTCCTCAAATGAGAACGACAGAAACAGACTCAACTTAAAAAAAAACGTAAAGAATAGGTACTTATTTCAAAAATGCTATTATGACCCACAAAGGGGTCGGTCTTGGACTATCTAGAGCACAGTTTGACTACTTTGATATTTACCTGGAGCTTGAAGTGACTGCTACATAGTGGGTCGGGTGCTCGGATCTGCTAAAAGACAAATTGACTAATGCCGAAAAGACCTAGAACACATTTTGCCTAAATTTGTTTTTGAATTACAGGCGATGTGAAAATTCAAATGTGAATTTTCAAAGTGATATCGGATCCCGTAGTACCAGACAATTTTCTGATATCATAATTTTTTAGTTTAATAACTACGACTTGCTACGAGATAATTCGTGTGCTACGAAACTTCTACGAGGTCTAGCTACCAAATGCTACGATACGACGACGTAGCATAATTGGGTGAGCTATGAAAATTACAAGGTCTTAATAGGTACAGGTAGGTATATAGGTCTACAAAAACCTATTAGGTTTTTGTACTTAACAAAAAATTCAAAAACTTGCCTACGATACCGTCGTTTTTAATCTAATTAAAGAATTGCGAATAGTGATGTAAAATATATGAACCTGCCAAATAAGAGCCAAAATTGCGCACAAAGGATTTCTCACTTGATGGACGATCGACGGTCGTTGTACAGCATTTTTCGATAAATATCTAGCAGCGTAGGCCTACAGCGCTGTCAGATTCTGTTGGCACAATACATGAGGCCTTCTCCTGGATCTACCTATTTGGGTAAAAAAAAGATTATTTTTAATAATTAAGAGTCATTTAATACCAAATGCTGGTTCGTACTCCTTCTAATTAGGGTAGAATATACCTACGATGAATGGAATTAGGTTTACGAAATTATAAAAAAAATGTATTTATTATGTAGGTAATCAGGTATGGAAAGAGCTATGCTCGGGGTTTCTCTGAAGGATAGGATTCGTAACGAATACATCCAACAGTCATCGACATAGCTCTTAGAATTAGCAAGCTGAAGTGGTAATGGGCCGGCCATATCTCGCGAATAACCGATAACCGCTGGGGTAAACGGGTTCTTGAGTAGAGACCGTGACTCGGCAAACTTAGTGTTGGACGCCCTCCAACTAGGTGGGATGACGATCTGCGAAAGACTGCTGGCAGATGCTGGATGCGGCAAGCTGAAGACAGGACGCTATGGCGCTCATTAGGGGAGGCATATGTCTAGCAGTGGACTAATTAAGGCTGATGATGATGATGATTCAGGTAAGGTGTAGCATTTAGGTAGATACGTTATCGTGATCATATTATGGTGATCCTTGGTACCCATAATAATTTAACATAGGAGGCAAATGAAATAGCCAGATAAATAAGTTTCTAATAATTAATGAGCGCTACAAATTGCTTCCGGGTTTGTTATTAACAATCTGAAATCAGATTTTAATGAAGGCATACCGGATATATGTATATGAAGATCAACAGAAACTTGGCAATCATACTAAGTACATCATAAATTACTTAATAAAAATCAGTTCGAGTTAAGGGTTAATGTTTCTCCGATTCTGGGATTTAAACATTTTAATGAAATTTATCTCTGTACAATCAATCGTAACATTTATTTTAGCTTCATCTATAAATAATTTGGACTACAAAGTTAACACATCCGATCTCATCATATTTCAAAGGTATTTTCTGTGTTAAAGGAAGTCCCAAATTTTCCTTTCCCATTTCTATAAATAAGAATCAAATAGATAGGCAGGTACCACATCTAAATCTTTGAGATTTCTCCGAAAGATCGCCAATTTATTCACATGATATTCTATAGATAGACAAGACAAATGCTTTCGAGGCTTTACGAAAATACGAAAGCAGGAATTCAGAATAGGTATCGAAAAAGCAGCGTCTCGCAGATTGTTTGTATTGGGTTTCCTTAACTCGCTCGCCTCAGTGTATTTTGCTCTTTTACAAATGCTATCGATAATGTACGTACTAGGAAGGGTACTGTCATGTTTTTGTAGGTACTTAGACGGATATAATATCTTTAATACCTACCTCAAATTATTATTAAGTGGTAAAAAATAGCTAGGTATTTAATTAACAATCTATGTACGGATATACTCCTTAACGACTCGATTTTAATGATTAACCTCCAGCTTCCGTTTTCACTCAGATTAATATTGTGTCTCGATCAATCAATTTCTCCCTGATTATTCCGATTGAATTGTTTCAGAGTGTTTGAGTAATTGCTGATTGTGTGTCTCAGAAAATACTCAAAAAATAATTTGGTTTTATAAAACCAAAATTTTCAAAAGTAAATGTACCGGTCTACCTAATAAGATGTGAATTTACACACAAAATCAAAAGTTCCTTTTCCATTGTTTAAATATTTGATTTGAAATAAGTAAGCTTGTCAGGTAATTAGGTAGGTACTAAGGCATGTGTTCTTGCAAAAGAACACAGTTAATTTGTTTTACAGAAGTTTTATTCACATTTCACGTATAAGCTAATAAGCCGACGCAGCTGCTAATTAAAAGTTCGATCATCTTTCAAAGATCACCACGAATTTTTAGTGAAAAGTATTGACATAGGATTTCGCGTTCATAGGAGCGGGACAGGGTATAGTAACGCAAGCCCAAAAATCAAGTTTTTGACTATTAATTAGGACATTATTTGAACAAAAAAAACACAACAAACAAAATGTTTTTTATACGTAAATTCAATCACCATGCTTATTCTCAAGATCTTCTGTATTTATAGAGAAAATAAGGTTTTAGTAAAAATTTTGAGGTAATTTTGCGAGGTTTTTCTATAGAAAACATTTTAAGGAATCGTGTTTTCGAAACATAAGATCGGTAGAGTAAGTCCTGAACTTTACCATAATATATCAATTTAAAAGCTTAATATGTAGTAGTTTTGAAGATATGGAGGTCCAACGGAGGTGATTTAGGGTAGTATAGGGCCTTAAGCGCTCACGGTAAATTGCCCAATTTTGTCTTCACCGTTCTAAAGATTTATCAAAAACGAATGTAATACAAGTAATGATTATATCACAAAATATGACCAATCTGATCTAAACGATAAAATATTTATTGTTTACTAGTTTTGTAATAATAAATCACTGTAACAAATACACTAATTAAGCGCGGGTTTTTAACCCACACAGAAAACACGAAATTACTATAAAACCAGCCAAGTGCGAGTCGGACTCGCGCACGAAGGGTTCCGTACCATTATCTATAAAAACGGTAAAAAAATCACGTTTGCTGTATGGGAGTGGGAGCCCCCTTAAATATTTATTTTATTCTGTTTTTTAGTATTTGTTGTAATAGCGGCAACAGAAATACATCATCTGTGAAAATTTCAACTGTCTAAGTATCACGGTTCATGAGATACAGCCTGGTGACAGACGGACAGCGAAGTCTTAGTAATAGGGCCCCGTTTTTACCCTTTGGGTACGCAACTATAAAAAAACATTAAAACTACTATGTCAATATCATATTATCTTTCCTCTAAAATGTAAAGATTTTATAAATGATAATAAGATTTAATACAATGTCTATTAAGAAAAAAACACGTTTTCGTAAAAAAAAACCTTGTGAAATAATTGGATCAAATTTATATTATTCTAAAACAATTTAAATGGTCATTATATTTTGATATAATTTTGGTCATATTTTGTGATTTGTTCCATAACTTATGCATACTAGATTAATTAAAAAAAAATTGAACTATATTCCACAGAATGTCCTTAAATTAATGAATCCATTGTTGTAAAACAAATTGGTCTCATAAATTGCCACCGCTGTAAATTAGATTGCACGCCCAAACAAAGACACTACAAGTTTCGGTTAGGTACACCATTTGCATAAAGTAAGTTATATGCAAATCAGGTGCCTTACAGTGCTGTGCATATTCCATCAATTTCATCTCAATTTCTTTTCCATCGCCATGCTATGATGGTCTGAAGCAGCGCTTTCCCCATTTCCCAGTCAGTGTTCGTGTCAGCTCCAGTCCGGTCGTGAACGATCGTGCTCTCGCAATTCCGACCCTGTAGCTGACGAGTGAAGCTTAACTTTCAATTAAATCATCGATTAATTCGTTTTCAAGTACCTATTTAATCTTTCTAAATATTCGTCGAAGTGTTTTAATTACACTCTTGCAATATAGAGCTTTTATTAAAAACAAAACTTTAAAAGTTTTTATACAAACAGTGCCGCAGTTTTTGATGTTTGTTCGAGTTTTTAGGATCATGTAAAAAAGTTCTGCTTAATTACTTATACAGGTAAGTTTATTTTGCTTAAATGTAATGTAATGTAAGTCCTTATAGTTTAATATAGGTACCTAATACAAAATCAGTGTTCATATTATGTGAAAAGAAAACGAGACGAAATTATGTAGTTCATTGTTATTTCACATTCATAAAAAGTTGACCAACAGCGGCAATAAAATTATATGGGTTAGTTTTAGCTTTAGATAGATAGATAAATAGACAATGCTTTATTTCATAAATCAAAACATACAGAACATAGGCAATGGAATTGGCGGCCTTATCGCTTAAAGCGAATTCTTCCAGGCAACTAAGGTGTACGGAGAAAATCATAGGATGGCGGTACTTATGCTAAGCTAATCAATTACCTATACTAATACACAAATACAAATAGATTAATATACTAATACAAGACAACAAAATAAATTAAAACAACTTACATACATACATGCTAATACTCTAATCTGACGTCATACCTAGATAATGATTATAGACTTTTCTCTTGAAAGTTTGCTGAGATGTAGCCTTTTTTATATCAACTGGTAGCTCATTCCATAGTCTGACAGCTTGAATTAAGCTTTAATTAAGTTATAAGTATTTAATTTGGTTAACTGGTATATTAATTAAAGCAATGACTCAAAGACCTCAAACTAATACTTATGGAATAAAAAGAGATCATCAAATAAATATAAATACATAAAATATTCATAGAGCAGTTTATTTATACAGATGAAAATATAATTTAAATAAATGACTTTCATTGTCATTTGCTTCAATAAAGCACAAATTACTTAGGGTAGGTATTGAAAAAAGAGTACTTAGTAGAAGTAAGTAATTTTTGGGACAACCTTAAGTTACATAAACAGCTCTTCGCTTTCTTTGTTAGCAGTAGGTACATCTTTACTTATAAGTTTCATCTAGAACTCTCTAGCTAAGTAGAAATTGTTAACAACAAGATAATAAGATTCGTTGGACCCAAACTAATCGAGACTACAATAGAATAATAGGATTGACAAGATTTGGACAATTCGAAAACAAGATAAGTTAGAAGTATTCTACTAACATTTATATAGAGTGGGGTTATTATAGGGTGGGGCGCAGGTTCGAGTCCTGCCGAAATCGAAAATTTTTGGGAACTTATTTCATTTCTTAGAGATACCCAAAGTGCATGCGGGTAAGCACTATAACAAAAACACAAACAATATAACAAAAACCTTGTTATATATATGTTTTTTATTACTATTTAACCGGCAAAAAAGAAAGTATGTAGAAAAAAGTTCCAACTATTGGCCTCTAAACCTTAAATCCGTGATTGATAAATGTGTGTCTTTGAGTATATTTTTGTAGACACACGACGCTATGGTATTACAATCTCTA
This sequence comes from Eupithecia exiguata, assembly GCA_947086465.1. NCBI lineage: Eukaryota > Metazoa > Arthropoda > Insecta > Lepidoptera > Geometridae > Eupithecia > Eupithecia exiguata. The sequence continues at coordinate 7,501,927 of OX352229.1, forward strand.
TCTGTAATAGGAGTAACTTTACTGGTATTATTATGCCAAAAAATAATGCGTAGCGCGATCTTTAGGGCCCTATCTCATTAGGACACCATGATGGCACCACCAGTTGTGCCACCAACAAAATGTGTACTTGTGCAAATGTGTAGTTGTATGGACGGTACCTCCATACAAACTACACATTAGTTAGTTTAGTTAGCCACAATAAATTAAATTGAATTGAATACCAGGTTACTGGAATTGAATTGATTACCAGGTATTAATTCAATTCAATTTATTTATTTGTAAGTAAGTAAGTTTCGAGACATCCCCCCGAAGAAAATCCTTCAGTTCCTAGCAGCTGTAAGGGTAAGTGGCGAACTCTGAACGCCGCTGTCCTAGGGGTGAACACATTAAAGTGGCGATCACAATAGGCCTATCATGGCCGTAGTGATAAGAAAGCCACCAAAAGCAAATAAAAAAAAAAGTAAGTAAGTTTACAGAGTTGTAAGTACACAAGTAAACACACATTTTTACAATGTCAAGTACTTAAAGCTATGAAACAAAGAGATATCTTTACGAACTTATTTATACGTTTGATTAATATAGGTAACCAGTACCCATAATTTTACGGCTGAAAGTAAATAAATTTATATCTACGCCTTTTTTCATTTAATGTGTCGAGCTCCCAGGCTCAGGCCACCACTTGGTGGTGGTATTTGATTCGGTATATCTCGCTCGGTTGCTCAAGACACCACGGTGGGGTGGCGCGGCCGGTGGTGGTGCCAAACTATGGTGTCCTAATGAGATAGGGCCCTAAGACGTAGCTATCACACCCACCAGCAAATAACTTGGCCTGTTTGTGCAGGTTATTTTGCAGCGCAACTATCTATAGATAACTAGCGATACGCCCCGACTTCCCACGGGTATATTCTATCGCCTATGTTCATCAGGGATTATGTAGGATTCTAATGGTGAAAGAATTTTTCAAATCAGTTCAGTAGTTTCAGGGCCTATTCAGTTCAAACAAGCAAACAAATCCTTCCTCTTTATAATATAATATTATATTATGTATACATAGAGTGTGGTTATTTGCTTCGCTGATAATAAATGACTATTGCATCAATCAAGGTATTTAGGTACACAATCGTACGGACAGGGAACTACACAAATCCCATACAAATAATCGACGCCACGATCACGTGATACTATCGTCAAATAGACTCACCCCCCTGATCGAAGACAATGAAAACGATTGTTAGAAACCATTTCGACCGAAAATGATCATGAATCACAGGAAATAAAGGACAGAGACATTTGTAACACTATAAATCACGCGTCGCTAAAGTTAGGTAAGGTACATACTTAATATGAATCCTCAATAACAATTATTACTTCCAAGTTACATTTCATTGAAAATCATGCCGACGAAGCTGTAGGTATTGTTCTTGTTTGTAAGGACTCGACTAGACTAGAACGTGGCTCAAATAACTTCCGCTCTCACGCCTCATTTGAGAACAGTGAAACTTCTCGGGAGATAAAACTACCGAGAACATAAGCCAACACTTGGAGACGAGATTTAGTACAGATCGTATGTTCCACTTTAACGCTGTAGTTTTTTAAAAGGGTTCAGATTGAACCAACTTTTTTAGTGACTCCTAAAAGTAGCGTGTGTAAAATATATTTATGAAAAGTTTTAAAGGGTGTGGGGGTGAAAAAGTGTGTAGGTTCACACTTTTTCACCCCCACACCCTTTAAAATTTCTTTGACGATTAAGTTTTGGACATCTTATAATGTGTGATGTAATTCAATAATATTTTATGCGAGCTTCTTAGGGTTCCGTAGCCAAAGGGTTAAAACGGGACCCTATTACTAAGACTTTGCTGTCCGTCTGTCCGTCTGTCACCAGGCTGTATCTCTTGAACCGTGTTAGTTAGATAGTTGAAATTTTCACTGATGATGTATTTCTGTTGCCGCTATAACAACAAATACTAAAAAACAGAATAAAATAAATATTTAAGGGGGCTCCCATGCAACAAACGTGTTTTTTTTGCCGTTTTTATAGATAATGGTATGGAACCCATCGTGCGCGAGTCCGCACTTGGCCGGTTTTATTTAGTTTACAGGAAAAGTTCAAAAGCCCTGTGTGATCTATTTCCCTGTTCTTAGGATACCGATAATAAGTGTGGTTGCATAATTTATAATACCCCTAAATAAATAAATAATGCTGAACAATTCACACATCATCTAGGCCCATGTTAAGCAGAGCTTGTTTTATGGGTATATAATGTATTATTTATTTATTTATGTAGTTTATATACAATTAGATATTCTTCAATCAATCAACCACTCAATTCATTTATTTGCACAGTCTTCTTGTCTTTCTTGTGTAAGCACCTGACTTTTGGACTCTTGATTTTGATTTTAAGTGTAAGCCCATTTGTAAAAAATTTAAATCAAATTGAATTGAAAATACAATACATGATATTGATATATATTTATATAATACAAAGAAAACCCCAGAACACCATAGGTACTAGGTTAGTACTGTAATATTTTCCTGAGAGGAGCTCCAGATGTGTTAAAGCCCCCTTGAAATGAAATAGGCATGTACTGTACACATTAGTTACATTACTTTGGTCGAAGCTCAGTAGTATACAAATAATAGTTCGTGGAGAAGCTCTACCATCTATTCCAATTTGAGGTGTTTGTTCAGTGTTTGAGCTCCAACTTCACACGGTTTTGCGGCTTGTTTACTATGATTTTTGTCCTGGAATAAATAGAATTCCATTTCCATTGAAAAATCGAAGCCAGTTCATTACTCTCGCATTCAGCTGTGTCACGTAGAGTTCGTTCCTGTCCGTTGTAGTATTAGAGTATTATAATGTATTCCTTTCATTTATCTTACTCTCTTTATTCTCTCTCTTACTACTACCATTTTTTTTTTGTGAACTGATAACGCGTCGCTTGTCATGGTTAGCCGACGTAAAATACGAAGCCGTTTATCCTTGTGTTCAGGATTTATAAGGTAGGTTTATATTTATCAATGGTGTCTTATCTTTTATCCTTACTAATAAACACCGGGAATCTTCTTCTAAAACAAGACTGTAGGCATATTTAAAGCGCTACGCAGACAGAGCAAGTATTGCGGCAACTCGCAACTAGCTATTTACATATTAAATTCTTCTTAATCTGTGCCTTTAAGAGAACACCTTAGGATGCAGTCTATACGAAAGTTTCATAAGCTAAAACTGTACTGTCTGCACAAAGTCTAAAACCGATGGAGTACAAACACGGTAGGCTTAGTATTTTTCCCACTAAAACAAGTAAAACTTCCCAAAAATATGGAGAAAAGCTATCTCTGCTCACTGTAAAGGCTTGAAGACAAAAGCACGAATTAGAATTTGTGTAGTAAGAGGAAATAAATTAGTCTCAAACAGAGAAAATAGACTTACAAATTTATAAACACGATTATGAGCAGTCAGGTGTTGGTAATTAAATAAAGCTCCGGCTTTGTAAGCCTTGTCGTTGTGGGCTGTGCCAGCATTTTGCTAATGCTTACCTCTTGCCAAGATTGATGCTTCAAACAAAACAACGTGGCTTAGTTAGATATACACAGTTTTACTTCAATTTCACTTGGTCCAGTATTATACTAAAGCAGCAAGATTCAATTTCAATTCAATTCAAGATTCCATATTTCAAGACTCTAGCAGAGTAAATAAATAAATAAATATATGCTGAACAATTCACACAGCAATAGCGACTTTGAGCTTGTGTTATGGGTACTAAGTAGATAACTGGTATGTATACCAGTACATATATAGTACATAATACAATACACATACATACATACATAGATAGTTTTTTTTGTTATCTAAAGAAAACGACCAGAACACTCGGAACAAATATTTGCAGATCGCATCGTACAATCATTTGTTCCTAGGCGGGAATCGAACCCGCAACCTCCTGCATCGCAGGCGGACCTTCGCCCACAGGGCCATAGAGGTCGTCAAGAGTAGGTACCTAAGTCAAATTTAATGAATTCAGCAACGAAAAACATTTTGCAAGTCAAACTCTGTACTATCAAATCCTCACCCAGTGCACAATTATGTGATTAAATTCAAAGATTTTGTTTATTTGAGCGCCCCGGGGGGAATACGTAAGTAATGACGACCGATGTGGCGCGGCGAACGATCCTCCTGCGACGCACGAGGTTGCGGATTCGATTCCCACCTTAGGACAAATTTTGTACGATTTACAATCTGTTCCGGGTGTTCTCGGAACAGATATTTGTAGATCGTACAAAATTCGGGCCTTAATGATGTTTTTTAAACACGATACTTATCTTAAAAAGTGGTTGGTGGCCAGCAATAAAATTCATTTAAAATCAAAGATTGTACCAACTCTATGGTCTATTTATCTCTATATATAACTGTAATTGTTTTTTAGTAATAAATAATTAGTATTTAATAATAAAAAACAATTACAGTTTTGGCTTCAGTACCTACCTATCGATATTAGAACGCCCTCCAAAAAGAATTTTCAAAATATCTTCAATGCACAGAATTTGTCAGAATTGGACCTGTTACAATTTTATTATAAGTATAGATAAGGAAAACAACATCCAATTTCACCAACGATGAATGAAATGTTTGTTGGTTTTGTAAGGGGTTCATGTAAAATTTTATCGTTCTGTTGTTAACGGTTGCTGAAATACAGAACATTTTTGCTAAAACTTTCAATTTCTACCTCAAGGCGCTTACACACGCTGCAAGTTTCAAGTTTCTACGATGAGTGGTTTGGACTGTAGCTTGTCTATATGTCAAGACAAAGAGGTTTATATTATTAATTAGGTTCCGTGGTTAAATAAACATTAATCAACGTCGGTATTGGACCTGCGACAGCTAAGTATTTATCTAACAAATCTATGAGAGTAATTTAATGAGGTTTAGATAACGCGGATTATTCCGGAAATCCCCCACGGCCGTCTCTCACCATGAACCACGCAAGAATGTTGATATTAATCCCGTGATTGGGGTATATTAATATTGGACAACAAAATCAATAAAATCCACACAGTATTATCTAACCCCAAGCTAAGCAGAGCTTGTGTTATGTGTAGAAGATACTACAATACGTTTCATAGATAAATATATTTTATTATACATAGAAAATAGGCATAACCAAACCTGTTAGGTTCGCCTCTTAAGAGCACAAACTTTTTTGAAGATTAAATTTACTTACTCCAAAAAGTTATGTAACTACTCAAAGTAATGAGATTCTTAAACCTATAAACCCCTTAAGACTCAAAAGGATCCATTCTCGGATTTAGAATCTAAGATATTTTATGACAACAAAGACATTATTGAATGAATACTTAAAAAAACGGATAACATTAACAGAAAACTACAAGGTAACAGAAAGGTTATCACTAAAAACTAATAAAACACTAACTTCAACAATTCATAATCTCACATGTGGAGCGGAAAATTATAATTAGCCGTCATTTACAAACATTTTTTTTATATAGTTACCTAGCTGTTACTTTTCCGAAAATTGTAAAATAAAAATAACAGATAAAAATGTTTAAATTTGAATTCGAAAACTAACGAGAGATCAATTAAATGATGAAAGAAAGCTAAAAATTGTTGCGAACTTTTGTGCTTTGCTTAGATGATACCAATTTCGTTAAATATTTTCCACCAATATTCCTTGCGTTTTGTAACCTCTTTGTATACAAAAATTATCTAGGTTAAATCGGATTTTAAGCATGTTTTTACTAAGTGAATTCAAAGCTGAGACAGAATTTATTACTAATTTGTCTATGGCTGAGGCATAATTTATTATTTTGACCGCGAAGCGAGGCTTTCTCCTTCAGCTTAGACCCTAAGTTGGTGGTTTCTTACGTAAGTGGTATCACAACCATAGATAAATGTTCCCTTTTGAAGGGTTAAATTGTCTAAGCTTTTGAAATTCTGAAACGGCTTGTTGGCTTAGTTCTTCTTCTTCTTAGCCATTTTCTACCCTTTGGGTGTGGGCCTCCTTCATAATTTGCCATTTCCTGCGGTCTTGTGCAATTTCCATCTATTTGGCTCCAGCTGCTCTTTTGACGTCGTCGTACCAACGCATTTGTGGTCTTCCCTGTGGTCTTTTTTCGCTCCATGGTTTCCACTCATTCATTCATCTGATGTTGATATGTGAAGAAGGGTCTAAAATGAGAAGGCGTTAACTCAAACTTAAATATATATATATTTAATAAATTAGATTAAGATTTAAATGTTTAACTCGATGTGTTTTTTAGTATTAACTAAGTTAATGTTATTTAGTTAGTTATGTTATGTTAGTTAGTCGTCAACTTACCTACTCTATATCATACAGTTTTCATGTCAATCTGCGGAAACTTGTAATTAGCCGTCAACAAACATGTACTGGTCTATCCAGGCATGTTCTATATTTTCATTATTTTTTGATTATTTGTAAACCTAGCTGTAAGTTTCTCCAAAATTTTGAAAATAAATAAATAAATAAACTTTTATTATTTCGAGATAATCCGTTCAAAAGATTTACGTACTAATGTTGATATTTTTCAAGTATTTTATTTTGCAACCGTAACACAATGTCATAGGTCTAAAAATTACTTATGCTAGTTATTAGGAGCCAGGTTAGTGCGCCATGCATCTCGAGAGGTAGCTTAGCTAATCACCTTATTAAGTTACTGTTAACATTTACAGTACCTACCTAATTAATTAGTCTTAATTTTTTAAATTGCACAGAATTAAAATATATTTTGTCATATGTTTATAATAATCGTCATGAATTCGTTAATAGAATAATACGTTTTTTTAGGAGTAGGTCTTTAAATTTGTTTATAAATAAATTGTCTGTTTCAGATTGCTTTATTAAAGATGGGATTTTATTATAGATTTTGATAGCTATAACACGCTTTAATAAGGACTATTTTTGTATATTTCTAGTATGGGTTTTGGAAGAAGTCTTTACGGGGGATCTACTAGCATTACCCGTGACACTGATATATAGCAAAAGATAATAATTTCAATTGATAGGAAAAGTACCGAACACCGTTCTTAATAAATAAAAAATAGTGAATATCCCGGCTAATTTCTAATTTGTGATATTCCTGCTCCCTTGTTACCCGGGAATTAATCCCGCGAAATCCTTTTCGAAAACAAACAGGGTTATTTGTCCAGATAAAATGGGTTAGCAAAAATTGACTTTCAAGGGACTCGTTGATTTTTCTAGATACGTACCTTCCAAAGTTACTTATTTTAAAATATTATTTATACCTGCGCTGAGGTGCACTTTCAAATAAAACATGCTTTCCAAAAACACTTTTCTATAAGCATGCCACGAATTCCTATCCCTTTAATTCATTCAAATAACCACTATAGATCTATATCACAAACGCCACATTTCAGATGGATCACTCCGCAAACTTTGGAGATAGAGGGGGGGGGGATGAATAAATCCTAATAGGTAAAAAAGACAAATGAAATACCTTACGGGCAGTTTGTCTAGTTTTGTCATTTGTCAGAATATTTTTATGCCCTATTGAAATTTTAACCAAGGCAAGAGAATGAGAACGATTTATTTAAAAAAAAAAAGAGTTGAAATAGGACCTTAGACTGCGTTTACAACATAGGCACATACGATACCGGATACACACTCTTGGCGCGTGGAGCATACTGCTGTCATAAATAAGTTGTATTTTAAAACGTACATATTAATAAGTTGTATTTTAAAACGTACATAATTTAAAGATCGCTCAAAAACAATTAAAGTACCAATAGGTACCAACCGTAATTGATTTCAGTATCAGCTGCAGCGCGACGGCCAAATCAATCTAGCTATCATCGCCGACGAGGCGCGGCCGCCAATGTTTATTTGCTGAATCTTCTCTCCGCCGAGCAGAATTCCTAACATACAGTTTTATAGCCTCAGTTTTGTTTGCTTATTTTACCGGCGGAAAAAACTGACATAATGTTTTTAACGGGCTATCATATGCAGCAAACGTTTTGGTAATGTTATTCGCAATTTTTAGCCTGGCACCGTTTTAAACTACTTTTTTCCTTTTTTTCTCTGTTTACTTTTTTTCTCCAGTATTGTGTGTCAGTAAAGTAATAGCCTCATTTTTGTAAATTTTAAATCTCTGAATTAAGAACGCTTACGTATTTTTAAATTTCTATAATGGTGTTCTCCTAATTGGACTCAAACATTTAAGGGTCTCTAACCTTTAATAGCTAAGTTCAATTAAAGAACACCCTTGCCCTTGCCTTGACGTAGGTCATTTTAAGAATAGTTGTTGTTCATGAGTAGTTCGTTCCTTTAAAAGGTATTTCGAATCAATTAAATATATTAAAAGTTCAATAAGTGGATACCACTGAACGCCTACGTTCGTTAAAACGTGGTAGAGCTTTCAAAGGTATACCTACTTTTGCTCAAATCGATTATTCGTAAATTTGTATGATAGAGTATTCGCCTATAAGCCTAACGACAATCGAGTCGAGGGCTTCAACTTGGTATTTGGCCGAGCCGTCCCAAATTATCATTTAACGTGGATATCATAACTACATAATTTTTTTTAAGTTTACTTAAATTTCGACTCATTTTTATGTTTCATAATACTTCAAGTTAAGTAACAAGGCACATTTAATTTACATAAAATTATTTCACTTAAACTTATCCCATAGAGTTAAAGTTGCAACCTTTCAATAAATTGAATTCTATTTCAAGCCGTTTCTTTAAAACCTGCATTTAAAGGCGTTTTACGGTTCGGGTTACAAAAACATAAATAACTTTTGAAACTAAAACTCTAATCCACGATACGAACCACGTCGCGGAATAACATAACGCGTAATAAATTTAGTTATTTTTTCATTTAAAATATGCAAAGTCTGAACTTTTTAATTCTGTTACCTAATTAGAGACATTACTATTGCATGAGTGTGGTCCGACCACAAAGTACAAACAATCGATTCTTATTGAATGATCTGTACGTCGATCTGTACCTACGTGTCCGACCCATGTTAATTTGCCTATTGGAATGCTTAAATAATTAAATTATTTTAAATAACTTAATAACCGACTTCCTTTAGAATACAATACGCTTTTTTATTTTTAGGGGAACAACTACTAATCCCTCTAACATTATTGGGACCATCTTAGAATCATTCTCTATACAATAGCATATACAATCGTTACCAGTTTTTAAATCTCGCGTCAAGGAGTTTTTCCTGTCAGAATAGTGAATATTGGTACATAATATTTATTTATTTATTTAGTATATTTTAGTATATTATAGTTATTTTATGTGTATATCTAGTTTATGTGTTTATTAGTCTATCTTTAGTACACCCCCTGCCTTTCTTAAATTCACATAATTCTTTCCATCCAAAGGTTGCCTGGAAGAGATCGCTTCTAAGCGATAAGGCCGCCCATTGTACTTGTCTCATGTAATGTCTTTTTGTAATGTTCTTTTTCTGGTGTACAATAAAGTGTTTTTGTATTATATTGTATTGTAATAGCGAAAGATCCATCCAAATCAGTCCACAATTGAAATAGTAATCGACGAACATACAGAACAAACTAACACAGCCAAACAGAGAACCTCCTCTTTTTTTAAAGTTGGTAAAATACATTAAAAAATACAAAAACTTTTTAAATCTCTAACTAAATATTCCTTCTCTAACTAAATGTGTAACTAATCGTTAGGAACCTCGTATCTAAAACAACTCTAGGTTACTTAATTCTTTGCTTTTTATCTACGTTATATTTCAGAAACTACTGTCTTTATAATGGCCAGCGCAACCCATATGTTACTTTCGGGGCATCTGCAACGCTTTGCAACGCGGCAAGATCATAAAATATGGACCACGGTCACTGGCTTACGTGATAGTACGTCGGTAAATCAACTGTGATGCCTCCGGGGTACACAAAAGAAACATTTGCATGCATAGATAATCTGTATTGTCTTTTAAGTAAAACAAGTCGTGAGCAAACTGCAGTGCTACCAAGTAGAACAATACAATATCGGTCATACGGTAAACAAATAGCAATTGTATGTATAGGTTTTAGAATTTTCTCTTCATATTTGTTAAGTAGGTACTTACATAAATAAAATTTTTGTATTATAGTGCGTAAGCCCTTGCACTGGGCAATCTCTAAGAAATTAAATATGTTCCCAAATTTTTTCGATTTCAGCAGGATTTGAACCCGCGCCCCACCCTAAGTACGGTTGTACTGTAACGAACCAACTAAACCACAAAATCCTAGTCGGTTTCGTCGAAAATCTTTGGGACCTCTTACGGCTCAAGCGCCGTTTGGCACCACCGGAGACCGGACAACAGGGAAAACAATTACAGGTTATCCAAACCTTTTCAATCAAAGACTAAAGTTAGTTTTAGTTCGTTTGACGAGAGGTGTTGCCGTTGCTCAATTCAAAGGTTTTTATATTGCGAGTATTTAGTGCGTAAGCCCTCGCACTCTGGGTAAATTCTAAGAAATTAAATAAGTTCGAATCCTGCCAAAATCGATTTTTTTTGGGAACCTGTTAATTTCTTAGGTACATATAATTTTTTATATATTGGTGATTGTAATACAATTATCAGGGGCCACAGTTGTGGCTCTGTCAAGTCGACAGCCGCCACCGGGAACCTTTTTTCGAATCATCTCGAGGCACTTTTCAGATATGTAGGTATATGTCAAAAATTAAAAAGCCAGCATTATAAAAAAAAGGTTTTCATGCAGGCTTTGGGTAATTAACGAAACCCATAACTTTCTAGCGCTGAGAAAGTCACGAGTTTTCTATATGCTATATTTCATCATCAGTAAAGCCCTCAGTTGTATTGCCAGTTTCTAATGGATTAAGAGCTACTGAGTCCCTTTTGTACAAAACAAAAGTGTCACAATTAAAATCCTTTATCAGCAAATTATGAATGAATAAAACTTAATTGGTCTCGATTCGCTTCTAAAAAGAGTAAACTGAACAGGCACTAAAGAACTTACTTTGCGATCAAATTCTTTGTAATGCAATGCAGATGGATCACTCCGCAAACTTAGGGGTAGGGGTAAATTTATCAACTTTTTTCAAATTATTTCAAATAGTATGAAACTTACAGAAGTTTCAAAAACTGCTTTGAGATGAACAAACGGATACCTATCATTTACAGATAGAGATAGAGAAGCATTTATTGATAAACTCGGTTACAGCACAGAACAAAAATCTTATATACAATACCTACAAGCTGACCATAATAAAGAATATAATTATATTGATACCACACTCAGGTAGGTAGCCCCCTTTCCCCAATGGACCATTTTTCAAGTGTCCTTTTTACAAACTTCCTTTTATTTTTCCTGTAAATTATATTTTTGTCATATTTTTATCTCCAAAATGATAGGCCAGTCACTGTGGACATAAAAATCGCGTTCTTATATTGTCTTATCTGATAATTTCAGAACCATTGGGCCCTAAAGCGTTTTCTTATGCTTTAATTAAAGCTAAATAACTATTCTACAACTTTAGTCTTCCCCCTTTAGTCTAAATCATCAGACTAGATCGTTGGTACCATAATATTGCATTGTCACCATTGAATATTATATATTACATTGATTATTACATAAGAAAGCCAAATTTCAGTTTAATCCGTTGAGGTCTAAAATTTAGTCGCAAGATTTGTCCAACACTAATCTTATAAAATAAAATTCTTGTTCGTAATCTTTCGAGTTAAAAAAAGAAACAAAAATAAGCCTGGCTTTATAAAAAAGCAATTTACATTTTGTATAACATTATTTTATTATCAACTGTTACAAAAATCCTCACATATCTATTGTGATGGATAAGTATAAAGAAGTAGCAAAAAACAAAAATCGGAAAGGACGAGGAAAGATAATGGCGATTGATTGATAATCCGGCTTATTCCATTTTTCCATTGACCTCGGAAGACTGGTAGACGTAGAAGGTCTACGGCGTAGACCCTCTACGCCGTAGACCTTCTACGGAGCTGGTATTTGGTAACTTGACTAGAACTGAGAAATAATTCTAAAGTATTGATAAAATTAATGCAAAATTTAATTAATATTTCTTCAAGGCCAGTCGTATTAGTAATAAAAACGAATTAAAAAGTTTGCATAAAATAATGGCGCGCCGAAATGATAATCTCATGGCTGTCATATCTGTCTGTCATGGCTCCGGTGACATGACTCAATAACGTCACACCTTACACCACACCTAACAAGAAGAACAACACGCACTGTAATCCGTGATACGTGTGACGTCACCAGCGATGCAACCAAACGAAGAGCGTTTTCGGTCACGTGATCATATATCAAAAAATGTGTGATTCCCGTTTTTTTACCTAAAATAGTCATAATCTTTGATAAAAATCATCTGATTACGCTTTTTTTTCGTTGTCATTGATTAGGATGAAAACAATTTGCAACTTATTTTCAATTAAGTCAAATAGTCTATTATAAAATCGAAAGTAAAGTTCTGAAATAGCAAGTTATTGTTAAAGTCATCTTCATTCATAGCCCTTGTTCATCCCCTACAGGTATTTGTAATTGTTCTCCGAGATTTTCAATCGATTTGGAACTTGTAGTAAGGTATCAAACGACTTTCGCCTTCATAAAACTTTTGTTTTAATAGCATAAAGCTGGTTATTGGCAGGGTAATGTAACGTGTCACACTTTATGTATTTATATGTGCTCTCATCTTGTATGATTTTTATGTCATGTGTCGTGTTTGTAATTTTATCTGTCATGTAAGTTTTCTTTTATATTTTTATCGTACTGTCAGAATAAATATATTTCATTTCATTTCCATTTCACACAGCAAGCGATCGTACAGTCAGTACAGGGAAGGAGCTCGCTACGAGCAACGGGACCGATTTTAGTACACGGCGTAACGTATCATGCTCGCTGCGAATGATACATTACGCTTTGTAACACCGGTCAGTACACGGCTTTAGAAAATCAGATAAAATTCAAAATGCAACTTGCTTTATTTCCTTTAGACCTTACAGGACTCATGGACACGTCACAACTCATATCACAGTAAAAATCTCATCTCACTATCTCACTAATATTATAAACGTGAAAGTTTAGATGGATGGATGGATGGATGGATAGATAGATGGATGGATGTTTGTTCCTTTATCACGCCAGAACGGCTGAACGGATCTGAATGAAATTTGGCACAGAGATAGATTATAGTCTGGAATAGGACATAGGCTACTTTTTATCCCGGAATTCCCACGGGAACGGGAACTACGCGGGTGAAACCGCGAGGCGCTGCTAGTAGGAAATAAAGTGATCACTTTGATTTTATGTCTACTTCAATCTTTTAAGGTAAAGTAAAGAAGCGAACAAGAAACCTTTACCTTGTTAGTGAAAAGGTCCTAGCTTGGTTGTGGGGTGCTGATTACTTCTATTAATATCAAATAAAAGAAATATTTGCGTGCGCAGTGGTTCACGGTTTTTATTGAAAGAGAAAGAAAGATTGATGAACGAAATGAACACAAGAATGAATGCATGAATGAATGGTATTACAGATAAAAAATAAAATTAATGTTTCAACATATTCCCCTAACAGAAAGAAAATGGCTGACAAAGCATGACATGTTTAGCATTAAACAGTTAGAATAAATCTTTATCAACGAAACAGTTTTTATCTTAACCTAGAAAGTACAAATTCCTTATCATTTACTTATATAATATTAACGATAGCTTTTTGAGAGGACTGTATATTTTTAAATCGATACTACACTAAGAAATGACAGAGGAACAGTGTCCATTTGTTTTAACATTCATCAAAGCTAATAAATTTAGAACAATGTGTGATACATTAAAGCTTTTTAGAACTTAAGAATCAACAATTATGCCTTTTGAGCATTTAGCAACATACTTATACTATAATTCTGTGAGGCATATACTAACAGTAATGACTTATACATAAACAAAGCATACATGATGCTATCATAATACACAGCTACATATTTACATACAAGGTTAGGAATATTATACAATTATTCCAGCTTAAGATACCTACAATATTATAATAATTATGCACTACCCTTATATTATAACCTAATCTAATAGGCAAAATGCATATTTTGGTAATAGAAGTTTTATGGAGATTTCCATTAGCTTTCTTAACTTGTAAGGCTCTTACAAGGCCGTCTGAGCCTTCATATACCTGGGTTACTCTAGCCATAGGCCAAGTCATTGGCGGAGTATCTAGCTCACGCAGAATAACCAAGTCACCTACTTTAACATTTGGTACACTATCCTTCCATTTAGGGCGATTTTGTAAAACATTTAAATATTGTTTAGACCAATATCTCCAGAAATGTTGCTTGAGTGCAGTACATTTTTGCCAAAATTTAAGTCTATTGTCCGGTAAATTGGTGACATCTTGTTCTGGCAGGCAATTTAAAGGAGCACCAGTGAGAAAATGCCCTGGCGTAAGGTATGAAAGGTCCTCAATGTCAGATGACATAGGGGTCATTGGCCTCGAGTTCAAGATGCCTTCAATTTGCACGAGTACAGTATAAAGTTGTTCATATGTCAACACATGAGAGCCTAGTACTCTTTTCAAATGATGTTTTACACTTTTAACTGCGGATTCCCAAAGTCCGGCAAATACAGGTGAATAGCTGGGAATGAAATGGAACTTTATGCCTAACCTAGCGGCCTCACTTTGAACCTGTGTTTGATGACATTTTGAAGTGTTTAATTTATATAGTTCAGTCAGCTGAGTGCTGGCTGCCTTAAAAGTACCTGCGTTATCACAATATACATCAGTTGGCACATTGCGCCTTGAAATAAACCGTTTGAAGCTTGATAGAAAGGTATCTGTCTCTAGATTGGAGACCAACTCAATATGAATCGCCTTTGTTACAAAGCATACATAAACACAGATGTAGCCTTTAGTTGTGATTGAGCTTCTCACTCTTGATTGCTTAACTGGTACTGGACCAGCAAAGTCAATACCTACTTTCATGAAACATCTGTTTTTATTTACACGGTCACAGGGTAAGGACCCCATTAATTGCTTAGCAGTTATACCTTTGTGCCTAAAACATATTGCACATTTATATACAAATTTCTTGACCAATCTAAGACCATTTACTATCCAATAGCGTTGTTGGAGGCTGCTGAGGACAAGTTTTTGACCTGCATGAAATAGCTTCAAGTGCTCATTTTGAACAATAAGCTGAGTAACTATTGATTCCTTTGGTAAGATTATCTGGTGTCTTTGACTGTATGGTAGGGAAGAATGCTGTAACCTACCGCCTACTCTGAGGATGCCCCCAGCATCAATGAATGGGTTCAAAGATTTTAAGTAGGAAGATACCTGCTTACCTGCCCTCAACAAAGTTAGATCTTGTGTAAGATATTTTGTTTGCTCATTTTTGATGAACAAGTGCAATGCATGGCTTGCCTCTGTATATGTCACAAAGTTTTCCCTTACCTTAGTGGAACCTGGCCTAGCATTCTTGCAAAATCTAATTACATAAGAAAGAACATTTACTGCCTTATTTATGTTGGAATATTTCTCTATAAGAGAGCTTAAAAATGTCTGTGGTTTGTCTTGAGATGCTGCGCAAACAGACTCATTTTCTTTGTAACCTTTGACCTCCGGTAAGTCCTGAGGTTTGTCATAGCTGTAGCTAGTAATTATGTAATCTATGTTACATAAAAAGGATGGCCCAGTCCACCACAGTTGGTTACCCTGCAGTTCAGTAGGTAAAACGCCTCTACTCAAACAATCTGCAGGATTCTGATCAGTTTTTATATAGGACCATTGGAATGATTTTGTGCATTCATTTATTATTCTGACTCTGTTAGCTACATATGCATTTAGCAACGCAGGATCAGTCTTTTGCCAAGCCAATACTACTTGAGAATCGCTAAATAAGTTCACGTCTTGGATTGTGACCTTTTTGCCTAATATATCGAATACCCTTGAGCTTAGCTTAGCTAAAAGCAGTGCGGCATTTAATTCTAGGCGTGGCACTGAAAGTTTCTTGGCCTTAGGGGCAATTCTTGATTTTGAACAGAGTAAAGATACTGATACCTTATCCTCATTGTCAATGACACGCAAATAGATCGCACAGCCGTAAGCTGTGATTGACGAGTCTGCAAATCCCACCAATTGAATCAATCTATTATTTACAGGGCAAACATTTCTACAAGATGTTATAGGCTCCATCAGTTGGAGGTCATTGTAAAATTGTACCCATTCCTTTTGTAAAACGGGAGGTGGATTTGAATCCCACCCTACATTATGCTGCCATAGCTTTTGCATTAT
Source organism: Eupithecia exiguata (assembly GCA_947086465.1). NCBI lineage: Eukaryota > Metazoa > Arthropoda > Insecta > Lepidoptera > Geometridae > Eupithecia > Eupithecia exiguata. The sequence continues at coordinate 7,518,230 of OX352229.1, forward strand.
TATCTTGGCTTGAACAAAGACTGGCCCAGCAATGCCCAAAGGGTCATAGAATTGACTTACATAACTCAAAATTTGTCTTTTGGTTTTAGGAATTTCATTACATGGAGGGCATGATATAATAAATGAATCACTATGAATATCAAACTTCAAACCTAAGGTTTTTATATCCTTGATTAGCTCTATGTCCCCAAAACTCTGCTGTTGTTCAGGAATGTCGTCTAAAATCAACTTGTGATTAGCTGCCCATTTGTGCAAATCAAAACTACCTTTTTTTAGTAAGTCGGTTAATTGTGTTTTGGTTTCTATAATATTAGACAAGCTATCATCAGTGTGTAGAATATCATCCACATAAGTGGAGTTCAGCAGAACTGGGGCGGCAAGTGGGTACTGATCCCCATACCTATGAACTAGTTCTAGTAAGCACCTGGTTGCTAGCCAGGATGAGCTTTTTAAACCATAGCTAATGGTTGAGAGTTGGATGCATTTGATTTGCTCATCTGGGCTGCTCCGCCACAGCAGATTCATTAAATATCTCTGACTTGGGTCTATAAGAATATTGCGGAACATACGCCTGATATCGCACACAAAGAAATACTTGTGAAGCCTAAATAACAATAGGATGTCAAACAATTCTTGTTGGACTATAGGTCCATTTAACATCAAATCATTTAATGAGATTTTGTTACTTGTCTTCATTGAACCATCGAACACAGTTCGAAGTTTTGTTGTGACTGCATCCTGCTTTATGACTGCATGATGAGCAAAGAAATAGATTGGATCTTTTGAAAGATCATAGAGAGTAATGTCTACATATGAAGCATGACCTAAATCAAGATATTCCTGAATAAAGTTTTTGTACTCCCTATTTAGTTCTTTGTCCTTAAGCAGCCTTTTTTCTAGATTTAAAAATCTTTTTAGTGCCAGTCCTAATGAGTCTCCTAAAATATTGTTCATATCACTAAGTGGAATTTTCAAAGGCATTGATACCTCAAATCTATTGTTCTCTAATTTGACAGTTTCTGTAAAATATTTTTCACAGTATTGTTGCTCAGATGTATGTTCAGCATATGTCTGTGGGACCTTTTCAGTTTCCCAAAATTTGACTATTGTGTTACTTATGTTAGATTCACATTCCTGGCAGAAGAGGCTAACAGCAGAGTTGGGACTAGAGTTTGAGGTGCTACCAGCTATTATGTAACCAAACAGGGTATTGACAAGTCTGGGTTGCGCAGCATCTTCATTGCCTAGTATCTTCTCTGACAGCTCATCCCGCGGTAACAGCGCCTGGAAAAATACATCAGCACCGAGTAAGATATCTATGTCACTTGTGATGTGAAAGGAGTCATCGGCTAACCTTATACCTTTGGGTATTTTAATTTTTGATAAGTCTATAGGACTTTGGGGTAATCTTGATGTAATTTGATCCACTACCAGTAAATTGACCCTTGCCTTATATGGGTAAACACATGAGAAGACATCCAAATGAATGGCATGTTGAATAGACCTCTCTGTATTGGCTATGCCAACTACATTGGTGTTGTTGGACAATAGCGGTCTACCTAACTCTCTTGCAACGCCAGAGGTTATAAAGGAGGATTGGCTAGCGGAGTCTAATAATGCTTTGACGATGATCTCTTTGCCATTTTGTGAGATGAGCTTGACCTTTGCTGTGGGCAAAATAACTTGAGTTGATCGGCCCTGGCTATATGCACTAGAATTAGTCACCGAGGACACATTGGGTACCTCACTCTCTAATGCACTAGAGTTATTTACTGAGGCAACATTGGGCTCCTTACTCTCCATGTGCAGCAAAGTATTGTGGCCCTCCTTACATTTTTGACATTTAAAATGGAATTTACATTTGTTTGCATGACTATTGAGACATATTTTACACAGTTTTTTACCTTTAACGAATACCATCCTTTCTTCAACAGTCGCTAGCATAAAGCTAGGACAGGAGAAAATCTTGTGGTTCGCCTTACCACAGAAGTTACATTGCTTAGAATCAGCTGTTGAAGCGGCAGCAACAACCCTCGTCGACTCCTTGATGCTTCTTCCACCTTCATTATTCTCTAAGGCCAAAGCACGCCCCTCTAGAAATTGCAAAAGCTGAATTAAAGTGGGTTGCAAGCATGGTTGCCCTGTTGTTTGATTTAGCGCCAGGTGATAAGCATAAGAGGTGGTAGGGTCAAGTTTCCTAACAAGGAGACAAATAAGTATGCTATCCCACGAGTCAGTGGCCTCTCCCAAGTTTTTTAATGCAGCAATATGCTGTTTGGTGTTGGAGATCAATGATCTCAGGGCAGTGGCTGTGTTTTTGGCGCAGGATGGCATATCTAATATGGCACAAAGATGTTCGTTTACAATTTTGAACTTATTGTTATATCTTTCTGAAAGTATCTGTAAGGCTTCCACATAACTGGTACCTAGAATAGGTAGATTCTTCACCAGGTCATAGGGCTCTCCTTTTAAAAACCCCCTGAGGTACATAAATTTTTGGATGTCACAGAGGTTATGGTCGTTGTGAATATAAGCATTGAACAATTCAATAAATGGCTGATATTCAGAGTATTTTCCCTCAAAAGGCTGTATGCTTACGTGCGGTAATTTAATTTTAGCGACAGAAGTAGTAGCAGGCGTGCTTTGTGCCGTTGCCGGTTTCATTGACTCTTCGAGCTCCTCGATGCGGGTGCGCAAGGCAGCCATACACTCAAAGCAGCATGCTTCCGTAGACGTAGGGTCTTCGGCGTGCTCACCTAATTCAAGATTATATTGTTCGTACTTACCAAAAGAATCAATAACTCGTTCTTCCAACGTTTTGAGCATAGCTATGGAATCTTGCGCAATCGTGCCCGCGTTTATTTTTGTATAAATACGGGTCAGCGAGCCCTTCATGTACCCACGACGTGCAACAAGGGCTGCCATGCCTTCGGCAGCCTCCAACTCATCCGTTTTGGACATGGCGAATATTGATGTGATGACGCAACGCTATTGTGAAATTACAATGATTAGATATAACCCTACAGTACAATACAGCTAAATTACACGCAAACACTTAGAATCCGTAAAATACCTGTTGATTTTGACAAAATAACCACTTCTGTTCTCAAAATGTTTCGTAAAATTTTCTTCTTTTATTGCAAACAAAATGGCGATATCGATCGTCCAAACGAAAAAATGATTTTCCCAAACGCAACGCACACTACACTGGATAAACACAGATGTCGCCGCGTACGCTCGTTGTTGCTCCCGAGTCGGTAACCGACCGTGCTCGTAAACAGTGAAGTTAGCCTCTGCCGCCTCTGCCGGAGTTGACGTCACGGGGTCTCGCTGCTTGGATTGGTCGAAGTTACGTGTTGGCTGGCGTCTGTCACTTTGCGACAGACCTACAGCGAACTTCGCTCCACTCACCACCGACCCGATGATGCGCGAGCGCGATCCGTCTATGGCCTCCGATCGTCTCCGAAAGCCTCCGATGTCCGTCCGAGTAAGAAAAAGATGGCTGCTCCCTCCCGGCGTTTGCACGGCAAGCTCAATGGCTTTGCGCTGAACTTCTTGCACTGGCCCGATGCAAACCTCCACTTGTACCAGGTTCCTCTGCCGGCGAAGGACCATGAAAAGGTCCTAGCTTGGTTGTGGGGTGCTGATTACTTCTATTAATATCAAATAAAAGAAATATTTGCGTGCGCAGTGGTTCACGGTTTTTATTGAAAGAGAAAGAAAGATTGATGAACGAAATGAACACAAGAATGAATGCATGAATGAATGGTATTACAGATAAAAAATAAAATTAATGTTTCAACAGTTAGAATGTTAGTTTTCGGGTTGGAGCAAAACTCGTCACAATTTTTTTATCCTCTAGAAAATCTGATATTTATTTATTTTATTTATAGGCCATTTTACAAAGGATATTAATAATTTGTTTGAATTTATTTATTGATAATTTTTGCAACTCACTTGGAGTTTTGTTGTAAAAGCGTATACAATGCCCTTTAAAATATACATTAATCTTGTGTAACCTAGTTGTGGGCACAGCGAGTTTGTAGGTATACACACTCATAAGAATATTCCTTTCCTTTTGAGAATTCTCATTTCTTAGTAATACTGGTAAAAACATGTTCGTAGAATATTTATCCAGACGATTGGTTGTCAGTATTAAGTTTATGGCCTTTTGTCAAACTTCAAAGTGATAACCAAAGAATAGAGAAAGTTACTTGAGTGTGAAGTTTATTGAAAAAGATATATGTTTTAGACCCTGTTCAATTTGAGTAAAAAAAATAAGCAAAAGTAAAACATATGGGCAGTGAAAGTTTACGGACAAACCTAACTTTAATATTTAATGGAATCTCTCAGTACATGGAAGTTATTTATCTATGAGCAAAACAGATGGTGGCCCAGGCGCTTATGGAACAGGATTTCTGATATCGAAGACATATATAACATGCTCACACTCGTCGCTATTTCTGACAGATTATGCTGAAAGAAATGAAATCATCATCATCATCATCATCAGCCTATATCAGTCCACTGCTGGACATAGGCCTCCCCTAATGAGCGCCATCGCAAAATGAAATAAGTTCCCAAAAATATTCGGTTTCGGCGGGAGATAGAGATTAGAGATACCAAAGTAAAGTAAGCACTATAACAAAAAACCTAAGATTATGATAAATTACCTTAAATTATTATGATATAAAAAACCTTATGCTGCATCCCACACAACAAAAAAAAATATTCGTACGATTTATATTACCTAATCGCTCCGCTACGATCACCGCTATAGCCGAGGCCTCCCCTAAATTGGTTAGTGTGGGTAGTAGGGAGCAGTTAAGTTTGATAAGCGAGCCTGATTCTTAGAACTTAAACATATGTTTTAAAGTCTTGTGAATTTCGCGAGCGAAGCATTACAAATCCAGCTTATTATTTCATCACCTAGCTCTACAAATTATAAATCAAGGTGTAGATAATATTTTCAGAGGTAGCCGCAGAATACTATTCTTAATTCTTCCAACAAAAATTGTATAGAGCCCGCATCTGCTTACAGCAATACAAAAGCGATTTATACGCATTTCTGTGATCCAATCTGATTACCGATCTCTCTTTGTCCTTTCGCATCTGTGCAATTTGTGTGCAAAATTATAAACATCTGTGTACTAACGCACTGTGAGCTGCAGAACATGTTAAGTAGAATAGGAGACTGTAAAAAGATTGAAAGAAACTAGATAATTCAATAATTTGATTTCTTTTAACGAAAATTAAAAACCAACTACAAATTCCTTAATACACGATGGAGAAAAAATGCGACTGGAAAATAACTCACTCGATGAATGAAAAGGGTGAGATCCATATGATGTTAACAAACCATTGTGCAATGTACTTTAAATTTATAAAGTTCACTTTTTATTTACTTAGACAAGATAAAGTTAAAAAGTACAACCCGACTACGTGAAAGTTATAATAGTTTGAAACATTTACATTGACAAAATAGAATGACGTATCGGTCATATTTGATAGGCATAGAGTTGAAAATGAAAATAGGTCGTAGGTATTGTAATTTTTCTCTATGGGGCCTGCAGCCTGCGGCTACCTAAACTTTAATACGCGTTTTGAAGGCTTATTCAGGGTCGGAGCCCTAAATCCTATAGCCTATAACCATCGGGGTATTGAGACGAATCAATCGATACATAATTTGTTGAAATCGAACCAGTAGTTTCAGCGCTACGTGGGAACAAAGAAATCGGCCACATACATACAAACATAGGGTGCTAAACTCATAACCCTCCCCTGTTGGTAGTCGGGTAAAAAGTATAAAGAATTGAAACAAATGAGAACGAATTATTAATTAACCATTATAACAAATAGTACAAATTACAGACTGTTGCAAAAGTTAGTTACTCTTATAGTTTTTTCTTTTTGGTTTATAACGTTAGTTAATTCTTCAAAATCGACCAACCAACAAACTACATTCACATTTATACCTTCCTAAATAATCGTATTAGTACCACGACCAAAATTTATAAAAACTCAAAGTTTCATTCCTTATCATCATTGACGACCTCTGTGAGGTTGCGGGTTCGATTCCCGCCTCGGGACAAATGTGTGTACGATCTGCAGACATTTGTTCAGGGTGTTCTGGTCGTTTTTTATGTATAATAAAAAATATCTATCTATGTATTGTATTTTATTGTATTATGTATATCAGTTATCTAGTACCCATAACACAAGCTCTGCTTAGCTAGGGGCTAGATAATGTTGTGTAAATTGTTCAGCATTATTTATTTATTTTCTTCCACTTAGCACTTAGATACTGTATAAAATTAAATTTATAACTTCTAATAGTATTATGCGGCATAAAATAAATACTTTGTGGTGGTTATGCTGGATTTATTATATTATAATTTATAACTAGATACCCTCGAACCTAATTGCCATACTAAATAAACAGGTTATTGGTAATTCATACGTACAAACTGAAGGAGATTATGGGTCAGGTACTTAGACGATAGGGTATATCGTCTAAGAGTATACGTAGAGGGTTTACTAATTATACCATTTATATTGTCATCTATACAATTTAATCCCTTTAGGCAGTAGGTTCGTAGTTAATTACAAAGATTACACTAAGCTAAGAGGTTTGAAAACTTCACAGATGATGGCTGTTATCAAGACATTTTGAATTAAATTGTTGTAGAATTGTAGATATCTTCATAATGGGCGCTTAAAACTTTTGACAAATTGATTAAATGGTGTTGATATCAACATTATTTCATCTACACTAATAATATTAGGCTGGGGTAAACTGTTCTTGAGTGGAGACCGCGACTCGGCAAACGTAGTGTAGGATGCCCTCCAATCAGGTGGGATGATGATTTACGAAAGACTGCTGGCAGATGCTGGATGCGGTAAGCTGAAGACAGGGCGCTAGTGCGCTCATTAGCGGAGGCCTATGTCCAACAGTGGACTACTATAGGCTGATGATGATGATGATGAATAATATTATAAAGAGAAAAGATTTATTTTTTTGTTTTAATTGAATAGGCTCCGAAACTACTGGACCGATTTGAAAAATTATTTTACCATTAGAATCTTACACTATCCCTTGCGAAGCCGGGGCGGCCCACTTGTCGATTATAAATTCGAAAATTTGGATGCTGGTTACCTACCTCTTTACGCCAAAGCAATTGATAGGAGCGGGCTTAAATTTTGCATAAATGTAGCTAGAAAACGATACTACTTGTAGGCTACTTCTAACTCGCAAAAATAAGTGCAAAGCCACGGGAAGAAGCTACAACGGTATAGTATAGTACCTACAATAAATATTTTATGATTTGACGAAACAAATTTTGTTTCTTTTTATTTGTGTTTCTAAATAATAACCCACGCAGTTTGTTTAATTTTTAAAATTCTGTTTAAGTAGGCTTATAAAGAATATAATTCAAGTCCTTTACATATTTTTACATAAAAATATACGCTTACTTTCTCAGATTTAATATACTAGATTGTACCCGCGGCTTTGCACGCGTTGTTTTTGTGGAAAAGTTTGAAGGTATTTTCTATCCCTTGGGGAAAAAAAATAAAATTTAAGTTAATATTACCTAGTCAGAAGATCTGCACAAAACGGAAGAAGAGCCCTACAAAATAGAGCAAGGTAATTTTTAAAAAACCGACGTTTTCTGTATTTTGCGCTAATCCGTGGGCAACTCAAACGCTAGTGCCACAAGTCACCCGATAAACGTGTGTCAAAGCTCAATAAACCATTGTTATTGGCCAAACATTCGGTAAATAAGTGTTAGTTGAAGCAAGCACCAATAAACATGAAGGTTTATGTTGTCTTATGTGGAGTCCTGAGTATCGTTGTGTGCCGATGGCGTGACGACGAAAACTTCGTAGATTATGTTGTATTTGTATAAGAATGAAGATTGAAGTCGCTATTTAAACTAGTGTTGATAGGTTTATTGAAAAAAAAAACAATAATATTAGATCCTATAAATGTAACAGGTGTTTTCAATCTTACGTCTGTTTTAAATTAATAAGAGCACAACGGATGGTTACTTATGTATCGAAGATTTTAAAAAACAGTAGCATAAACGATAACATTCTAGGCTAAAAAAATTGACTGTTTATATTTCTTAACAAATACGGTTGAACGGTCAACGGTCGGTCTTATTATGACCGGTCATAATAAGAGGCAGGGGAAATCTGGATAAAAAGTCCAAAAATCATTTTCGCAGAGGATTATTGGAACATAATGTTATAATTTGTTATAACCTATTATAAATAAATAATAATAAAAAAATAATGCTGGACAATTCACACAACATTATCTAGCCTCAAGCTAAGCAGAGCTTGTGTTATGGGTACTAGATAGGTAACTGATATACATTACATATATAGATATTTTTTATTATACATAGAAAACGACCAAAACACCCTGAACAAATGTTTGCAGATCGTAGTACACACATTTGTCCCGAGGTGGGAATCGAACCCGCAACCTTCTGCGTCGCAGGCAGGCCTTCGCCTACCGCGCCACAGAGGTCGTCGATTATAACTTGCCCCTTAGCATACGTGCCTAGATTATTATCCATTAGATATAGTATTAGATACTAGCAGCGCCTCGCGGTTTCACCCGCGTAGTTCCCGTTCTCGTGGTAATTCCGAGATAAAAAGTAGCCTATGTTCTATTCCAAATTATAATCTATCTCTGTGCCAAACTTCATCCAGATACGTTCAGCCGTTCTTACGTGATTGAGTAACAAACATCCATCCATCTATCTATCCATCCATCCAAACTTTGACATTTATAATATTAGTGATTAGTGATAGTGATTAGTGAGATTATCTAGGCAGGTATATGCGTAGGTGCTTACATCATAAGGATCCGGCGACAGCTGCTCGCAACTTCAATTCGTTATATTATTATGTTCCGTAATACCGAAAATGATGACTGAAATCTTTTTTCATTTTCCACATAGGGTTTATATTCTGTTACGAAGCAATATATGCTATGATCCATACCAAATAAAACGTAAGATATTGTTGTTTTTAATACAAAACAAGCAGGAGGAAAACATGTCATTTTCGACGTAAAAATATGCAATATGTGTTTTGCTTACATTTCATTATATTGAAGAAAAAAACCAACCAGGACATAGATCTATAATAACATAATATAGTGGAAAAATGCTCGAATTACAAATAATTTTGGTATCTATTACATTTGTATGGGCAATTCATCCGACGCTGGCCCCTTAAAAGAGCATTATGTCTACCCTGCTAAGCTGGTTTCTAACACTATCGCATTATAACATTAAGTATGTAAATTGGATGCCAGGGGTAGGCATAGCTTTTTCGCCGTCATCACAATTAGATGGAGCTTTTACAAAAGTCTTCCCTCCGTTTATGGTCAAAGTCAAATTAAAAAGTTAAAGAAGGTACAACCTACCACCTTCCTCATGTTTTTGATAGCCTCTTAAAGGCAACAGCTATAATAAACAGTTATACATATCCCTACGTAAAAAAATTCATCAGCCACGTCATGGAACCGTACACAATTCAAATTAATGGCTCACCCTCGAAAATGGCCGTCTATTTTCGGCTCGCATTACAACTAGTCGTTTGTTATTTTTGTTTTAGTACTTATTCATGAATATCTCATGAGATAGACAGTTAATGGTTTTTAAAAACTGATATCAAAGGTTTTGGAATCGAGTAGGTCGATTTCAATAAACTTGTTTTTTTAGACGGAGATAAGGCGAATACACAATGGTGGTTTCAAAGCTTCTGCCAAAAGATTTATTTCCGAGAAATTTATCATGAAACACTCCGATATAATTCAGTTATAAAATATTTACTGATAAACTTTCAAAGGTTCACCAGGACAATTAATTTATTGGTTGATAGTTTTTGAGTGAGCCTTTGTGAATCTCGTACCTAGTAGGAGGTACATTTCCCTTTATGTTTCGTTTATTTATTTTTAGATTAAAATCAGTGAGTTTAGAAGAAACGTCGGTGGCGGAAACGTTACCCAGCAGCGCTCGTGAATGTGTTCCCTGAATTTATGGAGGTTTTTTACGGGCGTAAACATTATGACGGACATTATACGCCATTATTTTAGTACAGAGAGTATAAAATTACTTTGTACACATTAACGTTCGTCACGGTAGGGAATTTTGGGATTTTTGTGTGACAGGTTTTGTGATTAGGGGTGGTAAATATTTGTCAAAGAAAGGAAATTAACAAAATATACAAAAAATGTAGAGCTCATGAGTTCTACTTTGAGAACTTAATAACGAAGTTTTGAATAACAGATCTCACAAAACGAAGGACGACCGATCCGATAACAACTTTAATATTGACATTTGTTTTTCATTTGTTGATTAGGGGCGGTAAATATTTGTAAAAGAAAGGAAATTAACAAAATATACAAAAAATGTAGAGCTCATGAGTTCTACTTTGAGAACTTAATAACGAAGTTTTGAATAACAGATCTCACGAAACGAAGGACGACCGATCCGATAACAACTTTAATATTGAAATTTGTTTTTTAGAGATCGGAAACGATGGATCTAATTCGGTGACGCGTCCGAAGTAAATCGTTTCGTGCGATCCGGCACCCGAAACTTCGTATTTTTGGTTTCAAAGTAGGCCTCCTGCCTGATGTACCTTAATTTTTGTAGAGTTTGGTAGCTCAGTTGAATGAGGTATAAGTACTTACACGAAACATCTGCTCTTGACGTAAAGATAAATACTTTTGCTCCGGTTTTAAGATTTTATGTGTTTCACAAGTGAAGTTTTTGTGGTACTTCGAAATAGTTCTTCGGTCTAGATCTTTGTCAAGTACCAACTGGTGCCCTCTCGCGGCTGCTGCCAATGTTAGTAATTAGGTACTAATGTTTTGCATGCTGCTAAAAATAAGGTATCAAATGAAAGGTATTGCTTTGTTTATTTCAAAACAGTTTTTGGAATTTTTATAGGTTTCATACTTTTCGAAATATTTTTAAAATAGTCAAAAAGTTGACATATTTACATAATTGAAAAAAGAAACCCGAGGGTTTTGGCTCGGCGCGTTACACGCGCGCCGAGGCGCGCGAGTAACGCTCGCACTTGACGGATCTTGTTTTATGTTCGAAATGAAAACAGCAGATAAACATTTTATTAAAAATTTATCAAATTATACGTCACAATTTATAGTTAATTCGGTTTAAAGAATTCATTTAAGTACTCATAAAAAACTACAGTTCACTTATGATGAGTATAGCTATACTATGGTTACTTATTTCTCCGTTTCTAGACTAGCGCGCTCAAGCTTTAATAAGAATACAATATTAACATACATACTATCGCGATAAATTTTGACATGCTACACTTTGAATAAAAATAATAAATTAACTATTTATTCCAGTTAGATCGGACATAAAAAATATATTGTAATAGTCATAAAATTTACATTTCTTCTCAACGAGCCAGTGTTTCAGCATATTCTTAAAATTCAGCCATTAAGGGGTGAAAATAGTATGTTACACTCACAAATACATCAAGGTTGTCTGGGAGAGATCGCTCTTGAGCAATAAGCACGACAATTGTCACTTATTCTATACCTAATTATTATATTGTTAATGATTTCTAACTTAAGTGTGCAAAAAATATTTTCTATTTATCAACATCGAAACCGAAAAGCCGGCCGCCATGCAAAAAAAATAATTGCAGGTCATTCGTTTATCATATTATGATCGCAAACCAGCGAGTAAGGTTTCACCTCCCTCACGCTCGCATTCCTTTACATGAGTAGGAGGTTAGCAGATGTCTAGCTCTCTCTCTCTCTCTCTCTCTCTCGTGCAAAGACTATACACTAGACAAACTCAATGTGGAATATTTGTAAACAAACCGCCTATACTAATTACGGAGGCCACAGACGACGGTTTAAAAAAACCCAAAGCTTTTTATTAACTTTAAACTTTTACAAAGTTCGTAAACCTAATTTATTCCAAGTTATAAGTAACGAAGTTACGCTCGGTCGATGCAAGTAACAAGGGTATAAATGACGTGACCGCGATCGCAGGCAGGGCACGCTGAGGGAAAGACGTCATCGTTGGGTCGGCAGAATCAGTCAAACATTTCATTTGCAAAACCAGCAATGTAATGTGAAAACACAATCCGAGCACAGCGAAACTAGTGCATAGCGAAACTAACCGGAGTATGGTACTTGGTGAATGACAGTTATACCGCACAGACAACAATGAAACTGCAACGCTGCAATCTACGGCTGCACATTAGCTGCATAGTTTCTGTGTAACATACTTAACCTAAAATTCACTCAGTTGCCGCGTCTTATATCGCCAACGCAGACTGGGACAGGATGGCATAGGATTTTGCCGTCAGACAGACAGCGCACACTAGCCGCTTATAGATACCGCGGTATTTCAGGTGACCAATTCTGAATACCTATCACCTGATATTTTAATAAACAAATATCGTGTCGTTAATAAATACCGAGTCCCGGTACCTCAATGCCGTGCAATGAAATCCCTTACGATGCCATGGCATCATTTTATAGCATAGCAATTTATGTCGTATTTCTATATCGATTTTATTTTTTTTATTGGCTTTTGGTGGCTTTCTTATCAATTCACTACGGCCATGATAGGCCTATTGTGATCGCCACTTTTATGTGTTCACCCCTAGGACTGCGGCGTTCAGAGTTCGCCACATTCTATATCGATACGTTTGAATGTCCATTGGTAAAAATTTAAATCCTTTGCAATCACGTCTCGGTCTGCGTTGGCCTTTATACGCAATTAACATTACTTGTCGATTTGAGATGCTTCCTTCTATAAACATTGTCTACAATTCATTTGAAACTAAACGCAAAGCAAGAGATTTTTTGTTTTTTGGTTTGTTTACAAACATTCCACACCGACCTTGGCTAGTGTATAGGTAATATAGGTATAGCTTGCTATATTTCACCGATAAACCAAACATTTGCTTTTAAGCACTTTCTGGAACACTATTGTATGTAAGTGAGTTAAAACGCAGTTGTGCAAAATTGCGTATTTTAAAATTTTTGTAAACGAAGCAGCGGTGCCGCTTTTAAAGACTGCTAAAATACATGCGCTAAGCCATAAATAACTAATGTTTTAGATTAAAACTAGCGCCCCATTAAGTTATAAATTACATGCAATCTGTAAATTGCAGCGTCAGCTTCAAACGGTTTTGCGGCCTTGCCGAGATGCGCGATAATGTTATCTTGGTGCAAATTTCTAATAGTAATAAACTGAGTGAATATAGAGGATCTCCTTGTGGATAAACTCGCGATGGCAAAGCTATCAGCGTTTGACTTGGTGCAGAAAACGATCTGGGGATTTCAGGTGAATAGTGTATTTTATTCTATTATGAGAAAAGATCTTAGAATGTGTTATTTAACTTTTCTTGCTCAAAAATTGTGTCATTATAGCATAGATTAGCGGGCGTAAAAAACAATTTTATGGTCTAGGGAAAAAGTAATTTTCCATTTCAATTTTTGTCTGAAATCATCTGCTAGTACAAGACATTCGTCCTTTTACATAAAGACTCGACTTTTTGGTGCTATTTTTGAAAATGGAACTGTAAGCGCCTTCTTTGTGATTTTTAGTTGTTTATAAGGAGGGTTAATTATTGATTGGTAAAATACGTAGGTAGAATGCGTAGGTGGGTACTACAAACACACAAAAAAGTTGGTATTAGCGCGAAATATCTGGAATTTTTGTTTATGTACTACAAATTGAACTGAAAGTGCACGTGCTTTATTATTAAGCTAAACTGGTATGAAAAACATGATTGTATCTGTTGCGCTATAAATTGTGAAATATATTTAATATTTAAAAACTTAAGACAATATCGTGAAGTGGAGAAGTGAAAAAAGTGTGCGATATTTCACTGAAGTTAGTAAATTTTGATTATTTTATTTTCTCGCAATCGAAGTGAAAAGTAGAGTTTTTCACTCGGATCGAAACCATCCATTAAAACTCGATATTGTATAATAACCTCGTATCTAATGGGGTGGTTTAGTCCCTAGTTAAAAATAGAATACTTTTGTGATAGCTTAGGCAAAAAGCAGTCGGAAAATATTAGATTTAGTTCAATATTAGATCAAGTAACATATTAAACTCAATTTTATTAAGTCATACGGCTGTGTAGATAAACTAAAAAGTATCAACTGTCATCAGCAACATCAGCGGATTTATTTACCTACACATCCAACTGACGCAGACGTCATGACCACAGAGCAATAGGGTATCCACTGCGTACAGCGCTTTAAAAAATTAAAGAAATTTAGAGAAAGTGCATTTTAATAGGTATCGATTTAATGAAATATTTGTATTTTTATTAGTGGTTCATTAGCGATTAAGAATTATACTGAGACACGTTTCAAAAATGGAAGTAATACCCTATTAATTTAGGGGAGGGCTATGTCCAGCAGTGGACAAATATAGGCTGATGATGATGATGACCCTATTAAGTGGATACACGTGCTGTAAAAAATTTCATCCTCCCTATTATACAGAATGACCCGTCTGTCTGAAAAAAGACTTTCTTATTTTACTGACGTAAATCATATTAAATTAAATTTCCTAGCATAATGTGAAATGCAGGTTTGCTTTTTGGCAGATGCTCTACCCAAATGGGATAAATTCGATTCAACGAATGTTCCTGGTGCATTTTGCCGCGGCACAAATTCTCTCTAAATTCACAGCCACAGTTATAATGATGTCAGAATGATGTGTTTTCAACTTACATGAAAGTTATACAGGGTTTCTAAGAAATTAATAAATCCCAAAAATTTACGATCTCGACGGGATTCGAACCCGCACCTTCCCCTTCAGCGCAGGGTTGCTCTTTTTCCAACTAAGCTACGTGATCTTATCTAGTCGACCCGTAAATCTTTGGGAGTTCTTTCGGCACTTACGCCGTCAGCGCCACCTACAGAGGAAACAATGAAGTTATCCAATTCTGCTCAAAGACCAAATTTACATTTAGTTCTTTGACGAGAGGTTTTGCCGTTGCTTGATTCTAAGGTTTTTTTGGGATTTATTAATTTCTTAGAAATTACCCAGAGTTGTTGCGTACATTTGGCTTCTTTGTCATGATAACTCTTTAAAAAACACCAGTTTGGTATTTTGGCTACTATTTAGAACATCCATGTTGGGCGTAAGAAGTTTTGCGCACATTGCTGCAAACCCACGCCTGTCGATAATATTTCAAGTGCAAATTTCCGTGTTCAGACTACTTCAGGCTGAGCCAAAAGTAGTAAAAGCATCGTACTATTTAAGTAATTTTACATTCAGTTGTTCAAAACTTTATATTGGTTCAAACGGTCAAAAGACTCAATAGTTTCCCTCCTGTTACAGAAAACATGACAAAGGCCTATTTATTTCGTTTGTAATCTATTTACAAGCGCATTAGAGAATTGAGTAGAGTCCCTTTCAGTACCTTAATCTATTTGTCTTCCAATGAACGATTAAATTGGTAATCTGTAACTAACTACAGATTACCAATTTACTAACTACAGATTAACCACCAACACGGGCACCGTTTGAGTAGGTAGTCAATAGAATTACAGAGTAACGCAACGCGCCGTGATTAAAACGCCATTCCTATTTTTCAAAACCTAGTGTATGTAGGTACTTCGAATTTATTTTTTGACGTGACAACGTCTTACGCCGTGTCCTACGTGGGCGAATCAACGCGAACGCGATTGCGAAACGATCCGATGCGAATTTAATGCGGTGCGGAGCGATGCGGCTACTCGGTCCTACGTGCGCGCGAACCGTCCCCTCCGCGCCCTCCGCCGCCGTTCAGTTCAGTTAGCATTAATCATTTGCCATGGACGGACGGAAGCTAATGTTGTTGGAAAATTCATATCTTAAATATGAGATATTGAAGAAGTGTATAAAGCAGAGAAGTGGAACTAATAATAACTAATAATAATAATAAACGGTTGTGGTAACTTTTATTCCTTTTGTCCCATAATGTAGGACGTTCTTGGATAGCAATAATAAGATGTTCTACTTCCGACATTACAATTTTTGCTTGAAAAAAATATGGCCGACGCGTCCACTTCGCGCGAAAATATCAAGCCAACTGATCGCGTTCGCTTCATTTCGCGCCGCTCCGCACCGCACCCCACGTGCGTTTGGTCACGTAGGCCACTTCAATAGGTTTCGAATGTTTGTTGTTTTCGCGCCGCGCCGCGCCGCTTCGCGTTCGCGTTGATTCGCCCACGTAGGACACAGCCTTATAAATTGGTTTGCCGGGTGACACTTCAAGAAACTGCGTTACGCTCCGCTCACGTTATGCGCTCACAATGAGAGCGAGTGAGAGGCACGCGTCCCTTCCACTCGGGCATTATTTTACCACTCAAAGTCGTTGTCACGTAAAACTTTCGCCCGTATACCGACTTTACAGGCAACCAATTTTTTGATGCACAGAACTACTGGGACAAATGTTGTCTCAGCAGTTCTGTACAGAACTACAGCACAGAACTACTGGTAATAAGCGTAATAAAGGCACTCAAAATTTATATAAGGTACATAATTAGTCATAGACTAAACCATATCTTTTATTTGCCCACAAGCAGATTTACTGAACAATATATATTTTTTTTTAAATCTTCATTTTTTTATGGGACTTTGAGTCATTGGTAACTATGTCGGTCCCGTATATAAACAATTATACAACTAAATTACATCTAAAACTAACTTAAATAATTTTACTGCCGCATCACTCAGTGGTGCAGCTAAAATAATTTGGATAACACCAGTATCCATAAGGACATTAACATTGTACAAATCACTAAGCTCAGCTCTCATGGACTCGCTCCTAAATAAAAATAAATGATCATTATATCAGCCCCCAGCTGAACATAGGCATCCTATCAGAAAAATGTAGCTACCTAATTAACACGAAAGTATATTATTTAGCACGAACCAATTAAGGATAAATATGGAAACAACTTATCGGAATAGTACCTGAGTTCGGTTAAACTGTGAGTACAGCAAATACGTGCCGTATTCCAGATTCAGGATCAAGGTAATTCCAGTCAGCCTTCTTAGAAGTGAAAGCGTTTTAAACCCGACTCAAACTAGCGCCTCTACCTATTTTATCTTAATATTACGTTAAACGATGGAAATTTAAAAAAATCATTGGTTGTGATACCTATTGTAAACTTTTTTAATACCTCTGCAATAGTTTTACTTAGTATAGTTTAGGTAGAGATACGTAGGTGCTATTGGTTGCCACCAAAATCTATTTTCGCATCGCAGCCCAAACTATACCAAATAAAACTATCACAGAGGCATTAAAAAGCTTAAAATAGGTATCACAAACTGTCCAACCAAATTTGTGAAATTTCCTTTATTCAACGTACCTAATAATAAGATTTGTAATAGCGCTTTAAATACGAGTACGTCTGAGAAAATAAATTACGTACAACACAAATTCCCTTTCATGATTTCGAAAAATCTCGCTCCCCGCTTTTTGAATCAGCAATTATAATATTTTTTTGATGCGCAGAACTACAGCATAGAACTACAGAGAATAAGCGAATAATTAGCATCATTTAATGCCATTCAGCCACAAACACCACCGCTCGAGTCCATCAGGTGCAATTTATTATCGAGTGCGATGCGGACGTCGAGCACACCTGACGCGAGCCTGATGCAGTCCAATCGATTGAGAGTAGGCTGTATCAAACGTAAATCAGCCTTGAAATCAACCGGCCCGGAACCGGGGATTGTAAAATCGGGTACTTTTTGAGGACATTGGTCTTAAGGCTGTGGTACGTGGTGGTCAATCTATATCAAATTCAAAAATCAAAAATTCTTTATTTCCATAAATACAAAAATGTACACTTAGAAAAGGTCAAATTCTTAAAATAAAACGCTGACACGGAAATAAAGTGTACTTTTGATTTCTGTCGCTTCGGTATGTAGACTAAAGTAAAGAAACGACTAAGAAACCTTTAGCCTGTTAGTTGTTATTTTTCGAGTTGGAGCAAAACCCGTCCCAAGCTTTTTTATCTTCTAAATAATCTGATATTTTGTAGTAAGCCTTTTTGCTTAGATATAGTATCCCTAGTCTGGTATGGTCAGACTAGCATACCTTATACCGCATAGGTACATTAGGTACCAGATACGATAATTCCTGTGAAATTCATTACCTGGAATTTTCGGTTCCAAACCCTATTACAAACAAACAAGGTGCCACGTAGTGTGTGTGTGTACAAAGCGATTCTGGACCAAAGGCGAATTTTTTTTTACTCGTTTTTTCGATTTGTTTATTTTACACATAAATTCTAATCCTGCAAAATGTATCAGGTGTTTTAGGGTTCCGTACCGTACCTCAGTAGGAAAAACGGACGCCGAACCCTTACGGGATTTTTTTGTCCGCCTGTCAACCCCCTTTTCTCAGGAACGCGTGGAGGTGTCGAGTTGAATTAAACATCAAATACTCAAGTTTTAATTTCATATCGTCGTGAAAAAAATCTAACTTCCCAGTAAACGCAACCAAAAGACACAGCCGTTTGTGATCGCATATATTTATTAAAAATTATTAACATTATTATACTTCCCGTTGACCTAGAATCATGAAATTTGGCAAAAAGTAAGGTCTTATAAGCTCAAGTAAAGGGGAAAAAAACAGTGAATTTAGACACACTAGCAATTTTTTTTATTGATTAAATTAGTACCTACTTTTCGAATTTTATCCAAATCAGTAAATTTTTGGGCACTGTGAGTCGGTTTTTTTGCTCACGAGTACAATTTTGTTCGGGTCCATTGGCGAGTTAGACTCGCACTTGACGTTTTATTAAACAAGCAAATGGGGAGCTTACGCTACTTGACGGGCGGCACGTAGCGCCAATAGATGAATACTTATAGAAAAACAAAGTCATAGAAAAAAATATTCGATATTTTTAATCATAAAATAACACCTCCTTGTGATCTAGTACCACTCCCGTCCGGTTTAGTAGACATTACTACATGGCACCTTGTATTGTATAGTGAATGTGCTGGAACGAAGGGGATCTCTTTTTTCATTGGCTGGAACATTCAACTCACGTAGCTATCTGCCAAAAATGTTGACGTTTGGGTATAATATATGATATATGAAACTTTTCAAGAACGTGCCTGAACCTTAAGGTAAAGCTTCACGTACATGCCAAGTACAAATTTAAGATTGATTCCTTTCAATACCAATCATAAACTCTTAACACGTAGTAGACTATAATAAGTACCATCCTAACGTAACAAAAGTTAAATTTAGACCAGTGGTCTCTCGGACGAAAATGTACGAAATGTTAGTTTTTTGCACTGGTACTGTCCCGTGCTTGTCACGTGCACGCAAACTCGTTATCGAAAAAGTAAACGGTTTACCACTAAGTTTCTCTCGAATTTATAGAATTGTACACATTCGAAAGATTTATTTCCGCCATTCAAATGACACTGTCAGTTTTGAGAGAGGCACAGTAATTTGACATGCTTTTGTGATAAAAGGGTAAAACTTTGTTCAGTCAGCTATGTTATGAATGTACAAATGTACAAGTACCTTTTTCAGACCTGACTTACGATCTTGACACTGGGCTCACGCGAATTTACCGTAGGCAAGATCCAATCGGGCCTTACAAAAGGTTAAAGTTAATTAAATAACAAAAACGAGCATCTACTTTTATTATTTACATGTTAACGAACTTCAATAGGAAAAAATATGATAAGAATTCTGAGTAATCAACATTGTTTCTATCTGGTATCTACTTATGAGGTCGGGGGCGGTAGAGGAATTTGATAGGGCTAGGAAAAAAAAAAAAAACAAAAAAAAAAAAAAACCAAAAAAAAAACCAATCCAATAATAACCATATGCAGCCCAAAAAAAAAAAAAAAAAATTTGAATCCCGACAAAGGAGCAAGTCGTAACCCAAGGACCGAGGGGTCGTCACCCCTCGAGTTGAAGCCGGGGTAAAGAGGCATAGCCTCGAGGCCCCCCTCCGTGCCCCTCACAAGGGCCGGAATGAAATTTCTAGATAGGGCTAGGAATTGGTCTCGTAGAGGCTTACGAAACCACCGTAAATGGATCTACAGAGCACGAAATGCCGGAAGCAAGTAATCTTATTGACACTGTTCAAACCTACATAGATATCTAGAAACATAGAACTATACGGGTAGTCTGAATACATTGGGCGTGCTTTGAAATAATATTTTCGCTGTCAAAGCTGTCGTAACGTCCACAACATGGATCAAAACAATTCGATGCCTTCAAACAACATTTGAAAGATGTTTTAATAAATGTACCTACCTTTTGTTTCACAATTTGGTAATCTCCTAAGTAATTAATTTACGAAAAAATAATAAAAATAATTTAACAATGGAAAATTTAATTATGCCTAAGTAAGTACAGGTGCTCACAAAGTGTGTCAAACTGGTAAAACGATGTTCACAAAAATGTTTGTTCCAGAAAATGGACAACGACTTTTGTACGAAAATGAAAAGTACACCATGATTGACGAGACATCAAAAAGTATGCGCGGCGTGAGGTTATTCATAGCTGCGGAGTTTAAACAGAGTCAATGGCAGCCATTCAACGAGACAGAGTCCATCAATATTTCAGAAGATGCCGTCACAGCGTCTGCCTTCAATGACAGCGTACTTCCTGATGACGACTACATTTTTGATCGGACTGATGTTAGAGCTATTTTCATAACGCTCTACACGCTTGTCTTTTGTTGTTGCTTTTTCGGTAAGTAACACGGTATGCCCTTTCGAATTTTTATTTAATTTATTTCTTTCTGGTATTCAATAATTTTATTTATCCGCTGAGATATCTATCACAATTATTTTCATCTCGTATCAATCGTTTCTATTCAATGATCAATCTATTGTGTCCGTCAAATAAGGTTGCTGAAACTTTTGGAACAAAATACGATTACAAGAGATGTTATTAGAAGAGATTTTAATTTATCAAAGTACAAACAACCGGCGGCTGTATGAACTTAGAAGTGTAATTATTTTCACATAAAAATTACTCAGTTTTCGCCCCAAGTACAGAGCGTGGAAGCTTGGTTCATTATTTTGTTCATAAAATATTTAGCTTGCTTGTTGGCCAACATAAAATCGATTAATTAGCAATTCCGATCACTGATGAGAGAAATAATGCAGCACCGGATGCGGAAGGTAATTACTGAACCAGCTCGCCAGTTATTCACGGAACGCATAAACAAACGTACGAACTTAACTAATAAAATATAAGCGTTGAAAAACAAGGAAAACAGACAGCAGAAGTGTTTATCCAGTAAAACTGCGAAAATTGCTAACTAAAGGTATTTGTACTTACATCGTAGTAGAGGAATCTAGGAAACGACTATTCGTTATATATTTTATTTGTAAGTATTTTGGAATCGATGTAGCATCTGTTCCGAGCACTATTATTAACTTGTCTCAAGTTGAAGCTCGTGGCTAGAGATTGTTAGTTTGAATCAAGAAGCTTTGTAGACACAGAATAGTGACTTCTAATTTGGGGTTCGTAACATTCACATAGAACAACCAAGTCCTTAATTAAACCAAAGACAAAATAAACTTTAGACATTACATAATTTACATACTAAAGCAGTTTAATCATACGCTTATAAGTAATTACATAGCTTTAATGTAAGTAGGAACTTGCATTATTTGAGGTTCAACAAATCTGCCCAAAATTTTTGTTAAATTAAACCAGCAAATTCCAAATAGGTACTTATACATTCATAACGTAGCTGATTGAAAAAAATCGTGCCCTTTCCATCACAAAAACAGGTCAAAATAAAGCACCAGGGATGGACAAAGTATCCTACCTCTGAAAATGGGTGTGAAATTCTTCATTCCATTTGACGACGTTGATAAACCACGTTTCCCTTTCGTACAAAGGGACACAGTTCTGAATATTTTACTGTGTGGTAGAGCTTAATAATGGTTTGCTAAAAAAAAATTGACAAACAAATTAAACAATTGTTTTTAGAGACTAATATATATTATATAATATTAAAAAAATGTAAGTAGTTGACCCCTATTTACAGCCAGTTGTTCCAACGCTGAATAACGTCAAAAGAGCATTGATTTGATCATTGATTCGTTCTTTCTTATGTCTTACTAACGTTGACAATAAAGCATTTAGCACAAGCTAGCGGTCTGTCCCGGCTTCGCATAGGTATATTCTACAGCCTATGTTACTCAAAGATAATGTAGCTTTCTAACGGCAACATAATTTTTGAAATCGGTCCAGTAGTTCTCACGATGATCTAAATTCAATTTACTTTATCCTCTAGCGAATAAAAACGGCTGAACAACATGAAAAACCGCGCATGATGTTCTAAATTCAATTAACTTTATCCTCTAGCGGATAAAAACGGCTGAACAACATGAAAAACCGAAGAAATTATTCGATAAATTAATTGATTGTACATAGTATAGTCGGTTTTTAGGGTTTCTTACCTATTCGTTACGTACAAAAATAAAAATCTTTCCTCTATAACTATACTATCTATACTAATAGTGTAAATGCGAAAGTGTGTTTGTTTGTTTGTCCTTCCTTCACGCCCTAACAAAGCAACCGATTGGCTTGATTTTTGGCATAGAGTTAGTTGAAAAGATGGAAAGTAACATAGGCTACTTTTTATCCCATAAATAAGTTCCCATGGGATAGAAATAACCTTAAACAACGCACGTGCGAAGCCGCGAGCAGCAGTTAGAGATTATGATCAGTGTAAGAGAGACCCGCTGTCGATTTTGCGAAATTGAGCTCAAAACAGGTATCTTTGCTTACCTACATTATTTCGTCCGTGCTCAGTTTATTTCAGTTGTATCAGTAAATACATTTACCATCTTTATCTGTAATTATGTAGATTACCAATCTCTAGTTCACATCTGGTTTTTCCAATCCTGTTTTATTTGAAATTCACGAGCCAGGCTTTGAAGTGATTTCCTGCCATTTTCATCAATTCACCATTACCTACATCAAAAAGGAACAATATAAAAGAATGATAAAGAATGAAGGATCAAATAAATATTCCTTGTATTTCTAATTTTAGAAAGAGTTATAACGATATTAGCGACGAATATTCAGGTTTCAAACAAAAAAAAACTCTTGCTCGGGCGTGAGCAAGAGTTCATAAATATTACTTTTTTTGAGTTCATTTCATAGCTATCTCTAACTTTGCAAAGAATTTCTAATAACGTAATGATTATTTTCAGGTAACTTACTGGTCATCCTAGTGGTAACATTATCAAGACGATTGCGGTCAATAACGAACTTCTTTTTGGCGAACCTGGCGGTGGCAGATTTATGCGTCGGAGTGTTTTGCGTCTTCCAAAATCTAACCATTTATCTTATTCCGAGGTAAGTGGATTCTTAAAACCTATTAACATTCGAAGCTAAATTATAGCGCCTGAAAAACTGTTCCTAAAATACCAATGTATTTCAGGAAACCTATTTTCGCGGTTTTGTTGTTGTTGCAAATAATGTTAGCAGGTAGGTACGTAGATTCACGTAGCTAGGAATAAAAATAGGTTTGAACTATTGTAAAAGTTGCTCGATTAGATACTGCGCGTAGCTTATCTCTACGTGGGTGACCGTGTACGGCGTAGAGCAATGACAAAGTCATGCCGACGAAATTTTTGAAATGCTTGAATAATAATGATCAACGTATAGGCACAAATAACTATAAAAGGCAGCTTTTTGAGATGGGAATGCATGGCTAAATCAGAAAGTTCGATTTATGAGTAAATGAAAACTGTATTAATTTTTTTTTATAATTTTTACTTATTTTTTTAAAATAAGCAGGAATTCGAAACGATTGATTTTTCAAAAAATATTACACATTATTGAACGGATTTGGTTGCTGCAAAGGATCAATCTTTTCAAATATATGCATTATAGCAAATAAATGGAAATTGCTATATTAGCAATTTTAGTTTGAATACTGCTCAGTACGAAAGGAACCGCAGTTTCAGACATTTGGTTCATGCAGTCGGCCGAGGTGCCGTGGTGCGAAGTTGCCATCCGCGGGATTATGCCTGAACGCCTCTAAGGCCGAAGCCAGCCTAGCTGAATCCGGCAAGGATATGCTTACTGTGGAGCCCGGAGAGTCGGGAGGCTCTAAACAATGTGACTTTACTAAAGCTTTACTTCGTAAGGCGTGACTTCGAAGCCCGTTTGGGCCGCGGAGATCGGTGCGTACGATCACGTGCACCACGGCTCCTTATGGTCCGGATTTAACTCACTTCGATGTCGGGGCTCGGAATAGTCTGTAGATGACTTACGTTCCTATAAGCATCATTGTGAATAAATGATTATCTCGAATTTCATGTCCGTGCCGCTAGTCAAAATACTTAGCCTGTATATAAGTGGAGTTTATCCTCGATAAAACATTCACTGATATAATGACTTTAGAAGACTTCTTTATAAATAATTAAAATCGAAAATAAGTACCTACATGAAGCAGATTTATTTTTCATAGATTGAGCCCATGACGATTACTTATTCACGACTTTTCTCTACTTCCACCTCAAAAAACCAAACTGTAATTACTCGACGTAGGTCTACGTCTAGAATAGAAGCTTAGATCTAGGCAATTATACCGTAAGTAGGTAGGCATAATTGCCAGTTTTAGGATAAAATAAAATTACCCGAACAGCGTCATCTCATTTATGTTCATTCGACTGCCACTTGTAAAGTTTATCTCAAGTGCGGTTCATAATTGCTGGATAAAGCCAATAAAATATTTATTCAATTCATTTTATGATGGTATTTAATTATATTTTACCCGCAAATATTCGCTTTGATTCTCTGCAAATATTTCGCCTGAGTGCTTTTGAAGGTGGAATGGAATTAAAATCTAGCGGATTTGATTACGAATCAAATTTATTCGTTATACACAATATACAAAGCTCTTACTAAACTTCTAATGGAGTTCACAGGTGATCGGAATGCTGGCTTTTATTTCGGTCAACGAATTAGCCTTGTCATTCACCGTGGCAATGCTGCCAACATTCTGGGCACTCTGCCTTCTAGTGACGGCTTAGATTTGTAGGAAATAGATATAAGTGTAAATACTAATTGTAATTTAAAATAATTACATCTTCATTAACAAACAAACTTGCAACAACAACACAAACAACAATTGACAACAACAACACTCAATTGAGCTAACTGCAGACTGTTGCAAACAATCTACAGGCAGCTCAACTGATCCATATCCAATACCGGTCGGAAGCGTGCCCAAGACGCTTGCCCCGCTTCATGGTAATGCTGATGCACTGGCCAGATGCTCACCAGCTCTCGGGTAGTTGTAATTGTTTTAATCTCCTATCAATTTTCTTTAAAAAAAAGCATAGCCTACGAAACCAAGTGTACCTAAAAGCAAACCGTGTGGTCTGTTTTCATATTTTAGCTTGAAAGAAAAACAAACCTTAGTGCTACTTTTTCATGCATAAAATTATGTAAATTTTCTTCACACTTTCGCAGAAATTTTATTATTGTAGGTCAGTGTATTTTTTACCTTCAGTGAATAAGAATTTTATGGCGAAGATTAAATGGCTATTGATGATAATAATACTGATACTGATCTGTTGAGCTACTTGTAGATTGTTTGCAACAGTGTGCAGTTAGCTCAATTGTTTCAATTGTAAATACTAGTTTCAATTTAATTATTTTATTTTATTGTAATTTTCTTTGTTAATAAAGATTGTTTATAATTATTTTTGTGATGATGGTTCCTTTAGTAGGTACCTACTTATCGAATTAGTTTAGTTTGTTTTAGTTTGTTTCTAAGTTAGTAGATAATAAGGTAGTTTTGTATTATAAATATGTAACTTTTTTTTTGTATTAGTTCCGTTTGCACTACCAACTTTTCTTGTATCTTTTTTTCCATCCCAAGGTTGCCTGGGAGAAATCGCTCTCAGCGATAAGGCCGCCTTTTGTACTGTATTATGTTTTTTTAGATATAAGATTATTTATTCATTTTTATTTTTATTGTACAACAAAGTGTTCATTCATTCATTGTATATAATACTGATGGTTCACCTTTCAGCTGGGTCTTCGGTGATTTCCTGTGCAAAATGTACCAGTTTGTACATTCCCTGAGCTACACGGCTTCTATATTCATCCTGGTTGTGATTTGTACCGAGAGATACTTTGCTATAATTCATCCCATCACCTGCAAGCAAATACTCACCTCTACAAGGCTCAGGGTAAGTTTTAATGAGAAACACGTCGCAGAAGTTTGATCAACTTTCATACATTTACCTACATGAGTATGAATGTATGGATGAAAGTTATTTGAACAGAAACTGTTTAAAGGTTTAGGCATAAGATAGATAGATAGAAAATGCTTTATTGCACACATAACTTAAAAATAACAGAAAAAGATAAAATGGAGTAAATAAGAGAAATGTGACAATTGGCGGTCTTATCGCTCAGGAGCGATCTCTACCAGACAACCGTGGATGGATAGGATCGTTGGATTGAACGGGGATCTGTGTGCATTAGTATGTAGCTAATATAATTACAAAATTCTAATACAATAATTACAATATCAAATCTTAGTACATACAACATATCTTTACCCTACCAACTATAATTTTAAAAATACCTAAATAATAATAAAAAAACAAAAAAATAAGTCTAAACCTTTAAACAGTTTCGTGCACCATATTTGTTCATGTTAATAATGCTTTTATTCAAAAGAGCAGAAAAACTTCTTTATATACGGGTTTATGTTTAATCAATGAGATGAAGCTCTTGTTAGCTCTTGGGAGAAAACGTGTTCAATCCATCTTATACAGTATTAACACAGCCTGCCCATCAGATGTAATGACGCTGAACATCGACCCGGTGGTAGATACAGTCACCGTCATAAAGAGTTGAACAGATGTATTTTTTTTATTTGTTATAGTGCTTACCCGCACTTTGAGTATCTCTTACTCTTATTTCATTTCTTAGTTAAACAGATGACTCCAAAACCCAGTGTACAACCAAAACCATAGAAACCACTCAAGCACACCGCTCCAAAGGCTGCTAAGGTCGCTAGACTCCTTACCGGTTTTTGTGTACACGGGGTTTTGGAGTATTCATAAGTTTTAAGAGGTGACTGTACCTACCTACTCGAGAGAAAGCAACTTTCGAAGTGAACGGCAGAAAGGTTTTCAGTACCTACTGGAACATTCCCTGGCGACGGCGATGACTAGTTATTTTCCACTTTTTGGGCTTTATAGGTACCTACCTGCTTTTATATAAACGAAGATTGGCGTCTTAATTGGACTGTTTATATACGATCGCGATGTTTCAGCGGACGATATTGGTATTTTAGGTTGGTATCGAACTCAAAGATTATCGACAAAGCGTTGAGCTTTCTCGTACGACGTAAGCTTCTTTCATTTACATACAAAACAATTTGAATTGATTTTATGAATGAAGATAAACATTTCCTGAGCCTCATCTAGATCCCTTTAAACCGACTTTGAAAAAAGGAAGAGGTACGGTTTATGTTGTCCATGGAGGACCATTCTATGGTCGGCTGTAAAAAATATATGCTTTTTTTTATAAACGTGGATTTCTCCCTCAATTGTGGACCGATTTTGATGATTATTTTGCTATTGTATAGAAAATTATCCCGAGATGGTCCCAAAACAATTAAAACAATTTTAATCCCGAGGTTAGTATTGGTCTCCACAACACTTGAAAAGCTGTTTAAACGAAAAAAGTACTTATTCGACGGCAAATCAATCCAATTATTAACAAAGAAAATTACAATCAAAATTAGAACTAAATTAAAACTAATATTTATAATTGAAACAATTGAGCCAACTGCAGACTGTTGCAAACAATCTACAGGTAGCACAACTAAAAATTATCAAATTATTAGATTTAGAGTTACGATCTCATCACAAAAATGATTATTTTCTTGTTCTGGTATTACCAGGCTACCTAAGTAAAGTAAATTAAAGACAACAAAGTAAGTAAATTAAAGACAAAAAATAAGGAAAACAAGTCAAGATAATAAATAATTTATTTGCACAGAATTTGTTTAAGTTATTTCATCAGCCAAAGTTAATTCATTGTAATTTATTGTACCCACTTACTTCAATCTGCCGAGATTTAATGTTCCCGAAACATTAAGTACTATACAGCAAATAAATCAAACCGCAATATTAGGAAACGAAAAGACTCGCTGTTTCTTGAAATTCAACATTATTCATAATTAAAAGACTGGAGAGTGAGCTAATTAACGACTCTTCAAACTTATTCCTAGTACCTAATTGATAACTGTCGGGACTTAATATTAACACCGAATCGGTGGGCCCTTAATTAATAGCAGTTGAAAGCCCGTCACTTAACTTTAATTAATTAATATGACCATAAAACAACTGAAAAACCACTAAAATTATTTGGTTGTTTTGAAAAAACTAAAAACCTATTTTTAATTCCTTAGGATTTCGATAGATTGAAGAAAGAGAGTAAATAGGTACTTTTATTGCACACTTAGGCTAAAAAAACAATTTACAAAAGAAACAAATATAACATAAGTGACAATTGGCGGTCTTATCGCTCAAGAGCGATCTCTGCCAGACGACAACTTGGTGGGGTTTAGTTTTTTTTAAAAGTTTTGTGGAATAAATACAAATACTGGGAAATCATAGTTGTTATAGTGCTTACCCGCACTTTGGGTATCTCTTATTCTTTTTTTATTTCTTAGTTAAATAGATGACTCCAAAACCTTAATATCTTCTTACTTGTATGTATGCATCGGAACAACTCGGAATCATTCTTCATACATTAGCTAAGGAATTTCCTAAATCGGTTCGTAATTGACGGAGAAATTGACAAACATACCAACAAACAACACACATACAAAAATAAACATACATACATCCGAACATGGCACCTCTTCCTTTTTTTCGAAGTCGGTTAAAAAACAAAAGACACCTCGACCACTTTTGTAAAAAGGGCTTAATGAGTTTTAATTTTAAAAAAGCAAGAAGGCAGCAGTTAAGCCTTGTTTCGTTTCTGTGTGCTTCCTTTGTTCGTTCTAAGAATACGATGAAAACCTTTTCATGCCTTATCACAAATGATTAAATTCTCTACCTAAATTGTACCTAAAATTTCCTGTGATGCTGGTAACACAGTTAGAAAACCCGATTAGTTTCAAGATCCTCAGATCATGACGTAGGTACCCTATTGTATGTAGTCCGTGGAGTGGGGGCCCTGGAGACTTGTATTTACAGGTTCTTTATGAAACCTATAGCAAGCTCCAGCCTCTCACAATACAGGTTCATTATCGCTCTACCACTGTCCATATAATAACTTAATTTTAAGTACCTAACCTATTGTGAAGAGGAAATAAAGAATTATTAATAAAGATAATTTAATCTTTTAGATGGTGATCCTCGGTGTATGGATCACAAGTGCAGCGTACAGTGCTCCGAAGTTCATCTTTGTAGAAACGATCACCAACGACCTTGGAAACGGACATCTGGAAACTATTTGTATACAACACAGAAGAAAATTTGACTCAAAGCTGTTTGATATGGTGAACTTCGGCCTTCTCTACGTGACCCCTCTGTTTGTAATGACGGTGAGTCTGCCCTACAGAATATTAGATGCACGTGTGTTTTAATTTCTGGAATGTGGTGGTGCGGAGGAAAAATTTAAATTGTGGGTCAGATAGATAATACTTTATTATCCACAAAAACAGCGAAAATAAATGTTACGAGCAGACGAAGTACAAGGGCGGCCTTATCGCTATGAGCGATCTAGTAAGGTAGGTCACCCTGACATAGGTCAGGATTATTAATAATCGAATCAGTCGAATATCAGGGATAAAATCCTAAACTCGATCTCATGAAATTAAAATTTGATATCTCAATTTATTTTTTACTATCTGAATTTTTCGAGATCCGAATAATGATTCAATTAAAATATTCTGCCAACGTTCACCCTCTCCGATTCCCATCTTTCTTGGGATTAAAGTATAGAGAATAGAACCTAACTACAGTTTATATTTGTAACCAACCTATTAAAAAGCGACCTAGGTACATTGTACACATGTCTATGTGCTTAGTTTATGTTCAAAGATGAAATATATGACTTTAGTAACATCAAATCCTTTTTAGTCTGGAATAAGTACTACAGAATCTTAGATAAAAGTAAAAAAGAGAGATGAGGTACGACCATCTCGAAAGTGTATGGTTCAAGTCAGGTCCAACTATGTTCCATCACCTCAGTCATAGTCGGACCGGCGGCGCGGGCGGTGGCGTTTGTGTTTCACTTGCTTGCTACGACGTATACTTTTGTGTGATTTCGACTAAAACACCACGACAATGCTCTCGTGTTCGTTCATCAGGTGTACGTATAGCTCCAAAACAAAAAACAAAACCCAAGGCATCACATATTTTCACGCTTAAGTAGATACACCAAACGTTAAATTTTCTGATAATTCGATACCATATCATTATTTCATCTGTGACACTGTTTTTGAGTGAGCGCTGGGAGAACGTACCGTTTTTTACTTTTATCTAAGTACAGAATCATGGAAATCAGATTTTTATTTTAGGCGGGAACCTGAGATCATTTGGGCTCGCTATCATAAACACTAGCAATGTATAAGAGCGAAAGCTTCGTTACTCGAATAAAAGCTAAATAGATAGGTACCTGTTTCTAATTCAGATTATATCTCGACATTGAGTTGCTTATTATCTTGTCTGGCGTGAATTATTTTGGTATTATGTTAGAACAGCTGGAGTGATAAATTACCTATCTAAAAAAAATGTTAGGTAAAGATTTGCCGAGAAATTAATGAATATACTATTGCCTTCGAGAAATGTAACGTGGGACAGGTTCGAAATATTGAGAATGGAATTCTACAAAGTAGGTATTTAATTTCACCAAGTTTCAGATCATTCAGCGACTCCAACAACAAACTACGTAAGAATAACTTCCTATAAACAGTGATTGTAGGAGCCTACAACATTTTTATACGTCTAAAACATTAGGAGAATGAACAACGGCAACTTAGCATTGTAACGGTGTGTGGCCATCAGATAGGAATCGGAACGTACACAACGTAACGCTACTTGTACACAGTCACGTCAACGGTGACGTCCCGTTGTCTCTTCGTGATGTCAATAGATTGTCCACTGCCATGGGACGTCATCGATAACGTAATTTTTAAGGCTGATTTCAGGGTGGCGTGACGGCGATCAAATGCGTCCAAAGATCTCGGTGGGTTAGTATGTTGTAGCTCTCGTTCTCGGTAGTCGCTTTAAAAGAATGGCAAGGTTGAACTGGCGACAACTTCTGCTACTTTTGTACGTTCGAAGGCGAAGACTCAGCGCAAACAATCGGCAGTCGCGCAGTCTTCATAAAGTCAAGCAAACTATTTTAGGTTACAACCTATTAGCAAACTATTTTAGGTTCTTTAAGATTTACTTTATGATAAATCAAGTAGCTACGCTCACGGCGCTTGGCAGGTTAAAGTTTAGACCACCAGTACCAGTTACCAGTTTAAAGTCGCTCAGCGAGCTATAGAAAGAGCTATGCTCGGAGTTTCTCTGAACTATAGGATTCGTAACGAATACATCCGACAGAGAACCACAGTCATTGACATAACTCTAAGAATGTTATTAAATTTTTTGAAGTATAAAAATCGCCGGCGGACACCCTGTACCTACTCAAAACTCGTAAAAACAAAAGCAGTAAAAATGTATGAACCTTCTGTGCTTTTACGCTATTGTCCAACGACAGCTTAATTCTTTTTTGACGTGGGTGGGTTAGATTATAAAAGTCGTTGGACTTGAAAGTTTATCGCCCAACTCATTAATGCTTAGAAATACTAGGGACAAAACTCTGAGGGCAAAAACTTGCTGATTATGTGGGAGTTGGTTGACGCATAACTATTCTGAAGGACATTCTATGTAATTAGGTCAAAGCTGTAAAAAGAAGCATAAAACAGTGAAATAGTGTGTGGAGACCAATTCCTGTCCGGTTGTGCGAGAAAACTGGAAAACCATTCAGAGCATGGCAGCGAATACCAATAGGGTTTGTATGTGCACTTCCTGTTCACAATGAATAAACGCTCTTTATTCAGTTTGCGTTCCTCTGTAAACTTTTAAAAAATCATTTGTAAGACTAATACCACCAGTGCTGCAGTGGTTTGTGCTATCTTCTATCGGGATTCTGCAAACAAAACGGGAAATAATACCACTCTTCACACTAATATTAAAAATGCGAAATTTTGGATAGATGTTTGTTACCTTTCTTTACTGAACGGATGGGGCTGAAATTTTGCATAGATGTAGCTCTAAGCCTGAAAAAAAGCTCTGAACACTGAAAAGTGCACCACATGCGAGCTAGAAAATGTTTGCCCGTTTTCAAGCCCAAAAATTTAATCACTCTTAGTCTTAGGTCACTACATGGTAACTATTACGGTAGCTATTTCATTCATTATTATCAAAGCAATAAAAGTACAATGAAGTAATAAAGAAATCGGTATCCATTTATGTATGAAGTAGGTATAAAGAGATATCAAAACAATACCGTCCCTCATATCAAATGCCAATACCGATTGCCATTGCGCGGCACAGTTCCCTTTAAGTTAGTACATTTATTGCTCGTTTGTCTTTATCAGCTACACCCCACCGGAGTTAATTTATGTCGAGTAGCTTTAACTGATAACGAACGCCGATGGCACAGGTTCCATAAAAGCAAAATATACAAGTTAGGTGCCTTTACAAGACAAGCTAACATGAGAAGTCTCGTGGAGTGCGACCCCATAACGCTAACTGTTCTCATATTTACCAAATTAATTCTAATGGCTTTTATTCTGGAGCGGTTTCATTTTCACGTTTGTAGGCATTCTCATTTCCGCAATTTCACTAAATATCCTCTAACGTGATGAGGGACCTATACGAAACTTAGTTCATGTTCGCCTTGGAGCTATTACTACTCTTCTTTACACCAGATCGTTAGGAGAGGTTGGAATTGTTACTAATTAGGTATAATCTTATTAATTGCTTGCATTTTAATGTGATTATTCTGAATATGCTAAACTGAAATGGAAGACCTTAAATCTCGTTCTCCTGCTTAGCACTATGCCATGGAATAAGGTATAGTTAAAAGGACCCCAGTGATAAAACTTTTGAAACTAACATGGCTAATAACATACCAGTCAGTTATAACGGGATATTTACTATGATTGAATTTTTGAGTTTTCCTATATTTCGGCACAGTTTCATGCGCCATGATCACGGAAGTACTAAAGTCACTGCAAGTTGGTTTTTATTAGCACACATACCGATCTACCCGCATTCTTTTTCTGCCTTTAGTTAATCCGTGTTCATGAATACTGTGCCGAAATTTTTTGAAAATCATGGTAAATCCAGCTAAAAATGACTTTTATGGACCTCAGTGGTCGGCCTAAACAGACAAGATAAGATGTATTGATTGGCTAGGAAAATAACCCCAGAATACGCTAAAATCTCTTCAGTGGAATTTCCCTGCTTTGCTCTAAATGGTTTGAGTTTTTTTATGGATAAAAAACCAGACTGATACCTTCTAACCTCGCTGAAATCCGGAACGGGAAAGTTAGATGAACGGAATAGACTCTAGCGGAGCGAGCAATTATATAACTACCGAGGTAATTCGTTTCTTTGAGTCAGTTGGAACTGTATTGGGATTCGAAAAACTCGGAAAATGCATGCAATCAAACTTACGCTACATTTTGTTTTATTTTTAACAAAGTTATCAGCATGCTTTCGATGGTTCAAATTTATTGTGACGTAAATCTACGACTACCAAACGAATTTTCGTCCCGTTTCATTCATTCATTAATGGACGGAGTGATTCATGAGAAAGGTTTGTATAATTTATAAGGGTTTTATGTAAATAAGGTGAAATATTACGATGATTGTTAAAGATTCCGGAAAAAAGTATAGCGACTGAGAGCTTTAATAGTAGATTGTTTTACAAGGGACTAAACCATCCCATTATATACGAGGTTGTTATACTCCCGAGCGTAGCGAGGGAGGATGACAAGACCGAGTTATAATGGGTGGTTTTGGCCCGAGTAAAACACTCTACTTTTCACTTCGATTGCGAGAAAATAAAACAATTCAAAATTAGACAATTTTCAGAAATTTTATTAAAAATTAAATGTGCAGTTAGAGCAATTTTGAATGTTTAGTGATATGTTTTTCCCGGGCAATTTTATTTCGGTTCTCTGTGATTGGGATGTGTGTGTAATATTTTGAGTTGATTGTTGTGGAGTAAAAGTTGGAGAGACTCGACTCATGCTTGAGTTTCGTGCATTATTAAGATCTGAGTGCGGCTTCAGCTGAGTTGACATATTCATCCAAACGTTGAAACATTAGTGGGACGTAACTCCTGATAGGCTTTAACTATATTAAGGTATTCTCCACTGATGACAAATTTACGCTCTTTGTTTGTTTTCGTGTTCGGCAGACTCACAGCTTGTAGGTTTGTATCCGTTTCTACGTCTTCTAGCGTTATATTAGCAAGCTCTATTCCTCTGCATGCACCGCTGATTCCATAAATTAAAGCAACCTGTTGAACAAAAAAATAAGTGTGTTATTAATCGTAATAACCTAGGTACATAATTTAGGTATGTAGGTAGGTATCTATTTATTTAGTTTGAGTTGAGTACATAAGTAGTAGGTTACCTTTGTTGCCAAGTATTGTTTATTTGGAGCGTTATTTAAAAATGTTTCGATTTCTTGTGTCGTCAAGACTTTAGATTTTTTTGCCTTGTATCCAGTGGACAATTTCTTCAGTAAAGCCGTTAAATTTACATATTTTTTAATATCGACGTCGTGTCTCGTTTGTAAGGTCATTCTTAACATTGAATATGTGCTCCAAAGAGTCGACGATTTGAATTTTTTCGATAATTCATCAAAATAAGTGAGAAAAACCCCTTCTGTAAAAGAATCCACACGTTTCTCATCTCTCCATTTCATAAAATTTTCGTAACTCTTTAAATATATTCCACGTGATTTTGTCGGCAACAGATTCATAATTATTTCTTTGCCCTTTTCTTCCATTTGCATATTAGCATCTTCACTATCACTTGATGACATTTTTCACGTTCACAATTTGGAAGTAAAAGTCAGGAAGTTAAACGTAAAAGTTTGTGATTTGGAATGAAGAAAATTCTAGAGATTTAGCGCCAATACCATCTTTTTTTTTAAATCTCTATTTAACCCGCAACGAAAGAGTTCGCATTCTACCGTGAAGGGAAGAATCAACCTTCATAAAACATCACCAAGACGGTTCTATTTTCAAAAAAAAGGTTGACGGAGCACCAAGAAGTCGAGTTTTTATGTAAGAGAACGAATGCTTTGTACTGGCTGATGATTTTAGACAAAAATTAAAAAGAAAAATTACTTTTTAGCCCGAGGGATTAAACTCGAGTTTTAGGCCTGCTAAGCTACACTATTATGATACACTTTTCGAGCAAGAGAAGTGAAAAAATAATTAAAAAAAACTAACACTTAACCTACTAGCTAACTACTTAAGTACCTATTACAATTATATTATTATAATTATCAGTTAAGATAGTAAGCTTAAAAATAATGTATACACATTCTCATTTATGTGCACTGTGTTCTTTTGAGAAATATATTCTTTAAACTGACCTGATATAATATTAATTTTATACTTAAGTAACACTCATGGATGGCACAAACTTCGGGAGGCCTATAATGTGTGGTAAATCAGTGGGTAAAATCCGGCTGCGGATGATAATGATGATGAACGCTCATAAAAACTCTATCGTACCTACCTACTACACCACAGTAAGTTCGGTACCTACATAATTCGAATTCCTTCTACGCAATAATTTTTTCGTGTAATTATTTGTCATTTAGACGCAAATTTATACGCAATTTGTCTATTATGTGGTGGAATTGTTCGAATTCTACCAATTATGGGAGGAAAGCACACATTTTCCCGTTAATTACCTAATCACGATAATACGTTCCGAATAAGTTTCTTTAGCAAATGGGTAATAGATTAGAAGGTTCTTTATTGCGTGTTGCAATAAGGATCTTTATTAAGACGTGTAGGATGACCTCCGGCCTGGTGGGATAACGACATGCAAAGGACTCCAGGCAGATGCTGGATGCGGCAAGCTGAAGACAGTGCGCTATGGCGCTCATAAGGACAAGCCTATGTCCAGAAGTGGACTAGTATGATGCTGATTATTCAAAACTATTTTCCATTAAATTTAAATCTTTGTACAGAGGTTACACATTCTTACTAAAACATCGGTGACATTTATTTATTCATTTATGTCTCTACCTTTATTAAATTAAAGTGAACAGAGACATTACAGACATAGTAGCTGAAAAGTCGAATCGAGTTACTTCCAACACTCTGTTATTTGGAAAACCAACTTGATACGAAACGGTATGGAATTTTCTTAAGGGAATACTGGAGACAGGGAAAAGCCGCATAATGGTGCACGTAAATTATTTTAGAAAACAAAAGTATTTGTATGTTTTTGTTTTGGTAAAAGGGATGTAGGTAGGTATTTCTCAAATAATACCGACAATGCACAATGATTTTTCAATTATAGGCGTGGTAACTGCATTGCCTTTGGGTATGCCTTTCAAAAAGGAAAGGATCGCGTCTTGTGTTGGAATTGTGTTTTGATCATAGGCTTAGGATGTACAAGACCAACAATGTCAGATTAGCGGTGTGACAAAAAATGAAATGTAAATGTGTGCGTCAAATAGTGTTGTCTTGACTCTAGCATAATATTATTATCGATAGTCTTACTGGCAAAATTGTAAGACACTAATGAGTTTGTTATCGAACTTGTATAAAAAGTATCTTATAATTAAAAAAAAAAAAAACATTTCAAATAGGTAAACAAATATTATTGATATTATTGACAACAAACAGTAGAGTAGAGAGTACAGTAGAGTTCTTATTTGGAGTCCAGGAGCCCCTGTTTAAAATCCGTAACCATTTATCACGTAACAAAGAATTGGTTGGAAACCTGTAAGAACATAACATTATAGATATTATTATATTAAATCTAATTTTATAAACCAGTCGCCAATCATCAGTGTTGGAGTATCATTCCCAGTCCTCTGGGTTAACTCTAACAGTATTGAACTGAATTACCAGTAACCCTGTATTATTATATTATGTTTAGTTTTTTTCTTTTACTGGAAAGTAGTGTTTTATTGTACTTTACATAAGTACCTAACCCTATGAGCATTCACGTCGAACCTACCGGCAGACTCGAATTATCGACTATCGATATTTATGACGTCATCACTTTGTCAATCCCTATCGTAACCAAACAATTTTAAGTTTTACACCAAATATCCTAAAATTCTTCATTTAGCGTTGTAATTTGATGATCAGTCTAAAGAGAAACCAATTATCTAAGCTTTCAATAGCTCTTTTGCCTCTTTTCAAACAACAAAAGGCGAAATAAGGGTTATGAAGAGTGCAGTAAAAATAGTCGTAAATTAGCTGTGAAATGTGTATTTATGTGGATTATTGCCTCTTGTAACGGCACATTCACTCACTGAACACGACACCATGGTGGCCGAATAAAGAACTTCTGATTAAATCGTAAGATTATTAATTATTTGTACATATTCACTTCAACTTTGAACAGGCAGGGACGCTATCGCCTCTTAGTCGCGTAAATAATGTCTTATAGACATCTTGTTTCGCTATCTCTTTTTCTCTCGCGGCAGTGTGTATCAACTAAATACCTCTCGCTCCCACGCTTTGTTGGTCTATTGAGCGTAGTGAAAAATTCTATGTCTATGGTTTTGATGATGAGATGTCGAAGGCTTCTACGACCTTCGATTTAGAAGAATTAGACGAATGAAGTATTCTAATGTAAAATGCTGTCACTCAAATGTGACAGCAATCACATTTGAGTGACAGCTTCGGGACTATTCACACGTACCACAAGCACACGACAACGATTGAATTCACACTGTGGGTTGATACCTACCACATCACAACCACCAGCGACACGGCGACTAGCCGCCAGTTACATCGCAAACACACGTCAGCTGTCAGAAAGATCAGTCTGTCTGTCTCACAAAAAAACACATGGTTTTGTTTAGGGGTATTGCCTAAAATCGACTAGACGAAAAGGGGTTAAAAAGTTCCTAAAAACATCGGGTGATTATTGGACGACTTTCCACAGCACAACTGCAAGAAGCTCCAGGGACACTATTGACATGTAGGCAATAACCACTGCTTCACCACTTTTTGTTTTCTTTCTATATCTACAAATTGTAGATATAGAAAGATAGATAGTCTTTTCATTACCTATCTGGCTATTTGCCGAGAGGTAGAGATCCCTCGCGTCTATTCCACAAGTTTCCTAAACTTAGTTAGAGCGAGGAGTTGAACCAAAAATGGTGAATTAGGTGTTACGCACAATATTATACTTATAATGTAAGACCTACAGAAATTAACGATTTTATTATTATTATTATTACGTTCACACACAAGCAGCACACGAAAACTACAACATAAAAGTAACTTTGATATATTGGACTTTGATGTATTGTATCGAATTTGATATATTGAAAGCAATCTCGACAAGCAGCAATCGTTTTAAAATAGTGGCACGCGCGGTTTATAAAGTTTGTAGTCGCGACTTCTGCTATCTGCAATACCAGACTACAACACGCGATTGAATTTGCGCTACCAGTTGCCCCAAATGTCATTAACTCCGCAGTCCCCTTGGCACATTGCACATTACATCCGAAACTATTATGAACGTAGGGAGGTATATCTTTTGTTTTCTGTTAGTATATCATGGTATAGCGACTTTCGTTGTTTTCTGTATTTGACTCTTTTGTCATTTTAGATTTTACTGGATCATTTTATCTTATTAATATAAGCCCTCTAGGTTCCACAGTTGGGCAAAGGATTATACTTTATTATAATAAGTATTATATCTGCTCAAAGACTAAAGTTACATTTAGTACCATTTAGAACTTAATGTAACTTTAGTCTTTGAACAGGTTTGTATAACTTCAATGTTTCCCCTGTAGGTCCGTAAGAGGTCCCAGATATTTTCGACTAGACGAATGCTTCATTTCGTGGCTTAATTGGTTAGAGCACACCCGTAATGAGGGTGGGGCGGGCTTACACACTATAATAACAAAAACCTATATAAGTATTTGCCAATTTCATATCATGTTATGTGGTCCACTTTATAATACAATGTATACAATATCCAACAGAATTACCTGAACAAATATGTAGGTACTTGTGAGACTGTAAAGTTACAGAGGATAAAGCGAATAGTGCCTCCTGCCCTATGTGTACCTCGTGTGACAGAGAAGTTAAAATTACTCCTAGCAATGGAAGCTTTAAATCTTCTTAATAAGTACCTACACAGAAGGCGCGTCACTCACACACAATAAATCTCTAACGAGCTATTCAAAGATACATATTTCTAGTTAGCAATTTTATGAGTAAAAATGTCGCAATTTGCAGATAATCACATGAACGTATAATAATAATAATATTTATGGCGATTAACCCCAAGCCTGAAGGCTTTTAAATTCATTTTGATGTGTGTAGTGGACTTTTTGACCCCGTAAAATAACAAATACCCCAGACAAACTCAAAGTTATTTTTTGCTTTCAAAACTTCCTTTTTATAACGAGTGGTGGCTTTTCACAGACCTATCTTTCTTTAAATTTAAGTAACTTGGCTCATTATTTTGAACCTTTCGTTTAAAAAGGGTTGGAGGGAAATGGACAGACTCAAAAACACTTTGTAGTCGTGACTTCCTTGGAATAACATTTAAGTTACTCCAATTTCCGAAAATCAGGTTAATAAATCATTCGTTGATGACTCTTTGCTATTTTATTTTTAATGTGAGTCGATAACTCAAATAAAATATGGTTTGATTTCCCAAGAAAACCCAGCTTTCGTCTCTGTACGTAGACGAAGATTATGGTCGTTATTATTATCAGATTTATTCTTGTTTATTATTTATTTTTGCTTGTTTGCTTTCATAGTACTATATGTAGGTATTTTAAGCCGACTTCGAAAAAAGAAGGTCGTTATTGTTGATGTTTGGCGGGATGTATGTTTCTTTTTTATGTGGGTTCATTGATTTTTTCCGTCAATTATGTACCTACCGAGTTTGATGATTGTTTTGTTAGAGAATGATCTTGGGGTGGTCCCATATATTTTTCTCCACGAATTTCTATTTATCCCGCAAAACTTAAAAAAAACATTATAAAATAGGAATTGGAAGTCATCCCGGGAAAGGACATGGACTACTTGGAAAGCGTGTGCGAAACCGCGGGCAGAAGATAGTGTCATAAACATACAAACCATAATCACTTTATTGCGATTAGCAGTAGTACTCGTAGGTAGGTATTACGTATTTCTAGCCATGCTCATACGTGCCTCGTGTCGGTACCGATACCCTCATTTCCCATGTGTCATATTCCAATATTTCAAAGAGCCTCACCGAAATATGTACTTATATGTATGTCGGTCAAGTTCTTCGCATTTTCAACTCGCCCTGTTTAAATTATTATGAACACATTAGCATGCGCATAACTCGGGCCTTTGTGAGGGGCTAAAATTATTAGCATTCCATCCATTAAGGTACGATTTCTTTGTTTATCTTTTAAAATCTAAGGTTATTACCGAAATCAAGTAGGTAAATTTCCATATTCTACTCTGATCGACTGAGCTAGATTTACTCAAAATTCAAAATTCAATAACTTTATTTCTTTAGGCTTACAAAATAAGCACTTAGACAAGTGAGTACTGATGGATTAGATTCGATATTTTGTCTTATCCATAGTTCGCGTATATTAGATTCTACTGCTTGCTGCTTGCTTTAATCTACTGTATTACATTACTGGTTTATGAAATTAGTAATGCAGTGGATTTAGTTATTTTCGTTATATATTTTTTTCAACACTCCCCCACGAAACGGTGAGCAAAATTGAGTTTTGTTTACATGTGGAATTAGAATATTATTCTACTAGTTGAAAAAAGTAATTTGAAGAATGTTGTACTAAATTTTCGATGGTATAATTAGTTATTGATACTCTATGCCAGCGCCATCACTCGCCCTGAATTATAGGGTTTGTGATGATGGGCAGGACCTGCAGTTCACGTATTGTCACAAATTTACCACTAACCCTGTATGCAAAGACTTCAGGCAGATGTTGAAGACAGAACGCTATGGTGCGGGGAGGCCTTTGTCCAGCAGAGGACTAATATAGGCTGATGATAATGAACCTATCCAAACTAAACAATATCAAAACCTTAATCTGAAATGATTGCCAATCTTTTCAAATACTTAGTAGGCACATATGACAAAAAAGGTGTTCAACGATTTTCATAAACGAGCTTATTTTCTGAACGATTGCCAAGGCACACAGCGATAAATGAATTCGATTTTTACGACAGCGTTTATGGTTATGTGTCGCTTTGCTGTGGAGAAGCTTGGAAAATAGATTATGTCGTCTCACATTTTCTGTACCGATATCGTTAAAAGTTGGAAACGCAAACAAACCACTGACATTGCCTTCTTGGCAGCTTACCAACATAAAAATACAGACAATAGCAGAACGAAAGACAAAAAGACATTAAAAAATCGACTCGTAGAATGTCATTAGCTTTATTGTTCGTGGCAAAGGCAAAGTCTTTCTCCTACGCTATTAGAATTCACGAGATTATCTTAGCATTATTTTCATCACAGGATTTGGGCATTATTATTACCTTCAACGAAATTGTATATACCTATGTATTTCCTTTAAAATAAATAAATGAATAAAGATGGTTACATCATTAAGCCCTCTTTGTCTAGTTTTTTTTTAAATAAATCTTTTTTCACAGGTTTTGTATACAAGAATCGCTATCGGTCTATGGCAGAGTTCCCACACTCTACAGAGTATGGGTCGCGTACAGTGCTGCGCCTCACAATGCCCCCGGCCGGAGAAACCTGCTCCAGCGCAGTATGAACCACAGAGAACGTTCATTGGCACTATGGAAGAAAAGGTAGCCTGACATAACCTCACCAACAAGTTAGAGACCAACAGTAGCAAAGCGACTTTCAGCTTTTTGAAACTCACAGACCCAAATTTAATTACACTTTCCGAATATTTTATGAATAGTCCATAATTATTCTGTGTGAGGTTGCCTCAGTAATTAAAGCATTGTCTGAAGTTAGCTCTCTTATATGTATAAAATATCGTGAACATTCAAAGTTATTCAGAGACCTTGTGTCTTTGAACTGTCACAAAATTATGCCTTATCAATATTAAACTCTATGTAAATACAGCTATGGACGGTTTTAGTTGGAAACAAATTATCATTCGACAGGCGTCTTCATCACTTCGCTAAGCGATAGCAATAACCATCTAAACAAAAAACATTGTTTTCTAGCTATCAAATTAAAAATCGTATCTTTGGTCGATTAACTTTTATCTAGGTGTACATTTTTGTATTTAAGGAAATAAAGAATTTTTGATTTTGATCTAACTAAGTAGGCACTGTTATCGATCGAACGTCAATTCGTTTTTTGTTCAAACGTGACATCGATAATGTTTTGCGGAGTAGACGCCACATTAATTACTTGAACATTTACAACCATACTGGTTATATTATAATTATCACTAATACTATGGAAAGCAATTCGAAGCTAGATTACTTAAACATCTTCTTTAAGGCAGTACTTGGTTAAAGCAATACCCAAAGTAATAACTTATTATAATTATAATAATACATTATTTACAGAAAATATTGACAACGCCGAAACCGGTGAAGAAAAAGCTGACACGTTTGGAGAAAGAGTCGCGCAACTGTCATCACCTAAGCCACTTGTCGCAGAACGTGCTACGCGCGCGGCGCGGCGTCGTGCGAATGCTCATCGTGGTCGTGCTCACCTTCGCCGTCTGTAACCTGCCTTTTCACGCGCGCAAGATGTGGCAGTACTGGTCCAGCGGCTACGAAGGCTCCAGCGACTTCAGTACTCTACTCACTCCCCTCACTTTCCTGATCACGTATTTCAACTCCGGTATCAACCCTCTCCTCTACGCCTTCCTCTCCAAGAATTTCAGGAAAGGCATGAAGGAACTGCTCTTCTGCACGTGGCAGAAGAGGAAAGGTGATACCTTGATAGCGCTGAACCCCGTGGGGGGAGTCGGCCTGCGGCGTAGTTCCACACGCTCCACCCGCGCCAACTGCAGCACGGTCACAATGGCCCCCAACGGGGACTTATGAAATTTACGACGACGTCGCCTTCTCTACAGAATGGAAAACTTCGACGTCTCCTGATTAACGGAGAGCACGGACGAGGTGACTGACAGCAGTGGACTCTACACTATCTCCACCGTTTCTAAAAAGGACTTGTACGACTAGGTCACATGAAGTCGGTGCTCGTTAAAATTTGTGAAGAACATTTTCTAGCTCTTGTACAAAGTTCGCAATCACCGAGTCGAAACTTAATCGAGAGGATGTATTATAATGAACTGAGAGCTTAAACGTTATGTGTTTAGGTTACAAATGTAAAATAACATATCTAATCCAGTTTCAGACCTTGCGTCAACTCAAATTGTTCCGATTTTTTGCAAACTTGTTAATAATGTTAGCCCAGTGAATAATCCAAGTTTGTGACCTCGATCACCGAACGCAACTTTGTCAAAAATCAAAAAAACCGCAAATACTTCCGCGTCAAAAAAAAATAGTTTGAAAAAATTATAAATTTTTAAAGACTTCTCGGTTATCTCGGATACCGTTGGGTCTACAGAGACAATTCTAGCCTCATATTGTAGCAAATTTAGTCTACTTTAAAAACGTCCTGAAAAGGAAAATCAAAAACGAATCCTTTAGGGTTATAATCGCCAACGTCTGAAAA
Organism: Eupithecia exiguata; assembly: GCA_947086465.1. Lineage (NCBI taxonomy): Eukaryota > Metazoa > Arthropoda > Insecta > Lepidoptera > Geometridae > Eupithecia > Eupithecia exiguata. The sequence goes on from OX352229.1 coordinate 7,562,181, forward strand.
AAAAAACGAAATTTTCGCGGTTGTTTTCGATTTTTGACAAAGTTCTGTTCGGTGCTCGAGGTCACAAACTTGGATTATTCACTGGGCTTACATCATAAACAAGTCTGCCAAAAATTAGAACTACCGGATTTGACGCAAGCTATCTCCCCTTTCAGGAGACAAGGTTACTGGACTAATCTTTTATTCAGTTGAAATTTAGTTTTGAACATTTAGTATTTTAAAACAAATATCAAACATTATTTACTTAATAGCTTCTTCTCGTTTGTTCAACGAGACAGTAGGCAAATAGTAAAAAAATATAATAAAACTACTATTTATGTGGGTTTTAGAATCCGAAAATAAACGGTATAGTTTGTGTCAATCAGCAAATTACAAAAAAAATAAACGACGAAATTTAAAACGTAATTAATGTGTCACAAGATATATTTTTTACGTTTTAAATTTTGCCCGGAATTAAGCAAGAGAATATATCAAGTTCTAGCAGGTCTCAGCTGTGTTTATACACAGCACGCTGCCAAAACGAGTGAAACTAACAAACTCCGTTTCTTATCATAATGAATATCACAAATTAAAAATAAATAAACAAATAAATGAAAGTTTTTTTTGTTCTTTTATCAACTTTGTAGCTATATAGGTGCTACGTGCTTTGACATTATAACAAATAATTTAAAAAAAAACTACTGTTCACACAAAAAAAACAAACATTATTTATTTACTCAGACAGAGGTTCTTTACCCCAACACTCGTTTGGACCCAAATCAGGGGTTGGTTTTACGACTATGGTAGACCCCGATCAGGGCGTAAGCGAGTCTACTGTAGTCCTAAAACCGAGCCCTGATCTGACTCCAAATGAGGGTAGGAGTTATCCAACGAGATAGTAGACAAATAATCAAAAGATATTAAAACAAAACTACTATTTATGTGGTTTAATGAAATAGAATCCTATAAAAACAGAGTTTTGAAGTTGTGTCGATAGCCAATTTCAAAAAGTAAATAAAAAACGTAATATAAAACGTAAATAAACTTCGTCCGGAAACTATGCACTTTTATGAATTTCGTAGCCAGGTGCTACAAAGTGCTACAGCGCTACGAAAAGAAAAATGCAAAATCTATTCTGTATCAAAAGTCATATAAACATTTATCAAAATACACTTCAAACTAAAACAATGTTAACCGAAGTTAGGCCGCCACAGTAGATGACGCGTCCACCCAACTATTTTTTTTTGACGCGGAAGTATTTGCGGTTTTTTTGATTTTTGACAAAGTTGCGTTCGGTGATCGAGGTCACAAACTTGGATTATTCACTGGGCTTACATCATAAACAAGTCTGCCAAAAATTAGAACTACCGGATTTGACGCAAGCTATCTCCCCTTTCAGGAGACAAGGTTACTGGACTAATCTTTTATTCAGTTGAAATTTAGTTTTGAACATTTAGTATTTTAAAACAAATATCAAACATTATTTACTTAATAGCTTCTTCTCGTTTGTTCAACGAGACAGTAGGCAAATAGTAAAAAAATATAATAAAACTACTATTTATGTGGGTTTTAGAATCCGAAAATAAACGGTATAGTTTGTGTCAATCAGCAAATTACAAAAAAAATAAACGACGAAATTTAAAACGTAATTAATGTGTCACAAGATATATTTTTTACGTTTTAAATTTTGCCCGGAATTAAGCAAGAGAATATATCAAGTTCTAGCAGGTCTCAGCTGTGTTTATACACAGCACGCTGCCAAAACGAGTGAAACTAACAAACTCCGTTTCTTATCATAATGAATATCACAAGTTAAAAATAAATAAACAAATAAATGAAAGTTTTTTTTGTTCTTTTATCAACTTTGTAGCTATATAGGTGCTACGTGCTTTGACATTATAACAAATAATTTAAAAAAAAACTACTGTTCACACAAAAAAAACAAACATTATTTATTTACTCAGACAGAGGTTCTTTACCCCAACACTCGTTTGGACCCAAATCAGGGGTTGGTTTTACGACTATGGTAGACCCCGATCAGGGCGTAAGCGAGTCTACTGTAGTCCTAAAACCGAGCCCTGATCTGACTCCAAATGAGGGTAGGAGTTATCCAACGAGATAGTAGACAAATAATCAAAAGATATTAAAACAAAACTACTATTTATGTGGTTTAATGAAATAGAATCCTATAAAAACAGAGTTTTGAAGTTGTGTCGATAGCCAATTTCAAAAAGTAAATAAAAAACGTAATATAAAACGTAAATAAACTTCGTCCGGAAACTATGCACTTTTATGAATTTCGTAGCCAGGTGCTACAAAGTGCTACAGCGCTACGAAAAGAAAAATGCAAAATCTATTCTGTATCAAAAGTCATATAAACATTTATCAAAATACACTTCAAACTAAAACAATGTTAACCGAAGTTAGGCCGCCACAGTAGATGACGCGTCCACCCAACCCTTATATTGCGCGTCATCAACGGCCAACCCAGTCATTTATTTGTGTATCGATTGCTTACATTCAACTTTATTTTCATAATAAACATCTATGAACGATCAATAAACACCCCAAGCGCCGGGTCTGACCACTCCCTTTCGTGCGTTACATTGGCTGTAAGTATATCGGGAATACTAGTTTATGGATCAATGTTTCTTTTTTGCGTTTTCATAGAAACATTCAAGTAACTTTGGTAAACGAGTACCTTGCTTTGAATCTTTATTAACAAAGAAAAGTACGATCAAAGAATAGAAAGAAATTAAAACTAGTACCATACCTAGCCTACATAGAGATATCTAGACAAATTTAGTAACTACTTAAAAGAGTAGCTTTCTAGACATTTACCTATGGGCATGCGTTGTAAAAGTTTTTGTTTGAAACACAGTTTATAACTCGTTCTAGTTCTAGTCTATGGATTAATTTTATTAATTTGTAATTTAAACTTTTACTTGTGTCAAATGAATGTTATTTAATTTTTACTTCTACTTTGTTTTCAGTTTTTGTTAAGTTTTCATGTCTTTTTATACTAGAAATATCTTGCATTCAAACCGACCAACCGAGTAACGTGCGTAATCGACACAAGAAGATTCTTAACCAAAAGATTCTAATTGAGTTTCCCAAAAATGTTCGATGAAACCGACTAGGATTTCGTGGCTTAGTTGGTTAGAGTACAGCCGTACTGACGGTGGGATGCTGGTTCGAACCCTGCTGAAATCGAAATTTTTTGGGAACTTATTTAATTTCTTAAGAAGCGTTTTGTGTCGAATACTCACTTCACGTTTAGGAAGGTACTTTAAATAACATTCATCAATGTAAATAGTTAGGTAAGAATTAGAAAATCTGTGACCTTATTTAAGTTATTCATAAATCTTGAAAAATGTTAAAAATTATTCTTGTTGTCGTTTCTGGTTGCAAATAAACGTCATTGAAAATTACCATAACGTATTTTTATCAGCCTAATTAAATACTTACCTTAACTCAGACTAAGACCAATAACAAAACTCGGATTAATATGCTGCCCTAAGAAATAAGGTTTTGTAATCGAACAGAGCCCGTGAGCCGAGTCGTGTCTTTTGATATCTGGTGGAATAGTAGTAGTCACTTGTCATCGTTTTTGTAGCACTCTGGTAGCGTCCGGCAACACCAGCGAGAACATGTTATTGTGCCATAACTGTAATACACTCGAGAGCAATGAATCCGGGTCACTCAAAGAATCCAGTATTGGAGTATTGAAGATTGGTCGAAAGTTATGTTCTCCGACGAATCAAAATTTATGCTCTACAAGCACGATGGAAGACACAGAGTGTATAGAAGACCAGGGGAAAGATTCAAGCAAGCATGCATCGAAGAAAAAGTAGCCTACGGTGGTGGGTCTGTACTTGTGTGGGCCGGAATTTCCTCTGAAAGTTGCACAGAGCTAGTGATCATAGAAAACGGCTCTTTAACTAGCGTAAGATATGTGGAAGAAATCCTCAACGAACACGTTGGTCCATTTATGGTCAATTTGGGTGAGGATGCTATATTTATGCATGACAATGCCCGACCTCATACAGGTAGGATTGTGAATGACTACCTTCAAGAGATGAACATTACTTGTATGGAGTGGCCAGCGCGCAGCCCGGATATCAACCCGATCGAGCATGCTTGGGACGAGCTAGGGAGATGCGTAAAACAACGAAACCCTCCCCCAATCACGCTTCCTGGGCTCAAAATTGCTCTCACAGAGGAATGGGAGAATATTCCCCAAAATCGTATAAGGAACTTGGTGTACAGCATGCCAAACCGCGTAAACGCAGTAATGGAAGCACGAGGAGGTAATACGAAGTATTGAAATTCAAGAAAATCGTCATAAAGTTCAAAAATTTCATGTTTCCTATTTTTGTTTTAAGGAGAGATCAGCAGTTTTTTTTCTTTATGTAATTTTGTGTAAATAAAATGTATGGTGACTCATATTTTTTTAACTTTCATTTAAGGAGTATTAAATTGTCTATTAAATACAATTTATTGCATTAACCTAGCATTCTTACTTTCCGAGATTTTTTGGATTCTTTGAGTGACCCGGATTCATTGCTCTCGAGTGTAGTTAGACATTAGTATCGCAGATTTTTTTGTAGATATTGATGTCCTCTATGCAGTGAGCATCGCTGGGCAACACCATTATTGTGACATGCAAATCAATCGAAAGAATGTGCGCGTCCAATCGCGTGGCATTTTGGAAGTTTCCCGCCACCAATCTACGAGTATAACGTATAATCGTTGTCTAAAAGCATTCACTTCGGTCCCGAGCGCCAAACTGACAAGTTGTCTTAAGAATTAGTACTACTAAAAATAAAAGTAATGTCTAGTGTTCACGATATCGAAACGTGATAGTGTCATTACTATAGTATGGTATTTGCATAGTTTCCTGTCCGCACGATAAATGTACAGTAGGTACCAAAATTTATGGAAAAATGAGACCTCACGATCATGTCTCGATAACATCGTCAAATGAACTCTGTGCTCTAAAAATAATTTCTACATTCATCATTTAATTCACCAAATTGGATTTTACTAATAGGGTACCAGAAAATATAATAGCACGCTAAGTGTACCGCACTTACGCTGATGATGCCCCTGATTGAAAAAGTTTTATTTCACAACCCCTAAGTCATTCATAACCAACCAACCACGTTAATATTTATTCACGTAGGTTTTCCTGAAAAAACAGAAATACAAATCAACATATTCAAGATATAGAAACAAATGACAATCAAATGTTATCGGTATTGATATGGATTAGTTGAGCTACCTGTAGATTGTTTGCAACAGTCTGCAGTCAGCTCAATTGTAAATACTAGTTTTAATTTAAAACTATTATTTGAAATAAATCAGGACCAGAATTTACTTTTAAAACGATTAAGCTAACTGCAGACTGTTGCAAATAATCTACAGGTAGCTCAACTGATAATCAATAGTTGGCGGAAGCGTCCCCAAGACGCTAGCTGCATTACCCCACTGTATAGCAATGGTGATGCGCTGCGCCAAATACTCACCAGCTCTCGGGTCACGCGTCGCTTTGACCAGGCGCTCTCAGATTTTTACAAATGTAATTCAACCTTAGATAAAAGCAAAAAAGAATATCGAAGTATTCAACCACATAAAATTAATCAACAAATGAAATGATTCAAGAAAAACCTTGCTAGTTAATTGCCTTTTAGTTGACGGTACCTAATCTCTTTACTTATTACGATGAAAAGCGCTTTGTGCCAACGTATATAATCGGTTTATCGAACAAGCTTTTTGAAGTTAATGAACAGAATTTTAGTCAACGTCCAGCTAACAAGGCTGGAACTAAAAAAGTTTTATATTTCCTGTTTAATCTCGTGTAAGCTGCATAAAAGCCGGCAACATGCTTGCCGTAGGCAATTGAACGGTAGCAGTTTTTCAGCGTAGTGATAAAGGTAAAACCGCATTGTTCGGAGCAGGCACGGTCAGCAGTGGATGTCTGCTCTTCAGAGCAATTATTCGAATAGAGGGAAGTAACCAAGAAATAGTGTCCTTAATAAGGAATACCAGTATTTCTTGCCAACCAAGAATACTAAAAACTCTTGATTTTTGGGCCAGTCAGTTGTCCCTTACTCCTATGTTACAGAAAAAATAGAAAAAGTTGGTCGGAAGAAGCCACTTAAATAGGTAATTTACCTTTTTCTCCTTACCCGCGATAAATCTCTGGTCAGGAAATGATAAAATAAGAACGGCTATATGGTCTTATCACCGCCTCCGGGAGTCTATTATGAGACTTCGTCCTATCAAATAAACTAGTATTTGACCTTTTTGCAGAGAAAGATTATTTATTCCTTTCATATGACGACCTCTGTTTCGTAGCGGGCCAAGACCTACCTGTGACGCAGGAGATTCGATTCCCTATTCGAATGTGTGAACCTTAGAGTAAGCATGATACCACATATGAAATAATGTTACTTCGTAAAGTACCTACTTACTATACTCTACTCTGTACTACTCTAAAGTGTGGACGATCTGCAGTTTTGCAGTGAATTCTGTTCTAGTTCCTTGAAGAATACAGAAAAAATACCGTATAAAGTTTGAATTTCGCGTGCAGTGTCTATCGAGCACACCGTTCAGAAGTTGAAGGACGTGAATGAATAAATAAATAAATAAAAAATTGGTATCTTAAGTTAATTGAAATAGCTTACGTAATTAAACTGTATTTCGTATTTTATAAAGCCTATATTCATAATCAGAATTTGAAGGCCAAGATAATTTTCTTGAAAAAACCTCTGAAATTTGCGTGGAAGCATAATCTATCAGAAAGGTTCAATGTTATGTTAACAATCATCATCATCCTGACTCTACAGCCGCGGGTGGGCCTTGGTCTGGTCGAGTAAATTTCTCCATCCGATCCTATTCTTGGCTTTTTCCTGCCAGCAGGTCACTCCAATTGCCTTTAAGTCTTGCTGGATACCATCGAGCCATCTGAGTTTCGGTCTTCCAGGGGGTCTCCGGCCATCAGGTTTGCTACGAAGAAGACGTTTTGGTGCTCTGTCGTCTTGCATTCGTTCTACGTGACCAGCCCATCGGAGACGGCCTACTTTAATAAACTTTACGACATTTGGCTCTTGGTACATGTTGTAAAGCTCATGGTTGTACATTGTTGTTATGTTAACAATGATGAAGCGAAAACAACGTAATACTCTACCCTAGGAAGTCGGCGGTATTTTATGTAAAGAGACAAAATGTTTTAAGAGCACACATCTCTGTGTTATGGCACAATTTAAACTTAAGGTTGACGTCATAATGACAGCATTAACCACCTCACATAGACAGACTACTTGTCGTTCACGTCGACACTTTCACAAATTACTTTTACTACGTGAAAAGGGTTAGTTTCACATAACCTGTAACACAGTGAAATATAAAGCTAAAAAGCTTAGGTCTGACGTTACGATTGCACGCGTAAAATTATACGGTCAGTCAAACCACGAAATATTTTAGGATAAACAAAACCCTTTGAACCTTTTTGGGACGGAAAATGAGTGAGATATATGAAAAACAGACCCTTTTTTACGCTAACGTAATAAAACTATTACAGAGGCATTAAAAAAGCATACAATAGGTATCACAAACTGTACGATGGATTTTTGAAATTTCCTTTGTTCAACGTCATAATAAGATAAAATAGGTGGTGGTGCTAAGTTTGACGCATACCACCGCCTTAACACGTGCATACTAAATGAGCACAGTTCTACCTTAACTTCAGCATGTCAACGATTACACAAGCCGCACTTCTGGTCTTGCGTAAGCTACCGTCTTGCCGTCCATACGCTCCGTTGTACCTGCGCAAATTGGTTTGTGCAGGCATGCTTGCAAGTAAGACGAAGCCTGTGGCCGGGCTATAGAGGGACATTGGCTAAACTACAAACCTAACGTCAATAGAGGTGCGCAATGAATCCACGTCGAAAAAACAAAAAGAGAACATTTCCTAGATCGCACAAACGCTTGATTCAGAATAAGATAAACAACTATTCAAAATCAACTGTTGGTCGAAAGACCGCCAGGCAAGTGGACCAGCTGGGTCGGCCTGGTAGAGGGGAGATCTCCCTTTGCAACTATTTGGGTGAAATACAACCTTCTCCCCCAAAAGTTGGCTTCACTCCCTAGGATCACTCACAATTGAGTGAGTGATCGAGAGAACTCTAAGGCCCGTATATGACAGCTTGCTAAGAAAAAATCAAAATCAAAAATTCTTTATTTCCATAAACACAAAAATGTACACTTAGAAAAGCTCAAATTCTTAAAATAAAACACTGACACGGAAATATAGTGGTACTTTTGATTTCTGTCGCTTCGGTATGTATATGTAGACTAAAGTAAAGAAGCGACTAAGAAACCTTTAGCCTGTTAGTTGTTATTTTTCGAGTTGGAGCAAAGCCCGTCCCGAGCTTTTTTATCTTCTAAATAATCTGATATTTTGTAGTAAGCCTTTTTGCACAGAAAGGTTTTGACAATTTGTTTGAATTGATTTATGGATAGATTATGCAACTAACTAGGAGTTTTGTTTTAGAAGCGTATACATCATAGTCATTGATCTTTGCTTGAATAACGTTTTTCTATGGCATAACATCACTCAAGCATAGATCTATGACTGAGCAAGCTTTCATAATACGGGCCTAAGATCACTTTGAGACATGTGATCGTCCTTTGTTTGGAACTTTGGCCCGCGCGCGCGACTCAAAATATTTCGAACCGAAGTGGAAACTTTAGGTTTTTAGTATAGGTACCAAAAATTTCTTTGAATTTGACCCTCTTACGAGTTAATAGGGCTCGGCACAAGCATCTTGCGAGAGAATAGGACTCTTTAAATACAAGCCTGCTTACCTCACTCGCATAATAGGTACATATTTCAACTCGAGAGAAGTAGGTAAGATATTTCATGACTCAAATAACCTCCACAGAAATGAGGTTCCGAGCCAGGTAAGTAATCTGAATATTATTTTTATGCTTCAAATTCAAATGGGGCTTCAAATTCAAGAAAAAAAACCAAACAAAATTTTACTTTTAGCACCACCTAGTAAATGACCTTTTTATGAAAATATAATAACGGGCTTTTCTCTCTTGCTCTTCAATTTCCCAGTAAGTAGGTACCAACGCAAACAGATGAGTAAGCCAGTAAGATTAGAAAGTGGATGACATAATGAAACTTTACCTTATCTTAAGCACGCAAAGGCCGACTGAGTACCTGACTGCCGTGTTTCACACCGACAGAATTAATTGAAATACCTACCGAATTGAAGATAGGCACGGGCTGGTTTGAGCAATGTAAGGGTAGGCAGATTAACGCAATCGGTGGAAATTGAAAGGAAGATGAAAGCTTGTAAAACAGGTTTTCGGTCGCTATGCACGGTTTTCCAGTGCGCTTTTAGAATTCGCCCGAGCAAAACGGAACAATAAATGAACGGAATGAACTATCCTACAACGGGATGCTGCATTGTGTGTGCTGGTTGTTCATTGCCGTATTCGGAAATCCAATTCTTGATCATCATGACATATTATCTTCATCAGGCGGCATCAGGACAAACTATTTGTGCAGTGACGATCTCAGTGATGGCACAGCGGGCAAAGGTCTGCCGGCAAAAATGCTAAGGCTGCGGCTGTGTCCGCTCACCGTCGCGTCGTCGTCTTAGCTTCCTTGTCTTTGTTGTTAACTGAAGTGGAGCGAGCCGCGGTAGTTTTTAAGTTTGGTGAGATCGATATTATTTATCTTTATTAACAAAGAAAATTACAATCGGAGCACGTTTGTAACAAACAATTCCATGTCAACTCACACAGAGGCCCGTCCCATTACCGTTGGAACAAAAGAATTTTGGGGGAAGCAGCCTCCGGACAAGCACTATGCCAAGCCGTTCGAGCGAATGAAATTCCAGGTAGGACCAAATAAGAAGGCTTTAAGATTTTTTCAACTAAAGAACTAGTGCTGTAGAACTACCAAGAAAGAAAAACTGCCTGAAAAACCGCGCCACAGAGGTCTCTGACGACGTCGACCTCTGTGTATAACAATGGCAAGTTATCATATAACTAAAATACTTCATTGATTGCAGGTACCAATTAAATATTATGGCCTGCCTTATCAAAGATAAGGATATTAATTTGAAGTTCACGGTATTTTCATTTCAGAGAGGCATCTTTGAGGCAGATTCTCCTAATAATGTCTATCAATATTAAGAATGTTTTTACAAGAATTTAAGTTTGTTGAAAAGGAGTCCATGTAGGTATACATACGTATGCCTGCCTATATTGTGCCATAGTAGGTATTATTGAAAAGAAAGGTCATTTTCATCGCACTGCTTATTATACTTATGTGACAGGGCTCTTTCTGCCCGGCAAAGGCGCCTACCTCCTTGGCACAAATAACTTCCACTGCTTACCGTGTGGTGATTATGACAAAACACCCTTTGTATATGGAGGCCAAACAAGGGGTGTTTTGCCATAACCGAAGTTGTGATGTTAAAATACAAAGAAGGCTGCTACTCTTCCTCTGGTAGGTTCACATCCACGGGTTAAGTTGGAGGGGTCAATTACTACGCCACGACCGCCAGGGCACAGGTGCCTTTTAACTTGCAATAGCATTTCCACATGTGTGCCGATTGCTATGACTGGCTCAAAGCTTCAAGTCACTCCAGTGACTCTAATGTGTACCTTGGATTGCTCACGCAATTTGGATTATTGGTCAATTTTGTTAATTCGTATTTAGGCATCTCTTGCATTTTCTCTAAGTCGGTATGATCGGAGTTGGCGAAGCGGACGAAGATCTACTCTCAGATCTCGGCAGCTTGGGTGATTTGGCTGCTGTAGGGTGAAATAGTCGCTTCGAACTTATACTCGAAGCGACTATTTACGATTTTTTATTTGTGGTAGTTATCTGTTCAAGCGTTAATCCTATTTGTATGTTTGATAGACCTTGTATAAGTAGCTTAGTATGGCCAAATCCGTCAAAGGATTTTTGAGATTAGGTGGTCCAAAGGGAGTTTAAAAATAATCATTTCAATCAAGCCCCCTCTTATTTGGCAATTATGGAAGATATTAATTGAGTAAATTTCAAAATTATTTTATTTTCTCTAACGTGTATGACTGTATGTGTTGTTTTAAAGGTAACGTAACCCCATGACTGTGGACTTACGTACGTAGGCCACGCCCAAAAAATCGCGATCGAAAGATGGACCTGCAGAAAATCCAGGATAGCAAGAAAACTTGTACATCTATCAAGATTTGAAGAACGTGAATGTACCTATTCCTCATGAATATTCCTATCGTGTACATGTATTTTCTCTGGGTGGTAATGTACACATGATGTCGAAACTTAATAACATTTTGTCACAAAAAAACTCGTTTGTTCCGTATGTTAGGTGTCTATTTTCAAAATACGGGGCCTCGTAAAGTAATTATAAATACTAATAGATTGACTAATGAATGGTTTTTCATGAATGTTTATTTACTGTTTTACTTACTTCCTGTCAACACCATAAGATATTTGATATTGAAAATCAAGCTTTGGTCAATGACTTACGCGGCTAGAAAAATATTTTTCAGGCCAAAAATTCATTACCTAGGATTCATTTCTATAAGAAATTCTGATGTTTTATGATGAGAAATATATCTAATTTCCTATTTCAGTAGTAATTTCAGTAGTACTTTCGTAAAATATTGTAGAAAAATTTAAGTTTGTTCAAGACCTCAAAGGGAGGCCTTCGTTTTGATCTGGTAATCAAAACGAAGGCCTCCCTTTGAGGTCTTATACACAGAATTCGTTTTCTGAATTGTATTACTAGCTAGGCTTTCTTTAGATCCTTAAAAAAATATGTTATCACTCTTTGAAGCCACATTTGATAGAAATACAAGTAGAAAATCCCATTAAAATTTTTGGAAACATCCCATAATCTAAGTGATGATGGTAAAGTGGTTCTGAGGGGCGTGATCGATGATTTTAACGAGATGTACAAGAGTGTAGGAAGTCTACCAGTAATTTTTATGACATCAAATACTCAATTACGTAACCTATTGGAGCCGTGATATAAGTTTAACTTTTAGGCCAACGCAATTAACAGGCGTACAATTTTTTTTACATTTCCATCGGAATCACTAAACCTATAGGGTAGGCCGATATTTTATAAAGTTTTTTTTCAGACATAATGGTTCGCAATTACAAAAGAAAAACAGAACGCGCAAAATGGGATGAAGATGACATGAGAAGAGCAGTTAGCGCTGTTATTTCAAAAAGAATGGGGTTTTTTTTGAGCTACAGCCACATACAATGTGCCAAAATTGACTTTGGAACGTCGCGTCCAAAAAGCGCGCCCTGAGTAGAAACGTGCTCGTTTTACCCCATGCCACATCCCATTTTGCCCCGGTCATGGGGCAAAACGGAATTTTTGATATAATTTTAATTGTTGGTGATTTCCAAAAAACTATGTGATTTAGCTTTTAAAACTATTAAAATTTATGTAGTTGATTTATTAATGTTCCTATCTGTGTAATCGTTTTTCTAATAAAGAGTTTAATTTTCCTGATATGATTTTTTTTCTCTTAACTATCCCATTCTGCCCCGGTCTCCCCTACTTCTCGTTGACCTAGAACCATGAAATTTGGTAAGAAGCAAGGCCAACTAAAGGAAATTATTAAATTAAATTTTATAAATGCTACGATTATCTTACAAAGAATACAAAAAGGCCAATGATGATGAAAGGAAAAAATCCTAAAACCGTAAATTTGTAGATTATTCACAAAAAATTTGATTTTTTGAGAAGCTCCCCATGGACCAAAACCCCATTGAATCATAACATTTTGCAAGAAACAATGTCTTCTATATAAATAACTATTATAAAGAAGAAGAAAAAACATTTTTGATCTTATAATACTAGCAAAACCTCGTGGTTTCACCCGCGTAGTTCCCGTTCCCGTGGGAATTCCGGGACAAAAAGTAGCCTATGTTCTATTCCAAACTATAATCTATCTCTGTGCCAAATTTCATTTAGATCCGTTCAGCCGTTCTGAGGTGATTGAGTAACAAACATCCATCCGTCCAAACTTTCACATTTATAATATTAGTGGGATAAATATTAAAATACATGGTTACATAAATGTACAAACTTATCGGAACCCTCGGCCTCGTTGCGCGAGTCAAACTTGACGTTCTTTATTTTTGAGTGCACCCATATAATTTGTTTTGCTCTGAATACGAAACCGTTTACGTATTTTACCTATAAATTCCATTTTAAAAATAACAGCTAGCAAATTTTTCTTTAACATTTTCACGCATAATAAACTCTTAAAAAAGTTAAAAAGTTAATAAAAGTTTCTAGCTTCTTCCTGACGAAGTTTTAACTTTTCATCGTGAGTTTTCTTTTCAAATCTGAAAATGTTTTTTAATCATTTTCAAATAGCTTTTCCTCTTGAATGTTTTAAGATATTTAGGATAAACTAGGCGAACCTCACAACGATATTGTTAGGGGCTAACTACTAGTTAAAATAACTAAGCATTCACGCGTAAGGTAGTAAACGCAATGTAACGCAATAGGTAGGCGTCATTGCGTTTACTTGGTTATTTTCCCTCATCAAACGAATCGTCGGGGAAAAAAGGTAGGTAAACAAACGATAAATATATGTGTCCAGTGAATAGATAATAGGTACCTATAACGTTGTACCTATATAAAACATTATTTCATTGTTTAATCCCATAGATCCCAGGCCTACGCCAATTGCAGGGTCAGAAGTCACGCCGACAAACAAACTCGACCTTGGCGATAAAGTGTGGTTTATTTGAGCCAAGTCAAGATCACCACACGCTGCTATCGCGTATAGTATCGTTGTTTATGGACCTACTTAGATACATAAATAGGAAGCTATGGTGGCTGGGCTTAGACAGTCTAAACATTTTTTCAAATGGTCTTAGTGCCTTCCAGGCTTTTATTTAACTTATCTTTACATAACTTTTACGTAGAGGAAGTACGTCCAAACTGTATACTTATCTACTAATGGGGATTAAGTGTGTTGTTTTGCTCCTGGTCCATGATGGTTAGGTACCTACATGGACCAGGAGTAAAACAACACCCTTAATCCCCATTAGTAGATAAGTATACAGTTTGGATGTATTGTTTTGCCCCTGGTCCATGTAAGTTAGGTACCTACATGGACCAGGGGTAAAACAACACTTAAGTCATTTTGGCTCCCGTTTGGGCCATTCCATATTCAATGACCAAATTGGAAAGGGTTACCAAATACCTATAGGTATTATAATAACTAGGCCTTCAAATAATGATTTTTTAAAAAGAAAGTAACTTTTACCGTAGATTTTTTTAAAGTCAAAATCGTTGCACTCTGCTTTGTTTCCTCTGATTATGTTTTCATTTGAAGGTACCTACATACTTAAGTGAAATGCATAAGTTTACGTGTGCCTACTCCGAACCCCTCAGCTTTACCTTTGTCAACAATAACAGACAAACAGCTGGAGGCCTGTTTGTCTGTTATTGTTCATCCCCATAGCAAAAAAATAACCCTACGCGACAAAAATAATAATGAAGTTTGTAGGTATTTCCGCAGACAAGCTCTTTTACAAAGAAAAGTGCAAAATTTTCTAAATCCCTCTGGTATGTTCAATTTGTGTCGAGTGAAGCTTAGGAACAAGAGCTCCCACTCGCTTTATTCAAAATGAAATGAAAAAAGTTGAACGCAAGGGCAGCTGAGTGTTTGCACGACCGCATTGTGGGCTAACTCCACTCAGAAATATGCATCATGTCAACTTGGTTCACAAGTAGGAACAGAAAGTAACAAGGTACCTACCTAATATATTAAGTCAAAAGTGCATCAAAAGATTTCTAATGATGTCCGACGTGCAAGGGCCTGGTACACGATATACCATATACGGCAGATAAGTCCAGGTTATAATTTTATATAGGTACCTAATAATAAAATTTGTTTATTTCAGGCACAGGTACAAATTTAATACAAAGTAAAGGAGTAGAGTGATATAGGATCACTAATTACCTAGAATTAAAATTTAAATAAACATACACAGAAAAAACAAAATACCCACGCAATGTTTGACAACCTCTGTGGCGCGGTGGACAAAAGTCTGCTTGCGAGCTCTGCTTAGCTTGGGGCTAGATAATGTTTGAATTGTCCAGCATTATTTATAAAGACGTTATCGTGACGTCTAATTTTTCCTTAGATCTTGGTACAACGCCTTCTATCGTGCGGACGAGGAACTTCGCAAATCCCATACAAATTTGAGACGTCACCATCACGTCTCGATACTGTCGATCGTCAAACGTACTCGGGGCTCTGGCTATGGACGAAATAGTAACAATCAAGCTTTTCAATATACCTAGAAGGAACATCTATCAAAAAAGTTTATTACCAAAGAAAATTACCTATAATTATATAGTAATGAATAGAAACAATATGAAACTAAGGTTTTATTATTATAGGACGTAAGATCTCGCACTCTGGGTAATCTCTGGGTTCGAGTCCCGCCGAAATCAAAAACTTTCAGAACTTATTTAATTAAAATGGAGCTAGTTAATACAACTGATATAGATGAGCTAACTGCAGACTGTTGAAAACAAGCTAGGAGTAGCTCAACTGCTCCATATTTTTAGAGTACAGTTAATAACATGGCCGCCTATGTTGGTGTTCTCTTTTGAGCACAGAAATACCTACTCGTATAAAAAAACCGGCTTTACCTTATCCATAGGGCCTACATATAGAAATTTAATATATGGTTAGGGCCACAGTCATAAAGTAAATAATAAAGGAAGTAAGTCATATAAAAAAATATTGACTCACAGAATAACTAAATATCACACCACAAATAATATTAAAAAAGTTAGTAAGCGTTCATAGTTTGCTTAGGTACTTGTTACTTTTTGTTGTGTATTTTTTGCGATTCTGTTTTGAGCATAAAATTACAAAACAAAAAAGATTTGCCAAAAAAACCTCTAAAATCTCAAGCTCAATCAAATCACTCGCAGAACCAGTTAAACTCTTTAACTGTGGAATACTACTACCTGTCAGTCGAAAACATAAATATTAACGTCGTACCTCGTACCTTAGCGATTGGGTTTACCCAAATTATAACTAACTTCACTTGAAAATGCTTGGGACGTGACATTTTAGCTAAGACCGTACTAGCGACAAGAGTTCTCGCAACACTTGCAACAACAAGATAAAGTTAGAAACTACAACCCGACTACGTGAAAGTTATAAAAGTTTGAAACATTTACATTGACAAAATAGAATGACGTATCGGTCATATTTGATAGGCATAGAGTTGAAAATGAAAATAGGTCGTAGGTATTGTAATTTTTCTCTATGGGGCCTGCAGCCTGCGGCTACCTAAACTTTAATACGCGTTTTGAAGGCTTATTCGGGGTCGGAGCCCTAAATCCTATAGCTTATAACCATCGGGGTATTGAGACGAATCAATCGATACATAATTTGTTGAAATCGAACCAGTAGTTTCAGCGCTACGTGGGAACAAAGAAATCGGCCACATACATACAAACATACAAACATAGGGTGCTAACCTCATACCATCCCATAACCATCATATAACCTCCCCTGTTGGTAGTCGGGTAATAAAACTACCTACCAATGTCAATATTTTAGGGTACCTATAGGGAAAAAGTACCCCCGCTAGCGCTGGAGAGATGACATAGAGGACGTGGCCGGTGTAACATGGACACGACACGCCGCAGATAGGACAATGTGGAGATGGATGGAATGGAGGAGGCCTTCACCCGAAGATGGGTGCCCAAATCAATAGACAATAACAATGCATGATATAAGGGAAGTGTGTTTATTTAATCGATTATAAAAATATTTAAGAATGCAACATCATCATCATCATCAGCCTATATCAGTCCACTGCTGGACATAGGCCTCCCCTAAGAATGCATGACAAATATATAATATGTAGGTAATTTAGCAAATGAAACATTCATAATTGAATTAATTATAATAATTTGATTTCTGAATTCATACTCAATAATTAGAATTTACGTAGGACCTACAATGTTTCTTAACTGTTTTGGAAATAAAAGGCTTATTATTATTATTAGGGAAAAAGAAAGTGCTGATCTGATCAATAAAGTTTGACTCATAGATAAAACGATCGACCGGCCTTGATAAGAGTGAATCGATCGCAGGTAGGCAGTTGCGATGAGTTCTGTTGTGAGCGGTCCCGGTCCTCTGACAATGAACTATGCTATAGATACTGAGAAAAGTGCTCTCGGTCGTATACAAACCGGCATTTTAATGTGTTTAGAGTTAGTTGATAAACACGAGCCGCGCGCGTCGCTCGTCTCACGATCCACTCTTGCGCATTGCACTTCTTATCAGTTTCGTCAGTCCGTGTCGGTGTTGTTTGATTCAGAAATTCTTACCTGTTTTATCAACTAAGAACCCAGGTTTTTTATCTGTGGTAGTGGATTGGAATTACAAAGCTAGCCGATTCCGGAGTATCAAGAAGACATTTCTCTCAAAGTAAGTCCAGTGTGTCTATGATTTACATGTAGGTATGCATTATGTATCGGTGGCAAGGGACGAATGCATGCACGAATAATGTATGTCGACTCCGACTCCTCTGCAGAATAACTCAAAAAGGCGGTCCTTTTAATAAGTGGCAGCATGTACCCAGATAGGTACATGACTAATTGATTATGTAGCTAAATTACAAACATTAGTTTTCCTGACACTTTGAAATCGGATTTTTTTAGGGTTACAATGGAAATTGTTGATATATATTTTGCCATAGGTTCTTAATCGTATTGTACTACTATATACACAAGAGAAGTTTTGCAAGGTTAAACTCTAAAATGATAAAACTACCAACCTGTAACTCACTATCAAAAAACTGCCAATATTGCAAAAATAAATAGGAATAAATTCAACTCAGCTTCCGTCTGTGTATAACAAAATAAATACTTCTACTGCGATCCCCAAGCTGCATGCCCCACGCTGGGCGAAAAAAGCGAAAATGGTTAGAGCTGATATGGGAAAATCTATGTTCACCTGTGGACTAGTAAACCAGACCCATCAATAATGTATATTTTCACACTATTGTTCTTACTGAAAAATAATTTAACGTTAGTTTCATAAGTTTTATATGAAGAAGCCAAGAAGGAAGGAGGTCCCATCAAGATACAGGTTTATCCAAGTTTGGGTATCAAAGATGTAATAATCCTAAGTCTTACTTATTTTTCAATAAACGTGATTATTATTATAATAATAAAGGCTGTTGATAATAACAATAAGGATGAAGATGAGGATGAACTAATTTATTATCATTCGCATCAAAGCTGATTTTTATGCCCCACTGTTGGGTAAAGGGCTATAGACCTACTTTAATTTTTGCCAGTCTCCTATGTCCTGTGCATTGCGCATCCAGGTGTGCCCAGTGACTTTGATAATTGACCTTGGCTGCCACTCGGTCACAGCTTTGGTCCATCGGCCATCACCATGTCTAGCCAGGCCTAATTAAATTATAACAGAGTGACAGATATAAATTACAGAGCGACATACCAAAATCGTGTCCCAGATTGCTAGCAAGAATTGAAACTAGTAATTGTATAGGCAAGCAAGTACACCAACATGAAAGAATATGTAAATATTTTCCTGGCTTGCTCCTAATGAAAGAACATCTCGATTTCGAATAATTAGCAGAAACCGCGATTATAACGATGTTCTCGCGGATATTTTCTCCGAAATATTGATTCTCTCGGTATTTTCTTTACAGGGCTCCGTGCCCAAAGTGTTTTTCTTAGATATTATTATTAGTAAGCCTCCGTTGTTTGTCTATCTGTCCGCGGGCTGTATCTCGTGTATAATATAGATAATAATAATAAATTTACATAGGTATAATGTAGATACAGTGATTTTTATTCGATTTTGTAAACGTTTTTAGGTACTTTTTTGTGCGGGGGCATATGGCACAAGAAGGCTTCTTGTATAAGTCGAACTCGCACTTGGCCGGTTTTACTTAATTGATACTAATTATATTTTGTTGTTTTTGTTAAAATATCAGTTTTGGCTAAATTAATTAAAATATGTTCGAGCCTTTTTGTGATAAATCTCTGCTCCAAGAATTTTCTTGGAATAAACGAGTAGGTTACCTTTATAACAGATCTAATAGAGCACACAAAATAGTTAAGTCTGTAGGTTAGTTTAGATTTAGGTAGACTGAGTAACCTTCTAAGGTTTATGTATTAGGTGATTCATGGAACGAAATTATTCCAATCGCCTAGTATATTGACTGGTATGTGGAAGCATACAAAAAGTTGTAATCTCGTACTGGCATGGTTTGCCGGTATTTAGGACGTTCCTTAGTTAAGGCTCTAACACCGATGTTGGTGTAGGCTGATATTTATAAGGTAGGTACTGTTACCTCACTTTTGTAAGGTGGTTCGATGCGGGTTGGCGAAAGATTCAATTTTTTTTGTGGTGTTTAATATTTTCTGCATTCCAAAGCCATAAAACTAGTGGAAAAGTAATTGACCGCAAATCGTAAACCATTTTATATGAACTCGTGATAAAAACCAACTTTGTTTAATTTTTATTTTGGGGGCATTTGAGAAAATGTTACTTTTAGCATGAAATCTCATTGGAACGTGGAACGCAGCAAAAATTAAAAAACCCAAAAAAAAATTGAATCTTGCACCAAACCACACTTTAATTAGCCATAAAAAAACACATAATCACGGCCAATCGCAATTTACAAGTATCTTCTCGATTCAGATCTTCTCGATTTACAGGTATCTTCTCGACACACAAGATATTTTATGTCAGCAAAGACATTTATAAATGAATAGTTTCCGCCCTTTTTTTCATAAAAGATAGCCTTATACAGTGTTTTATAACCTATAAAATAGGTTATCTATGATAGAGATTGACGGTAGGTAGGTACTGGCTTCGCTTCTGTTAAAAGCATATTTGCTCTTTTTTAAAATACGTTTTGAGATATCCATGTTTAAAAGGGGTGAATAATACTTTTGGCCAAGACTGTGTTTTATTCTAGGCCCAGATTTTTATGTTTTATTTTTTAACTCTTTATTTACAAAAAATCTAGGAATCTTGAACCGATTAAACCTCATAATCTGCAATCAAAATATATTTATGGGCAAGTAAAGTACCTTTAAAACACCTAAGTACCCACCTAAGAAGGCAAAGCAAAATATATGACGGAAACCCACGCTTCACTGCGAGGCCATTAAATTGCAATCACATAAAATAAACTGCCTCGCGATCACGTTTTGTAATAAAACTACTACGTTATTATTCTTCTGTAGGTCTCAAAGGGCATAATCAACGTAATGCTTACGTCGTATTTTCAAGAAGAGATTACCAAGTAAAGTAAGTAATGTGCTCTCCATTGTAATCACGAAAACAATTTGAATGATACTGTGTGATGTTTAAGCTGGTCTTCCTTACAAATCTGTTTATAATATAATCACACAAATACTGTAAATGTAAAAATAAAACCGGCCCAGTTCGAGTCCTACTTGCGCTCCAAGGGTTCCGTACCATTACCTATAAAAACTGCAAAAAAACACGTTTTTTGTTTGGGAGCCCCTTAAATATCAATTTTATCCTAATATTTAGTTTTATACATATTTGTTGTTATAGCGGCAACAGAAATACATCATCTGTGAAAATTTCAACTGTCTAACTATCACGGTTCATGAGATACAGCTTAGCTGGTGACAGACGGACAGCGGAGTTTTAGTAATATATATCATATTTAGGGTTCCGTACCCAAAGGGTAAAACGGGGTCCCGTTTTACCCTTTGGGTACGGAACCCGTTTTACCCTTTGGGTACGGAACCCTAAAAATGATATATGTTATATAGTTTGTTACCTTTTATATTATACTAGTTTCAACTCGCGGCTTCGCACGTTTTAAGGTTTTTCGTTATAGTACCTACTTACCCGAACTTTGGGTATATCTAAGAAATGAAATAAGTTCCCAAAAATTTACGATTTCGGCGGGACTCGAATTTAGGGTGGGGGCGGGTTCGAGTCCCGCCGAAATCGAGCATTTTTCGGAAATTATTTCATATCGCACGTGTTGTTTCTATGGAAACGGTTAATGATTATTTATCCAGTGAGAACTGTTTTATGGGATAAAAGTAGCCTATGTTTGATTTCTAATCTTACAACTACATCTATGCAAAATTACAGCCTGCTCCATTCAGTCGTTATCGCGTGAAGAGGTAACAAACATCCATCCAAACATCTACACATCCAAACTTTCACAATTCTAATATTCGTGTAATTAAAGGGTACAAAACATGTCCCGTAGTTGTAAGAGTCACACTAATTTAGATGAAAACAAAATTATGGATGTTCATTTGTTTGTTACCTCTTGTTTTAAATTGTCATCGTGTATTAAATTGTCATTGACCGGTATAAATTATGCGCCGCAAGGTATGGTGACGTTAGGTTTTTGTGATTTCTAGCAGTTAAGTAAATTTTCGCACATTGTAAGAAATTTGCTAACCACACTAAAACAAAGTTCGTTTAAAAGCCTATTGACATGATGAGATTTATTACAAAAATCAACATTATGTCGAACGGACTCCAAACTTACTACTGATTCAAAGTTTGTTTTAGCAATGTGTGCGAACTTCTTACGCTATCAAAATGACGTGTAGAACCAGTGACGGCTTAGATATCTAGGAAATAGATATAAGTATAAATACTAGGTCCAATTATTTTATTCAGTTATTGTAATTTTAACTAACTATCACGGTTCATGAGATACAGCCTGGTGACAGACAGACTGAAGGACCAACGGACAGCGGAGTCTTAGTAATAGGGTTCCGTTTTTTTACCCTGTTGGTACGGAACCCTAAAAATTGCGTTTTGAAAGTTTTTAGTCATTATTTCATTCGTTTTTAGTTTTACAACTCGAATTTGATTTTTTTTTTATTAATTTCTTCGAATTTGAAACTTTAACACTGCGCTTGTTCAATTGTGCGTAGTTATTACCTTCTAGTTTTTAATCCTTTTGATCACATAAAATATCTTGGTTTCTAGAACCGAGTACTTAGTAGTATACTGTCGAATACTTCATTCATAAAACTATATACTTATCGACACATACATACATGAAGAGCTCACAATTAGTTTGACGAGAGACACTAGATTATTTCACAATCGAAAGTTGCAGGCTCTAATTTCGAGTTGCTGACGATACGGACAAATTTTATTAGGACACAGTGTCCCAATTGACACTTTTGATTTTAATATATTTTTTTTACTGTCGATTCGGACACCATCAAATTATTGAAGCTGTTGAGTACAGTCAGGAAAAAAGGTTAAGCAAAATATAATATAATGTGATAAACTAATCAAATTGCTTCGCCAGTTTCGACTAGAATTTAGATTTTAACAGAAAGTCGTTTGTATTTTAATAAGGACCTACCAGGATAAATATAAATCTTTCCGGGGACAAATTTCACTTCGTAGATCTTGGTATTTTTATTCATTTTACTAAGCTTGGCTTAGATGGATGGACGGACCCAAGACCCTTTTAGGCGATTATCAATTTGTCAGGGATATTTTGTCTTGGGTGAGATGGGCGGATGATATTATACTAGCGCTGCGGGGCGAACCCGGATGAGATTGGCACAGGGACGCTCCTGCGACAATCTCATCCAGGTTCACCGTCGTTCGTGGAGTGGGACTAGAGGTTTGAGGTCCGGCAGTGGGTGAAGTCGGGTTGCGCATGATGATGATAATTTTGTATTCGCTGTTTAAGACAAGTACCTAACGAGTACCTTCTGCCTAATAACCTTTGTAATTATTTAAATTTATGAAGCTACGAGTAGTTATCCTTCCGTGGTATCGACTAAAGTGACACTAGACACTAGACAAGCGCTGATAAGACTGTGACAATCGTAGTGACACAGAAAGTTCTTTATGCCACCTTATACTTATGCATTATTGGAATACCACCAAAGTTTGTCTATGGCAGCGATATTTTCTTTCTGTGAGTCTATAGAGTCTATGGAAATATTTATGTAGTTTCGGTTCCGTTAGATTTATGTATACCGAAGGGATCTCTTTTTTTCATTGGATTTATGAAACGACTTCAAACTTTACGGGTTTTAACCATAGGCTTAGGATGTACAAGACCAACAATGTCAGATTAGCGGTGTGACAAAAAATGAAATGTAAATGTGTGCGTCAAATAGTGTTGTCTTGACTCTAGCATAATATTATTATCGATAGTCTTACTGGCAAAATTGTAAGACACTAATGAGTTTGTTATCGAACTTGTTTAAAAAGTATCTTATAATTTAAAAAAAAAAACATTTCAAATAGGTAAACAAATATTATTGATATTATTGACAACAAACAGTAGAGTAGAGAGTACAGTAGAGTTCTAATTTGGAGTCCAGGAGCCCCTGTTTATAATCCGTAACCATTTATCACGTAACAAAGAATTGGTTGGAAACCTGTAAGAACATAACATTATAGATATTATTATATTAAATCTAATTTTATAAACCAGTCGCCAATCATCAGTGTTGGAGTATCATTACCAGTCCTCTGGGTTACCTCTAACAGTATTGAACTGAATTACCAGTAACCCTGTATTATTATATTATATTTAGTTTTTTTCTTTTACTGGAAAGTAGTGTTTTATTGTACTTTACATAAGTACCTAACCCTATGAGCATTCACGTCGAACCTACCGGCAGACTCGAATTATCGACTATCGATATTTATGACGTCATCACTTTGTCAATCCCTATCGTAACCAAACAATTTTAAGTTTTACACCAAATATCCTAAAATTCTTCATTTAGCGTTGTAATTTGATGATCAGTCTAAAGAGAAACCAATTATCTAAGCTTTCAATAGCTCTTTTGCCTCTTTTCAAACAACAAAAGGCGAAATAAGGGTTATGAAGAGTGCAGTAAAAATAGTCGTAAATTAGCTGTGAAATGTGTATTTATGTGGATTATTGCCTCTTGTAACGGCACATTCACTCACTGAACACGACACCATGGTGGCCGAATAAAGAACTTCTGATTAAATCGTAAGATTATTAATTATTTGTACATATTCACTTCAACTTTGAACAGGCAGGGACGCTATCGCCTCTTAGTCGCGTAAATAATGTCTTATAGACATCTTGTTTCGCTATCTCTTTTTCTCTCGCGGCAGTGTGTATCAACTAAATACCTCTCGCTCCCACGCTTTGTTGGTCTATTGAGCGTAGTGAAAAATTCTATGTCTATGGTTTTAACAACCACCCGCCGATTCTTGACGTCTGTACTTGATCAACTATGGTATATGGTAAGTTATATTTTTACCATATCCCAGCGTAGCCGGCGCGCCCCACGGCAAACGCCTTCTCGTAATATGGCGCATGGCGTAAACAATTTAGCACATAAAACAAAGAACAAAGCAATCTATTAGTTACCAACTGTCGATAATTTTAGACTTTTCAACAAACTCAGCAATTACGTTAGCATAAACAAAAACGGTCATTATTCTTTTGTTTATTTCAGTTCCAGAGGTCAAATCATTTTTTACCTGAGTGTGAATGGGTCATTAGGCCGAACAAAGCATTCTTACATGTAAACATTTATAATTTCCATACAATATTGTATCTTGCATAACATTTAATTTCGGCACATGCATGACTGAATGGCATCTCCAACATACAATTACTTGATGACCCCTTAGCCGAATCTTCGGCCACGGTGGCCAGTCTCAACGAAGACTGGTCAGGTGCACAGGACATAATATAGTGCCCCAGTGTGTGCGCAAATACAAACAGGTGCATTCTCAATTCCCTCACGCTCATAATCCGATGGGAAAGCTGACTGACACGATCGGGGAGAGGTCAGACGCATGACCATTCGACTTAACGTGCTTTCTGACGCACGGGGGTGTAGCACCAACTTCCCGTCTTCGGGCTGTTTCTGTGAATTTGTCTTGCATGAAAAATCTATTACAAATAAATAAATAAATTAATAATAATAATACTGGGCAATTCGCACAGCATTATCTAGCCCCAAGCTAAGCAGAGCTTGTGTTATGTCTTCGTTAAGTTAGTTATTACCTACCTACGCATTCTACCATGGAGGAAGAATCACCATACAAAACATCCAACAATGACAAAAAAGGCACTTTCAGTTCCATTTTCAAAAATAAATTCAAATGTAGGGTTATCCTTGCAAATGGAACACCAAAAAGTCGAGTCTTTATGCAAGATGACGAATGTCTTGTAGGTACTGGCTGATGATTTCAAACAAAAATTAAAAAGAAAAATTACTTTTTTCATCCCCCCCATCTCGAAAAGAGTACCTATATTTGCTCTTCGATATCTGAGTGCAAAAGCCGTTTTAATCCGCTAGAGGATAAAGTAAATTGAATTTAGAACATCGTGCTCACGATGATGAAATTCAAAAGTTACGTTCGTGTTGCACTCGAATGCAAAGATTTTTTACCTCGTGCTCTTTTGATTCCCTCGCTAACGCTCAGGATTCTAAATTTTGATCATCAATTTTAGAATCCTTCGCTTGCTCGGCCATCAAAATTAAGCACGCGGTTAAAAAGCAACTTTGCACTCTTGTACATGTAATAAATAACTATTAAAGTATAGAGCTTAAAAACTAATTTTACGTCCGCTAAGCTACGCTGCATTGATACACTTTTTGAGCGAGAGAAGTGAAAAATAATTCCACGCGCACATTTTTCTATCACATACTAAATTTTTCATACATATTTCTGAAACTAGTAGTAACTTATCGAGTAGCGGTTTTAATAATAGTAGCCAATAGTACCTAAATCCTTCATTTCAATGTAGGCACAAAATTTTCCCTTTTTGAGTAGATACATGAATACCTCTAATACATGAAATTTATTTAATATCTACCTTAAAAATAGTTAATATGCACCAATATACCACTTGTTTTTGTCATGCTTAAATAAAGTCATTCTGCTAGGCAATGTTGCGATTTTCACAGCAACATTGCCTACATATTAACGCAACATTTTGATAGTTCTGATGATGTTTTAAGCAAATAACCACTCTACACGTGTGGCATAAAGTCCTCTTTTTAATCTGAGCTTGAATCATATACAACTTTCATAATGTATGAAAAATTATTTACAAAAAACATCAAAACTTAGGCAAAGTTGGAGCATTTTACTGGTACGTTATGTATCTACCACAATAATGTGCGTCTATTTATGTAGGTAAAAGTAATTAAGTACAAACTTTACGGTGCGGCAGCGCGCCGCACTATGGGTCAGCAGCGTAATTATCGTGCCAAAAATCACTGTGCCAAAAGTTAGATTTCTACATTTTTTTCAGTGAATATATGAAGTAGGATGATTGAAATATCATATACCACAAAAAATATGGTATAATAACATATTTTAATAGCGATAGCTTGAACTTGAATGTAAGGAACTAAATTGATTGATGTAGGAAAAATTGTGATCCTCCACTTTCAGATCGATTTTTTTACAAATATTTGTTGATAAACTATTACTTATTATACATCATTAAAAGCGCGGTACTTAATACTTTCCACCTTATTCAAGTATATCCTTATATGGATAAGAAAATTAGCTTTTACAGTTAATTTTTGAAAGCCCTCCTATTTTTTCAGATTTGAAAATTCAAATTGAGTTTTCGTATTTACCGCTGTCTCCCGACAAGGAGTTACGACTACTATAACGTTCCTTGATCTGTATACTAATAAGATTTAAACTAAATTTTTGCCCCAATTTGCCCCAATTTGACTTAGAGGCAAAAAAGTGTACCGTGGGAAAATAGGAAAAATCATGAAAGTGGATTTTTTGGAAAATTTGGTTTAAATTGTAGCATGTATCCTGGATTTTATTCACTTGATGACCTTAAATTTAGCATTGAATGTTTTATTTTAATAAAATTTAATTATTTTTGACGTAAGAAACATGGTTAACTAAATTTATGAAGGTACCTATTTTATAATTATTTCGGCCATAAATAAGAGAAAAATCGCATAATTTGATATAAAATAATCACCATATCAAAGAATAATATTGCGGTTACCGAACCGCAATATTTAGTTTCTTAATAAAGAAATAAATAAGTTATCCATTTTCAGTGGAAAATATTTCGAGGAACGTGTGCAAGAAACCGCAATGGAAATTGTACAGATTTCCATTGTCGTGTGCAAATACATATGTTTCTAAGGTTTTTATTTATTATAGTACTCTGGGTAATTTCTAAGAAAATATAAAAAAAGAAAAAAAAAGAAATATGTTATCAATTACTGTCACTATAAAAAGGAATTCAGGTTCCAACTACAAACATTTAAACTGTTTTGCTAGATTTGTGCAAACAAGTGTATTAATAAATCAAAATGTGTGAATTCATTGTATCAAAACGCGAATTATGTTCTTTTTTATTCGAGAACGATGCCACTTCGGAAAATCTTCTTAAGTATTTGAAAGAAAACTATAACTTAACACCAACTAAACGCCAAAAAGTTCTCGAAAACATACAACAAAATATCTTACAAAAATTCCGTGATCGTTGGTCGAAAGCAACTTTTTGAACCAACCATATTTGTTTTTTTAGTGATTCGTTTTTAAGCTAAAAATTAGCATTAACCCTCAAAAATTTGGTGAATATACTCAGAGTACTGCACAATTACATGTTGATAAATATAGGTGGAATTACATGCCCTCTTCTGTACACAAGATCTTACTCCACGGAGGAAATATAATCATTTTGCTGTTTTACCTATTGGACAATTGTCTGAATATGTTCAAGAGTCCCACTATAAGGATTACAAAAATAAATCGATTGCAGTATTCCAGAAAATGCTCTAGGTCGGCTACAAATGAGGACATTTTTCATTCATCTGATCCGTATATCTCTAGCCTAAGGAGACCAAGCGAAACTGTTCTGAAAGAACTGTGGCAGGAAGCTATATAAATCTTTTAGATTCTTAACCAACAAAACCTTGCATTTACTTTTTTACGATTATTAGAATTTTAATTACATAATATTATTCTATTTTATATTTATAAAAGTACTTCTGTTATAATAATTATTTACTAGTTTCCAATTTATCTTCTTTAATAGGTTTTTTTTATTACTTGTGACTAGTTGTGACTCATTAAAAAGTAAGTTTTAATTTAGCGTAATTTTTTTTATCTTAATTTATTTATTAATGTATAAGTATTATTTTCTATTATGTAAATGTAGAATTTTGTTTTAATTACGTCCATTGGATTAGTTAAAATCCAGCAAGAAACTTAAAAAAATATATTTTTTAAGTTTAGTGGCAATTTTTTAATACTAATAAAGAATTTTTATTGATTTATTTTTATTTCATTTATAGTCCATATATCTAAGAGTATAATAGCGAAAGATTCATTAAGATATTTTGAAAACTGAGAAAGTTACAGATTTTTGACACGATAATCACGCTCCTGTCCCATAGTGCGCCGGCGCGGCGGCGACGGGCGACGGGCGGCGGGCGGGGCGGCGGTTGGCGCGGTTGTGGCAGAGTTTTCAATCTTTGAGACAGTAAACAATCTCATTATTGTATTACTTTATAAAGAATAATGAATTTTATAATAAGTTCATTATATAAAAATATGGGTTTTATTTGATATTGGTTAATTATTGGTTTTTAGGGTTCCATACCCAAAGGGTAAAAACGGGACCCTATTACTAAGACTTCTCTGTCTGCCTATCCGTCTGTCACCAGGCTGTATCTCATGAACCGTGATAGTAAGACAGTTGACATTTTCACAGATGATGTATATCTGTTGCCGCTATAACAACAAATACTAAAAAACTGAATAAATTATATAGGTATTTAAATGGGAGCCCCATACAAAAAACGTGATTTTTTTGCTCATTGTTATAGATATCGGGACTAAACCCGTCGTGCGCGAGTCTTACTCGCACTTGGTCGGGTTTTGTAAACTTACGCAGAAAAAATAGGTAAATTGTATTGTTTGAATCCGACAAAATGGCTATGGTGGCTAATGGCTATTCTGCGAAGAAACAAATTTGCACAAGGAAAGATTCTAATGTACCTATTTTGTACCTACGTATGTAATTTGGCTTTGCATGACATGTGATTGCGAGAGGTCGTCCATAAATGGTTATAATATCATGAAAATCATATAGATTTATGGGTGGCTTGTGTGGAAAATTTATTTTCACGTAATCATTTGTGATGTTATGCTCATAAGTAGGTATACCTTACCTACCTACTTCTTACCAATCATTAATAATAAATAATGCTGGACAATTCACACAGCAATATCTAGCCCCAAGCTAAGCAGAGCTTGTGTTACGGGTAGGTACTAGATAACTGATATACCTACTTAATATTATACATTACATGGATAGATATGTTTTATTATACATAGAAAACGACCAGAACACCCTGAACAAATGTCTGCAGATCGTACACACATTTGTCCCGAGGCGGGAATCGAATCCGCAACCTCCTGCGTCGCAGGCAGGCCTTCGCCCACCGCACCAAAGAGGTCGTCAATCTTTGATTATAATTCGAAAATAAATTTATGAGTTTGTGGTGAGAGTTGCTTACGTCAGTATCTTAGTTAACCTTGTCATTGCGCACGACGACGCACACGTAGTTCTAACACTACTTGTAGCGCGTGGGGCGGTAGAGGTTGGGCAGTGAAAGCATTAAGGCTTATTCCCAATATTTCCGTATAAAAAAAGCCAAACCACAAAATAGGTTGATAAGTATCTATCTACTGACACACGTCATTCACCTAAGTTAGCTATAATTTAGTTACTGGAACTATTAAAAATCCAATTAAAAAACAATTAAGAATCGAAAAGTGTGTAATAGATAAGGAAATTGACTCATTTATATGATACAGTCAAGTCACGTTGAACGTGCAGTGAAATCCCTATTTTGAAATCCTAGAACTGTGAAAAACGTTTCCAAGAGTTAGGTGAGGCACTTATAGGTACACTTCGTCCACGCATTAATTTTCTTTGACGAAATGAAAAAATACAATTTTTCGTAATCAGTTTGTAATCAGTCAGCTCGATAAATATCGAAGGTCTCGTTATTATCGTCCTGATATTTTTGGAGCCGATTGATTCGCATCACTATTTCAACAAAGAAGCAGTTTATGAAATTTTGCATTCTTTAATTTAGTAAGAGATATTAAATGCGTGGACGGAGCATTAATTACAATACCAAGCGATACGTTACAAAGTTTCGTAGATTTTGGATATAACCATGAGTGATTCCGATGTGAACGAGAATGACAACGACTCCGTGAACTCCAGTGAGAATGAAAGTGATAATGAAACTCGCATCGTTCGGAAATACAGGAGCATGTATCAGGTAAGATGTCAGACAAGCCTTATTGTCAAACTAGCTTCTGCCGGCGGCGTCGTACGCATTATTTTTAAGGTTCACTCGCACTGAGCGGAACTGCACTAGGTACAACGGAACTGCGCGACACGGCGCGCGCGGCCAGTAACTTGTATGAAATTCCGTTGAAGCGATACGGGCCATCACGGCTACCCGCGCGATGTCCGGTAAAGCGATGAACGTAGCTGCGACGCGACGACCCGCAACTGATTTAGGCTCAAGTGATGTGAATAAGCCACTCACTCGACTATATTGGACGACACGTTTATGAGACGGCACCTTTAGGAAAAAAAAATGGCCTATAATGTTATTTCAGATCCTTACGTATTTGTGCTAAATTTCAGCTCAATTCATTCGGTAGTTTTTGTTTTCTCATAAGCCAAATATTTTCACAACGCCATAAACTTTAGCTTATTTATAAGTAGGAGGATTAGAAAGATTTGCCGAAGCCGATCCTGTTATCACTAATAATAAACGCGAAAGCTTAGATAAATTGCTGGCACGTCAAAACCACTGATTAGATTGGGCTGAATTTTTGCGTAGGCGTAGCTCTAAACCAGGAATCAAACGTAATACATTTTATCCCGTATAAAAAAATTCGCTTGAGATAGAAATAAACATGCGCGGAAATATTGTCATTACTTTTGAATAAAGAACACGCAAAGTATCATATTTACGTAGACTGAAAAACCAAAATCACTTCCCGGCGCGTTCTTTGAATTTGGAACGAAGAGCGCGCCGGCAATGTTGTATGAAACGGTGTGCTGTTTGAATTTAGAACTCTTGCATCTATCGTACACATTGCGTTCTCGTGGCTGTATAGCCACAGATGCGGTTACCTTTTGGCACAAACTGTGAAATAAAAAGAAAAATTGGCGGTAAAGCGGAGTTCGTTGTTATTTTGTTAATAAAATTAAATTTATTATGTAAAAAGCCCTTTTTTATTTCCCTACATTTTTTTTAAAAAAGCACTATTATATGCCTCGTCCGAAATGGCAATTGCCTGTCTCGTATCATTGAAGTCCTCGCCTGCGGCTCGGCCTTCAAACTCATACTCGACCTGCAATTGCCTATTTCGCTGCCTTAGCAATATGTACTATTTCACTTCTCTTGCTCAATAAAGTGTGTCAATATAGCGTAGCTAAGCGTGCGTAAAAGTTAAAAAGTAATTTTTCTTTTTCATTATTGTTTTAAATCATCACATCAGCCAGCTGTACAAAACGTTCGTCCTCTTGCATAAGGACTCGGCTTTTTGGTGTTCCATTTACAAAGAACATACATTTCATTTGAAATTATTTTTGAAAAAGGAACTGAAAGCGCCTTTTTCGTTGCGTGTTTTGTATGGTGATTCTTCCTCCATGGTAGAATGCGTAGGTAGGTAGTAACTTTATGTATTGAACAGAGTAATAAATAACATCCACTTTGTCCTATTTCAATAATGATATTTTTCACACCCCATGCTCGTAAAACGCACTTTAAATTACCTAATAATGAGTCGTATAGGTACCTATACGAGATTCAAGAATTCAAAATGCAACCATAACCGAAATTAAGTAATTATAGCCGAAAAAGGTAAAGGTTTTATTTACCGAATTCAAACAAATCAAATGAAACTTCTTAGTCCGAGTCTCCTTGGTCAACATTTCCATACAATTTTGAGGTTCCAAGTTATAATCACTCCATCACGAAAGTTCACATCGATCTATCGTTCAGATGAAGACGTCCCATGTGCCACCCCGAACCGAATGCGGAATAATAAATTACTCGCCCGAACTTTACTTACTTGGACCTACATAAGAATTATTATTGGGTGTTTCTCATTCCCATGACCTCAGGCCATACAGCGACCCGGCCCTTTGGAATTAGGCATGCGTGGGGCCGAAACTAACAGCAGAGGCTCTTTATGAGAGTTAGTAGTAGATTATAGTATATAGCCACAGTGTAGGCCCACGGCTGGATAAAGGCCTACCTTCCCTTCCCAACACCAATTATTTTATTTTACATTAATTATTTTACAATTGTATGTACCTACTTGCTTAAAGTAGTAGGTAATTACAACAACAGTTCATGTTGTAAGTTTGCCAGGGTAGAGAGAGGTAGGTAGAGTAATTACAGTCCGCTGCGAAAAAATGGGTACACTTCCAAGTTTTCGCTTTTATTATATTCGTAACTCTACAAACAATTTTCAAACATGTCATGGTACTTGTCAGAATGAATACAAATCATTACAATTATGTATAGGCAGCTTGCGGTTTAAATTGTCTAAGATAGGCAGGAACTTATACTTACCTCTCTGTGGCGCAGTGGCCTGCGACGCAGGAGGTTGCGGGTTCGATTCCCGCCTCGGGACAAATGTTTGTACGATCTGCAGATCTGTTCAGAGAGAGAGATATTTGTTCAGGGTAATCTGGTCGCTTTTTCTACGTATAAAAAAATCGATCTATCTATTTTATTATATTAGGTATGTACCTATATTAGTTATCTAGTACAGATAACACAAGCTCTGCTTAGCTTGGGGCTAGATAATGTTGTGTGAATTGTCCAGCATTATTAATAATATGTATTTTAATAGAAAATTGGGAGTGTATACAAAATTTCGCAGCTGCTTCTACCTATTAAGCATCTACAAATGTTTTATGACATTGTGCTTATAATTGGTGGACAAGTAGAAAAGGTACCATCAAAGGCCATGCCACAATAGAACATGATTTATTACGCTGTAGCTTAATGAGTTCTTATTATATTCAATAGTCAAGACCTTATAGTCTCGTCTTTTAAGGAAAACTTTACGATGCCTCCACTAATTTTATATAGCAGACGCCTTGTCATAGCTTGCCGTTATAAGTGTCTACTACAATGAGGCGATTATGGTCCATTATTGTCACAGAGAACAAATAAATTAGAGTTAAACAATTTACTCTAACTACCTTTAAACCTAAATCAACAAAATTTCAAATCATCATCATCATCAGCCTATATCAGTCCACTGCTGGACATAGGCCTCCCCTAATGAGCGCCATAGCATACAATACATTTGTAATACATACATTTGTATTGTAAATTTCAAATACTGCTACCTAAATAAATACTGCTACCTAAATAAATACTGTTCCGAAATTAATAAGGGCGACAACGGGGCAACATCAAAAAAGTTTTAGAATATTTTATCATAATTATAAATGCGAAAGTGTGTTTGTTTGTTTGTCCTTCCTTCACGCTCTAACTAAGCAACCAATCGACTTGATTTTTGGTATAGAGCTAATTGAAAAGATGGCATAGGCTTTTTGTCCTGGTAATATCAAATTCTCATGGGAGATTAACGGGAATAATCCCCCTAGAAATGTGAAATTCGAATTTAACGCGAGTGAAACCGCGGGGAACAGCTAGTGTAGAAAAATTGTGAGCACAATATAATTTCTCTTTTTTTTTCATGAATTGTATTTATGGATTAATTTCTGGTTCTAAGAATATTTGATGATAATAATGTTTATTTTAAGTATAAATTTATAGTCACATTATGCGTACAAGACGCATAATGTGACTATAAATTTATACTTCATTTCATTGAACTATCTATCGTATACGCTACCTACGAACAACAAACTCTATGCCACAAAAGCTTAAAGAAAACCAGGTCCTAGCTTCAAGAGAACTCCCAAAGGATATGACTAGCCTCATGCAGTATTCTGTAAGTAAAACGAGTTAGAATTTTTCCTATTGCCTTGAACTCGAATATTTATCAGAAATAGATTTCACATTGGTGGTGGAACGTCTTTCTTTCGGGCGCAACATTTTTATGGAAAAAGCTAAGCAGTTCAATTACGATCGGCAGATATTTGTTCCATGGTGTGCTGGGTGCTTATTTGTACTTGCAGTAAAAAAATGCAATGTACCTATTATATGATATAATATCTATAATTTGTAAAAGACCCCTTGTTAACCACGATGTGCTAGGCTCCTTGGCTAGCCCATGACACATCACTGTTTATTAAAAGGTTTCTTTTTTTCCGTTTTCCCGATAGAGAGCAATTTCGGAGTCTTCAATCACAGTGAATCAAATTCTAGGAAAGTATGCTTCATCTACGCCTTATCTTTACTTACATAAATGATGGACAAACGATTAATCCTAACTAATAAATAAATAAATAAAAAAACGTAACGTACGAGTCAGACTCTCGCAACGAGGGTTCCGTAACTAAACATTATATTAATTACATAATTATAAGACCATGTTTCCAAATATCATGAATTTAGCTCAACGGGAAGTAGGTAGGTATAGGTTTTGGTCCATGGCGAGATTCAAAAATTATTTTTTCTATGAATTAACTACAAATTTACAGTTTTTAGATTTTTTCCATTACTTGAGCTTGTGCTTATAAGACCTTGCTTTTTGCACAATTTCATGATTCTAGGTCAACGGGAAGTACTCTATAGGTTTGGTGTGCATGTGATTCCCTTGGAAAATTCTAAAAAATTGGGCATAAACGGCTGGAACTTTTGATTGCGTTGATTTAGAAGTTTGATTTATATCGTGGCTCCAAGAACTTACCAACTTGAGTATATGAGGTGAATTTCAACCCGATACCTCCACACGTTTCTGAGAAAAGAGGGTTGACAGACGGACAGACGGACAACAAAGTGATCCTATTTGGGTTCCTTTTTTCCTTTTGAGGTACGGAACCCTAAAAAACAAAAAATCATACTATTCATGATTTTCATCTCCGGTTGATAGTATTGTTGTGATAATGTCAAGCATTATCACTATCTATTGTTCAGTTGTGCCCATGTAATATATTCAGAAAATAACAAAAGCGAACGTGACTGTATTTCCTTTTGCCGCCTTCTGAATGGAATTCTAGACAATCAGTTGGTAACACTAAGTAATCTTAATTTGAATAAACATAGCACGAACAAAAAAAGGCAAGTGCAACTCGCAAACAGTGTTGCCGTCTGATTAAGTAGGCGGTACATTATTGTACTTCATGGGGATTTCCAGATAATTTAAAGCGTGACGTCAACAAGAACCTACAGTGCCTATCATTTGTTCTAAAAATAAATCGTATGAAGTCAACCTTTTGTACCGTAATCCTTGAACGAAAAGCAAAAGGTAAAAGCTACACTAGATGAAATGAAAGATACAGAGACAACTTCATTTCGGCAACGGAATAGTTAAATGAAAGCAAAGTCAGTCAGTTTGAACAGAACAGTCTGAGTGCTAGCTTTACACCTGGGATATTATTTGTCCGTTATGTCGTTTCGAATTCGTGTTCGGTAGTGATTCAAAGCTCAGTCTATCCAATTTACCCATCATAGATCACGACGACGCGTCGTCGTGATCTATGATGGGTGCGACGTTATTCTTTTTTTTTTATTTGACATGCATCGAATGTCACTTGTTTTAATACGTCGTAATCGCTCAACCTTAAATATACACACGGTGAAGATGCAACTACATTTTATCTTAAGATACCTTACGATAAAATATTATAGCATCTTAAGGTATCACACACTGTTATGATATGATAATATTAATTATGGTATCATTCTCTTGAAAAACGGCGAAGGTGTCATACGTATTTGTTAGCATATAGGTTTTTACATAGCAAGGCATCTTAAGATGAAGTCGCCCTATCGCTCAGTATCTTAAGATACCGTAATATGCAAATACATACATATATTAACCGTGTGTGATGTGATGGCTCATAGTAATTGTATGGCAAGCGATATTTTATCTTAAGATGAAGAATTTGTCCACCTGAACTCATAAGTAAAAAATACAATAATAGATATGACAATTCTAATTTAACAGATATTCATTTAGGCATCAAATAATAATAATGATAACTGATTTTACATGAATAACATTCCTTTCCAGAAATATGGTAAAAAAAGGTTTTCACAAATCACAAGTTTAATGTATTTCGGAGTTAAAACCTTATTAGATAATCCTTTGCAATGCACCTATTCTACTCTATGCGAATCTCAAGCGTCTGCTGTTTGGATGACAGAGAAGAAATGGAAAGATTCAGATAAGTGCCTAGTAGAGTTTTCGTAGCAGATTAATACAAGAAGGTCATAGAATCCATGTAAAAGCGGTCTCGCGATTCGTGTAGATAGAAGCCCTAGGCCTGGCTCTGTGTTTCAGAGCTGTATTTCCATCTGGCATTACCTAGATACGCGCACAGTTATCAAATAATGAACCTACTCCGTTATGTATAATAATATTAATTTATTCCCCTGTAACGAAGATTATTCAAAATGTAGGTACTGTTGAGAGGACAAAAGTTTGAACAGAATCTATACTCTGGAAACTCTGGAAAAATAACAACCAAGAAACTCAAACTCCAACTCCATGTAAGAAAAAGACATTTACTTTACTTTACATTTACATAACTTCTTTGTTTCCAGCTTAAAAACTTGAAATATTTGTATCAGATCAAAATTATATAAGGATGTTATTTCGCTTTGTGTTTAAGTACTTATAGAGTACAAGTGTGTGATTCTGTTTGTTATTAATTTTTTGTAGCGACATACAATATAACCTAAAGCGTTTTGCTGTTTTTTATAGACCCTGGGTATTATCTCTAGTTATCGAATAACTTTCATTTTTTTCTCGTTCAGTGGCGGTGTTGGGATTCGACTTTTTTCGATTCTTAAGGTATCCGCCGGAAATGAAGAAACTTTTCAGGGACCGGAACAATTTGGGATCAAAGGTTACCTTATTTTGTGCATGAGTGCAAAATTAAATAGGTTTGTTTTGTTTCTGTACAACGTATATGTATACCTGTTAATAGCAAGGTAGGTATCTTCTTTACCTAAGCACGTAATTAGTATCGCTGTATTTTTTTCTAAATAACTGGTTTACTGACACCCTCTGCTGGGCACAGGCCTCCGCTTCTACACGCCAGATTAATCGGTCCTACTCTGCGCGAGCCTCACCCACCATAGACCGACGATTAATTTCATAAAAACAATAATTTGAACACTTTTCATAAACACCTATATACTACTTATTTTTGAATTTTTTTTTGGAGTTTGTGTACTTATTTTGACGACCTCTGTGGCGCGGTGGACAAAGGCCTGCCTGCGACGCAGGAGGTTGCGGGTTCGATTCCCGTCTCGGGATAAATGTGTGTACGATCTGCAGACATTTTTGTTCTGGGTGTTCTGGTCGTTTTCTATGTATTACAAAAATATCTATCTATGTATTGAATTATATTATGTATATCAGTTATCTAGTACCCAAACACAAGCTCTGCTTAGCTTTGTTCTAGATAATGCTGTCTGAATAGTCCAGCATTACTTATTTATTTATTTTCCTATCTTATGACAATTTTGTATTGTATTGTTATTAAGTATTATATAATACTTAATAACAATACAATACAAAATTAATGTATTGTTGTACATATTAACAATAAATAAATGAAATTAAAGTATGCTTTTGCATGCCTACCTTCAACAATTTTTTTCGTAAGCGCTGCCGAGTTCCACCTTCACTCCGGTGCAGGTGGTGTGATGGTACCTGGTGCGCCAAAGAGACCTAAAACTTTTCTCAAATAGACAATTACTTTAAGTGCCTGCAGGAAGAGAAATGGACAAACTTCGCCGTCATAAAACATTTTCTTTATTTGACAATTAAAATATGCAGATTGCATTGAATCTGGAATTCACAACAGCTAGCCCGCACTGCAGCATTCGACGTTCGGACAGAACCTGTCAACATGCTCCAATATTTTGTAAAAGCCGAAAGTTTATGAATTTTCTGCCTATGATGTACGCTTTTTGATAGACAGATTTTTATGTACTGGTCGCGATATAGGTAACTCTTTATAGCGATCGCGATATAACACGATATCTCTTTTAGTAACCAAAAATTTTTGCCTGAAACAAAAAGGATGAGGTCCTATGTTCGACTCTATGTTTGTTTTTTGCTGTAGGTGTAGGTACTCGCCGATTTTTTCATCAGGTACTCGCCGATTTTTTCATCAGGTACTCGCCGATTTTTTCATCAGGTACTCGCCGTTTTTTTCATCAATAGTGGGCCGATTATAATGTTTTTATTTTTATTTTACATTGCTGATTGCGTAAAATTGTCCACATTTTTACGGGAAAAAAGAAATCCTCGTGAATAACTTTTATGGGTGCCCCTCGGGATCAGCAACATAAAATCGAAAAAAAACATTATAATCGGCCCACTATTGACGAAAAAAACAGTGAGTACCACATCAAAAAACAAACATAGAGTCGAACATAGGACCTCATCCTTTTTGTTATCCATAATGACAGGTGTATCTGTCTAATCTATATCTACTATAATGTAGCATTTAAAACGTTATTTACATTTTAATCGTAACACAGGAAAGCTTTTACCGGAAATTCCTACTAACTGCTACACCAATTAAATGTACCTACCTACCTAGTCTTAAATGCAGTCAGCTGTGAAAATATGTAGGTATAATTAAAGTACAATTAAATTATACATTCAAGTTATCAACTTAACTAAATAGTTTCTGTAAGATTCTATAATTTTGATAAATTAAATGCCGCTTTCTGACAATGTATCTATTATGTAGGTACGAAGACAAAGTTAACGTGAAACTTTATTTAATGTTACGCGTACCTATAAATTGAAAACTTGGGAGTATATATTATTGCAGCTGACTGTACCTCCTAGGTTAGAGTATTAAGTACTTATTATTATATACCTATACGGATAGGCAAGAAAAACAGTCCTATCAGATAGATTAGTAACGTCGCACACCAGACATACACTTGTAGCGCCACATTTGAAACGCGACTCATTTATCGCCCCCGTATAGCTGCGCGCATGCACACACACCACAACAAAAGTAGCGGGTCCATTTAATCTGCTTAAATAATGTGGCATCGTCGTCCTAAATGTTGCATGCATTGCATATCGTAATGGCTCCGGGGTGTATGGCCTGCCTGACCCAAACCCACCTGCAGCAAAGCCTATGCAAAATATAAAGCAAGCATCTCACAGTCTCTACCACATAACTATAATTATTTCTGTGGTCTCTTCTCAAACTTTGATTAAAAATGTGTTTCTTATTCGGTAAAATTACAGGTACAACATGATATTACAATAGCTGCTAAACTGACTTTATATGAGATGAATAATAGTAAGAGAATAAGACATATTTAAAATAAGCCTTAATATTTACTTATTATGGTATTCGAACTTTACTGTTTAGTTATAAAAATAGTCTAGCTTGTGTGTTCTCTTCTTTTTAATGTTTATTTGTTTATTATACATATATGTGTTTCATATAAAATTTAGCATTCCATTATAAATATGGTAGAACAAAGATAGAACATAATGAACTTATTTCTAGATAAAGACCATAAATTATTTTCTTGCAAATTAATATTGAATGAATTAAAAACTTTATCCGTAAAAAATAATTAGTAGGTACGCTTCGATCAAAAATTTCCGGTTTTGCCGGCCCCCGCGAACTACTTATTTTTGATCGAAGTTAGTACGTAATACTTTTCTATATAAATGTCGGAGTATAGTATAGATACTTTAGCTCTCTACTTTATGGAAACTGGCAAAATGACTTTCACGTTATCTATGTTTGGTTTGGACCGATAATCAGGTCAGTGACATCATTTGAAGGTTTTTTTTCCATAAAAACCCAATCTTG
Organism: Eupithecia exiguata; assembly: GCA_947086465.1. Taxonomy (NCBI): domain Eukaryota; kingdom Metazoa; phylum Arthropoda; class Insecta; order Lepidoptera; family Geometridae; genus Eupithecia; species Eupithecia exiguata. The sequence goes on from OX352229.1 coordinate 7,602,271, forward strand.
TTCAATTCCCAACGCCTATAGACCTAGGCACAGACCAGTTTAAATCAAGATTGATATATCTGTGACCTAGGTAATATCCTATCATCTTGTTAACTTCGATTTCATCGCAATATACTCTATTACGCGATTTGTCAACCTTTAAAGATATTTTATGATATTTTCCTTCTATTTTTCTACCCAACTTATGCCTGGGTCTTTTATAGAGAAGAATGAATAAAATAAAAAATAAATAATGCTGAACAATTCACACAGCATTATCTAGTCCCAAGCTAAGCAGAGCTTGTGTTATGGGTACTAGATAACTGATATACATTACATAGATATTTTTTTATACATAGAGAACGACAATACCCGGAACAATACCTGCAGATCGTGCAAATGTTTGTCCCAAGGCGGGAATCGAATCCGCAAGCGTCGCAGGAGTAATAACTGTCTTTTAAACCTTTATCGGATGAAATGTGGTCAAGCGTAGTTATATTCACGAAAAAAGAATATCGAAACCTTTATAATCTGTGTTTTGAATTTAAATTGTGGGTTCAACGTAGAAACTGATCAGCTAAGTGCCTCCCTACATTACATAAAATGCACCGCCATGCCAACCGGTACCCACTACGAAGTAGGTAGACCTGTTGCCCAATAATAACGACGTGTCATTTTGTTTTATCATAATGTCCATAAGATAAGATAGGTACCTACTTAATGTAGGTGTACTGTTAATGACGGAGCATGGTAAATTACTAGCAACGATGTGGCGCAGCGGGTGAAGGGCCGCCTGCGACCTAGGAGGTGGCGATTTCGATTTCCGCCTTGGGACAAATGTTTGTTCTTCCAGAGACTGCTGAAGGTTTCTACGTATTTAAATGTTTTTTTATAGTCATGTTTCTATGTAGGCACTAAATTTATAATGATCCATATCTTACTCCTGAAAGATTTTGGATTAATTCCAATAGTCTTGAGTCAAGACTATTGGAATGAATTTAAGAAATCTGAGATATACATATATCATTGGGTAGTTTCTATAGGTAATCTGAGATTGTTGGAAATTGAGTTGAAAAGTGCTGGGTCGCGTAAGCTTAGTGCCTACCAACAGAGGGAGGTTTCTCTTTATTGGTAAAACTCTGTAGATGGAGCTACCGGCGCTATAGTCCAAGAGGTCCCAAAGATTTTCGGTAGAATTGACTAAGGTTCCGTGCCTTAGTTGGTTAGTAGAGCACACCCGTACTGAGCGTGAGGCGCGGGTTCGAGTCCCGCCGAAACCGAAAATTTTTGGGAACTTATTTCATTTTTCTATTATAGTAAAAGAGCCATATATGAACCAGGATGAAAATACGGACCACCGGCGTTTCTCAAAGAACGTTCTTTGTATCGAGTTGATGGACAGCACCTACTAAGCTTCACCCTCCAGGTTCTCGCTCGCCACGCCAGAGTCGCCCAAAGAGTAAACAATAACTTAGAGATACCCAAAGTGCGGGTTAGCACTGTAACAAAAAACCTTATAATAGAAAAGCAAATTTAAATAAATGTTATACATCATCAAGTATGTGGTTCCTATCGCTGCATGCATACACGGTGAGACTGGTATTGCTATAATAAGAATAAGAAAATGCCTTCGAGCCTTCTAGCCAAAAACAAAATATTTGTAACGTAGAAATAATAAATAAAAGCGAAAAGAAAGTACCTATCTTCAATTCCACTCAATTCTTTTGAATGTTTCCATTAATCATTTATTTTCCGCAAGAAGTTATATTAGGCCCATTAATTTGGTCGTTTGCCCCAGATAAATTGATTTCGATTTTCGATTAATCAATGACTGTTTACTAAGTAGGTGACTTAATTGAGTTCGATATTAAAACATTCGAACTGTTAATGTAGCACTTCAGAGACATATACATTAATCTTTTGAAACCCTTTATACCCTAGGTACTTAATCTTCCTTAGTAGGTCAAGGTACCCTTTATATGACCAATATGAACCAGTAAAAGGGCCACATTAAAGTGAAAACAATCAATAACAGTTTATTTCATATTGGTCTGTCTAGTTTCCGCCCGTGGCTTCGTACGCGTTGTTACAATGAAAAAAAGCTATTTCTATCTCATGTTACTTGATTTTCGGGATAATAAAATGTGAAGTGCTAGTCGGACTCGCAGCGAGGGTTCCGTATGATTATATCACCTTGCTTTTTGCTAAATTTTCTAAGTCAACGGGACTTACTCTAAAGGTTTTGGTCCCTTGCGAGATCAAAAAATAATTGGTGAATGAATTACAATTTTCGATTTTTTCCCTTTACTTGTACTAAAAGACCTTGCTTCTAGTAAAATTTCAATGATTCTTGCTCAACGGAAAGTACCCTATACTATAGGTTATGGTTCATGTCAAGTATCAATACTTGTTTGTCATTTAACTACAAACTTTCATGCCAAATTGCAACGATCTAGCGTCGATCATGTTAACGGGAAGTACATTACTTATAGGGTTTGTGTGCATGTATTTCTCCGAAGAATTTCAAAACAAGGTATAAACGACTCCAGTTTTTGATTGCGTTGACTTAAAAGATTTTATTTATTTCACGGCTCCAAGAGGTTACAGATTATTTGATATTTCTTTCAACTCGACACTAAACCAAAACCGAAATAACACTTTTATACTTTTTTTAAGTAAAGCGGGACAAATAATAAACACGCGGAAATGAAACTTATGAGACCACTTAAGGAACACTCTCGATACGAAAGCTAAAGAATCATCAAAATCGGACTAATTGGCGAATATATCGGGTAACATACATACATTTAAAAACATATAAACGAATTGAGAACTTTTGTGTTTTGTCGGTTGAAAGATTTACTTGTCCAGTCTATGATCTTAAATAGCATTGAGCACACATTTTAAAACTTTGTTAAACGTGTCTTGTTTGAGTCCAAGAGAGTACGTTCAATCTGGAGCTCTAGCGTCGTTGTTCAAACAATGTCCTCGAGGCGGGACTCAGAGGACAGCGTTCTAGCTTTCGATTCAATCAGAAATTGGAAACTTCAAGCGTAAAGTCAATTGTTCCATAAACCTACGAGAAAAGCCGCGGATAATGCCGGATTCTACGGCAGGGCTCTTATTGTTTTGTAACACCCGACGAAATCTCAAATCCCACACTCGATATTGCCTCGATATTCAAATCGTATTTTTATCGGGAATCCATTCTTTTGCTAAAAAGTTTTAACCAGTAGCAGTAGGAGGGAAAAAGTTAAATAACCGTACCGTATTTAAGACGAAACCGTACTTTAGTTCGGATTTTCCTTTTTCTTGTGTAATAATTATGTTTATGGTTTCTTTAGCTGGAAAAAACCAAAGGTCTTCGGTATCTGAACCTAGCAATTGTTTGCGCACTTCGAACTCCAATAAAGATCTATTATAATGTAGAGCAGCGAGGCAGTCTATCTTAATACATTCACATGCCTATAATGGAATGGATTCTGTATGAGACGGGTGTAATTTCGCCTGGAGTGTTCGCTAAGTAGATTGAATTCAAATTCCTAGGTTACACGAAAAGTTAAATATAAATTTACATTCATTATGTTTCTCAGTTTTATTTGCTCCCCTTGGAGTCGAGACCTTAGGTCCGTGGGGTACCGAGGCTCTCCGGGTTTTCAAAAAATTATCTTAGCGTCTGGTCGAAGCGACGCGTGACCCGAGAGCTGGTGAGTATCTGGCGCAGCGCATCAGCATTACTATACAGCGGGGCAATGCAGCTAGCGTCTTGGGCACGCTTCCGACTGGTATTGATATGGATCAGTTGAGCTACTTGTAGATTGTTTGCAACAGTCTGCAGTTAGCTCAATTGTTTCAATTGTAAATACTAGTTTTAATATAATTCTATTATCCGATTGTAATTTTCTTTGTTAATAAATATGTGTTTCTCAGTTATCATTGAAATATGATCAGATCAAGTATAAAAAGGGTGGACTACGTGCAACGGAACCCTTTTAATACATTTTAGATTAGATGATGTTGCGGCGAATTTCACATATCTAGGGGAATTTTCGTATAAAAATACGAATATTCCCGTAAATCTCATATGGGAATTTGATTTTTTACCAGGAAAAAAAGTAGCCTTACTCTTAAGTATAGATACTTTCAATTATCTTTATGCCCAAAATCAAGTCGATTGGTTTCTCAGTTAGGGCGGCGGGCGTAAAGGAAGTACAAACATACAAACACACATTCAAATTTATAATATAAGTAAGGATTTCAGATATAAATCCATAAAACATTATTCATCTCATAAGCACTTAAAACTTCACACAGCATAATCTAGTGAAAACGTATCAAATTTGTAAGTTTCAGCAAAAAAAATCCAAAATGGCACTGAAAATTTACATAATACGAAAAATCTTCTTTATTATCATTATATTAGTGTCACTTGCTTGGCCATTATTTACGAAAACAAATAAGTATTTCGCTAAATTTTTGAAGAACATATTTTTATATATCACCTGCTAAAAAGGAAACGCAATGTTTTCGAAATGTAAATATAAATTCTTAAACCAAAGGGTCGTGTAACGTTGGTTCCAGGAGATTTCTTGGTTTCATTCAATTTCCGCTGTGTTGACTCGGGCGTAGACAATTTAATACAGAACACGTAGATATAAAATAATAACAAATGTTTTTTTATCCGGTTTCGTATAAAGGGAACGTCAAAACCAACAAAGTTTATCAATTGTTTACGTAACAATCTATTCTTTTGAGTTGAAAAGATGCCGTTCGGCGGGTAAATGGGTTAGTAAGTTTACTTCTGGTTACCATTTTTAACACAACAATGTCTACCAGTACCTAAAAGTTTTATCACCCAACCATTGGGTGATTAACCCGAGAGCTGGTGAGTATCTGGCACAGCGCATCAGCATTGCCACACAGCAGGGCAATGCAGAATGCAGCCAGCGTCTTGGGCACGATTCCGACTGGTATTGATATGGATCAGTTGCTACCTGTAGATTGTCTGCAACAGTCTGCAGTTAGCTCAATTGTTTCAATTGTAAATACTAGTTTTAATTTAATTCTATTATTTGATTGTAATTATCTTTGTTAATAAAGTCTTTTCTTCTTACCATTGGGTAAGTAGGTCATAATCACAAATTAACTAGCTCGATAGTTATACCATAGCTTCTATGTTTAATATCATTGATTTTATAAATAACATTTTTTTATAGCAAACCTAAATCCTCTACAGTACCTAATCGTAGTTTTATCAAAGCTGTAACAAAACCAAAAAATATATCACAAGAAAACAAACGGCTCTGAATAAATTGCTTCCTTTATTTCGTTTTCTTGGTCTACTTCAAACGACTAATCATTCTCTCTCTTCAGACTCTGCAATTGTTATCCAGTTATGTTAATAAAAACGATTTCAATTCGAAAGCCGGAAAAGTTTCAGACCGCAGATGGTAGTTGTATTAAATTTTTACTACCACACTGCGCGCCCTATCGCACTATCCTACTGGCACAGTGGCGGATCATCCCCAAGGCAAAGTAGGCATGTGCTTAGGGGCGCGAGGTTCCAGGGGGCGCGCGCGCGGAAAATTTTACACTACTAAATAATTAATATGTATAAGTGTAAAATTAATTATATGAGTAAGCAGGTATCCGCCTACTTACAAAATATGAATCATTATTTAATTCTGTCGAAACTTTTGATTTTTGTTCTGTCCAGACCAAAAAATTTAAAAAGAAGGAACTTAGCAAAAATCAGATGATTAGTGTAATGATATTGGTTGACGAGCGTCAGAGGCGGCTTTAGCGGCGCACACGGGCGCAGGGTACATAGGGGGCGCCATGTAATGCACCCCGGTGGCAGCCGTAAGCCTCCTAACCCAGACCATGCGCCCTTGTTATGCCCGACGCCACCGCCGCCGGCATGGCGATAGTGAGGTATATGTTTTAAAAGACACCAACAATCGTGGGCATTAGGCTGTATTAGCATTAAGGGCGGCTTTTGCGGGAGCGTGGCGCACATCCGCTATGAGGATCCAGCGCTCGGTTTTTGTGCCAGTAAATGGCATGCGTATTGTCTGTATTGCCTATTACTACTGTAATAATAGGCAAAAGCGGAAAGTTCTTGTGTCATTGTTGGGACTACACTTGTACTATTGTTTCTATCTTACTAATATATTAGATAATAAATGTGAAAGTCAGTGTGAATGTTTGTTACCACGTATCTCCGTAACTACTTAACTTTAGATATTAGTAATCTAATCAGTCATGCTCTTTCCTACTAAAGTCACTCATAATGAGAATATAACCATAATATATTATTATAATAGGTAAATGTAATTCATTTATTTCAGACAACAATTGGAAAGTTACAGATCTTATTTAACCTCGTCTACGTTACAGAGCAATAAACTTATACAGAATGATTTGTGTTGTGATAACAACTTATGACAACTTTCCTACCGTCTCAATTAAATTGTGCTTTGTCATTCGGATTTGAATTGGCTTGCAAAACAAAAATATGCGTTTTTTTCTGAGACAAAAATTGTTTTAAAATACCCCTTATTCGCCCAATTCACATCTATCTGGGCCTTATGCGGCCTAAAACAGCCATCCGGCGTTATCTGTGACGCTCCAAGCACCCAGACAAAATTAGTATTAGGTAGCTCCTACATTAAGGTCAACAAACTGCTCTACATTCCGCATTGTTTGAAAAGATTTCGATATCTTTAGCTTGAGCGTTTTCATAGATAATGGAATAAAAGGAATAAGTAAGTAAAACTACACTCTATAACGAGAATTCAAGGTTTTAAACCAAAACACGTTAAGTTTTTGGGCTCTTTCTTTGAGAGCACTTTCTGGTCCGACTGACGTAAATTAACGTGGTACCGTATTTTATCTTCTTTTAGTTAATGTATGGCTATTGTTGCACTTAGTTTATGTTTCCTTATTGTTTTTTTCTGTCTTATTTGTTATGGTATTAACTTTTTCTCATTATCATGGCAACAGGCTATGAATAAATTCGATTTCTTGCGAAACAGACCTAGGTGTTCCGTTTTCTGTGCCAAAGACATTTATTATAGCTTTAGGAAAAATACACCTTATTTTTGAGTATACTTACGTAGGTACTTTATACTCTACCTACCACATTTTCCGAACTCCAAAATTAATCATTAATTTAACTAAAATCTAAAATTTGGTTTTCTAAATAATTTTACTAAAAAGTATACCCGCTTCAGAAAGCTACGAGTAACTTCAAAATTATGTTATCACGGATCACAGACAAAGATATTCCCGAAGTAACTAGGCACCTCCACAAATTTCGTGAACAGGGGGAGAACAAGGGAAGTCCATAAAAGTAAAAATGCCGTCTTATTTATAACATGAACGTTTGCTCTGCTAAATCCAACTCAAACGCAGTCGTTTACTGGTTTAACTGCCTCGAAATTATGCTCAGATTCGCCTCACTTTGAAATCTAGATTTAGAATGCTAATGAAATTCGATTCTGGAGAATTCTAACGGAAACCATCATTAACACCATTCTCGTCTTTCAGACATAATTTTAGGATAAATCGAAAGCTGATAAAAAATATTTACCTATTTCTTAATTAGGCGCAGACTACTATGGTAGAGATAGCTAAAGATCGAGGTACATTTATTGACACACAGAGAAACATGGTAACGTACCTATTTAAACTTATTGTTTGTAGCCTTGTCTGCCGAACCATATTGTAAAGACTTCCATTTTTGCCTATCTTCGTTAGGTATTCATTAAAATTTTGGCAGTCAATGTCATTTAAATGAGCAAATGAGATACACATCTAACCTCCTTCGGCACTAGGTCAGCGGTTTGTCGTTCCCTTGTCATCCTAATTTGGTATTCTGTCAGTGCGAAGGGTATTGGTACCATTGAGCTGTGAATTAACATTACTTGCGCGATTCGTTCACGGTCGATTAGAGGCTCTATTGTACCAACAGATTGGGTAGATTATCTATTCAGTAGTAAAGCGAGTACCTACCCTAACACAAAAAATACCGTATTCAAGACCAAACCTGCTTTCCATGGTATCTAATTGTCTGGTAGAACTCAACAATTAAACTGCCAACTGTTTTACACCCTGAATTAGGAACTATAATAGGTATATTTACTAGGTTTTATATTACCTATGAATTTATATTACAGTAATAATATGGTAATTTATTATTATACTATTAATACCAAAGTCATCGACATAGCTCTAAGAATTAGCAAGCTGAAGTGGCAGTGGGCCGGTCATATCTCGCGATGGACCGATAACATCGTGGTCCATCGGCTCATTATGTTGGACAAGTCATCACAAACGTCGTTTCTTTGTTTGATTTCATAACTATTACCTAAAGCCTAATTCATTACAGAAGGTACCTACAATACTAAAATTATTTATTGTACACCAGAAAAAATACATTAAAAAGAGAAATACCATACCCATTATACCTACATAAGATATGTACAATGAGCGGCTTTATCGCTTAGAAGCGATCTCTTCCAGGCAACCTTGGGATGGAAAGAATTGTGAATTTAAGAAAGGCAGGGGTTGTGCCAAATATGATCTAATATACGTATTAATTTGACATTATGCAGATTAAATAAAATAACTAAAAACAATCTAAGAAATGAAATAAGTTCCCAAAAATTCGGTTTCGACGGGACTCGAACCCGCGCCCCACCCTCAGTACGGGTGTGCTCTATCTAACCAACTAAGCCACGAAACCCTTAGTCGGTTCAACCGAAATTATTTGGGAACTTATTTCATTTCATAGATACCCAAAGTGCGGTAAGCATTATTATAAAAAACCTTAAAAATAATCTTTCTAGGATAGCCATAACTCGACCAACACATGAAAATAAAAATTATAAATTGTGCAAGAGTAGGTAAACATTATTCGGAATAAAAACTGATGGTGGCATGTGTAATAAATCGACATCGAAATCGATTCCACAGCTTGACTTATCTCGATTCTCGGTACAATACGATCGTGCGATAATGCTATCTCATTGGTTACGGTTGTTACTTGCGAATTGATTTGTAGGTGGCTTGAAGTCAAATATCAAGTTACAGCGGCGAATAAAGTTTGTAGGGTTTTTTCCTGTAGGTATCAGAATTAATCTGCTCGTTTATGAGCATTAATACTCGAAATAAAAGTAGGTAAAAGTAAAATTATATGTATTTTGCCTGAAAATAAAAACAACAGATTTAATTGTTTAAAAAAACCCTTCAAATTCCTCAGTAATTCGACTTTGTTTTTAAGTATTTCGGGACATATACTTATTCCTAAAGATAATTTTTGTATGGGACCACCTCGGGATTATTTTTTAGCAATTAGTTTATATTAATTGATTGTAATTTTCGTTCCTTGGTTGGAGTACTAAAAATCAGAAATCGCTAAAAACGTTTCCCATACATTTTATAAGAAGTCCAAGAAAACTTTTATTTTTTTTCGCAAACTTTTTGTTAATAGTAGATTGTTTTACAAGGGACTAAACCATCCCATTATATACGAGGTTGTTATACTCCCGAGCGTAGCGAGGGAGGATGAGAAGACCGAGTTATAATGGGTGGTTTTGGCCCGAGTAAAACACTCTACTTTTCACTTCGATTGCGAGAAAATAAAACAATTCAAAATTAGACAATTTTCAGAAATTTTATTAAAAATTAAATGTGCAGTTAGAGCAATTTTGAATGTTTAGTGATATGTTTTTCCCGGGCAATTTTATTTCGGTTCTCTGTGATTGGGATGTGTGTGTAATATTTTGAGTTGATTGTTGTGGAGTAAAAGTTGGAGAGACTCGACTCATGCTTGAGTTTCGTGCATTATTAAGATCCGAGTGCGGCTTCAGCTGAGTTGACATATTCATCCAATCCCGCGATGTAGATGCTTGGGGTTCTGTAATGTTTGGTAGAATATTGATTCCTTCCGTAATCCGCTGCGTGACGTGATACTTGTTTTGTATAGAGTCCTCTATATAACCTTCAGCCACTTGATCGGACCTCCATCCACCGTGCCGTTTTAATGTCGTTATATTCGCACCCGAGTCCGCCAACAGAGTCGCGGATGTTCTGCGGAAACAATGGCCCGTGTAGAGTTCCGGATTTGGTAAATTTAGATAAGTGGCAATATCTTTAGGCATGTTACCAAATTTATTTTTGCCTATGACTTGCCTTGTGCATTTACCATTTTGATAATTTAGAAAAAATCTTCTCGTTGAAACATTAGTGGGACGTAACTCCTGATAGGCTTTAACTATATTAAGGTATTCTCCACTGATGACAAATTTACGCTCTTTGTTTGTTTTCGTGTTCGGCAGACTCACAGCTTGTAGGTTTGTATCCGTTTCTACGTCTTCTAGCGTTATATTAGCAAGCTCTATTCCTCTGCATGCACCGCTGATTCCATAAATTAAAGCAACCTGTTGAACAAAAAAATAAGTGTGTTATTAATCGTAATAACCTAGGTACATAATTTAGGTATGTAGGTAGGTATCTATTTATTTAGTTTGAGTTGAGTACATAAGTAGTAGGTTACCTTTGTTGCCAAGTATTGTTTATTTGGAGCGTTATTTAAAAATGTTTCGATTTCTTGTGTCGTCAAGACTTTAGATTTTTTTGCCTTGTATCCAGTGGACAATTTCTTCAGTAAAGCCGTTAAATTTACATATTTTTTAATATCGACGTCGTGTCTCGTTTGTAAGGTCATTCTTAACATTGAATATGTGCTCCAAAGAGTCGACGATTTGAATTTTTTCGATAATTCATCAAAATAAGTGAGAAAAACCCCTTCTGTAAAAGAATCCACACGTTTCTCATCTCTCCATTTCATAAAATTTTCGTAACTCTTTAAATATATTCCACGTGATTTTGTCGGCAACAGATTCATAATTATTTCTTTGCCCTTTTCTTCCATTTGCATATTAGCATCTTCACTATCACTTGATGACATTTTTCACGTTCACAATTTGGAAGTAAAAGTCAGGAAGTTAAACGCATGCTATAGAAACTTCCCCACATTCTCGCTCAAAAAAATTATACCCCTATTTTACCGCAATCTACCGTAAAAGGAACCGAAACTATGACGTGAAACCCTTGATTGTGCGTGAGATGGCGGTGCGATAGTAAATTTTTATTCTATGTTCAATGAAAAACCATAGAGTAACTTAAAAACAGCAATCAATCAAAGGAGACAAATGACATTTAACCGTTTTTGCCATAAATAATCTCAAGATTTTTTCGGGAAATTTTTTGAAAATCTTGGTGTCCTGCGTTTAAATTACTTCGAATTTTTAACTGAGATCAAAGATGAATTAAAATAAAATTTGTGTAAACAGTTTTCAACTATCAAACCTTGCCTAGCCCCTACGACCTGCTGTTGTCGATTTCTCTGCACCTACCTACCAGATTTTGCTGCAAAGAAAATCGTGTAGAAGATGCATAGAAACGCTGCTATCAAGTGTTATTTTCGATGTGAGACTGAAGGTAAGATAAATAATCTACAATTTAATGTAGCTAGGTGATTTATTCGCAACATCTAAATGTATTCCCAACGTCCTAATGCTTCGAGGTAATAAAAGTACCTATCAGATAACTACACACTAACCTAAGCCTACCTACATGATATTATTATGACTATCACCAGAATAAATCTATTTCAGGTCAGAATATCCTCATACAGAGAAATTCAATGATTGGAAAATGTTATTAACTGAAGAAGTGAAACAAAAAGGAGACGCTTATACGAGTATATACCACAACATAAGGATTTATGATCGTCACTTCAAAGAGTGTTATCGGTCAAGATCAAGACGACTTACAAAAAATACTGTCCCGACGTTGCACCTGAGTAAGTTTTAGACTCGAATAAATATACCAAAATATCCAATCCATACCTAGGTGTCACAATTGCCTACTTAACATGATCTGGTTCCTTGTACATGTAGGTATTCATATAGGTCAGTTCTATTGAAAATTAGTGTTGCGGATGCTGGCTGACAGAAGAATGTGGCTTCGCCAGCTTTCTTTTTATGGAATGGATGATTCTACCCTATGTCAACATTATGTTTATATCTTGACTTTACAGATTCATGTAATGAAAGTTTGGCTGCTGTTGCAAGAGCCATTCATGTTAATGGGAACCCGGAGATAACGCAGAATACTGGGATTAATTTCGAGATGGTTGTAGCATTTCCGCCAGGTAAATGGTTACCAATACTGATTTTAGTTAAAACTAGCGGTCCGCCCCGGCTTCGCACGGGTATATTCTATAGCCTATGTTCATCAGGGATAGTTTAAAATTCTAATGGCGAAAGAATTTTTTAAATCTGTCCAGTAGTTTCGGAGCCTATTCAATTCAAACAAACAAATCTTTCCTCATTATAATAGTGTAGGTATTTGTATTAATAATTTCGTTCTGGTCTACGATAGACACGAATGAAATGCACATTAAATTGAAGAGCGTAAAAAAATTGTCGATCCGAGTCGACAACTTACAGGCGGAAAATTCGGATTATCCAGTATTTTAAATATAAAAATGAATAATTTGCTATAATTATTGGCGTTGCTAAGTAAACATGTCATCAAGTGGCGTTGGTGTCACGTTATCACATGAGGTTCGTATTCCGTTCTCGATGAAAAAAGGGATCCTCTTCGGTACATCCGTTCTGACATTCCATTTTGTGAATTGTCATATCTATGGTTATGGAATTTCTGATTTGCCTTGAAGTATCGTTAAACTTAAATCGTGTATTTGTTTTATACCATTGACAACCATTTTTCATTGGCTCTAATGAAAGGTAGAACGGAAATCTACATTTTCAATGACAGCTGTCAAAATTTAAAGGGACCTATCTCCGAAACTACATACGCTAGGCTTTCAACTAATAGCTCAAACGAAAGGTAGGGCCGAAATCTACATTTTCGATGACAGCTGTCAAACTTCGAACTGTCATATCTCGCGAACCAGCCATCCTAGAGCACCAGTTTCTTAAGGTAAATTGTAGAACTCGTCGAGATCTACATTTTCGATGACAGCTGTCAAACTTCAAACTGTCATATCTCGCGAACCAGACATCCTAGAGCACCAGTTTCTTGAGGTAAATTGCAGAACTCGTCGAGATCTACATTTTCGATGACAGCTGTCAAACTTTACTGTCATATCTCGTGAACTAACCATCCTAGAGTACCAGTTTCTTAAGGTAAATTGTAGTACTCGTCGAGATCTACATTTTCGATGACAGCTGTCAAACTTCAAACTGTCATATCTCGTGAACTAACCATCCTAGAGCACCAGTTTCTAAAGATAAATTGTAGAACTCGTCGAGATCTACATTTTCAATGACAGCTGTCAAACTTCGAACCTCAAAAATCTCTGAGGAGGTTGAAAAGTGGTAAAGTTTCTTTGGAAAAATATTATTCATTGGTACGATTCACTCAAAACTTAGTATAAATAAACCAGAAAGTTAATAATGAATCATGTATTTTTTATTTCTATAAAACTACCCCTAGGAAGTTTGCTATGAATTTCTGAAATGTGTATGAGAAACATAAATTTCGTGGGGTGCTTAAGATTTATTTATTTATATCTTATATTTTTGCTTCAGATTTACAGGATGTAACATGAAGTTTACTTTATGCCAAACTTTCACAGGGGTTGAGATTTGATCACAGAACACAGTCAAGAATAAATTTATTTAAAAACCCGCCATCAAGTTTTCGAAAGAGAGATTTCTATAATATTTGCCCATGTTCTGTGATCGCAGCTGAACCACCCTTAAAGTAAGTTCTACAATTTACCTTCAAAAACTAGTGCTCTAGAATGGTTAGTTCACGAGTTCAGTTTGAAGTTTGACAGCTGTCATCGAAAATATAGATCTCGACGAATTCTACAATTAACCTTATGAAACTGGTGCTCCCGGATGATTAGTTCGCGAGATATGACAGTTCGAAGTTTGACAGCTGTCATCGAAAATGTAGATCTCGACGAGTTCTACAATTTATCTTCAGAAACTGGTGCTCTAGGATGGTTAGTTCACGAGATATGACAGTTTAAAGTTTGACAGGTGTCATCGAAAATGTAGATCTCGACGAGTTCTACAATTTATCTTTAGAAACTGGTGCTCTAGGATGGTTAGTTCACGAGATATGACAGTTTAAAGTTTGACAGCTGTCATCGAAAATTTAGATCTCGACGAGTTCTACAATTTATCTTTAGAAACTGGTGCTCTAGGATGGTTAGTTCACGAGATATGACAGTTTAAAGTTTGACAGGTGTCATCGAAAATGTAGATCTCGACGAGTACTACAATTTATCTTTAGAAACTGGTGCTCTAGGATGGTTAGTTCACGAGATATGACAGTTTAAAGTTTGACAGCTGTCATCGAAAATGTAGATCTCGACGAGTTCTACAATTTATCTTTAGAAACTGGTGCTCTAGGATGGTTAGTTCACGAGATATGACAGTTTAAAGTTTGACAGGTGTCATCGAAAATGTAGATCTCGACGAGTACTACAATTTATCTTTAGAAACTGGTGCTCTAGGATGGTTAGTTCACGAGATATGACAGTTTAAAGTTTGACAGCTGTCATCGAAAATGTAGATCTCGACGAGTACTATAATTTACCTTCAGAAAATAATGCTCCAGGATTGTTAGTTCGCGTGATATTACGATTCGAAGTTTGACAGCTTATTGCACGGTATTTAATTATTTCCAATTTATATTTCCGAAGAGCGGAGGCCGTTGTCTATACCTAATAAACTGGATGTTATAAAATTTCGATGTGGAACCCTTGAAAAAAGTCGCGGATGAGTGGTCCACTTCACTTTTGGATTTTGGTACAACTCATCCGAATGAAAAACCGAGAGAATTTTGATTGTATGAATTGTATTGTACCCATAACAAAAAGTGAAGTGGACAACTCATCCGCGGATGCGTTTTTTCTCCGATGAGTTGTACCCTTATCCGTATTAGGTATCTATGGGTTGTTGCTGCATCATAGCTCCCAAACGGATGATTGTGATTGTTTATTTTGTCAAAAGCAGACTTGATCGAGTGTTCGAAGCATGGAAAGTCGGCCAAGACTGTGTTAAAATTTATAATGTTTAATTTATTTGTTGAATACCTCTAACTAATCTACCCGTGCGAAGCCGGGGCGGGCCGCTAGTTAATAATAAATTGTTTTTTTTTCTTTTTCACAGATCACACACATATACTGCCGAAAGAATGCCTTGCGACGGCTAGGTAAAAACAATTTCGAGGAGGATGCCGAGAGGAGGATCCAGCTAGGCTGGGCAGTCTCGTCATCCATACTGCAATGACGAAAGTTTTCAATCAATGCGTCCTACCTGTCATGATGACCTACGCAGCTGAGACGTGGACACTCACGGAAGGGCTGGTCCACCAGTTCAAGGTCGCTCAACGAGCTATGTTCGGAATTTCTCTGAAGGATAGGATTCGTAACGAATAAATCCGACAGAGAACCAAAGTGATCGACATAACTCTTAAGAGAAGCTGAAGTGGCAGTGGGCAGGCCACATCTCGAACCGATAACCGCTGGGGTACACGTGTTCTTGGGTGGAGACCACGACTCGGTAAACGTAGTGTAAGACACACTCCGGCCAGGTGGGATGACGACCTGTGAATGACTGCAGGCAGATGCTGGATGCGTCAAGCTGAAGACAGGGCGCTATGGCGCTCATGAGAGGCATGAACGCCATGGCGCCCCTCATGAGCGCCATAGCGCCCTGTCTTCAGCTATGCAGGCATAATGTCCAGCAGTGTTACCAGAATTACCATAGGCTGATGATGATGACACAGGGGCCTGTGGATGATGATTTGGGAATACAAACGTACTACCAAAATGATTTGTAATTCGATATTTCCACCATATCATGTTTTTTTATATTCGAAAAGTATATATATCTAGGTCCCTGGTTGTTTTTTCTTATTAATACATACCTTTAATGAAATTTAAGCAAAAATATTCAAAATCCGATTTTGCATATATTTACGTCGAAAATGACAATAATGTTTTCCTCCTATTTCTTTTGTATTAAAAATAACAGTATCTTACGTTTTGTTTGATAAGGAACATAGCTGATATTGTCTAGTTACAGAATAACAACACAATGTCGAAAATACAATTAGTTTTCATTCATAATTTTTGGTATTAGGAAACATAATTACGAATTGAAGTTGCGAGCAGCTGTCGCTGGATCCTTAAGCCCGATCAATTAGCTACAGTACTGTAGTACTGTAAGTAGTTTTGGAGTGAAGAAATAAAAAGTAACAGTGTGTGTTATGTCTTGTTTGCAACAGTCTGCATTTAGCTCAATTATTCCAATTGTAAATACTAGTTTTTATTTGGTTCTATGATTTGATTTTTATTTTATTTGTTAATGAAGTATTTAACATGTAACAAAATACGATAAATATCCATCCATCTAAACATAACCATACATATTTTTTTAGATAATCTTCTGTCATAAAGTTAATAGTTGTTATTTTAAAGTTAGTTTTTATAATAATGTCTTTTTTTAAGTAGGTAATAATATTTTTTTCTTTATAAAAAGATACATACCTTCCTTAAATAAGTACTATCGGTTTCATTTCAACTAAAAATAATATTATTTTTAGTTGAATGAACTGGGTAAAGAATTGTAATTAAAAATGTTTTGAAAAATTCAGTACCTTGTAAAACATTTATCAAACAATCTACAGGTAGCTCAACTGATCCATAAGAATACCAGTCGGAAACGTGCCCAAGAGGCTGGCTGCATTGCCCCGCTGTATGCGCTGTAGATACCTGTAGATTGTTTGCAACAGTCTGCAGTTAGCTCAATTGCTTCAATTGTTAATACTAGTTTTAATTTAATTGTATTATTTGATGTAATTGTAATTTTACTGTGTAATTTTCTTTGTTAATAAAGGTTTTATCAATAAAAGATAATACATTTTTATTTCAGATACGAATCCTAATTAGAAATTAAAATAAGAAAAATACTTTCAGTGCCATCTAGCGGCAATAACGCGCATTAATTAAAATAGCTCCATCTATCGATGACAGTACAACCTAGTTTTTCATTCTGAACTGGGAGTGGCCTATCTATTCCCCGTATAATAGTATTCATCTATGGTTAAACGTAAAAGTTTGTGATTTGGAATGAAGAAAATTCTAGAGATTTAGCGCCAATACCATCTTTTTTTTAAAATCTCTATTAAACCCGCAACGAAACAGTTCGCATTCTACCGTGAAGGGAAGAATCAAGCTTCATAAAACATCACCAAGAAGGTTCTATTTTCAAAAAAAGATTGACGGAGCACCAAGAAGTCGAGTTTTTATGTAAGAGAACGAATGCTTTGTACTGGCTGATGATTTTAGACAAAAATTAAAAAGAAAAATTACTTTTTAGCCCGAGGGATTAAACTCGAGTTTTAGGCCTGCTAAGCTACACTATTATGATACACTTTTCGAGCAAGAGAAGTGAAAAAAACTTTTTGTATCTGCTGACCTACCAGGTTAGCTGAAAAGGTTTGGTAGAAAAAACAACTTTTAAAAAACTTATTTAAATACTGTAATCAAAGTTTTACACGATACTTAAACAATTTTGATTTATTTACAATATCATACCTTTGTAATTTGTTTGTATTTTGTTTTTAAGTTGTTTTAGTATTTTTGGTGCAAAGGTTTTTGAAGCCGCGAAGATTTGGTACAAAATATAATAGAAACTATTTTTGCGATTTGTGACTTTTTTAGGTACCTACTCCAACCTCAGTTAGTCCAATAGAAGTTTTTGATGAGTTTAAGAAACAGGATCGATTTGCATCAAAAGAAAGTTTTTGTAATAAATGCCCATTTTCTTGCTGACTGTAATTTTTTTTTAAATCTATGAATAGCGACGAAATTTTTTCAAAAAGTATGGATAGTTTTAAACACCATTTCCCTGTAGCTACACAGGTTAAGGTACTTTAAACGGTGTAGCTACTTACAGCGATTTATGGGACCCCACTGCCCCGTCCCATAAATCCACCCTGAATAATAGCAATATTTCTTTGTTCAGTTAAATCGCGTGCTTTAAACATGAACCCTTATGACGAAGATATGACGTTATGTTTCGCACTATCGCAATGGAATCTCGTGTAGGTACCTAATAATTTAGGTGATAGCTAAGCAACCGCATTAGGGCCCCATGCCTATATCAATTTCACGTTTCTACGAAGGAAGAAATTGGCAAGTTTTAGAGCGGAATTGTACAGTAGTAGGTATTACAGATAGATAAATAAATAAATAAAATATGTTTTTAAACTGTGATCCATAAATATGTTGGTAGCTGAAATATCTCTTGTAATTAATCCTAGTAATAGGATACTTGTTGCTGTTTCTGCGACAGCAACAATCCTAACTCCATTCTACTCTCTCTCTCATTCTAGGTTTGAAAAAAATTCCATTCCGAGTTTTGGTTCTGGTTTTTATTAAATTTTAAAAGGTCTGACCTTCTGACTGCCTACAAAACTTTTTGGGCGACGAATTATATTGAATTTTAGATAAAATATGTAGGTATGTTTATACTACATAGAACAGCAATCGTTAGGATAAGCATTAAAATAGCCTATAAGTACATTAAGTACCGACTTTGTAAACCTACCTTTTGTGAATAAATATTTATTAATTTTATACAATCTATTAAATGGGTATCATAAACTAATTTTTTTTTGGGCACTCGGCCTTCTAATGATGGCTTAGATTTTTGGAAATTGATATGTGTACTAATAGTTGTAATTTGTCTTTTTGTGTCTTTGATTTTAAAGACGTTTGCCCAAAAAGGGCCTACGTGTTAGTATGTAATTTTGTCCAGTCCCTTCCTATTTCAGGAGGACGGTCTTGAGTTATTCATTGTTGGTCTCGGGTTCATTAGATTAGATCTTCATCTCAGAATATATCTCACAAAAAATATATTCTATCACTGGTACATAAATAAGTTATGTTGGTCCTGCATACATTTTATTTTTCTTACCTACCGAACGGATTAGAATAAACAATCATAATTATTGATAAATAGTCAGTTAAAAGGTCAGGAAAACTTAGCTACATCAACATAAGTACATTACACACAATACAATTTAATAATATGTAGTGACATTCAAAAACATTACCTACTTCACTGAGTCTTCAACATGAATTAAGGTTTAAGAATACACAAGCAACACAATAATATGGGTTTTCGAAGTAAACAAAGCTACTATCAAGTTACCGAATGCTCTTCTGCTTAGGATTCCTGACATGACGACACTTGACTCTATACACTCAATGTTTTACATCGAGTGACTACGTGTAAGTAATTCCACCACCGCGACCTACTTTATACTTGTCTTTGGACTGATTTCCGCAACTAGGCCTCAGGTAGGCCCTTTTTGCGTGTCGGGTGACTGCTATACTAGTCTAGCCACCCGATGTCAGGAAAGCTAGCAACTCGCTGACACCGATGCATGTCTCCCCAGGTGTCCTCGGTGTGTCCTCCCAAAGTGTTGCAGTCTTTATGAAGCTACGCTATCGCACTTTACAAGTCTGTCAATATATTTATGAAAACTTATTGTACACTCATAAAAATATCAAAAGCTTCCCTAAAAATAGTATAAATACTAGAAATAAACATATACTCGCTGTGCCCACAACCAGGCTTCACAAGATTAATTTATCTTTTAAAGGGCAAACGCTTCTACAACAAAACTCCTTGTAAGTTGAATAATCTATCAATAAATAAATTCAAACAAATTGTCAAAACCTTTCTGTGCAAAAAGGCTTACTACAAAATATCAGATTATTTAGAAGATAAAAAAGCTTGGGACAGGCTTTGCTCCAACTCAAAAAATAACAACCAACAGGCTAAAGGTTTCTTCGTCGCTTCTTTACTTTAGTCTACAAACAGAAGCGACAAAAATCAAAACTACCACTTTATTTCCGTCTCAGTGTTTTATTTTAAGAATTTGACCTTTTCTAAGTGTACCTACATTTTTGTATTTATGGAAATAAGAATTTTTGATTATGATTTTTTGATCAAGGACATGTGCCGCGACCTATATAGTTGCAGATGTAGTGGCGGCGGTGGTGTCACGACACAATCACACAAATAAATTAGGTCCGTGTGGACACTATTGACACCTAATGTCGACATTTGTATCGGGTGTCAGTGTTGTCGAGTATTCTAAACACTTTACTACTGTAATATTAGACCACAAATATTTTTTTTTAAATCTTCTTCTAACCTATCTTGGTAGAATGCCCTAGTATGGCGACATGGGTTTTTGCAGAGGAAAGTTAATAATCGGGAGGTAGGTAATTAAGGTTAATCGAGAAAAAAAAACAGAATTTCTTTGATATTGTCAAAATACTCTCCATACCACATTAATATATCAAAATCAAAGAAAAAATGTAATAAAGCTTTACGATATTATTTTCCCTATAAATCTCATAAAAGGCGCAAAACTGGTCTTTAGCTAGGCATTTTAATATGTGGAATTGTGGATATTTGTAGGTATAATGTAATAATAAAAACGTTTCTGTGTTGTTGAAAATCTGCCAGACTCTCAACTTTCATCTTTTATTACAATGTTTCATGTCGATGTTGAATAAAAATGTGTTTGTTTACGTTAATTTATAAGACAGATTTCAAATCTTTTTTTGCATTCCGTATTAATTTCGTATGTTTCTTTAGTAATTTTGTAAGTAATATCTAAAAGTTTTCGTTATTACCTACAGGCATAC
Organism: Eupithecia exiguata; assembly: GCA_947086465.1. Taxonomy (NCBI): domain Eukaryota; kingdom Metazoa; phylum Arthropoda; class Insecta; order Lepidoptera; family Geometridae; genus Eupithecia; species Eupithecia exiguata. Next base: position 7,623,038 of record OX352229.1, read on the forward strand.
AAAACCTACCCTTTACCCAGGGATAAAGAGATCAGGTCTTACAGGCAAAGTTTTGACATAACATAGTACAACTATTATGTTACCAGCGAAGTTTGTTATGTTATGTTACATGTAGGTACAGTTACCACTAAACTTGGTCCCTTGGAAATAACTACTAGGGGTATTGCTCCAATTAAGCTAAGTTGTTAATGAGCCCTTCCATCCAACGTTTCAAATGTATTATAAATGCGAAAGCTTAGATGTTTGGATGAATGTTTGTTACCTTTTTACGCCATAACGACTGAACAGATCGGGATCGTGAAATTTTGCATAGATGTAGCTCTAAGCCTGGAATCAAACAGACTACTACTTTTTATCCCTTATAACCCTTTTTACTTTTATCGAAACATAAAACAGTTCCCATGGAATACCATGGAAACAACGCGTCTGAAGCCGCGGGCGGCTTCAGAGTTAGTTAGTTAGCTTAGTTTGAAATATGACAACAGTACATGACTGTTACTCAGGTGTTTTTTTTATTCAGGTACTGTACAATCAGCGCAATAAACCATCTTGAATCTTCTCCGGAGGAATGAAGTTGAGACTCTCAGTCCCTAAGGAACGATTGAGCTGGCGTGCTTGAGGAGGCCTATACTTACATACTTACGTACCCAGCATTGAGTATCATCGTGGTGAGATGATGATGATAGGAGGTATGTACAGTCAGCTGCGAAAATATGTATACACTGCCATGTTTTCAATTTGACTGAATAGTAAGTGCATGAAAATTTTGTTAATATAAGCACACATTTTCGTACAAAGTAGTACTTTGTACGAAAATGTGTGCATCGACTTTTATTTGAAAAGTCCTGAGTAAAATAAAAGTGAAAACTTGGGAGTGTATACATATCTGAGCAGCTGACTGTACACTACTCGTTCGTATACTCTGAGCGAACTGCCGGTGGTCGTGCACGCTACAACAGCCTAATCCACGAATCTCGTAGAAGTCACCTACTTTGAAACTTTTGGACAGTTAATTCAATTTGAACTGAACTTTGTTCTCGTCTTTGTTGGAGACTTTCATTGCAATAAATATGTACGTAGGCAGCTACTTCTAGAATAGCTTGGACACTAATTACTTATTAATAGTCAAAAATTGTCAAGGAGGTCTTCTGAGACACAGAGAAACTAAAGAAAGAGAGGTCCACATGTTGACAGAGTCATCACAATCTTCTCTTCGTTTGTAAAAAGAAACTTGATAGTCTGTGCAAAACCAAACTTAGCTCGCCATAACGTGGACGGACCAGCAAAGAACCATGGGCATTGCACTTTTGTATGGAGACTGCCAATGTACACTAGCGTAAATGTCCACTAACGCAAATGTCCACTAGCGAAAATGTTTACCGCGAAAGTATCTCTCGTGGAAATGGCTTTCGCTTTCGCGAGATAATGTCCTACCGTCAATACGCACAACGTGGCTGGCGTCGCTCGCGTTGATGGGAGTGCGCCTCGCTTATAGCTACTGAGGGACAGCTATTTATATTTTACATCAAGATTAAACTTTAAAAAAAACACCAAAACACCATTTCTGCGCTCGATTTTAACTTAGCTGCCATAGAATGAAATAAAGTACACTCCAAGAGCTTTCTATATATATATATATATAATAATGCCCATTGGTCCTTTGCCTGTCTAGATGTTTGTCTATGTGGAGAACTATATTACAACTGGAAGTTTTAGTCGCTGTCCCTTAAGTGGCACCAGGGACTCTTTTGAGAAATGTACGAAACACGTTTGGCAAACGACTTACCTAGATTTTTCGTATTTATTACTTGCGAGGTTTAGTACCTAAGTATATGATTTTTCGCTCGTATCTATAAAACTGGTTTATATTAATTAGTGGGCGTTAGGTACTTATTTTGCGAAAGAGAAAGTTAAAAATATGATAAAGCATAATATAGACCCGTTTTTTATAGGTTTTTATAGGTCACAGATCATTAAAATTAGAGATTAAAAACGAATTACAATTAGTATTTACACTTACACCAATTTCCTTAAAATCCAATCCGTCACCAGAAGGCAGCAGAGTGGCCAAAATGCTGGTAGCATTGCCACGTTGATTTGGTTTTAAGGGACCCCCCTTAAACCCCCGCGGTAAAATGCTAATTCTGTCCTCAACGTTATAAAGATTTCTATAAGTAATTAATTACTATAAGTAATTAATTGGTTAATCACAAAATATGACCAATCTGGTCTACACGATGAAATATTTCATTTTACAATATTTTGTGTAGTTTTATAATAAATCACTGTAGAAGTGATAGATACAAAGTGAGCGCGGGTTTTCAAACCTAACAGGAAACAGAAAACACCAAATTAATAAAAAACATTATAACTACTGCTTCAATATCATCTTTCCTCTAAAATCATGGAGCAAAAATCCTAGGATCAAGATTAAGAGACATCGAGCCAAAATCCTAGGATTTTTGCTTTAAAAAGTCTAAAATATAAAGAATTCAATAACTATTATTAGATTCAATACGAGTACAATAACAATAAAACCCACGTTTCGGTAAAAAGAACCTTGCGAAACAATTTCATCAAATCTACATTTTTCGAAAAGAATTTCAACCTTATTGGTTGTATGTTTTACTATGTTAATAGTCACATTTTGTGATTTTTTTCATTGGTTACATCAGAATCGAATCGTAAAGGGAAATATTTTGAAATATTTCCCACGGAGCGGCCTAAGTTATAACTACCCACTTTTATGTAACTTTGCTCTACTTGTTTCAGATAGGGCCGCTAACAGACTCTCGATGGCAAATAGGCGGCGGTGGAAAGGTGCAGGAGGACGGCATAGCCATCCACGTGACGGCGCCGGAGGGAGAAGAAGACGACGAGTTCATGCCGACACCAGCGATCAGGCTGAGGAGGAAGCTGAGCACGCCGCTCAGCGCACTGCCTGGTCTCTCTGATGGACTGCTTGAACTGCAAAGTAAAGTATTACAAACTACTACTAGCTGGTACTCGCGGCTTCCCACGCGATTTTTAAGAATAAGAATCAGATAAGAATAAGAAATGCTTTATTTGTAGCTGAAAACCATTACAATAATATGTACTAAAATTAAATTAAATTACCAACATCATATAACCCTATAGAAACCGCAAATTTTTGGGAACTTATTTAATATTTAGTTTATTTTAAATCCTTTACTTTTTTTTACTTATTTTATAATGTTAAATAATGCAATTTCACGTGTATAAGAACACGAATAGGAAGAAAAATGAATTTAATAATATTCAAATAATCATCAATATTCAAAATTTCGTTATTTACAAGTTGATGAGTTGATACCCTCTGCGTCCAGAATCACCCTCTTTAGGCTTAGTACACATGTTATGAAGCACCCTGTATAGATAGATAGATCATACTTTATTGCACACTTAAAACAAAAAAAAATACAAATTAAACAATAAAAATATAAGTTACAATTGGCGGTCTTATCGCTCAAGAGCGATCTCTACCAGACAACCTGGGATATAGACTACGAAAAACTACCCCAATGTGTCCTTCCCGGGTACAGTCGACCGCCTGCTAAACATTGAGACCCATTTAACTGTTACAATCCTTTTGTCTGAATAAGTAACATTTATTACAATTTTACCTGTTTTAATAACATACCTAGGTACTAGTATTGTTTAAACATAATGCTAGATATTTCACACAGAACACAAACAGGGCTTGTGTTATGGGAGCTACATGATTGTTAACTACATGTAAGTTGTAAATACATGTGTAAATACATGTAGTCTGTACATACCTATCATACATTAACATAGAAAACACACATGCACCCTGAATAATTATTTGCTGATCATACAAAATACCGATACGATAACCTTTGGGGTAAACGTGTTCTTGAGTGGAGACCGCGACTCGGTAACGTAGTGTAGGACGCCCTCCGACTAGGTGGGATGACGATTTGCGAAAGACTGCTAGCAGATGCTGGATGCGGAAGACAGGGCGCTATGGCGCTCATTAGGGGAGGCCTATGTCCAGCAGTGGACTAATATAGGCTGATGATGATACAAAATAGGGTATTTTACTATGTATGAGAAAAAAATCTTAAATATTTTATTGTGATAGCTTAGGCAAAAAGCAGTCGGAAAATGTTCGTTTAATAAGTTAAATAAAAAATAAATTTAAAAATTCAATTCAAAGTTTTCAGTTCTCTGTTCTTTTCTTGTTTATCTGTTTTTTTTTTCTTTTCAATTCCTCAAATTGTTTTATGGGGCCATTTTGGGATTATAATCTATACCTACTTACGATACCTTAATGAATTATGTAAATCGGTCCATAATTGCACAATTGACGACGTCATCGGCTACAGGTTTTTGAATTCGGTAATATACCAAAACAAACTTTGATACATACATACCATATGCAGTATTTCTCTTCGACTTGAAGACAACAAAGTCCATAAATCCCATTTTAGTTAATTTAAAGCACCCAAGTGGTTTGCCCAAAACAAGTAACAAAGGCGTGCAAAGTTCTTTGAGAAGATCTATCAAATGAACAAGCTCAATGGTCACGTTATTCAATTTTTCGTGGCAATTTTGATAATGTGGTATATAGGTCCACATACATTTATAAGAACCGACAACCGCTGGGGTAAACGTGTTCTTGAGTGGAGACCGCGACTCGGCAAACGTAGTGTAGGACGCCCTCCGACCAGGTGGGATGACGATTTGCGAAAGACTGCTGGCAGATGCTGGATGCGGCAAGCTGAAGACAGGGCGCTATGGCGCTCATTAGGGGAGGCCTATGTCCAGCAGTGGACTGATATAGGCTGATGATGATGATGACATTTATAAGGCACAGCTATGTCTGTGGTCTGATCTGATTAACTTGAGCACTAGGGTATTTAACTCTATATTCTATAAGAGAAAAAATCTTAACATATATTATTGAAGCAGTCTAAAATTTTTCTTTTTAGTTAGTAAAGTAACAAAATAAATGTTAAAATTGAATTCAGAGTTTTCAGTTTTTTTAATCTGTCTTAATCACACTATGAAATAGTGGGCGCATTTGTTTAGGTCTCACATCCAACTGACGTCATGACCATAGAACAATACGGCGTCCCAGGTGTAGGTATTAGATACCTAAGTTTTTAAAAGCTGGTGGAGTGATTGGCTTTTGTTTTTTCATTCAATTATCCACGCTGACGTTACAAATCCAGGCCTACAGTAGGTATATAAAAAACAAAAAGGGACGACGCCAGCTTTTTCAAAATTTACCTTCTTATCTAAAGTGGTTATTAAGTCTTGTTTATGGCTTGTTTTAGAGGTTTCCAGAAACTAAAGGTATCCATAAAAAAAGAAAAAGGAAGAGATAATTAACAACTAGATAATACCTAACCTGCTCCAAAATATAATGCCCTCAAATATCTACACGTAAAAGGGTTTTGTAATCTCGATAATCTTTTGCTATTGCTGTGATTTTGCGTCAGTTACGGTAATAAAAGCACAAAGCAAGTAACCCTTTCTGCTAACTGCTAAATTATTTTGAAATTTAAATTCTGTTGGCATAGGATAACACTTAAAAATATCGTTATGTGCCTGCCGTGAGCCCTCTCCCCAATATTGGAGCCCGACTATATCGCAACGTTTTCAATTTTAGTATTTGAATCTACGAGCCTATATCTTCTTATAATAAAAAGTTGATATAATATTTGTTTGTTGTATTGATCCGTACATGTAGACTTCAGAGATATATCAAAATTGAAGCTCGGACTCGATCTTCGACTGTTTTATGGTCTAATTTACTGAAATTGCCTTTCAGGGGATTGCCAGACAGATACCTACACCGATAAAACCGTTGATCAAATAACTTTTAACTTTTTTAATTTCAAATTGTTGGGCCTCTGTAGCACATCGGGTTTAGCTGTGACCCAAAAATTCAAATCAGATCCTTAGATATTTGGTTATGGGTACCAAATGACTGATAAGCACAATAGTGGGTCACCTTGCGATCTAATGATTGATGATGATCTTTTTTTACTAGTTTAGTTTTAAGCAAATGTAGAGTAAAGATGTGGTTGATTTGATACTCATTTTAAAATTGGTAAACGCATTATTTTCAATTCTTCAATTCCTAAAACTTAACCTTGTTTCACTATTATTGTATTTTGATTGTATTTCTAAATTTAAATAAATAAATATTATAGTGTTAAATTTGTCCGCCTAATGGCAGATCACAGTGCTCTTAATTTTATATGCGAACATCCCTGTAATACAGGGATGTTCGCAAATGAATAAATTAACTTGAACTTACTATCGTGAATAGACTTTGTTTGGCCGCAATCTCATGACGGTAAGCGACGATGTGGTCGACCATGTATCACGAAGTTCTGGGAGACTTGTCCACACTCTTGTCTTGAAGAGACCCAGGTTGTAGTTGGCCGGAAAAATGGGGCAACGAGATTCAAGACTTAGGGCCCTATCACATTAGGACATGGTTGTGCTGGCGCAACCAGTAAAATGTATACAGTTGTATAGAGGGTGCCTCACCTGGTATCAGCTCGGTTGCTCAACCAAATTTGTTGCCTGCAACCAAATCATCCGTTGGTGGCGCACCAATCATTATGTATAGAGCTATTTGGCGTTCACTCACTCCACCACCAAGGTGGTGGTGTTTGTTTTGGTGTTTCTCGTTTGGTAGCTAAAGACACCACCGTGGCGCGATCGGTGGCGCCACCATGGTGATTGACATTAGCAGAGCCTAATCTACAATGTTTGTGACAGAGTTGCGCATATGAGACGACAAAAATCCGTCTATAAGTTCCTTTGCCATTGATCTTTGCATACAATAGTCTAAGTTGATAAGTGATACTGTCTATGTAGGGACAAATTAGCAGAGCCTAATCTACAATGTTTGTGACAGAGTTGCGCATATGAGACGACTGAAATCCGTCTCTAAGTTCCTTTGTCATTGATCTCTGCATACGACAAAAAAGGCTCAGTCAGAGTGTTCAAGTTCCCTAGTAATCTCCCATTTGCCAAGGGATTTTTGTCACCGCTTTAATATTTTTGCCTACCTAGTATTTACTTATTTTGTAGGTCGCAGATCCTCTCCCACTCGGTCGCTCTCGCCGCTCGACCGCACCAAGCGTCGCTTCAGCACCATGGTATCCAGCGCCGCTGCTGCCGCCGTCTCCCGCCGTCTCTCCGCCACCATAGGCTGGTGCCTCGCTACCCCCACCCACGTCAAGCCTCAGATAGTCCGCCAAGGCCGAGCCCTTTGTCTGCAGTACATCAAGACCCAGATAAGAAGATCCACCTTGTGCTCGAAAAAGGTTTTATGTTTACCCGTTTACCTAAATCCGCGTCAAGCAATTTCGACTTTAGAATGTTTATGTTTATCTTCCTACCCTTTCTGTATTTGTGTAGGAATTATGGGATACCATGTACCTATTACTAAAGAAAAGAGAGTTTACTTACTCTAAGCAGCCGGTGCTACCTACAGCAGCGCTGTCTTATTTTATCAAACTCCAAAAGAGTTTAGTTTTCGGGCGACAGCTTGAGAATTTATGTATCCACTTATCGCGCCTTGTCAGCCCTTTGATATATTCTAATGTGAACCCCGAAAATCCCTAGTCGAGAAGCGACACCAACATTTAATTGAGTGTTTATTTTCAACAGCAAATAGTCATGAAAAGACTCCAGCGCATGGTGGAGACTGAATGTGGGGAAGAAGCTATCAGTAACGCAGATACTGGGGTGCTGACTGCTCTAAGGGCTCTCTGTGCAGCGCTGGAGAGGAAACGACCTGATGCATTCAGGCATGTGGCGAGACAAGCGACCAGGTCTCCATCTGCCATGCTCCGGTCAGATACAGCGCTGGCTGAGCTTGCTCTAGCACTGGCTAGGCGTATCACCAGAGAAAATATTACTTGGTCTAAGGTAAGATTATGTAGACACCAAAATGTTCACTGTAAATATGATGGTGAGATAGTATCGAGCACAAGTGCGAGCCGAACACACGAAGGGTTCCGTACTAAAAATTGCATCGAACTGTAATTCTATATATAGTATCAAGAAAAATACACAATCAGTGAATAACAAATGATAAAAATAAATATTAAAATTATGGAGGTCAACGTCTAAACAGAGTTGAACAATGATCACCAAAGTTATGCAACATTGGATGCGATCAGGTAAAGTTTGTAAGGTTGTAGGGGGTAATCTCTGGATCTACTGAACCGGTTTTGAAAATTCTTTTATCTATAGAAAGCCACGTTATTTGTTAGTGTCATAGGTTATATTATATTCGGGTTTAACCCGAAAAATGGGATATAAAATATGAAAAGTGCGGGCAGCGGCTAGTTGTCAATATAATATCAAGGACGGCCGGACAACAGAGTTTTGTAATAGGGTCCCGTTGGCACCCTCTTTGTACGGAACCCTAAAAACATCACCACGAACTTATTATTTCAAAATTAGTACAATCGTATTCATATTAACTTGGGGTAAAGGAAATAGATGAAGCATAATAAAGAAAGCCATTTTGCCAAAATTACTTCTGAGTTATTCATAGACTAGCAAAAAAATTAATGAAGAGCTTGCAATAAAAGCCCGTTCTTTTTAATTAAAAGCCAGATCTTTTATTTTTAAGAGCTAAGTAAATGTTTACTAACAAAATGCGTTTTATCGTTGATTGCTCGAGCTCGTTTCGAGGCCTCGCGAGGCGGAGAAGTCTGTACCAATTTCGTTACGTCATATTGCATATTGCTGCAAGCAACGATAAAATTATGGCGGTAGTACCTTCTTGGTGAATGGAGAAGTAAAGTGCTCGTGATTATCGAGATTCCGATAATGTCATGCTTTAAAGCTTTATTTACCAACATATTTGTAGTTTGATTCAGATATAGAAATGCCTTACGATAGGAGTTGCGTCGTAACATTATAAAGCTTGTCGTACACCTAAAAAGCAACGCAAGCATTAAAATGTGCATTCGAATATGGGCTTTAATTTGCAGCATTTAGATATACCTACTATTATGCTGCGGCTGATACATGGGATAAAAAAAAGCCTATGTTTTATTCCAGACCTAGAACATTTTTGAACGATCCGTTGTGTAATTTTGGCATGAAGAGGTAACAAACATCTAAACTTTCGCATTTATAATATTAGTGATGTGTTATTAACTACATATTCTAAAATTGCCCATTGGGAAACCTTCCATTGGTGAGCGGTCCGCCACTAGCAGCCAGCGGAGACGAGTTAAAGGTTACTACGATCTAATTTATTTTAAGGGTAGAGCTTTCTTCTAATTTATTTTAAGGGGGATTTCCGGAATATTTTTCCAGAAATCCCCCACGAGACTGATCGATTTGATTTGGGGGATTTCCGGAAAAAAAATCCGGTAATCCCCCACGTGGGAGATGGCCGTGGGGGATTTCCGGAATGAACCATGTGATTACCTAGACTTTCATAGGTACGCCTGACAGTGTTTGTCCACCGCCGCCGTCACCGGGACGTCACCGAGAACAATATTATTTCGGGCAGAGTTTAAGCTAACGTGACGGCGCGGCTATCGTTTGTAGCCCATGTTTTATTCCAGGCTTAGAATTACCTGTATTGACAAAATACACAAACTATTATGACAAAATTTCAGCTCGATCCGTTCAGTAGTTTCGGCGGAGAGGTAACACACATTCAAACATCAGGTGAAATTGGACCTAATTGTTTTTTAATCCTCAAAATTCACAACGCGGTCAAAATTCTCTTGAAGTCGGTTTAGTGCTTGAACCGGATCAACTTCATGTCGGTGAAATACGCTTAACTCGTTTAAATCCCTAACTGAGTTTATCTTACATTGAAATGGAGTTTATCTTGTACTGAACGCGTTCAATTGCAACGTGACCTTGCTCAATTGCAACGGTTAAATTGGAACTTAGTTGAATAAAACTACATAATTGAATTGACTTAATTTGCCACAAACATATCGTAGGTACCTTACTGGTTCTCGTTTGCATTTTGTTATTAAAAGTTTACTTATCGAAAATGATGACAAAGGGAAATAGGTAATTGTCCACTGGTACTTTCATTTCGATAGATAATTGGGTTCGATGGTTAAATGAATTTTCGGGCGAGTGATAATAAATTTAGTAGAAAATTTGATTACGTCCCAAAGGATACGAATAATGGAATGGAACTTACCTTTAGTACATGTTTGTTCTTTTCAATAATGGCAGATTGTATCACAAGGCGCCAAAATAATGTATTTAGGGCGATTATTTGAATCCAGAGTGAAGCGAGGGATTCTTGAGTAGAATTCTAACCGTAGCTGCGTAGCGAGAGATTTGAAGAACGTCGCTCGAGGTGAAATAACTTTGGTATGGTGTGGCACACTCTGCTTTTCATCTCCCTCTATGAGAAAAATATATAAAAGATTCTTAGAGTAGTGACGAATATTTATATTTACATAACCACATTGTAAGTGTATAGTAATATAAGATACGTTTTCACAATTTTGGAATTTTATTGTAACTGTTTTCTTGGGAACAGAAAATGTCGTTGACTTATTTATCACTTTTGGTATCATGTTGGTGTTAATATTTCACTTTCACTGCTAAGAACTCATCTTTTATTCAATTTATATGAATAGAATTAAAATTATCTATAATATTTTGATAAACAGTAATCAAAACCGATTATGAAGTTCCCGCAATTTTCTTTTATTCCTAATGGCACGCGCGCATTTTTATTACCGGCCACAACTTTATTGAAGCGAATTTCGTTAATTTTTTTAATTAAATCGCGTTCCAAATTCAAATGGAATTTCGTCAATGTTACTATGAGCGCAGTTACCCATATACTCGCACACATAAAGGATCCCTTTGCCACTTTCCGAATAGATGGAATGAAAAGAAAATTACCTGCAACAATTTATACGAATAGGAGAGGAATGGCAGTAATAGCGAAATACTGCACAGCATACCTTTTTGGAAAGGCGTTAAAGAGAATCAGAATGTTTACGCTACATTCTAATTCTTGTTTATTCGAAGAAAACTACACAAATTAATTTAGAAAGTGGCTTAGAGGAGCCATTCAATTTGTAAGAAATTACTTAGGTACAAGTCAAAACATTAGACCGCAGAGTTCCTTAGATCTTGTCCAAATTATGTGTGAAACAGTGCACTTTCATGAATTTTATCGTATATAAAAAAAAAGAATTTTATGTAGGTAATTCGAGTATTTTACAACGCGTATCCCGAGCGTAATGAGTTCTAGGCCTATATCATAGTTTGACAGCCAAACCTGTTTAGAGCACACAATCTAGAGGTCAAGTGAGTAGTCTAGGTAGCTCAACTGATCCAAATCAATACTAAAGCTTCCACACACGCCCCGCTGTATGCTGATGCACTGCCATGCAGCGCCTGATACTCAACAGCTCTTGAGGCACACACCGCCACCGCTTGGACCAGACGCTCTGATAAAGTTGTGAAAACCTGGAGAGCCTCGAAAATATTTCTTTCAACAACTTACGTTTACGTAAGGAATCAAAAATTTCGTTAATTCGGGGAGCTAACTACATAAATCTATTGCGTAGAGTAAAAATATAGGAATTCACAATTTACACAACGTAGTTTTGGCTCAGCTTATTAAATCAGCCTAAGGCGTCCTCCCTGAGTTCATAGGATAGGTATAAACACAGTATAGAAAATAGTTCTGGCGTGGGTTTTCAGAGACCCAGATTAAAGTTTTAATACACATTTGATTCTATAAATAATTCAGATTTTTATGGGCAAGAAGTTCACTCCGACATAAAAGCATATTAAATTTTTACCTGTGTAGCAAGATTTAAGTTTAGAATTTTAATATTAGGTATTCCTCCATTATTTTAAGCCCCGTGTTTGACTTACTTGATTTGCAAATAGTTTTTAATGTGAAAAGAATAAAATTAAAACATTTGAAACTGTAGACACTAAGCCCACAACAGACGGAGCTATAATATATATTAATACAAATCATAGCAAAGTATATTACGGTATATCTTCTATAGTAATCGGCGCGTGACCACAGACGCAGCTATAACGTATATTTTCATTACGTCGTCACCAAAATATGTCGTCAGATATAACATGATTATACGGAAAAATATATATTATAGCATAGCCACCGTCTGTAACAGCTTGCTATACCGTAATATATGTACTTATAGCTTGCTATATTAAAACATATTATAGCTCCGTCTGCTGTGGGCTTTAACCTTGTAAAGTATACCATATTTCAGCGCACAAGTATCAATTTAAGACGCTCTGAGCTTGCTAATCCTAAACCCTATTAATTATCCTGTATCATCAGTTAGATAGGATTAATTGAATACATTTGTTTCTATTGTATCTTCGGGGCCTTCATTACAAATCGAACAGACCCCTTGACTGGGGCCATAAACATTGTTCTACGAAGTGCCCCCGACGCCGCGTCTTTCTGTCTGATCGCGCCTAAACGTCAAGTGCGAGTCGGACTTGCACAACTAGCGAGCATTTCGTATAAATAATATAATACTAGTGGACCGCCCCGGCTTCGCACGGGTAGATGTAGATGAGTGGAGTATACAACAAAAAAAATTACACACTCTTGGCAGACTTTCCATGCTTAGAACACACGATCAAGTCTGCTTTTGACAAAATAAACAATCAATATCATTCGTTTGGGAGCTATGATGCTGCAACAACCCACAGATAGAAACACACACAAACACATAGTTTGTGTCACCCGTCAAACTTATAACAACCCTTTTGGTGTCGGGGCCGAATAAAAATAAAACCGGCCAAGTGCGAGTCAGACTCGCGCACGAAGGGTTCCGTACCATTATCTATAATAAAACCGGCCAAGTGCGAGTTGGACTCGCGCACGAAGGGTTCCGTACAATTATCTAGAAAAACGAGCAAAAAAATCACGTTTGTTGTATCTATGGGAGCCCTCTTAAATATTTATTTAATTCTGGTTTTTAGAATTTTATTGTTTCCGGTTTTTTTGAATTTTATTGTTTTTTAGTATTTGTTGTTATAGCGGCAACAGAAATACATCATCTGTGAAAATTTCAACAGTCTAACTATCACGGTTCATGATGGCGACAGACGGACAGACGGACAGACGGGCAGACGGGCAGACGGATAGACGGACAGACGGACAGCGGAGCCTTAGTAATAGGGTCCCGTTTTACCCTTTGGGTACGGAACCCTTCTGTTATTGGGAGGTCTGACGCAAGCCGGATAAATATGAATCCTTACCACGTTTTCACCAAGAAACATGTTTACTACGTAGGTACTACTACGTAAAACTTAACAAACATTTGTCACAAACATTCTTTCGTTCACACAGCCAACAAGTATTAAACAAGTATAAAACAACCTAAGCAATTCAATGGTACGTTTATTTCAGCTTAATAAGATTATTAAAAAGAAAATTACAATCTAGTACCTAGTAGAAAAATATTTGTACTAGCATTTACAATTGAGCTATTGCAAACAATCTACAGGCTATCTACGTTACCTAAATCAACCGAATTTCACATGCATAACAACGTTTTGGTATCACACAATGTGCCCTCGCGTTCGCTATAAATCACGAAGTTTCTCGACGCTTGTTAGAAACTATCGCATATTGGGAACGTATTAAACATGCGCCAAACGAAGTAAGAGATTGAACAAAATAGGGCGATAATGTCACGACATGGCAACGAATTGTTTTTAGAGTTCCGTACCTCACAATGAAAAAAAAAGAACCGTTATAGGATCACTTTACTCTCCGCCTGTCCGTCTGTCAAGCCTCTTTTCTCAGGAACGCGCGTAGGTATTGAATTCAAATTGACAACTAATTCTCAAGTCCGTTACTTCTTGGAGCGGTGATATAAAGCAAATCTTCTGAGTCAACGCAATCAAATGTTACAGCAATTAAAATTAAAATGTTTATTTTGAAAAACACAAAAAAAACGACATAGTTATGGGCAGCTCTGCCTTCTGTTTTAGTTTAAAAAAAAACTGTGTTACAGAAGGCAGCAGCTTCCCCATTGCTGGGTAATTGCTTTTTTTTTATTTCCATGTGGATCACATGCACACAAAACCTATAGGGTACTTCCCGTTGACCTAGAATCATAAAATTTGGTATAAAGCAAGGTCTTAAAGTACAAGTAAAGGAAAAACGCCGAATTCGTTAGTTTTTAGTTTATTCGCGGGTGAGAATCAAAAATCAAAATATGTTTGATTCTCGTCCTGGACCAAAAACCAAATATCATGATTCTAGGTAATCATTAAAAGTAATAAGATTTTTGAAATATTTATGGTCAAAAGGTTATATTTAAACCATCTAAACAATGTGTTAAGATCCCGTTGCTTGGTAAAGTTAACTAACAGACAGAAGGGGCAATGTCTTCGTTTTATGCCTATCAATTTCTTAGATCTGTCGGTCCCAGTCGGTCTCTTGCACGTAAATCCTAATAATGTACCTAATAACGAAAAAACTATTTGCTTGACAATCAAAAATCATGTAATACTCTATTAGAAGCTATCGTTTATAAAAACAAATATAAGACAATATACCTGCAAGCACGTTATTCACTTCGATTATCAGAATAATTATTACGGTAGGTAAACTTCTGTCAGCAGTAACTACTGTTAATCTGTGTCTCCGCTCGCCTGAAAGTCTCCGTACCCTTGAGCGCCGTATAATTTTTCATCGAAATTTCGTGTATTGGTGTTGTGCTTTTTGGTATTGAATAGTGTTCATTATTGTCTTAGTTCGTTTTGAAATTGTTTTTTTCTTAACTTTTTTTTTGTTAGCTTACGAGTTTTTCCAATTTGTAAGTGTTCTTAAATGGCGCGGAGCAATCTCCGCGAATAAGTTTAGGTACTTGTACCAATGTGTACAAGGATATGAAACTTGTAGTAGGTACTACTACTACTAAAGCTAAAGGGATATTACATACGCGACACGAGAACTTATATAATATTCGATGTAGAGTACACAATACAGGAAGTGCCGACGCAAATAAAATGTTAATAAGTAGGTAGTTTTATTAACAAAAAATTACTTTCAAATAAGAGAAACAAAATAGAACTAGTTTAAACAATTGAAAGCTGAAATACCATCCATATCAAAACCAGTCGGAAGCGTCCTCAAGACGCTGGCTGCGTTGCCCCGCTGCATGGCAATGCTGATGCGCTGTGTCAGATACTAACCAGTACTCTGGCCACGCGTACCTTCGATCGGACGCTCAAGTAGTTGATTTATTGTCATAACATTTTATGCGATACTCGTATAAAATGGCCCATTGGCCTTTTTTGCTCTTGATTTATGAGAGCTATAAACGTCAACGGAACAAGAAATGAAATAAGATCCTAGTTCCTACCCTAGTGCGGAAGAACTACTTTATTCGGTGTACCCTCTCCACTAGATTGATTTGCTCGTATTACATAAGGTTTTATGACAATTCCTATAAATCCTGATGTGGCAAACTAGAGGTCAAACCAACCCAGGCACAGATATAACAACTTAGTCGTGAAAGTGCAATAAACTGTAGGCGTATCGGAACCGAACGCGGGAAATTGCATACCTATTGATGTTTTGAATACACATGCTTTCTATTTCTAATAATCCACGTATGTAGGTCATCTCTTTGTAAATGGTCTACGCCGTAAAAGACGATTTTCTCGTAGACAACCAAAATGCTCCAGTGCTTTATCTTTCGAAGACGATCTACCTACACCGTAGAAGTCTATCTTTTCGTAGATAATTTACGCCAATACTCTACGTTGTACATCTTTTCGTAGACAATCTGTGCTGTAGAAGTCTATCATTTCGTAGACATCTACGCCGATGCACTAAGTCTAGACGGGCCATTTTTGTCGTAGACGCACTACGCCGTAGAGGGTCTACGCTGTTTGTTATTCAGAGAGAGGTTCGGTTCTACCATCCATCAATATTCTCATTATTTTGTTGATGGCGACGATACGATAAAATAATTATTCATTGTTTTTGGGGTTCCGTACCTTAAAAGAAAAAAAGGAACCCTTGTAGGATCATCACTTTGTTGTCCGTCTGTCAACCCACTTTTCTCAGAAACGCGTGGAGGTATCGTGTTGAAATTCACATCACATACTCAGGTTCGTAACCTCTTGGAGCCGCGATAAATTAAACTTCTAAGTCAACGCAATCAAAAGTTACAGCCGTTTATGTCCCATTGTTTTTTCAAAGTTGGCTTCTCCTTCTTTCCCTTTTTAAAAATATACTATTTGATGCTCGTTGTAACGGTTTTTAAAATATCTATCTTTGCAATTTCAAAATTTATAATTATGAATGTAATAATCAATCAAGTATTATAGTTGCTAATGTGACTACATAAAAACCAGCCAAGTGCGAGTCGGACTCGCGCACGAAGGGTTCCGTACCATGATCTACAAAAACGGCAAAAAAATCATGTGATTTATTTATTTTTAAAGTGAATATAATAAAGCAAAATTTTCTCTAACAAACTATTAAAACGTAACTTAATATTAAGTCAGTTATAAGTATGTCATAAGTTGTTGCATAATCGTTACTGTAAGAGAATAAATTTGTAATGGGACCTACATACTTACCCAGCATGGCAGGCACTGGGTAGGTATGTTTATTCTTCAAAGTGCCTGCCTACACGTGCAAGATATCAAAGAAATCAGGTCAAAACCATTAAAACGTAACTTAATATTAAGTACATCAGTTATGTGGTATATATTATTTGATTCCGTGGGGAAAAAATCTACCCGAGTAGTTATCAAATGAAAGGTACATCTCAAAACAGGTTTTGATATTTCGATAGGTTTAAATTTTTGAAATATGTTGAAAAATATTGAAATATTTACCACCTCCACCCCCTGATCTACAAACTTAAGAGAAGTTTGCAGATCAATCCATCTGAAAGGAACCAACTACTTTTTGGTGTTAATTAAACAGCAAAGTCCCTAACGGGGTACATAATAGTACATATTTGTATAACTGACAAATGTTCGAAACCCTCGGCGCGCGAATTACACTCGCACTCGTCGGATCTCCGTTATTATTACCTCAAATTTTTGTGAAAAGGATATACGTAGAATTTCGCGTTCATATAGGAGCGGGCAGAGCTACGCAAGCCCCTAAAATCAAGTTTTTGCTTAATTTTATAAAAAAAACGCAATATGTAAAATGTTCTTTAAACCATGCTTATTCTCAAGATCGCGTGTAGGTATTTATTGAAAGGTTTTAGTAAAAAAAAAAGAGATTCTATTCAGAAAAATTTATGGAATTGTGTTTTCGAAACATATTACGATGGATAGAATAACTCCTGAACTTTACTATATTTAAATTTTATAGTTAAATATTCAGTAGTTTGGAAGATAGGTACCTATATGGAGATCCGGCAGAGTTGATTTGAGGTAGGAAGACCAAGCATTTGGCCATTATCTCAGTCTTGTTAGTTTATAAATCCTCTTAGTGAATTCCCCTTCAGGGGATTGGTAGACTAATCCAATTGGGAATTTGAGTAGCAAAGATGTGGTTTGATGGCACAGTTCTCTAAAGGAACTTATTAGGTACCTATATCATGACTTGAAGAGACCGAGATTATAATTATCTCAATAACTCTCGTTTGCGACTTTGAAAGTGACATTGATTTAATATTGCTCGCAATACTGAAAAATCGGAGTTGCATATTACCTTAAGTATAACAAATTCCCATTAGTTATTTAAAAAAAACCTAAGAACACTTGAAATGATATTAAACTGGATTCCAAAGAGATTAAAACCACTAAGTTCTGGATTCTAAATAAATAAATAAAAGTTTGACGTATTTGATCGGTGTTTGATGAAAAACGGTGCAGCTCAAATGAGGTTTCAAAGAAACATCGTTTTCGGAACTTAAACTTTTTTGTGAAAATAATTTTGTTGTTTGTAGATAGCAGCCGTATACTGCGTTTGCGGAGCCCTAGCCAAGGAAGCAGCGGAGGCGGCTGATGGGGAGCCTGCTCTGGAGCTGGTGGCGGCTCCGGCGGCGGCCATCGCTGACCTGCTGCATGAAGAGCCGGGTTCTTGGGTTGCCGCGCATGGTGGATGGGTAAGTTCGTTTGGAGAGCCCTCGCCAAGGTAGCGGCGGAGGCGGCTGATGGCGAGCCTGCTCTGGGGCTGGTGGCGGCTCCGGCGGCGGCCATTGCTGGCCTTCTGCATGAGAAGCCGGGCTATTGGGTTGTCGCATATGGCGGATGGGCTAGCTCGTAGGTATGATGTAATTTCAAACATTGCCTATTGTTTTCCTTACGTCGGTCGATCCTTGAACGCAAAAGTGCCTTCTACAACTTTGTATAAGTACTTGAAGATATTATATTTCTCCGTAGATAATAAACATCTACGTATGACCGTACCTATACCTTTTTACGTTGACTGTAGGTAGGTCTGCTGGAATTGATCATCTATTACAAATAAAATTTTGGTTATTGTCAAGGTAAAACAAAATCCTCTCTATTAAATCGGCCATAGTCGAGTGAAAAGCCTTTCCTTTTAAACGTACAAAACGAATATTTCGCTGAGCATTCTATGACAACTCAGGGACTGGCTGGATATTAATGAGTCACTTTTTCTTACTTAACAGGTAAAAGGGAAAGAATGTAGGCGCAAAAAGGCCCTTAGCCCATCGCAGAGTAGATATCACAATATTTAAATAAGGTCGATCAAAGTGCGAGTAAATTAAACTCGAGCACTGAGGGTTTCTACGGTCTAACATAAAGGAATGCTATGCTAGATATCCTAGATAGCTAGTATCGGACGCCGCGCGTGAGTAGGTATAGCAAAGATTGAAATCTTTGGAGTATAGCATAAACAGCATCATATAAAATGTTTGTGACGTTTTAAATCCGTGCCTCGTCCGTGCCTCCCATGGGGCACGGCTCGCGACCGCTACGGTCTAGCATACTTAATTTCGTCAGCTTACTGCGATAAGTAATGTTATATCGCCATTAGTGACTTACTAATGGCGATATACTAACATTACTTAATTTGTGCTAATGGCACGAAGTCACTAACTATGGTAAAACACAGATGAGTTTATCTCGATGAGCTCTATATTTTGATAAATCTCGCTAATTTCTAGCTATACAATCTTGGAAGTTATGGCTTAGTAATAAAGAAAATAACTTCATTATATCTATTATCACACATTAATAGATTTTACTATAGAAAAACAACAATTGTGATTTTTGTTTTGATACTAAACTCATCTATGACTTTAAAAAAGATTACGTTCATAAACGTCGAAATAATTTTGGCTTTAATTCATAATTTTCACTTAACTACTTTCGGCGATGCTTTTACGTTCTTAATACATATTTAATAACGTTTAAATAATTTTGGTATTAAATCATTATTTGCTTTTGTCGCATCATAGTTCGTGGTTCAAAAAATAGTAGTTTTGTCCAAACTTTTCATGAAAAGAAGTAACTAATAATTTTTATATTTAAGCTTTAAAAAAAATACCTATTTGTGTTTTTATAGGTACTGATTTCGGTTGATACTTTAAATAAATAAAACGAACTATCGGCCTTTAAATAATTTTGATAACTGTCGTAGCTTTGATGATATAAATAATAAATAAATAATGCTGGACAATTCACACAGCATTATCTAGCCCCAAGGTAAGTAGAGCTTGTGTTATGGGTACTAGATAACTGATATAGGTACATAATACGACACAATACATCGATATATTTTTTTATGATACACAGAAAACGACAGGAACACTCGGAACAAATGTTTATACGATCTGCAGATATTTATCTGCAGATCGTATAAAATTTGTTCCCAGGCGGGAATCAAACCCGCAACCTCCAGCGTCGCAGGCGGACTTTCACCTGCCGCGCCACAGAGGTCATCTAATATGGCCTAAAAATCATTAAAAGTCATAAATTGATTTTACCAAACTTATGGTTTATGCAGTTAATGATGTCTTGCAGTAAGCCGACGATTTATCTTGGTAATAAAATTCCATTATCACATTTCAGTATAAAATCTACATGAAACCCTAAATGTTTTTTTCTTTTCAGAATGGTCTAATAGAGAGACTTCGTGCAAGCGAGCGCGACCAGCGATCGGAGAAGAACCTCCGTGTAATGATCTCCTTCTTCGTGCTAGCGTGCCTGACGCTACTGTTGTTCAGATGGGTCGTCCAAGCACATCCCTCCTACAATTATAACGAATAGTATTATTAAGAAGACTAATTGTACGAAATAAAATAACATTATTGTTTATGTTACTTCTAATATAATAGATTTATGTAAATAGGCTTTTCATGTTGTTTACTGTTAATAAATTTTATCTAAAGCTCTAAATTAGTTCGAAGAGAAGGAAAAAGTAAGTAGATAAGTACTAAGGTATTAAGTGGTACCTGTAGTCTGCTGTAGCAGATACAATATTGTTTGACTTTCTCTTTAGCTTTTTTTCCATTTGTGGAAAAATATATACCTAATGTTCTACCTCAAACTATAAAAAGTCTTCCATAAGCAAAATTTACGACTCTGGCTACATAGTAAATAATTAAGACAATTACAATAACAGAATAAAATAATTACAACGAATATTTACACATTAACCTATTTTCTAAAAATCTAAGCCGTCACTAGAAGGCAGAGCGCCCATAATGCTGGCAGCATTGCCACGTGTTGAATGGAGTTCATTGCAATGTTAATTCGTTGACCAAAATAAAAGCCAGCATTCCAATCACCTGTGGATTCTATTAGGACTTTTGTAACATCTTTACATATTGCGTGTGCCCCAGGACCCCAAGGATCGTTTGAGGGACTCCGCTGATGTTGCTGCGGAGCCGGCCCTTGCCGGTGTCCTGCAAGATGAGAAGGTGCTAGGTATCTATACAAGTGGCATCCCAAACTAAAGGCCGACCCATCTTCCAAGGAATCAGAGTTATACCGTCAGGCCTTTTACCATCATCTCGCATTTCAGGCCACGTGGTTCGAGAGGTACTCGTAGCTACCACACTGACGCTGGTAAAAGCCCGACGGATGATGTCATTAATTGAACTTACTCACTAGAGATTAGACACATGCCAGTGCATGGAGGCAGAACATATCAATGAAAAAAGAGATCCCCTTAGACTTTAGATCAATGGAACTTATCAACGGTTTCACCGCACTGACACTGGTGTGCAACTACGCAAGAAGAACCTAAACGCAAAGAGGTGACCACCCGAAATGAATTATTGTCTAAAAGGGTAGGTACCTATTTTTGGAAGGCAAAACATATAACCAAAGTCCTGATCCTCACTCGGAAACGGCGAGTAGACGAGCGCGTTCTGATGAGCTGGTAGACATATTACTTAATAATGATTTCCGTACCAACTCGCATAGCGGCTCATGGCTCATAGCGGACATAGTCTCTGAGACGATAGGGCTTTGGGCAGATTAGTGTCAGAACAGGTTAATTTCCAAGACGCTAATGATTCATCGAAACCGGTTATTTGACAATTTTGTGAACATTTATCAAAAATGTTAAGAATAAGATCTTTTACTATAAACTGAACACAAAAAAGCTGGGAGAGAACACTAGAAATTTCACGGACACCTAGACCAATCTAAAGAGAAGAGTGGACTGGTGCCACGCTCTGTCATCTAAAGGTAGGTATTTATATTGAAAATTTTGATAAATGTGTCGCGCATGATGTTGTCCAACTGCTGTGTAAGTTGAGAATATTTCCAGAGTTGGGAGCATCGTAAATAGTAAGTGAATTTAGGAACAAAAAGGCAGAAACGTAAAATAACAAAAAACCACGTGAACATTTATGTTTTGCAATTTATCGGTAAATGAAAGAAAATTTTACTCGTCCATAATCAGTGATCCCAAACGAAGACTTATCACAAAATATGACCAATGGTTTTTGGATTTTGTTATTATTGTATTGAATCAAATAGGTAATAATTAAGAAAAAAAATCTATTTTAGAGGAAATATATTATATTGAAGTAGTCGTTTCAGTATTTGTTATTCATTTGGTGTTTTCTTTTTCCTGTGAGGGTTAAAATGTACAATATAAAATGTAGAAAATACAAAATGTGAGCCCTCGCTCATTTAAAACTACACAAACTATTGTAAAATGAAATATTTTATCGTAGGTATAGCTCAGATAATAGTCATATTTTGTGATTAGTTTTATAGCTATTATTAGATTAGTTATAGAGAAATCTTTAAAACGGTGAGAACAGAATTATGCAATTTGCCGCGAAGGCCCCTTAATAAAATACAAAAAACTTAGATGTTAGATATCCTACCACTAGAAGTAATTATACCTACCTACTTAGAGTAATTGGTGGCTGTTTGTTAGCAGTTTCATTGTTTGCAAATAAATTTAATTCGGAGCAAAAGTTTAATTTCATTGAATGTCTACGACCCCCCCCCCCTATTTGGGTGCTCACTGGTTTCGCGTGCCTACTTTTAGTACATATTTTCCAAAGGGCTTACGAGAAACTACGTAGGTAGGTACCTCCCGATTTTTTGCATAGGTACATAATCGAATAAGAAATAGCTAGTACCTATGTTTGCATCGTTTTACGTACTGACTCCTATGGCTCAGGGACCCCAAGTGTGTCTTGGCCTCCGATACGGGAAGTCGCCATATTTCGCTGTCCTGTTGTCCACCCGACTTCAGGATTTCAGAGGGAAATCCGTCCTCCCCCAGTGCCTTGTTGTTCTTGAGCTGTTTAAGAGCCATACTAATTTCGTACAGGCTGTCCGGGATATCACCGCACTTCAATGGCAATGGCCTGCTACTTTGTAAGCAATTCGGGTTTACTCGCGGCAGGTCAACTACTGACGCTGGTGTAGAGTTAGTATCGCATATTTTTGATGCTTGGGAGAAGTCCCAAGATGCTATAGGCGTTTTTTGCGACTTGTCAAAAGCATTCGATTGCGTATAGGTACCGTAATAACATTGCGGATAGTGCAATCTAGGCGCTAGGTACAAATTTTTATTGTATTGTACCTATCAGCACTTGCACGTCCACTGCTGAATGGGTAATACCATGATCACCACATTTGGCAGGTGGATTGGCGATCGCAGTAAACATTTTAAAATGAGCAGAAAAAAGCTGCTGTCCTTGCTCTTGGGGCGTACTCTGTAATCAAAAATCGTAGTGTCTCATTAGTTTTCCTGCTTAACGTACCCTTGTTTATGACAGCATTAAAGTAAGTACCTAAGTATCATGCTTATAATATAAATGCGAAAGTTACCTCTCCACGCTTCACCCGCTGAAGATTTTTTTTTGTTTAAGAGATTATTTCTGAACTTTGAAAGAACGCGACGGGTTCTTTCGTCCACATTTCACTCAGTGCAAATAATTTAGTTCATCATGTCAATGTCAATGTCAGACATCACACTAAACACTAATACGTCACTGTCTGTCATTCAGACAGATTTTATTTCACTCACTTCATCTTTCATGTCATGACTGATTTGTTGTAGAATTTTTATTAGAAATACTACGAATTTTGTATCAAAAACACTGAATGGTACCTATTTTGAACATTTTGTGGTATTCCTAAATAGTTTGGAAAAGTCCAGAAAAGTTGATATATCAATTTCCTATCAGTGTGATAAAGTGTTAGATGATGATTCCATCACTCAAACACTGACCATTTTGTTACGATTGTTTATTGTTCCCTTTTTTCAGGTATAATGAGCGATTCATGTGTTTTCGCTACAACAAATGAACTGTGAAGGAATCTCGGCTACTATTTTTGTGTTTTGTTGGTGACATACCACCAATGATGAAAAGTACTCTGCCAAAGGACAAACCTGGCAAGATGAGAATCAGGGCCTTTCCTGTAAGTTGATTCACACACACAAAACTACTATTTATATAGCTGTCATCTAGTACCTATAACACAAGCTCAGCTTTACTTGGGGTCCAATGGTGCTGTGTGGATTGTCCAGCATTATTTATTATTCATTTATGTATGCTGCCAAAACTTAAAAATACTGAGATCAAAATAAAACTGCATAATAAGCTCCTCTGTGTCCCTTACTTATAATAATCATGTTCCTATCCTAGTTCAGTTAACAATAAAGCAAATATACCTGATTTATGCATTTATGCTTAAAAATGCACTGTTTACTGAAAGTAAAATCCATCAATAGTATAATCCTTAGGCTGAATGTTGTGTGCACCAACTAAGTTACCCCTTTACCTGCTTGGCTAACTTTAGAGCATTAAAGCCCCACATATTTTCTTGGGCGTTGTAATATGTAGTTGCAGTTACGTGCAGCTGGACTTCTGGCCTGTGTGTTGCATCATGGGCACCCAAAATTTATTTTTTTATGATATGAGTACTATGTTAATTTTCAGTAAAGCATAGGATTTTCTCCATAAGTATAGGATTTTTTGTGCTTGTATATTTTACATACAAAAGCTATAGCTGTGCAGCAGTGTCCATAATCAATAAAAGAATTCTGCTTTGCTCTTAACAACAGTACTAGTAAATTTGTAAAAGTCATAAAAACCAAAGGTTTTTTACAATAGTTAGCAGATGTTCATCAGTTGCATATTATTAGGTCTTTATTTGGTCAAAATACAAGAACAAAAGAAAAAGGCAGGTCAGGTAGCTAACTGCTTGCACCCCATAATGTTTTAAAATCGTTGAAGCTTATTTTTGGTTGATGACAAATTCTTACAAAGGTTTCAGGTTTTTGTTAGCTTCAAGACCAGTATCTATAAAACTTTTTAGATCTTGATGAAAACTCCTTTTTACATAAAAAGCAACATCAAAATCTGCATATCTATGAAATGACAATCAATGTAAAGATTCAAAAATAGAAGCAATACATTTCAATCATGTTTCTCTAAATTTTGTGTCCAATATGTCACCGTTGACAGCTTTGAAAATCAAAACAAACCTAATATTCAATTTATAATTGATCTTTTTGAAGTTTTGGATGCCTTGTTTTCATTTTATAAAATGCTTTTGTAAACCCGTTTGTAAATAAACAAATCAAGATGACTAGAAAATTTCAAGTGTGGAATTATTCTGAACCCTACTACCAAATGTATCCTGATGCATGGGTGAGAAAAGGAGCACTGTAATCTGCATTCTCTATCTCTGTCTTCTCTCATAGTAGAAAACTCAAAATGGGTTAACATAAAATAGGTTACTGGGTCATGCTGGCACAGAAGAAATTATATTAAGATGATAGTGTTCATTACTCAATTTTTATTATCTACTAAATACATAAACAATCCCGCTGCACCTAACCTAAAATTGTGTATTAGATATACCCATATTTTGTTAAGGATCATTTTGCTTGTGCAAATTTTAAGCTTTCCTCTTTGGACAACTTTTTGCAAAATACAGTTAATGTTAGAATGTATGCCTGGCTACTGCTGGCTAGATTAGTAGTAGAGAGACAATAAGACACACAAACGGGAATAAAACAAAACAATAGGTATAGTAAAGTGCAATAAACGAAAATAAATTGCAGAAAGTAACTCGATACATCTTTAGTTTCAAATTGAACAGAAACTAATGCTTTTGTATCATGCCTTTTCAGATGACTATGGATGAGAAGTATGTGGAGAGTATATGGAGTCTTCTCAAAAATGCCATTCAGGAAATACAGAAGAAAAACAACTCTGGGCTCTCATTCGAGGAACTGTACCGCAATGCTTACACCATGGTACTCCATAAACATGGTGAAAGATTATACACTGGATTGAAGGAAGTGGTCACCCAGCATCTAGAAACTAAGGTTTGAGGTCTTCTATACTTCACCAATAAGAGAAGGAGAGTAAGGGTAAAAAATCAGTTATTTCTGGTTCGATTCTAAAAATAATTTCAATAATTAGTAGTTCCCTGGTTGCTCTAAAGTATAAGCTCTAAGTACCATGTGAGTACCTGCATACTGAAGCCAGTAAGTTTAAAGTAGGTATACAAAATTATGTAAACATCTGTTTGATAACCTTTGGCTGAAATTACTTTCTGATGATTTGAAGTTGAAGGTCACAAAGAAACTTAGTCTGATTAGAGTGTTAGGTTTAGATAACACTCAAATAAAACATTCAAACCAGGCATTATTATTTTTTTGCATTATTATTACATCGCAAGCAAGCTTGGCTTAGATTGGGGCTAGATTACGCTGTGTGTGAATTGGTGTCCACTGCTGAATGTGCTCCACCAAGCCTGGGGGGGGCTTTGACATAACACTTTCATTGCCCATGACGCACGTGGTCGTGTTCAACCTGTTATACCGGCGGCGACTCGCCTCTTCGGGTCAAACCGCAAACGCTGTCAATCAACCTTGGCAGGCAGACTGGTAGGTTCCCTTAGACAACTCTTACGATATCCACCACACACAGCACTATAAATTTATTATTCTAGGTCCGTGAAGATGTGCTTCACTCTCTCCACAACGGCTTCCTTCAAACCCTGAACAATGCCTGGACCGACCACCAAACCAGCATGGTCATGATCCGCGATATCCTCATGTATATGGACAGAGTTTACGTCCAACAGAACGAAGTTGATAATGTTTACAACCTTGGACTTATTATTTTTAGAGATCAGGTATGTTGATAAATTTTTTTTCCTCATACCACCCGAAACAACTAAACGAAACGCTCAAGTTGAGTAATCGCCAAATTAGTTCATATACAGCTAGTTATTGACGCAAAAAGGGCCCACCTGTGGCCTAGTTGCGGAAAGCAGTCCAGGGACAAGTAACAGCTAGTTATTGTTGAGGGTAAAATTGACACAGAAAAATTACAGTTTTGATAATTTATGTTGTACATGTATATGATAATAGAGCTATGATTGTCATGTGTGGATCATGTTGTAAGTATCAACTGTTGTTTATAGTGATACTAGCAGCTGCCCGCGGCTTCGCAAGCGCTTTTTAAGTAGCCTACGTCCGTCTCCGGTATATCATTTACCTCCCTTAAATTTCAATGAGTTCAGCCGTTTAGGCGTGTTTTACCAGGACAAAAAGTAGCCTATGTTACTCCACATCCTTTCAAAGTAAATCTATACCAATATCAAGTGGATTGGTTGCTTAGTTAGGGCGTGAAGGAAGGAGAAACAAACAAACAAACATACTTTCGCATTTATAATACTATTAGGATTTCCGACGTATGACGTATGTCTATTTATTTTTTGTTCCTTGAGGTCCTCGGGCTCACGCAATTTATAAAGATCTTACCAAACCAAACTTGGTCTACAAATTAGCATTTCCATTCATTGTAGCAATGCTGCCAGCATTCTGGGCACAATGCCTTCTGGTGACAGCTTAGATATTATTAGATTATTATATTAGTTATAACTTGTTTTCATTTTAAAAATTTGACTTTTTCTAAGTGCGAGACATCTTTTGTATCTACGGAAATAAATGATTTTGATCTTATAACCAGGTTGTCCGCTACGGCTGCATCCGCGACCACCTTCGTCAAACCCTCCTGGAGATGGTGGCTCGCGAGCGCCGCGGCGAGGTGGTAGACCGGCTGGCAATCCGCAACGCCTGCCAAATGCTGATGGTGCTGGGCATCAACTGCCGTGCCGTCTACGAAGAGGACTTTGAGAAGCCCTTCCTGCATCAGTCTTCGGAGTTTTATAGAGTGAGAGGAACTTACAAATGCCATGCCATTTATAATTCTTACGATGTTTGTTCCAGTTTTCTGTATTTGTTTGTTTGGATTATTTTTAAGCGACACTGGTTTTCACATAAAACAAGATAATGTATTATTTCCCCTTCTTAGGGATATTTTCCTGATTATAGTGAAATAATGTCCATTTAATTTCAGATGGAATCTCAGAAGTTTCTCGCGGAGAACAGTGCAGCGGTGTACATAAACCGCGTGGAGGCTCGCATCTCTGAAGAGGCGGAGCGTGCGCGACACTACCTCGACGAGAGCACGGAGCCGCGCATCGTGGCCGTGCTGGAGCACGAGCTCATCGAGAGGCACATGAAGACTATCGTAGAGGTAATATGTTCATAGAAAGCGTGGCGGCTCGCATCTCCGAGGAGGCAAATATCTGGACGAGAGCACGGAGCCGCGCATCGTGGCCGTGCTCAAAAGTGCATTTGCATCTGTGAAGCTCAAGCTAAATGCTAAATAAGGTGACAATACAGGTCGTTCTGCTCCTCCATGAAATCGCAAATTGCAGTAGAAAATATCGCTATTCTGTCGCTTTCCATCCAATCTAAAGTGATACCATTGTCGCTACATGGCGAAACTACTGCTGTTCCGCTGATATGATTTTGCAGCGGAGATGTGCTACGGGCCTTAAAGTAATACTATCCTGGCGTAATACTATCCTATCCGCGATCAATAAGGCGAAATTACGATAAAGATAAGGAAGTTTTCAGATCTTTAAGATCTACAAACTTCCTCTGAAATGCAGTGTCTAGATTCAGCCGCCGACTTTCAGCGTTCTGATTCGCAATCTCAATGCAGCAACCTCATCCGAGACGTTTTTTCCAGATGGAGAACAGCGGCGTAGTACACATGCTAATGCACACTCGCACCTCCGAACTGGCGTGCGTGTACAAGCTTCTCTCGCGCGTGGCCGAAGGTCTGCGCACGGTGGCTGACGCGGTGTCCGCGCATCTGCGCGAGCAAGGCCGCGCGTTAGTCACTGATACGCACCACAACACTAACGCGATTGCGTTTGTGCAGGTAACGTACTGGTTTTTTTACTAGGTAAATTTCTGCCTGCGTCTCCGCACGCGTTATGGAAACGTTTTAATGGTATTTCTATGCAATGGTAACTGATTTGTGGTATAGAAAATAGCCTATGTTTTAAGCCAGAGTTAGATTAGAACTACATCTGCGAAAAATTTCAGTCCGATCTGTTCAGTAGTTCTCGCGAGAAGTAGACGCAAATATCTTTTCATCGAACTATGACATTTATAATTTTATTAGTGTGATAATATTTAGTAACAAAGAAATTACAATGAAATAATAGAAACAAATTAGAACTATTATGTACAATTGAAAAAGGACCTAACTGCTGACTGTTGAAACAATCTACAGGTAGCTCAACTGATCCATAAACAATACCAGTCGGAACCGTCCCCAAGACGCTAGCTGCATTGCGCCGCTGTATGGCAATGCCTGCTGATACGCGGCGCCAGATACTTTACTGCTCTTGGGCCACGCTTCGCTTCGTCGCGTCGTCGTTCGAATCGAAGTGATACATAAAAATTATATTGCTTACTTCAGTTCAGATTCTAAACTCTAATAGAAACGTCGGCCTTCGAAGGGGGCCAGCCCCTACAAAACTCCCTCTTGTTGTCACAAGAGGGAGTTTTAAATAAAATATTCAATGCGTTTGCGTGTATCTTATATTTGTTCTTTTTCAGAACCTGCTGGATCTGAAGGACCGTTTCGACCATTTCCTCCAAAACTCTTTCAACAACGACAAGATTTTCAAACACATGATCGCATCCGACTTTGAGTATTTCTTGAACCTCAACAACAAATCGCCTGAGTTCCTCTCGCTCTTCATTGACGGTAAACTGAAGAAGGGAGAGAAGGGGGTAAGTAAATGTTGAATCTTACAAAGAGAAACCTACTTGAATAGGCGTGATGACATATTTTTGAGAAACTCCTCCGAGATTTTTTTAGAGATTACTGAAAACAGAGTAAATAATATTTCTGCAAAAAAATGGATTATGAAGAAAAAATTTAGATTTTGGTTCAGCGCCTCTATCGTGCGGACAGGGAACTACGCAAACTCCATAAAAATAAGAGCGAGGCTCCATTAGTGCGTTGCGTCGCCGCTGCGTCGTTTTCCAAATATTTTTTATGACGCCCCAATACACCGTTGCGTCGTCGCGCGCGACGTTTCAACGGATCGACGGACAAGAGACGAATCGGGAGGGAGGGTGATGCGCTGCGTTGTCGGTGCGACGACGGACAGTGTCCTACTGCTAGAGGGAGAAGCTAGACGATGTATGTATCCATTGCGAAGACTGAACTGAGACGCAGCTGCGACGAGGTGCATGCCCTCTTTCGTCGCGACGTCGTGCGTCGACGCAACGCAGTCGTGGCATACAATGCGTTGATCCATTGCGACCACGAGACGCAACGCAGCCGAACGCACGAATGGGGCCACGCTCTTAGAGACATCACGCCTTGTTACTATCGTCAAATAGACGTACATATTCCTAATCCTAACTCTACTTTGACAGATGAGCGAGCAAGAAATAGAGGCGGTCCTTGACAAAACAATGGTTCTATTCCGTTTCCTGCAAGAGAAGGATGTCTTCGAACGGTATTACAAGCAGCATTTGGCTAAACGACTTCTACTCAACAAATCCGTTTCTGATGACAGCGAGAAGAACATGATCTCTAAACTGAAGGTAAGACTATAAATAAAAAGAAATATTAAGATTTGTGATAAAACAAGAAAATAGATCTATTTTGTATATAAATGCACCATAAATGTACAGATAGAATTATAAAAAAAACTGATAAGAGAACAGTGAATGGCTGTGGCGGTCATAGCATAAGAAGCAACTCCTTCAACTCGATCCGTAGATGTCGTAAGAGCCGATTAAGGTTGTTTGTCCCGGGTAGGCGCGCGATTCAAATGTGTTTATAATTTTTTTCTACGTTCCACAAGCAATAAAACGCGAAAAACTAATTTGCCACAAATCGTAAGCCATTTTCTGTGAACTAATGATAAAATTAACCTTGATTCATTTGTATTTTGGGAGCATTTGGGAAAATGACGATTTTTAGCACAAAATTTCGTATTTTCCCGAATAAACCACAAAAAAAAATCTCTGGTGACAACACGCGACGAACCGCCTTAAGGGAACCTACCAGAGGAATGGCAGCAGCTTCCTTCTCTGTATATTAACCCCTCGACTGCGATCACCAATCGCCTGCCAAGCGTGGTGATTATAGCAAAAACTCCCTTGTTTGCACGTTCCGCAGTGGACGTGGCTTGTGTAAAAGTATCGCCTTAGGTTCTCTGTCGTTATCATTTGCTTACAAAGTTACCCTCACATTCCGCAGAAAGAAGGTATGTTGAAAGACGTGGAGCCGCGCGACTTCCACTGTATAATCGGTGACGTCTCCCAAATAGAGAACCCTAACTGTGCTTAGTCTCGTCCCTTCGTCCCTGTGAACCTTTTCTACGTAAATCTGCAAAATTCTTTACTGATACCGATGACATTCCCTTTGTAAGTGTCCAGGGCACCAATTCTGCTAAACCAATTCCTTCACTATGACAATGTTATCGAGGCATTTCCATCACGGACACCTTGTGGTATTCTACGTGGCGATTCTACGACGGTACCATTGTCATAGTGAAGCGGTTGTTTTAGATGAATAGCCCAGTAACGTAGTTGGCAATCTTGCTTAAAGTCTTTGTTTTTGTGTCAGTTGTCGTTATTCGGTTTATTGAATAAAGAATTTTGCAGATTCGTGAGACTTTAAGCAGGATTGTCCGAAGTTTCCTGTAGCTCGACATAGCCTTTGTCAGACCAGACATTATTTGTAGTTCTCTGAAAACAGAATAGATAGAAAATATAGAGAATCTCATGGTATCGAAAGGTACAATATAATTAGAATAACAATACAAATGTAGTAGGTACCTAACTACCAAGTTAATCATTAATCATCATTTTCAATGTAGATTTATGTAGACGTGATAATGGAGCGTGTAGCACATCTCTGGTGGAATGGCAGCCTTACCCCACGGGCCACGCATGCCCGCCCGCGGCGAGAACAAATGAAAGAAATTGTTTGAGTGTGTCCATGAGTCGCCGCGGTGCGACTTGCGGAAAAGTGACAAAACAACCCCAGTCGCAAGACGCAAGACGCGCCGCAAGACGCATCGTCTGATGTCGTGGCCTAGGTCTGATACAGTCAAAGCAACGTTATTAGGAACCTTGCTAGCTTTCGCTGGTCATAATAGCCACAAGGAACACGAATACGTAGTTAATTATTATATTTGTTATATTAGCTAGGGGTTTCCCACTGCACGGCAAAGGCGTCCTTCATCTCTATCAGCAAGAAGGGCCCGCTCTCTATTGTCTAAATAGATAGATAATACTTTATTGTACCACACAAACATAGAAAACAGTACAGAATTAAAATGCTACGAGTAGACGAAGTACAAAGGTGGCCTTATCGTTATAAGCGATCTCTTCCAGGCAACCTTGGGATGGACTGGACATGTAAGAACAACAAAGACAATGGCATTTCTACTTACACTTCATACTATAATAATAGGTTAGCTTATCCCGTCATCTCCGCGTAACGGACCCAGTCAGTTACGATCTTAAAGTAAATGAAATATTAATATCTTTGTTTATTTTTATAGACTGAATGCGGTTGTCAGTTCACATCGAAGCTCGAGGGTATGTTCAAGGACATGACCGTATCTAACACCATTATGGAGGAGTTCAAGGAACATGTGCTATCTGCTGGGGTAAGTTAATATTCTGAAACGAAATGACTATAATTAGAATTAAAAAAACCGCCCGAAATGGCAGCTTCCTGCAGTTGGCTAGACTATAGGGGAGAAGTCAAAGTGATCACCTCTTTGGCCTTAGCATGACTGCTTGTGGCGACGCCGGTTCTTCGAACAAACTGCTTTGTAAAATAGTGCCGTGTATTTTGTGTATCCTGTGATCAGGATTCAAAGTTTACATCAGAATTTATAATCTAGTTGAATTTGAAAAGCCGTAAAAAGGTCTCGCATAGTAATTAACCATTTAATGGTGTTTTTAACCGACTTCAAATATTCGGCGGTATTTTTTATGTTTGTTCGTCGATTTCTCCGTTATTTATGGACCGATTTGGATGATTCTTTTGCAGATTATAGAGGATGATCCCAAAGTGGTCCCATAAAAAAATTACGTATTCCCGAGGAATTAGTATTTATCCCGAAAAACTTAAGTTAGAAACTAAGTGTTATTAGTTTTTACAAAACAATCCTATTATTCAGAAAACTAATCTCTACAGCGTACACAATAACATGATGGTTTTGTATGGAGAGAGACAAATCTCCAAGGCGTAGACTTTAACAATATATTTGGTATATAGACGAATCTCCACGGCGTAGACCTGTCAGTCCGTGTGCTCACCACTGGCTTCTGGCCCACGCAGAGCGCCACGCCCAAATGCAATATACCCACTGCACCGAGAAATGCCTTCGATGTCTTCAGAAGGTAACTCCGCTTCACAAATATATGAACAAAATAATGATATATTGTACTTTATTAACAAAGAAAATAGTAATGTCGTACAATGCAGCTAGCGTCTTGGGTACGCTTCCGACTGGTATTGATATGGATCTGTTGAGCTACCTGTAGATTGTTTGCAACAGTCTGTAGTTAGCTCAAAGAAATCACAAAGAAACTGTCTACCTTCGGCTTCTTGCTTGACGACCTCTGTGTCGCGGTGGGCGAAGATCCACCTGCGACGCAGGAGGTTGCGGGTTCGATTCCCGCCTCTATTTTTTTTTTCATACGATCTGCAGATATTTGTTGCGGATGTTCTGGTCGTTTTCTATCTATAATTAAAAAAATATCTATGTATTGTATAGTTTTATGTATATCAGTCATCAAGTACCCATAACACAAGCTCTGTTTGGCTTGGGGCTAGATGTTTCTGTGTGAATTGTCCAGCATTATTTATTTGACGACCTCTGTGGCGCGGTGGGCGATGGTCCGCCGGCGACGCAGGAGGTTGCGGGTTCGATTCCCGCCTCGGGACAAATGTTTGTTCGAGCTGCAGATATTTGTTCAGGTTGTTCTGGTCGTTTTATATATATAATAAAAAAAACTATCTATGTATTGTATTATGTATATCAGTACCCATAACACAAGCTCTGCTTAGCTTGGGGCTAGATAATACTGTGTGAATAGTCCATCATAATTTTTTTATTTATTAATTTATTTTATGTTATTTTAGTTTCTACCTAGCCAAGCACTCGGGTCGGCAGCTATCCCTGCAGCCGCAGCTAGGCTCGGCGGACTTGCACGCGACCTTCCGCGGCGCCGTCAGCACTTCACCCAACCGCTCGCCCCCCGCGCACGTCCCGCCTCGCCGACACATCATACAAGTCTCCACCTTCCAGATGTGCGTGTTACTGCTGTTCAACAAGCGAGACCGCCTCACCTATGAGGTAACTATCACTGCCACCGACTTGCCTTCTTATAGCACGCTGTACAGCCGCGCACGTCCCGCCTCGCCGACACATCATACAGGTCTCCTGATGTGCGTGCTATACGACCGATGTGGCGCAACGGGTGAAGGTTGCGGGTTCGATTCCTGCCTTGGGACAATTTTTTGTACGATCTGCAAATATTTGTTCCGGGTGGTATTGTATTAATTATATCAGTCACCTCGCTTGTTAGAGCTTGCGTTATGGGTAAGTACCCATAAGTACTTACCCATAACGCAAGCTCTGCTTGGCTTAGGGGGTAGATGATGCTGTGTAGATTGTCCAGCATTATTTATTCATAGCACGCTGTAGGTAGATCATGCGGATCAACTACAGGTCTGTATTTGTGACTGCATCGCCATTGTTTTCGATCGTCTGTTGTTTTTAAGGCGGTGGTGGGTTTTAAAACTACTGATGATTTATCAGGGCTGTCGACTGTACGAGCGTTGGTCAGTAGGCCTAGCACAGGGATTGTTTTTAGGGTAGAATAGAATCGTCATACATTGCGTAAATTATTGAAGTTGAAGGAATTAATTTTAAATAAATTAAGCATTCGATGATAAAGTGACGCAATTTTACTCTATTATACCATAAACAACAGTCCCCGTGCTTGCTATACTGTGGTTATTTTCTTCGTTATCAGCTGTTTAGCAGTTGCTGAAAAGAATTGAAAATTAATGATACGTTCTTTACCCTTTTTTCTTCAATATATCTCATGAGGTTCATAATGTTACAGGAAATCCTGAACGAAACCGACGTACCGGAGAAGGACCTAATTCGCGCACTGCAGTCGCTGGCGATGGGAAAAGCGACACAGCGCGTTCTCATCAAGCATCCCAAGACCAAGGAGATCGAGCCTTCCAATCAGTTCTACGTTAACGACTCATTCACGTCTAAGTTACATAGGTACGTACGTATTATATCTGTATTGGCTATTGCATTGCGATTTGCATAATAAATCTTTTTGACCGACCGTTTCTGTGTTCGGCTGTATTATGTATGTTCGTCGATTTTTCGTCAACTGTGGACAACTTTTAATGATTATTTTGCTATTGTATAAAACAAAGAATCATGCCGAGATGGTCCCATAAAAGTTTTACCCCGAGGGATCTGTATTTGTCGTGAAAAACTTAAAAAACATACATAACATACAACGTCTTTATTATGGAATTATAAGTCCGATTTAGTTTTTTTTAATAACATCAAATTATTACCCCCTAAATCAGTTCTCGTAAGATATAAATAAAATTTAAACTTTTCCATAGAAACATCGCGTGCGAGGCCGCGGGTAGAAAATAGTTAATAATGCCTTAACTATCAAAGGCATGTTCTGGCCCAAAATGATTATTTTTTCAATAAATCGTCGTTTCGTGCAGAGTAAAGATCCAGACAGTAGCAGCTAAAGGAGAGTCGGAACCGGAGCGGCGCGAGACACGCAACAAGGTGGACGAGGACCGCAAACACGAGATCGAAGCGGCTATCGTGCGCATCATGAAGGCACGCAAGAAAATGGCGGTAAGAATACACTAGCTACCCATTATCCATCCATACTAATATTATAAATACGTAAGTATATATAAGATTAGCCTGTCTGTCTATCGTGTATCTGTATAGCTAACGGCTGAACGGATCTATATGAAATTTCACAGGGAGTTAGACGGTATTCCAGAGCCGGATATAGGCTATTTTTTATCCCAGTCAAGTGCGTGCAAAGCCGCTGGCAGAAGCTAGTTAACCTAAGTGACTGGCTACTGCAAGCGGCCTTGTTTACGTGGTTTGTGGTGTGTATAGAACTCTGGGAGGACCAATAAGTGATATAATTTCGAATCGGTATGATCAGCTTATTAGTTGACCTACGATTTGACAACTATTTTACCATAGACTATGTATTAATAAACGTTTGTGGAAATTGGGAGATAGCCTCGACCGAAATGACGATATGATTTTCACGTGACACATGACTTTTAAAGCGGTAAATTATGAAGTGTTGAGAAAGGAATGGTAGGTGTATGGCCTACAGTGGGTGGGACAGCGATTACTTTTTTAAATCGGACCATTGGTTAGAAAAGAAAGCTTAAAAACTTGCTACATTTTTGTTTCAGCACACACTGCTAGTAGCGGAAGTAACAGAACAACTGCGCGCCCGTTTCCTCCCCTCTCCCGTCGTGATCAAGAAGCGCATAGAGGGACTTATCGAACGCGAGTACCTGGCTCGCACGCCCGACGACCGCAAAGTCTACACTTATGTCGCATAGGTTCGTACTGAGTATCGCGACGTTCGTATAGGTTCGTACACTATGACCCCCTGCAAAGTTTACATTTACGTCGCATAGGGTCGTACTGAGTATAGCGACGTTTAGGTTCGTATATTTCGACGTCGCATAGGTTCGTAAATGCCCAAGGACTGTCAAGTCTAAACTTACGTCGCATGGGAGTATAACGATCTTACTAAATAACGAAACGTGTTTTATGTTCGATACGTCGCATAATTTCGTACTAAAGTATCGCGGTGTCTTAGTATGGATACGTACACTGTTATGATGTCCGCAATGTCTCCTATAGGTTATAATTATGCGACATACGTCGCATACAGGTTCTTACTAAGTATCGCGACGTTAAATTCCTAAACTCCGTCGTTGCATCAATTCGTAGACAAATGTATACTTTGACGTCGTAAAGGTCGCACTAATTCCCCGTCGTATAAGTTACCGATTTCCATGACATCTTGTAGTTTCGTACAAAGCGTGACGTCGCGTTTGAAATTAGGTTCATCCTAATTTCAAACGACGTTGTATTGTTCGTATCCTGTCACCAAGAGGAGGGTCGAACCGACCCATTGGAGCGGCCCATCGTCCTATGGCGAAGCTACTACATATATTATACAACATGATTTACATGGTGCATGTTCACGGTTTTATTCGCTCACGTTGTTTGTCGTTAAAAACATTGTCATGAATTTGCCACAAGGTCATTCACATACAAACTTGTATACATAGTATGTTTGGATCAAAACGTTAACTGAAGTTGAAAGTCAGCTCATTTCGTAAATTGTAGTTGATTTGTGAGAAAACTTTAAATCGCTATAACCGCTCCTTGATTTGTTGAGAGGCGCATAAATCAACATAAGGCGGAGCTTTACTAATAGACCAGGGCTGAATCCTTTAAAAATGGTAAAAATTTCAAAATTAATAATAGTAGTATTAGTACGGTTCTCGATTTCCGGTTTTTTCCGATTTTTCGTTATATTCTCTCTAGAATTTAATTTTCGTTATATTCTCTCTAGAATATAACGGCATCCTATTATTATTGTTTTTTTGCTTCAAAAATTGTCGACCCTGGTCTATAACTAAAGTTATGATGATACTTTTATATAAGGCAACAATTATGTCTCTCTGGCCACAGTTCTGCATCTCGAAAGTTTATGGTTATTTTTTTGATATAACAAGTATAATTTTTTTTTAAATCGAATGGTCGCTCCATTCAAACCATTTCAAACCTAGCATTGTCAGAAAACTAATGACTGGCTAATACTCGTGTAATTTAAATTATGTTATTACCTTTTAGGAGTCTCCAGAAAACTTTCTAAATCGATTTTAAAACGTATTTGCTTGGTTTGAGACTAGCAATATCTTACAAAAGTTCACTTTTGTACTTTTAGTGTATAGATATGATTGAGTATCCCAATTCCTATAAAATATTTTAAAAATACCCCTTTCGACATATGTATTTTATTAAGAGCATTATTGTCACGTTTGAAAATAATAAAATTGTCATGTTCTCATCTTCACTCACAGTTTCATAAAGAAGTGTTTAAAAATATCAATAAAAAGTTATGTTATGAATACAGATGTGAGAATGAGATCATTATCAAGTTGAAACAAATTCATTGTTTAACGTGTAAAAATATTGTAAATATCATAGCAAATCTAGTTCGTGCCGTGCGTATTGTTCTACGATAGTTCTGTTGTCTTGTCTTGAAAACAGATGTATTAAAATTATATTCTTTAATATGATCTTTTATTCTCTTCGAGACTCATCTTATAAATTATATTAAAGTGTAGTTCAACTAAAGTCTAAAGTGGGTTTCATTTGCAGGCCGTCAGAGTCCAGATCGTAAGGCCTTGAAGGGGATGCCAAGTTAGAAGTAATAGAAGTAACAAAAGTATTTAAATTATTTCAAGATACTAATAAAATTATTAGTTATATAAACAGTTATTTTATTTGAAGGCTAGAATTGCGATACATAAATACAGTATCAAACAAAACACATTTGAACTAACCACTTGAGATTCATTCGATGGAAACGGAAGAAAGAAATCATTAGGCAAATGAAAATTCAAATTAGGACCTGAGGCATGTTCAATTACGTTAGGTCTGGTTACATCAACAAAACTAACATCAATAGTTACGACGCCAGACGGCTCATCAAGACTAAAACTGGCATTTCTCAAAGTTTGATCTAACTTGATATCTAAAATTCTGTTATTGCCATCTATCTCCATGAAAGTGAACATAAATGAGTATCTGGCGATTATATTATAGCAATGGAGCTTAGCTTGTTTCTTATTCAGCTCGCCATACAGGAATACCATGTCTGTGGCGTTTGGCTCCATGATAATCCAATCCTTATCTTTGAGGTCTTGTGGGTCTCCTATCGGCGATACAGCAAATTTCTTCAACATTAACAGCTTATTGATGTTATTTTGAATAGTCTTGCATTGTTCAGTGCTGTCAGACTGTTTTGATAGGTTTTGGGTATATCTGCATTTCATTCTCCTGTTATTTCCAAATAAAACCATGTTATTTGTTAAGTGTGATGCAACACAAACTCCGTTTTTATGTTCAGGCAGGAAGACATGATGGTTAGTCTTTAACCAAGATGATTTATTGTAAAAGGCATCTGTATAGTTACTTTCTGCGTATGAAATGATTACTGGCATGTTCTCAATGTACCCTGGATTCCCACTCAGCCTTAGGACTCTATCTATAGAATCATTGCTCAATATAAAATTTACGGTAATTTCTTGTGGTAGGAAATGTATTTTGACAGGAACATTCTGGACATGAAGCTTTAATGTTGCATTAGTGATCTTAGAATCGTAGTAATTGAAGATATATTCCAGCTTCAGGGCAATGTAAGTGCAGATACTTTCAGTGCAAACTGGTTCGTGCAAGCTCTTGTTGTAATTTGTACAAATAAGGTCTTCGCATATGAGGAGTGTCCAATTCACACAGTGAAGATTAGAACAGTTCTGTAAAAGAAAAGCATCAAATGATAACAGTCGGAGAAACTAATCTAATTGTATTCTGGTCTGAATGAAATAGCAGCGTCCAGACTATGCGAGCACCTTCGCGAGGCAGCCTGAAACTTTTAGCTTGGCGTTGCCTCGTGCGGTATTCTCCCAGTTTAGACAGCCATTAGCAAAAATAATTCTGCTCACCAAAATAGAAGTATTCGTAGACAGGGACGTAGCGCTTACAACGCTGGCCCCCTCAGTACTCTTCATAATTTGAAACATTTCTAGATCACCAATTTTGACCTGGCAATTAATAGTCTGGTCTTTTAAAAATTGAATGGTTTTTCTTCCCGCACAATAGTTATTCATTATTGGTGATGGTAGATCTGTAACAAGCACCTATTTATGAACTTTTTAAAAATCAGGGTAATTTAAATAAAAGAGAAACTGTTTTCTTAGGTACCAATATAATAAATAGACCCATTTTTAAACAGCCATATGGGATCACCAGAGCGGTACATTTCGTTTGTAAACTCGTAGTGCATGTCAGGCTTTTGGAATCCTTTCCAGGTAAAGAAGTTTTTGCTTGTTACTGGAAAAATCTGAAAATAATACAATCTTGCAATCAACTTCAACTCTTTAAAACATTTTAAGAGGGCAAATTAGGGATAAAGGTTTTCAGGGAAGGCCTTGCTATAATTAAGGGGATAAAATGAGCTGAGAAAGGATAAATTTGCTTACAGGTTTCTTTGGTTCAGCTTGTTTATCAGGGAGATTAACTTTGACAATACAGAACCAATCATTCATCATAGTGCTTAGAGGAGTCTCATGACCAAAATAAAATAAATGGTCATGGCAGACATCATTATAATGAACAACTTCTGTTTTATCCTTGGCACAACTACTGAACATCCGTATCTCATCTTCAGTACAATCTATGTCACAGCAGCAGTTGACATCGCAAGCTTCATACTGAAAACCGAAGAAATTAAAATAACACTAATATTATAAATGTAACTATGGATGGATGATATTGGTTACTTCTTCACGCCAAAACTACTGAACGGACCGCGCTGAAATTTTGCGTACAGGAAGTTCTAGGCCTGGAATAAAATACTTTTTATCCTTTAAATCAGTTCCCATGGAATAAAACGTTTCCAATGGTTTCACATAAACAACGCGTGTGAGGTCACGAGCAAAAAGTAGTTAATTTTATAGTGTACTTACCAAAAAGTTACATTTGCAATTTCTATTAATCAACTTTTTCTTGGGCATAATTGGTTTAGTTTTGGTTTTGTTAGTCTTAGCAAAAAAATTTATATCAGTAACATTTTCAAATTCAGTGCTAGTGTAAACTTCTTCAGTGGTAAAAGATGCATCACCATCTGTGACCAATGAGCTGTCATCATAAAGGACTTCAAGTGCTGCTGTTGTTGATTCTGTTGTTGACAACAGATCAGGGAGCGATGTATTGTCAATAAGCTTTGCATTTTTCCCTGCTTTGTCAATTTGTGTCTGGTAATAAAGTGCATGAGGCTTATAGCTGATATCTTTTAACACATCTCTTAGGTGTCTCTTTTTACTTGTACCATTTAAACCGTAAATTAATTTTTCATCTTGTTGCATCAAAGTCTGAATGAAGTCCATAACACTGAACTGAATCAATATTGAGAGCAGGGTAAAACCCAAATAAGTAACTATTCTCATTTTTACTTATATTCTACTCCAAACTGGCTTAAATTTCTTAGAATAATATCAATTTGTATTTTTATAATACCCTTGGACTGGGTGTTTAGCTTGTATCTGCAAAATATCAAATCATTTTAATATAATATTACTGTTGAAAGTATCAAATTCTAATAATTAATAGGTAACAAACAATCACTAACCTATCAGCTCCTAAATTAATAGTATCACTCTGCATCAATTGGTGAGATCCACCAAGGAAGAACTGCCGTAATCTACCAGTCAGTGAGGTGGGAGTCGGAGACCAACAAGGCACTTGTACGGAGTGAGCTCCTGGGACAGAAGGCAAGCTGCAAACTCCATAGCCAACCACCCAAGAGCGCCCAAATGCATCAAGGCAAAATACCTGGAATATTAATTTTGGCCAACCTGTAAGTAATCAATAACATTACTTTCGTAAGTTGGACTGGCTAAGAATCAAAAGCAGACTGCAGTTATTGCATAACACACCACCTCACCTTGAATGCCCCTGGTTACGAAATGCACATCAAGGGGTTGTGACCATAATATTGATTTAGTATAGTCAGGTTTCCCAGCAACAGTTTGGCCTTCAGGGCAGCCTGACACCACCGTCCAATTGGAGCCTACAAGTTAAAGACATAGTAGGCCAGTCATAGCTGCTCTGTTTAGCTTCGGGCTAACTAGATGATACTGTGTGAATTGTCCCGCACTATTTATTATTTTATTTGTTCAACTCGCTAGCCTGGACCAAGGGTAAATAATTAATAGAATAAGAAAATAGGAAGGTACGCACCGTGTTGGAAAGAGTATCGACAAAACAAACACAAATTTTCCGGGAAACTTGATGCGCCTTGTATTTGTCCTAGTATGTGCAGCTCTGCCATGGAGCATTCGACTTGATTCGACTGAATTCTATACTATCGTGATGTGAAAAGTAGGCAGAAGGCGAATCTTTGATCAGTACAGAGAACCATTTTGAGAATTATTTGTCAAAATTCCATCCATGAAAATCTATTCCACCATTTGTTTACATTATCGTTGCCATAGCAACGGCTTTAAAGACGCCGATTTTTGACATGACAGTAGTGTCAATGTCAGATTACTACAAATCTAGTATGCCATGGACGAAAGAAATAATAAATCTACCATTGAGCTGGCAACCCAGTCATCATCTTTCGGCATATTCGTAACCCGACTGCTCTCCAATTTTGCTAATAGTGTACTACTGACTACACTTGATATTGCAAACATTGCAAGGTGGCAGGACCGTACGTATCCTGGCACCTCTGGCGATGTTCGCAACATCATCGTTTGCCCATATCGCCTGGACGATTCTGTATGGTAGATGT
Source organism: Eupithecia exiguata (assembly GCA_947086465.1). NCBI lineage: Eukaryota > Metazoa > Arthropoda > Insecta > Lepidoptera > Geometridae > Eupithecia > Eupithecia exiguata. Next base: position 7,665,558 of record OX352229.1, read on the forward strand.
TATTCAGTTAGCGCCATACTTTATTATATCTTGCACGTGCAGGGATACCCTGCTCCAATTTAGTTCTGTGTTGCGATTCAAGTCAATGGTAACCCAGGTAGCCCAGTACTACATTTAAAAATCTCAGAGAGATACCCCTATTTTTCATTATCATTATCAGGTTCTTTCCTTTCTTAAATTTTTGCTGGACAATTGACGCACCATTATCTAGACCCCAAGCTAAGCAGAGCTTGTAATATGGGTACCTACTAGATCATTGTTATACATAATATTTATTTTTATTACAGATAGATATTTTTTATTATTTAAAGAAAATATCCAGAACACCCGGAACAAATATTTGCAGATCGTACAAACATTTGCCCCAAGGCAGGAATCGAAACCTGCTTCCTTCGCCCGCCACGCCACATCGGTCGTCGTTTCCATACTTTACTTTCAGTAGGTAGTAGAATCATTTGAAAAATTAAATACAGAAAATCTAAATTTATTCCTTAAAAGTACATACATAGTTACAAGTAAAAACAAACATTTTTAGTCACAGTCATTCGTAAATCACAATCATTGGTCAATTATTCGAATTGTATTCCGTATAGCTTGCATATTAAAATAGCATAAAAATTGCAAACAAAAACTTAAAAAATAATGCCTTTGGCGACATTTGTATGTACTAGGGTTTACTACAAATATGGCTGCCAACCCTGATAAGTGTTATCACGATCATAGGAAAATTACTTAACTAAATTATTAATTGTCAATTAACAACCATTACGTAACTTAGTACTTACAAACTATTAATTAACACTTTCACAGGCTCCAACAATTGCGTCGCGCGTCATCGACACGTGTTAAACAAAAACTTTACTTCGAATTCTGCTAACCAATCGCTTTACTATGTCAATGGTACCATCACAAAATCGTCCATAGATTAAGGAAACTCAAGATAGTGCATGGAGAGATTGATAGAAAGGTTTCAACTTTGATTAAGTAGTCACCGAGAGTCTTGCAGTGTGACCGATCCCAAACATTTTCATACGTTTGTTTTCTCATCTTCACTAGTGCTGCCAAAGCCTCTGAATTGTTGGTTTCTCTACAAATATGGCTGCCACCCCGGGAATAGCCGACAGAGATTACTGTTATCCGTAGCGCATTGTAACAAACGCGCGACTTGACCGGGCACCGCCACACCGCCCGCCAAACCGCCTTCTGTGCCGCCCAACTTACTGCTCACAGCTAACAGCGCTCGCTCGGCGAGACAGCTGTTTGAACCGGTTGTACCTGAAATAAGAAAAAAATATGTAGGAAACAACAAGGATTTTTTTCCCTTCAAGGATTTTTTTTGAGTGCACCTTGTGTGATCCGTGAGGGTTCACGGATCGGATCCTCCCCTGATACTTTAAAATCACGCTCTTGTCCGCGGCGATCGGGCCTCTCGGCGCTCGACGGCTGGGACATGGAGGACCGATGAGACTACTTGATCCCTCCAGGATTAAAGTGCGGCCTTTATTAACCCCAGACAGAATGAGAGGGGTGTTTTAAAGTTTATCGTGTGTATCTGTGTGTCAGTAGTAGAGTAGTTCCTAACGTGTAACTGATTTGAGTTTGATTGCTTTGTTTGAAAGGTTCAAGCTACTTTGTTGAGTGTTATTATTATTAGCTATGTTTGATGAAAAACAGTGCATACATTCTAACGTTATATGATTCACAATGCTCACATACGGATAAACCAAAATTTTTCTTAGAAAGTGACTTCATAGTGTTCTTAGGGGGTTCTTAGCTATGTTTGATGTAGCCGTTTATATTTTATGATGGTTCAATTCAAAGTCAAGGAGAGATCGAGGGTTTTTTAAATATTTGAAGGCGGCAAAATCACAAAATGTCACAAGGGGGAGAGGGTGTAGTGAGATGGTGGAGTTAAATTTGCAAAATTTAAGTAGATTATACCTGTGTACCTGTACCTATACTTAGATTTTTTGATACTTAGTTGTATCTCCCAAAACAATACACGTGATTTTGGGTAGGAGGGTAGTCTAAAACCTCACCACGTATCACCATGGGAGAGGAGGGTTACAAAGCTTGCTAAAAACATTACATAATTAATAAACGGCCCTTAGTAATTACCATGCACACTGGTATTTCTGTTAGGAGCATCTTGCTGGCCGGTGGTGACCGTCCAAGAATACAGAGGATCGCAAAGCAGAACCTCTAATATCGTTAGCAACGTTTCAGAGTTGTCTCTTAGAAGCTGCATCGTCTTTTCACAGCATCTGAAATGAACACACGTAATGAGTTGTGTTTCTATGTAGCTAGGTGGCGCTGTGACATATAATGTATTCTCCAATACAAAGATCTGTAGATATGTAGGTTGTAACGAATATATTTGTTCAGCTTGATGTTGATCCCTCTTGTCAATCAATTTTTTTTTGATAGGATACCGGGAAACTATCTGCTTCAAAGATAGTATTTAAGATCTCTACCTTGCCGTAATACAGTATTGTTACTATCACGGAAAGAACAAGCCATGCAACAGCAACACCGGAAGCCTCGAGGTAATACGTCTTGTTGCCCAAATATATGTATAAGTACAAGTATAGTATTATTATATCTGTGGTATAGGTATACCTTCATAACAGTGTCTGTAGATATATATAAAGTAAATTTATTTGCGTAGCACATCTTTCCGAAACTACAGCGGTGCAGCGGCACCGCAGTAGTTTCGCATGTAACTTGTGGTAGTTGATTATTCATATCCGTTGCGCAGAGGAACTAGCTTTGTAGTTCTGCTGCTGTGATTACGCAGCGGAGATATGCTACTCAACAAAAACCTATAATTGTTGGGTAGCTTTAAGGACCTAAGGCTATCTTGTAAATTTTGAATAAGACATTCGTATTCTTAGATGGTTGAGGTTAGATAGTTTACCTTCTAAACATTCCTTCAACACCGCTCGACCCGAATCCGGCAATCATATCTTGTGTTAAACGAAAAGGTACTGTCTCTGGCGTGTGTAGGGTTTTTCCTTGATCAAATGCAATACCTGAAAAGACCATACAAGACGTGAATAAAAAATCTTTCTAAATAATACATCACGTTAATATTATAAACAAGTTTCTGCAAGTGGCTTCTCACGTTGAAACGTTTAAAGGAACATCCCCATAGGATCCGGGATAAAAATTAGCCTAAGTTTTATTCCAGGGATAGTAGAAGAAGTAGTAGTAGTAAGAAGTAACAAACATTCATTCATCCATAAAAACTTTGGCATTTACAATATTAGTGTAATTAATCTCACTAATATTATAAATGTAAAAGTTTGGGTGGGTGGATGTTTGTTACCCAATCACGCCAGAACGGCTGAACGGATCTGGATGAAATTTGGCACAGAGATAGATTATAGTCTGTGGGCTACTTTTTATTCTGGAATTCCCACGGGAACGGGAAAATACTGGACAATTTATACAGCAATGGATGTTTGTTACTTCTTCATTCCAAAACTACTGAATGGATCAGATTGAAATAGCAAAGGTGTTGTTATAGACCCGAATATCACTTTATCGTTTAATTTTATCACCGAAAACGTAGTAGGCACAGTTTTTACCAAAATCGATGTGTATAACTTCTGCGGTTCTCTTGTCAATCAAAATGTTCTGAACATGTCTGTCACCCAGTCCCATTATGTATCCGACCATTGATGTTGTTGCGACACTGAAAAACAAATACATACATAGATATAAATGAAAGCGCCGAAGTCGTCGATTTCGAGCAAATGTACATAAGGTTGCTTTTAACATGAGTTCTAAGGGAAGGGTAAACTTTCTTAGGAAGCTGCGGCTTAGTCACAAATTATTTGTACTTAATTACAAATAATTGGTTCCTCTAAGCCAGTTTCTTAGTTGTGTAGTTTTCTTGCGATAAACAATAATTAGATTTTACGTTTACGCCTTTTATGAAAGGTGCTCTGTATCGCTCCTATGAACACGAAATCAAATTTCTTCGATTCGCACAAATGCCTGTAATGTGCCCTCTTAAAAAAACTACATCTTAATTTTACCTTTTGGTGTAAGCCAACCGCCTCTCGTACCACGTAACGGGATCCAGATAATGTTCCGTGAAGAAAAAGTGAAACACTGGGCGGAATTCCTTGAGTATTCTGTTGAAGACTAGCAGCTTCTCCTTGGTGCTCTTTCTAGCTTCGTGGTATTCCGTCAGCTTTTTGCGAGCGACGCTGCAGGATATATCCTAGAAATAATAATCATAAATAAATAATGCTGAACAATTCACACCGCCTTATCTAGCCCCAAACAAAGTAGAGCTTGTGTTATGGGTATGAAATTTTGTAGGTGTTAATATTATTCATTTAAATTAAATAAACCAGGACTAAAATGATATAAAAGAAAATATGCTGTTTTTGTTTTCTTATAAATTGAGTCTATGACAAGACTTTTCTCTACCTCTAACAATTTGGGATTTGGTTATTAACACCCATCTTAAAAAGCCACCCTTATTATAGTAAGAAGCCCGATTAATAATACAGATATTGTATGGATATGTTAGATTTCAAAGTATATGATGTACTTCTGTGTACATATACTTTGAACGTATTACACGTGTGCCTTTTGACTGTCAAGTTAGAATTGGCTCAAGAATACTTCTTATACACTTCTTAGTCACTCATCTACACTAACATTAAAAAGAGGTAAATTTTCTAGTATGTGATGTATACATATAGTAATATTTAACACTTCTGATCCATCCCTAAAACAAGATCCATCAAGTGCGAGTGTAACTCGCGCTTCGAGGGTTTCGAACATTTGTCAATTATACAAATAAAGCGACTTTACTATTTAATAAATATCAAAAAACAAAAGGTACTTTCAGATGATTTTTCGTCTTTTTTCAACATATTTCTAAAAGTAGTTATGACATCTACAGAAATTTCAAAAACTGTTTTGAAATGTACAAACCATTACCTTTCATTTGATACTGATTCAACACTCGGGAAGGTAGAATTTTTCGAAATGGGGCTTTCGAAAGAGCCCTTTCGAAAAATTTATATATTTTTTGTTAAATACTTATATCTACCCGTGCGAAGCCGGGGCGGGCCGCTAGTCTGCTATAGAGGCTAGCCTCTAATAACCTACCTGTGGTCGGTACCGCGCGTGCGCACCGTCGTTGCCAACACCAAGACCGGTCAAGTACGCACCCATCGGTATCGTACCTTCGCACCATTCTAACACACCGGATTGTTTCGACATTGGTACCACCTACATAAAAAAAATATGTTACACAAAATAATTATAAAAAATTGCTGGTTATTTTAGTGTATTAGCGGTTACTATTGCAACTTTAGTTAGAGCGACATAATAGCAATGTGATTACGCTCTTAAAATAAATATTAAAAAAAAAAAAACAGATAACCGCGAATTTCTAGTGAAAGCGGCGGGCACAACCTGTGTTATGTATGCCCTTGAAATAAAAAAGCTACAAATAACGATAATATATGACCTAAAACTCAAGTAGTTGAGCAAGGCAAGCCCGCATCACGGCACCGATTAGCAACTCACAAACCTTGTAAGTCCGTATGAGAAGTTTGTTTCGACTGGTAACAGGGTTTTTCTCAAGCAACGTGTTTACGATGGCGAACACTTGCTGCATTACAGCGTCTTGTCTCATGTCGTCTTCTCCCTAGAAATAAGTACACGGACGTATATAAAGCGTTAATACCTAGTACGGAAAATTGACAAGTTTTTTTTTGTGTTGTATTCTTCGATCAAAAATTTCCGGCTTTGCCGGCCCCCCTTAGATTCACAATGCGCACCCCAAAACCTTCAATAGCAAAAGAGAAACATTTTGACATGTTAGGGAAGCTTTTCAACTAGTGTCATTTTAGCGTTCAGACAAAAAGCATGGGTACAAAAAATGCAAGAATCACTCGTCCAAAGTGCTGAAAAAGGATGGAATTTCTTATTTTCAGTAAGTTTATATATATTTTTTACCCGTATATTGAGATGTGAGTCATATACTTGTGAAATCAGCATAAAATATTGTTGTTTGGTTTGCCTATGTTAAAATATTAATTTTGTTCTAAATTGATAAATGGAGAGGCTATTTCTTCTAAATTTTTTTTTTCATTTATAGTATGTATTAATATATTTTTCATAAAAATAAGTTTAATATTACTAGTTGATGATTTTTAAAATAACTAGTTGGCCTGCCCTAAAATTTCATTTGCGTAGACTTTCTAATAAAAGAAAGACTAGGTTCTTACCTACCTACCAGAAGTATGAATTTATAAAACGTTTATTTTTTGTCCCGAAAAAAAACTCGTGCAAAGCCGCAGACAGGAACCGGTTCTTTTTAATCTAGAGTGCCTGCCTGAAATTGTATTGTAAGTTTAAATTATTGTATGTCTGAAATGACCCTTTTGTATAAATACCTACTGTTGAGACACCAATTTATAGTTTCATCAATAAATGATTCGTTATCTTTACCTGAATTCTGTTAATTAATCCTTATAGAAAATAAACTGAGTAGGTACCTAGGTATATAATTCTCAGGTAGGTACCTACCTACTTACAAAATAAAATAAATGAATTCGACTCCACCAATCTCTTGTTCCGTATGGAAAAAACTTGTCAGGCTCTGCGCAAACTGTCTGCGTCAAAACAAAACGAAGACAATTTTGAGTGACATTTATGTAAAGCTCTGGGTATCTACGGGGGAGGCCGCGAACTACTTATTTTTGATCGAAGGTTGTATTGGATCTTTCTGTCATATCATAGGCATACTCAAATGACATCCTCGTGAGGAATTTAAGGTTAAGCAGGGACACTCACGGGTATTATGCATATGCAGACGCGAAAGAGATAGGTACAGCTTCGTATAGCTCTTTAATTGTTTGAAATAAAAACTTTCAATGATTAATCGACACGACTGTCCAGAAGGTCACCCACCAATGTGTCCTTAGAATTGCGTTCTGAGTATCTTTGTCACGTAATTCGCCAGAGGATAAGAATAATGACAGTTATTAAATTGTTACGGTATTTGGTCGATACCACAGTAGTAATCTGGAATTCTAGATAGTACAGCCGGATGAATTGTTTTAATAGGCTAATTGATATTAATTTATTAATAGGCTAGTTTCATAAGAAAAAACTAAGTAGTCCATCGAAGATACGGCAAGTTAAAGTTCCGCGTGACGTCATGCCGTGCGACACTTTTTTGCAGGGCGTGACGTCACGAGCCCCCACTCCCAAACTTAGAAGCTCTTAATCTTTGCAATTTTTAGTTTAGATTGACAAAAGAAAAAATGCCTTTCCAATAATCTTCTGATAATTTAACTGACGGACTAAATAGAATACTTTTTTTTACCCAGGAGACTACCCTATTGAGGTCATCTTTAGGGATGCCTATGTCCAACAGTGGACACCGATGAAGTACTGAAAGTCATATGAATTTACCTTTATAAGCAAAATTCTCTTGTGTCCAGTAGAATCTTTGCATGCCACTTTCTTTGGACAGTTGATACCGCCCACCAGCTCAAAATAGTTCTCAAAAGAAATCAGGGCTGAAAAACAAATAATTTATTAAAGTTTGCTTGGCAAAAATGGACTCATAACTTTAAGATACGACTCTCTCTAGTTAGGTGATGGGAGTTATTCTGGGTACAGTAAGAGATATTTACTTACTTGAAAATTGGCTGTATTTGCAATCTTGCCGAACCGGTATGGTGACGGTAGGTATCGGTATGGCATACAAATTTTTCAGCTTTGTTAACAGTTCCGCTGTCGGTATATCTTGCCGGTTATCCTTCTTTTTCGGTTTGTAGTTTGCGAAGCTTATCGTTGCTGGAAAATACAATAAACTATTAAATATAAAAATATAGTTATTAAATGAAAGTTTGGATGTGTACGGTCCGTACACCACGTATTGTAACCAAGCTGGATATATCAGAAAAACCAAGAGATAAATTTTAACTGATATATTTAAAGATAACTGTAGTTACTAATGAGATGATAGTGAGACGCGTGAGTCGATTGACAGGTACAGTATAGATTGGGCTTAAATTTTGCATAGTTGTACGAATTGACTTTGAATAACTTTTGGGCTGAAGGAACATATTTCAGAGAATGACTAGTGAAAAAACACAAGTCTTGGGTGCGTTGCTTTCTGCTGACGGGGAGCAAAGCGGAACCTTCATTTCACATTGGTATCTCGCCAACTCTGGTTCCTGCTTAAATTTTATTCTGACGTCATCGTCACTTCTAATTTTTCTATGGGATATGGTACACCGCCTCTAGTGTGCGGACATGAAACTACGCAATGAGACACCACGATTACGGTTCGATACTATCGTGAAACTGAACCCAGCGCTCATATGCCCATGTTATAATAGCTTGCTCAGTCATAGATCTATGGTGAAAATCGTTACTCAACCATAGTTTGATGACTAAGCTAGCTTTGATAATACGGGCCTTAGACGACCAGTGTACTTTTGTACAGATAGTTTTACGGGCTTTTATGAATGTTATGAAGATAAAACTTACCATCACAAATCTTCTCCATCTGCTCTATAACAGTCTTCAACTCCGGATTCTTAGCCAGTTCATTGACTAATGCCTCTGCGGCGATCGTCCTCGGCTCTTGAGAGCGGGACCTAGGCGTAGAGCCGCCGACTGCGCTTGCATTTAGTATCACCCGGTCTTTATCAGAGTTCTTCAGGGCAAATATTATGGGGAGAGTGTGATGTGGGTGATCGGTGGCACATCTTGCTGTGATACAAATAAATAAAATTTTGATATTTTATATGTTGTAAGATTGATATGTATATAATAGTGTGGTTCTAGTTTTAGGACGTACCTACGTCCTAAAACTAGAACCACACTATTGTGGTGAGGTATCTTGTGGCGCGTCAGAACGCATGTTACTTGGGAAGGTTTCTTTTAGGTATATATTTATTTTATTATTTATTTAGTAAACTTTAAAAAATATTTGTGTGATCGACAATAAGAGAAGGATTCGTTATTGTCGATCTGCCGGAATAGAGGGTGCACCTGTGTTGCCGCACACACTTGTGCATTATTATAACATGTACTGTGCACCCTCTAGTCTCCGTTGAGACTGGCCGCCGTGACTGAAGATTCGGTTAGGAAGACATCATCACCATTATACATTTCTGTGTGTGGTATTTGTGTCGCTGTAGCAATGTGCCTCTAATCTAACTAAATAAAATGTATAACACCGATATGCTTCTGACGCGCCAAACACAGCAGGTTCTAGCTTTACCAGTGACATAGTGCAAAATGTGTGTTATTTTATGTAGATATACAGCAACGAAGATGGTATAAAATTCTCGATAAATTCAATGTATAAGTATCTTGATACTATTAAAAGGAAATTAGCAAAGGAGAGGAACGAAACACCAGAACCAAATAAATAGCCTTACTCAATATCTTCCTCAAGTTCTCAGCAAACGGCGTATCTTCGTTACTAAGCCTCGGCGCCAACTGAGGTATCACTGTGATGAACTTTCTCGAAGGTATCGCGTGTAGCAGGTCTTCAAACCTGCATTGCTCGGATTCATCGAACTCTAATGTGGGATTCTCCAGCCATAGCGATATCACTCTGAATATCGAGAGGTTATTCTCTTCGCATTGCTTGAGGGAAAGTAGGTAATACCTGGGAATAAACACATTACTAAAACGACGTCGTAATGACGTAGGAATAGGAACCCTTAAATAAGAGTCCGTTGAGTGTTCGACCGACGGTCAAGGCTGGTGTCGCATCGGTCGAGAGTAGCTATATCAGAGATAATATCAAAGACAACATAGAAACGGATACAGTGCAGCGCTGGTGAATTGCTACGCGCGTACGGTACGCGCTGACCGTCTGTCGAGCACTAGATGGCCCCTGTACGCATAACAGGTTGTGTGCCGATTCAAAGCGACCTCTCGATCGTCTCTAGTACAAAATTGACATTTGTTGAGGTGTAACAAAACAACATGATACCCGTAATATTAGTTCCTTATACGGTCACGCCGCTCACGCAAACGCTCAGCGCCAAAATGACGAAAATCAAATAGCCTCAATCTATCGTCGCCAATATGACCTCCAGCAGCGTACTTGATTGGAGCTCAGTCGCTAGACCATGCTCAAGTATAGGATATTACAATTCATTAATTTTCAACCATAGTAAAACACTAAGGTCAGTCAGAAATTGGCACAACAGGACAAAATAAACGACAACCTACTTCATAGCTAAACGTAGGAAATTCTCCTTTTCAGATCTAGTTCTCGCGATCTCCACTTCGTCGAGAGCTTTGAAGCGGTCGTTTGTAAAGTATGCTTTCTTCTCTTCCCTGAAAGAAAGAAAAATGTGAGAGAAATCTCGCTAATTAACTCATACATAAAACCATTCATAATATGCTATTAAGCAATTTGGGGCTAGAAATGCTGCGTGGATTGTCCAGTATTGTAATGATATATAGGTTGACGATCTCCACCCCCACTTTCTTTGAACATGACATGTATTAATAAGACATTTGTATAATATGGTGTACAGGGTACCACGTAACTAAGCCTATGTGTACTAAGCCTAAAGCAAGGGGGTGGATCCTGCGAGAGGATGAACTTGTGTTTTTTTTTAAATTACGTAGGTATAATATTTGATATTTATAAAATAAAATGATTGGTTTCTTCCTATACGTGTTCTTTTACACACACTCTCGGAATATTTAACATTGTAAAGAATTTCACAAAATTTTAGTTACCTACTTGTTTGTTTTTTGTTTTCATCAAAATCAGTGTTTAGTTTTAAGAATTGAAATTTAAAAAAATTGAAGAACGAAAGTTGATCCCATTGGGTTCCAGAATCACCCCATTTCGGCTTACCTAGTACTCATGTTACGTAGCACCCTGTAGATATACTTAAGTGTAGTAATAACACTTACTTTGTTAATGATTGCTGCGTCGACTTCAGAGACAGATTTGTAGCTGTTCCTTTCAAATTCTCCATTAGTTTTACCTTGTTTTCGAAAACAGCAGAATTCATATACGTCACTACCTGCAAGATTCAAATATTCTTAAGTAATTCTGTCTGTACTGTACCAATTCACAACTAAACGGATTTAAAAAAAAAATTGGCAGGTCTGTAAATAGTACCACGAGGAATAACCCTCGGGATACCATTAACAGCCCTGATTATTTCCGGGATAGAAAGTAGCCTTCGTATGAACAAACACTAGTTTTTATCCCGTCAAAACGTGTGCGAAGCCGCAGGCAGAACAAGTTGTTTATACGTTTAAAATAAACATCTTTTAAAACACAAAATAGCTGACTTAAAAGTACCTGTTTGTACTCAGCGTCCGCAAACTTCGCGATATTATGGTACACCTTCAATCGCGTTTCAACATTGTCGCACTTATTTAGCACTTGCAGGGATTTCAACAGATATTTGTCAATGATGTCCCTCGCATTGTCGCGTTTCGACTCAACCATCCAAAGAGCGTATTGTCTGGAATACAAAATGGGTTACTGAGAAAATACTTTTGGATAATATGATTTTAATTTTAAAAGTCATTCTGAAAGACATTAATGAGCAGAATTTAGGGCGTCGAGCGGCGTTGTTTATAATGTGATTATATAAAATCATTACTTTAAAAATCGATAATTAGAACTGTGGCGGAATTGGCAAATGTTCCATGATGTAAGTTGCGGATACATTAGAATGATGTAGGTTTAATGACCGTTGAAAACTTTCAAACATTTGTACGTAAAATGTAATTAAGGTCAGTGTTACCACGGTAATGTTATCTATACAGTATTGTAACTCGGCCCTGTCCTTGAAATAACTACCTACCAAAACAAAACAAAACAAAAGCACGCGATAGGGCTGCCCACCTGCAGTATTTTAATTTCATCTAGGTACCTACCTACTTGAATTTCTTTCTAGTTTTGTGATTATATATTTTTATAAATATTAAATAAATGATAATATAACCGGCCAAGTGCGAGTCCGACTCGCGCACGAAGGGTTTCGTACCATTACCTATAAATCCAGCAAAAAAACACGTTTGTTGTATCGAAGCACCCCTTTAATATTTGTTTTATTTTAATTTTATTATAATATTATATTATATTATATATTAATACTAAAGTACCTTATTTATATAAAAAATTCTCAAATTGCACGCTTACTGCTTACCTACCACATTTTTTACCTATTGAAAAGAAAAATCAATAACTTATCAGTCGTAATGACAATTCTGTCAAACAAAAAAAAAAGGTTCATACAAAAAAGTTCGTTCGTCACTGCGCTGCGGCGCGCGGCGCATCCCCGACTGGTTGTACCTACCACGATCCCGCCCTCACATGAGGTGACAGTTATGACTCGTGTTCCGGCCGTTTGTATGAAGACAGAATACTGTATAGATAACATTACCGTGGTGTTACTTTACCTCAAAGATCTAGCTGTGAGCTGCACATTTTCAATATGATTGCGAAGTAAAGAGAGCGCTATTTCTTTGTGCCCCTTAGCCCACGAGATCTCGCTATCTGCTAAGGATATTTCTTCCGAGGATCTATTTTTTTTTACTACGGATAGAAGCCGTTGTGCCATTTGAACCCTGTTGTTTGATAATCCTAGTCCTGTAAACGGAAGTTGGGTAATTGAGTATGTATTATATACATAATATTGTGGTTATTTACTAACACAAGACATGTAAAATTACAACCAGCGTCAGATAGATCTAGCATTTAAACTAGCCGAAAATATAGATCTTCTATATCAAAGTTGAATATACGATGCTCACTGTTGACAACTTTAAAATTAGATGTTAGGCCCATACTCCGCTAAAGCTGAGCTGAAGAGATGTGTTTTATACAATCAATAATATGTAGAACGTCGGTATTCATCTTGTCTCCGCTCAGTTTCAGTGGAGACCACCGAGCGGAGATGTATCATGGAAGAAATCGCTGCTAAGCGATAAGGCCGCCCATTGTACTATTATGTTTAATGTTTATATCTGTTTCTTTTAGTTTTATTTTGTGGTGTACAATAAAGAATTTTGTATTGTATTGTATTATTGTATCATATTTGTATGCGAATACACAAAAAATTATGTGAAATAATCACGCAGATGTGAACTGTGTCTCAACATGCCAACATGCAACACTCAACATGCCAACTTCACGCAGCGTAAACCAGAAGAGATTAGCGGAGATGTGAGCTGTGCCTCGCTAGTGCATTCATTTAGCAAACATCCGAAGCTCGCGGCACGCAGCTCAGCCGCTCTAACCAGCACACATCTCTGCTCCAGTCTATCCAGTACGCATCTCCGCACAGCTTCGGTGTAGACACCTTTGCTGAAAAACGTCTCTTCTCGTATCCTCTACGGACATCTCCACACATCACCGCTTTGGTGGAATCTGGACCTTATTAGTTACCTACTATGATAGCTTTATAAAATTGAACTTCTAGATGTTCTTGTTTGGCCACGCTGGACACTTAGATCTTTCAGCGCTGACAGTACTAACAACTTACTGGCATACTGTATTTGCAGATCAACAATCTTGTCTTGCATATTAGCAGCGGATTTAGCCGCATGATCCAATATTAAAACGCGTTGTGATATCAAGCTCTCCATATGTTTGAAATCATTGAATACAGGCAGTTTATCTACCTCCCATTTACTCAACAGATCGTCGGTTCTCATTCTATTCGTTCTCACTGAGAAATAGTCTTCAATATCGGTGAACAAGTGCAGTTTTCCCACCACTTTGTATACGTTTTGACAGTTTTCCATGTTGAGATTCAGACAGAGGCGCGATACGGCTAACTTAGCCCTGTTTAGTGGAAGTAGCAGCTTGTTGTCTACGTCCGGCGTTATTTGAATGTTGAGGCAGTCTTTGAGACATGCGTAATGGAATGCTTTTACAATGGAATGTGGGTTACAGTTTGGTTCTCTAGACTTTTCTTCTAAGTCTCGAGTGTCTACTATCTCGTTCCAGTCACCTTTAAAACAGACATAACAGTTATATATTTTTTGATTTAAACAGGATATCGATAATTTTAAAGAGAGTTGTAATAAACTTACCTAGAAAAGACAAGCACTCGTACTTGATGTCATTCAATTCGTCATTTTCAGGCAATGACTTGATGTATTGCAGAGCTAAATGATGCATGCCAGATTTATGCAAAGATCTGAAAGTCGAATTGCGTTTTAAAATTGATATGAGTTGGTATCACGGTATAGTAACCCCCATTATCAAAGATGCGCAGAACGAAATTCTAAAGAAAAATTGGTAGATTTGAGGGTAGTACGAACTCCATATTTTAACAAGTGAGTTAAGCTATACCTGACAGCACCACATTGGAGATCCAAATCCAGCTGCCCGCCGCAAGAGAGCGCTATGTCGTGCAGTAGAAGCGCATCAGTGAACTGTCCAGTATTGATAAGATGTTTCCGAGTCTCGCTCTCGTTCGTCAGATGGGCGGTGCCGCAGCCGTCAATTGCATCCATCTCTCCGATAGATACGTAGCACTGGAAGTAAGATAAGGACGCAACACTTGTTTGTGCGCATAATCGAAGCGAATCTAAAGCTAAGCGCAAACACTTGCATTGCCATTTCTTTCTGATAAAAAAGAAGGAGGACAGCAAATATGTTACGGTTATGGTTTTTGTTCTGATTTTCAATGCGCGGATGATTGTGTCAAAATAGAAACTGCATAATTTTCCACAACTAGCAACACTTTCCAAGCAGATGCTCTCCTAATCCGGAGCGACTTCAACACCGCTTTCCGTTCGTGCTAATATTAATCTATCTTAGCTCATGGCATCAAAAATAATTGCAAAACTTCAAAGTAAATAAATATTTTCTAAAAAGGAGCTGAGATAGTATTTCATACAGTACCAGACTCTTGTCATCCTCTTTATGCCGTTTCGTTTATCGGATATTATGTAACCTCCCAATTTTCCCCAACTATCAATGCAAACCCTTACAAGAGGTAAATACAAATAATCAGGAAAAAAAGACTATCAAATCACTAACCTTCCTAAATATCTGCTGTATATTCGTCCCACCAGGTATAACACTCGTGGCTTCTGGCGACGACGGCGGCACTCCATCGTTCTTGGAAACGGCCCACAGCTCTCCGTAGTAAATAGCGGCTAAGTTCTGGTCGGCCACCGCGGCTGCCCACGCCACTTTGTCGTATTGCAGGCGAAGGTAGTTTAGTGTATCTACCGTGCGATCTGGTCTGTAAAGTTTAAGAAACGTAAAGTTGCGAGAGTCTTCTACGCTAGGGGCTTAGTGCGACTATAGCGCTGTGGTCAATGTCAGAAATCAATGCAATATTGTTGTGTTGACAAATTACTACTTTTTATGAATACTTTTGAATACAAACGGCATTTGGCAGATTAGTGACCGCAGTGAGATAAAATATGGTGTACTCGGGCAGGACTTTATTTTCTGTAAAGATGGCTTTGGGCATTCCAAAACATTAACAGTATTTTGGAGAGTAATATCTGGTAAAAGTAGATTTTAGCCTGCAACACAAGACTTCTTCAGGTTTGTCGGCATGTTATTGTAATAAGTATTGTTATTTATCTTTACAGAGGTGTTGGTAACTTACCTTAGCTTGTAATAACCCCGCTGCAGCCTTATAAAATCCACGAGATCAAGCATGTACAGAACAACCATCTTCTGTCCAATATCCAACGTACTGCTTATCCGAATATTAGTCTGGCTCTCGCCTGCATCGCATTGGCTGGTGAATGTTTGGTCCCAGATGTAGGTGAAGAAGTTATCGATTTGCTTGCTGAGTGCATCTATGTACTTTTCAGAGGAACAGCGGAGTATTAGACCGAGCAGTGCTGGTAATAACTTGTGGCAGATGTTTGACTGTAATTCAAAATTAAGTCTTGTTGTATTAGAAATGGTGTATAAAAAGTTTTTTTATAGACTATAGACCTCCGTTTGACCACAATCTCACCTGAGGGAAAGTGAAGATGTGGCCAACGATGTATCACGAAGGTCTAGAAGATACCTATTCACTCTTGTCTTAATCCACCGTCATTAATTAATGTGTGACAGGTAAGGTTCGAACGAATTGCAATTAAGAGATCACAGAAGTAAAAAAAAATATCAATAGCCGGAATGAAATTAATGGGAACTTACCTTCACCAAGCAAACCTGCAGCAAGCTGTCTAAATAATTCATATCCGGGTCAACCGTTTTAAGAAGTGTAGTTGTGACACATTTCAGCCAATCACAGTGATTTTTACTATCATTCGGATCCCACTTTGTAGTCATAGCATTTATAAATATTCCATCTTTATTTTCAAAGCAGTACTTATCAAAAGCTCTGCTGTTCATTTTGAAGACGCAAGCCGTGTCGTTGTTCGAGACTAAAGGTTTTAGGACCTCGTTGTCGACTTGTTCTAAATCTGTAATAATGGTCCACATTCAATACTGGTGTCACCTTTTGACTGCCGAACCAAGAAGCACATGCACCAGCCACTTCAGGCTCTGTATCTGATAAATTGGCACGCATCAGATGGCGCTAGTAATAATCAAATTATGTTACGAACAAACGTATGCAAAAAAAAATTGTTACGACTAAATCACGTCTCCATTTCCGTGCTGTACCTACCTAGTTTAGGGTCTCATTCCACTCATCTTATATCAAGATTTAATCAATGATAATGATAAATGGGTACCTCAGAAGCGGAATATAGATTTAAGCAAAAAGCACTTAGCGATGGAGAAAGTACAAAGGACCTTACCAAGCGCATCACTCCCCTCTCGATATTTAAGCAAGTCATTTAACGTTTCAGCAACTTTTCCAGTCGCTACGGGATTCTCATCAAACATCAGATCAGAGAGAGACTTGACAACCCTACACGCGATGTATTGGTTCGGGCTAAGGTCCACGATTTTTCTTGTATCAATCGGTGGTACAGTCACTAGGGTTTTCAGGTCGTAGGTGCCGATTTCTGATAGGCAGTTGCAAGCTTCTATTGTTATCTGAAATAAGAATGTCATAATTCGAGAGCTGAGTTGGGTCCAGTAGTGGCCTAGTATAAAAGGCTGATGATGATGATGGGTCGATTAGTTGCGACTAAACACATTCGAGCCAGCCTCCTATACGCGGTCCTTTGGTTTACAATATTGAAGCCATACAAGAAAAGCGTTACCTCAACAAGCTATTATGGTCCACAGCTGGACACAGGCCTTCCCCATCACCGTATTGGCTTTTATCTTATGGGGTGGTAATGCCCATAATCCACACGCTGGGTGTGCGGGTTGGGGATTGCAATTCGGTGGTAGATCTATTCTGCAAGAGGCGCTGCTGCCCGCTCCCGGTGTATGGTATGTCCCTTAGTCGCCTCTTACGACATCCACGGAGAGTTGGGGTGGTGAAAATTCTATACCGGCACCACATGGCAGCGCTAGCTAAGGACGTGCTAAATTCATATATTCCATTTTCGTAACCAAATAAGATGTTACCTTGTCGTCGTAATGCGTAGATTTCAGGATATGATTAAGGGAATGTACAATTTGATGCACGTAGCTCGACCCGCAATCCTCAGAGAAACCCTTTTCGCTCATATCTCGATACAGAGCTATCACATAATGTTTGTTGTACGAGAGAAACTGTCGCATATTCGACAACATATCGGGGCTAAAAAACAAAAACATCATTTTGAGTATATTAATAAGCGGAACCCTTAAAATAAAGTTTTTACTATATGTTCGCCCTCATACGTAGATCCCTATCTCATTAGGACACCATGGTGGCGCCATCAGTCGCGCCACCAACAAAAATATTATAAATGCGTACAGTTGTATTGAGGATACCTCACCTGGTACCAGCTTTGTTGCGCAACCATTAATATGTATTTAGCGTCTCACTCACTCCACCACCAGTTGGTGGA
This sequence comes from Eupithecia exiguata, assembly GCA_947086465.1. NCBI lineage: Eukaryota > Metazoa > Arthropoda > Insecta > Lepidoptera > Geometridae > Eupithecia > Eupithecia exiguata. Next base: position 7,683,486 of record OX352229.1, read on the forward strand.
GGTCTTTGTTTTGATGTTTCTCGCTTGTCAGTTCAAGATACCACGGTGATGCGACCGGTGGCGCCACTATGGTTTCCTAATGAGATAGGGCCCTCCCTAGGACATAAGTTTACCTTGGAGAGTTCAAGCTCAATTTATGCGATTTCAGTTTAGCCAAAAACAACGTCAATGTGGAGCAATGAACATTAGCAACGGTTCCCGGCGCCATCGAGCTCACGAAATCCACCACATCTTCGCTATCCTTCAAATAGTGCTTCATATCAACCACGAGGTAATTGAACAGTGTTTTACATTCGTTTTCAAATCCTTCCTCCCTTTTGATTACTAAAACAGTCAGCAGTTCCGACACAGATTTACGGATCAAATCCGCTCTATCTGGCAGGAATCGTTTTAAAACTACCTCAGCTCCTTTTAGGAAAACATTTATCTCCTTGGAAGTTTTGCAGTCGTTGATACCATGAACGAAACTTTTGCACGTAAAATTGCAGACAAAAGAATCGGCATCGGTACCAAAAGGTACAAAATCGAGAAATGTTATAAATGCGTGGAGCGCAAGAACTTTTAGCTCGAACACATTTTCCTCCAAAACAGTTTTCCAAAGAGTAAATAGGACTTTGAACACTGCCAGTGGTTGGTTTTCACAAAGGTACAGCAAAATGTTTCCGTCGGTGAGATCCTGTAAAGAACGAGTAAGTTACTTTTTTCCTTGATGAAAAAAATATATAATGCTAGACAATTCACACAGCATTATCCAGCCTCCAGCTAATCAGAGCGTCCGTTCTGGGTAATAGATAACTGAAAACGATAGATAATTTTAACCCTAAACCCCTGGAACAAATATCGGCAGATCGTACAAACAATATAGATAGATAGACAATTCTTTATTGTACCACACAAACACAGAAAACAGTACAGAAATAAAAGCTACGAGAAGAAGTACAAAGGCGGCCTTATCGCTATGAGCGATCTCATCCAGGCAACCTTGGGATGGACTGGACATGTAAGAACAAAAAAGACGGTGGCACTTGAAAAAAAAAAGAAATTATAAAATCATTATAATTATATTATAATACTTTGCTAAATATCTACATAACCTACAAAACTACGATAAACCTTTTCTAACATTTGTCCCAACGCAGGAATCTACCCCAACCTGACCTTCGCTGCTGCGTCACAAAGGTCTTCTCATCAGGTATCAATATATTTAGGGTAGGGTTCAAAATATTTAGAATGATTTGAATACTCACTCCGATATAGTCGAGTATAGCTGAGAAGACGTTCCTGGGATAGTAATAACTGTGGGTCTGCTCAGGAAGTTTCACCCCAAACACTGTCTTTGCTTCATCTCTGTCACAGAGGTGTGTGGCTGTCAAACGAACTAACTCCGCAACGTTTTCCACGAACAAATTGGTCCATTTCTCGTTTTGAAGTATTTGCCCTGAGAGGTTGAACATTTTCTTTGCACTTGCCATAGATCTCTTGTGCGTGTTTGGATGCTCAATTCCTATGAAGTTTATGTGGTATTTCTCCATGGCTACGTAAGGTAGGCACAACATGATTATGTTGCAGAAACAAGTCTGAAAAGCGAAAATTAATAAATTACCGTAACATTTTTTTACTGACGCTACTGTTTGTAATGTCACAAAAAACGCACGTGAGTTTACTAAACTCACGTGTTCTGATATAAAAACACGAATTATTAAAATGTTTGTCTGTCTGTTTGTTTGAACTATTCTCCGAAACTGCTGGGCCAATTTTAACGTGACTTTAGCTGATGTTATAGGGGTATTTTAGGCTACATTCATTTCAGGAAAGGATTTCGGGAATGCTTAGCCAGATGTCGCCCAGTTCCGCACCGACAATAGTATACATATAAGGAAAATAATGTTACGCTTAGTTAGTCTTAATCTTCACGACTTAAATATTGACCTGTATCTAAATCACATTATATTCAGACTTAGATAGGCAAATAATGATGTATTAATTTATAAGTCATATATACTTAATATTGGTTTATTTGCCACTTCTTCCACAAGTGGACAAAAAAAATTAGTGGACATAATCAATAACACATTGTTTCTTATTTGATAATTATTACTATTTAAAAATGTATTAGTATAAAATTCGACTTGTCTAAGTGCTTATTTTGTAAGCCTAAAGAAATAAACGTTATTGATATTTGAATTTCAAAACCCATGAAAATGTGAATTTTACGCGGGCGAAGCCACGAGCACAAATACATAATGTTTAAAAGAACTTATAAAACATCTATTCAGTCTTCCGGGTACAATAATGTTCATCATCCTATATTAGTCCACAGCTGGACATAAGCCTCCCCTAATGAGCGCCATAGCGCCCTGTCCCTGCCCTGGGTATAATAATACTAACCTCAATTATAGAAGCAGCTGTTTGGTTCATATCTGAGCTTTTGATATCGCCCCCTTTCTGCCATAGTATCTCAGTCGTCATCAACCATCTCTTGTGCTTTTCCAAAAACATCTCCAAACTTTCAAAGCCGAGCAAGTCCGACTGGAAATCATTTAGGTTATTGTCCTTCAATAACCAGCTATAAAGTATTGAAACTATATTTTTGTCGATGTAATCGTCGAAGTCTGTTTTACCGGCCATGCTGACAATCTTGCGAAGTACTTTTTTGACTAGAATTTTGTCTAAGGATTTGTCCTTTTGAATTTGTAGAATACTTGTAATTATTTTTTGTGTTAGCGGTGGTTTGGTCCCAGCGAAAGCGATGAAACAATGTAGTACTGTGGAAGTTCTGTTCACAAATTCGTCTTTCACACAATGTGCCTGTCCCTCAGTAACCTGAAATTCCAGAAAATAAATATGTAGGTATATAAAAAAAAATAGCCGGTCACCTACTTTTGTTTACTAGGAAACATACTCAACTGTTATTCCGCGTACAGATCTACGAACCGAACTTGAAATGTAACATGAAATTAATTTCGCCGTACACACCTACGAAACGAACTTGAAATGTATCATGCATTGAAAGGCAATTCGTGAAATCAATTCGGGAATGTAAACATAGAGTAGATAGATCTGGGTAGATAAAAAACTACTTGTACTGATTCTTCCATCAATACCTACGTCTAGATAACACTCAAGCACTGAATATTAGTACGTAACATAATTGTTTTTCGGTGTGATATTAAAGTAATGCATGGAACTTACGTTTATGACAAATATTTCTAGAAGCTCTGCTAAAAAAAAGTCAGCCTCATCTTCCGAATATTCTCCAACAAAGAATTTCAGCATATAACAGCAGTACAGTCGCAGACTGTGAACATCGCCCTTAATTTTTCTCATCAAGGCATTTTCAAACGTATTGTCATTGCTGTAGTTATGTTTTCTGTCCAGCATCGCGATTTTAGCGACACATTCGTAGACGAGTCCTGCCACTTTTGGAGGATAATGCAGTTTCTCAGAGCGTTGCACGTAACTTCTGATCATGATCAAACAATTCTGCTTCATCGTACTCTCGCTTGACCAAATAACGTCGAGCATCTTGATCAAATGATTGAGTATGTGGTACGATGCTTTTGGATCTCTGTACAGATCTCGGCACATGAACTGCATAAGTGTGAATAATAATTCTGAAATACAAAGAGAGATATACAGTTTCGTTTATTATGTTTTCAGTTAGTTTTTGATGCCATGAACGAGGTCAATTTGAGCCATTTTTGGTTCGATCGCTGCAGCGGAATTAAGTAAGTACCTACATACCAACCTACCTACAGTCTACGTTATTTGGCATTTCCAAAATTACGTGTTCAGTCCTGGCTAGCAAAACAAATAAAAATCTTTAAAAAATCGTATCTCCTCTCATATCTACATTTTTTTTAGGACGACGGTTTTTTTGGTTTTGTTTTGGGGTGCTGCACCACCCCCTTTACTTTGGTAAGTGGTCTTGATAAACCTTGTATATGTGTAGGATCTAACTACATAGGAAAACTGTATTATGATACCTGAAGGTGATTCTTCTAATTTCGGATCATTCAGTAGTTCTAGGCATTGGAACACGCAATGCGCGTCAATTGTGAAATCATATATTTTAGGATCTAGAATAAAATTCAACAATTCGCCTCGATAGTTCACGTTCTTCCTGCAATAAGCTGCTAAGACCAGCACACAGTTATGTTTCAAAGTGGTAGAGTCCATTTCTCTTTCATCTCCAGCATAAACTAATTCTTCATCATCAGCTTTAACTTCAGTTATAAGGATCCGGTTCATGCACATAAAGAATTCTTTGTGGACACTAGTGCGAACTTCAGTGGCCATGAACTGCCCCAAATCTGCTAGAAGCATACTTTTAAGTAATTTGAGCACCTCAATTTTTAGCGATATCTGGCTATCACTTTTCAAAACAGTCTCAAGCGCAATGTACATCTCTGATAAAGACTTTTTCAGCAAACGATACATTTCTGTCGATTTGATCTCGTCATCGGAGTAAACGGTGTTACATTTCAAAGTGATGTCTATGTAAGTTACTGCAATAGTCGTGAACTTCACAAATTCTGTGAACGAAATGTTTTTATTTTCGTATTGTTCTAGGCAGTTAGCAATTTTTTCTATGAAATAATTATGCATTTGTCGGTCTATTTCTGTGTTTAATTCGAAAGCTTCTTGTGATTCACTTTTATCTGTAGTTGGCTGTTCGATTTCCAATTGTAAAGCACTGAACAATATGCATTTTTCATTTGAGTTGAAGAGTGTATCATACAAATCATTTCTTCCTGTGTCAGCATTTATTTTTGTCATGTTGATATTGTCATTTGATATCAGCCTTGATAGCAGATTCTCCGTCAACGTTAAATCAACCGAGATGAAGTCTCCGTTTACTAACCACAAGAAACATTTACTTCGAATATCGTCATAGCTATATTTGCTAAAGAATTTATGAAACAACGTGATTAGAGTGTTCACGCTAGGGTCTGTAATGGGCATTCCTTTATCGATGTAGAATTTGAATAACGCCTGTGCGTTTTGGTACTTTATAACGTCCAGGTTCAACAGGACCTGGATTATTTTGTGAACAGCTTTGTGGGCGCCGCCGTTTGATGTAATTGAACTCCTGTAAAGATGTTATATCTTATAATTCTTTAAAACATTAATTTTGCTCGTTATATTACCTTAATTTAAGTCTATACTCCGACCAAACTCAAGATAAAATATTTGTAAACATTGGCCCCTATTAACCTAAAAATTACTTGTTGATATTTTACTGATTTTGCACAACAGCGAACGATTTTTTAAAATAAATTATTACATTTCTATTTATATTTAATTTTCTGTGTTGTGAGTTGTTTACAAAGATTGTACCTTGAGAATGGCTTAAGTATAGTTATGTAGCGCGATAAGTTAATCTATTAACTTGCCTGACACACGAGCTCCAGAGTGCTAGCAGGTTCTTCTCACAGTCCTCTTTTCTGCAGCTCTCGCGTGACCTCACGTTCTCCAGCACCAGGCATGTAAGTGCTTCTACTATGTCCCAGTCCACATTAGCGTTGTTTGTCACCAAGGTTTGGACTACTTTCGTCAAGGATATGTAATCGTCTGTGGATATGGCTGAAGAGTTGTTTTTGACATACAAGTGTGTAATGCCTAACCTGTAAAATGTTTGAGAAATACAGGAATAGGGTATACGTAGATACAGTTTTTTTTAATCGATTATTAATTATTAAGGAAAATAACGGAAAATAAAACTGCACTCAATTCCGGGTGATAAAAACGCTGCCCTTTTTCTGTGACGTCACCGCTCATTTTATCAACTCAGTCCTTTTGTTCCTTCAATCAAAATAAAATTAAAAACAAACAAATTATAAAAACCATTATTTTTGTTATTTGTGTTGTACCCAATAGATAATTTTCTTTCTTTCTTTCTTTCAAAAAAGATATCCCGGTGCCCGGCGCCCTTACCCGGTGAACGGTGACGTCAAGTTTATAAATTTTGCGATTGAGACTTAAAATATCTTTTCAATTTAATAGGTAATTGTACAATAAAAACATCAAAATATACAAAAATAAATATGCAGATATATTTCTAAATCAATAGAGAATAAAAATAAATATAATAAGCTTTTTTGAAGTCACATGCATAATTATACCCCTTTAACGGTTTATGTATTTTACCATGAGTGGTGGATGAGTCAATAAGGCATCTTTTCTTTTCTCTGTCTCTTCATCACTGATAATATGTACCTACAACAATAATATTCCACATACCATGGCAAGTGATTCTGCCGTAGCTCCTCAATAACATCATTGAAAGTCTTGTTCTTGTTGCAGCTAGATTTCAACCGTTTCGAGGAACTCTCGTCTACATTTTCTGAAGATTCAGCCATTGAGAAAACCTGTTAAGTACGAGATACCTATATGAACTTGTAAAAGTGCAAAGGAGAAAGATAGTTGAATATGATAGATAATTGATTTATTAAAACTAATTTAAAAAAAAAACAGTACAACAGGCGGTGAGGGGTTGGCACTAAACGGAATTTCTTCCAGGCAACCACAGATGATGATGGAGAGATTTCGTTGTGCAGTGGGGCGCCATTAAAGCAAGCATTGTGGATAAGTGTAGCATGCCATAAACAAGTTCAAATGACTGATAGAAGAAGCAGCATATGAATTTATGAATGACTAGTTTCTGACCGTGGCTTCGCACCCGTTGTTGAAGGTTATTTATATCCCATGGGAATTGATTCATGGGATACAAAGTACCCTATGTGTTATTCCAGGCTTAGAACTACCTGTATGCAAATTTCAGCCCGATCCGTTCGCATGCCATAAACGAGTCCAAGTAACACAGACCACGGATAGAAGAAGCACTATATGAATTTATGTATTACTAGTTTCTGCACACGACTTCGCAAGCGTTGTTTCTATGGAAACTGAACTAATTTTTGGTTTTATTTTCGATGAATTCATTACGAATTAACTACGAACCTCATTGGTGTTGGAAGAACACCAACGTTTCGAACACCAAAATTCCAGTCCGATTCATTTAGTAGTTTCCGTGAGAAGAGGTAACTAACATCCATACATCCAAACTTCCGCATTTGTTAATAGTGTGAAGTTCTTATTGCCTACATACCTGAAAGTAGACAACAGCAGCCATATCACAAAAATGTTCAGATTGCTTGAGTATGTCATCGCTGGGCTTGCGTATTTTCTGCATATGCGCCGCCTCCAGGCAAACTATCTCCAGATAGCTGTTCATGAGCTTGTTCCAGGTATCCCAGTCTTCAGCTATGCTGCCTTCCTGTCCGCGAGATCTACCTTGGGGATGGTGGAGCACCACAGAGTGATGCAGCAGTTGAAACAGCATACACTGTGAACAATATTTATTCATAGAGAGCCCATGACACAGAATGAGTGAATTAACTCTTTATTGTACATAAAAAATCTTATATCTAAATTAAAAAAAGTACAACTGGCGGTGAGGTCTTGGCACTGAACTCAATTTCTTTCAGTCAACCACAGATGGTGATAGTGAGAATTTCGTTGCGCAGTGGTGCGCCATTAAAGCTAGCATTGTGAATAAATGTAGCATACCTAGAAACGAGTCTAAATGAATGAGACCACTGATATAAGAAGCACCATATAAATTTATGAATGACTAGTTTCTACCCGCGGCTTGGCACGCGTTGTTTAAGGTTATATATCCCATAAAAACTGATTTATGGGATAAAAAGTACCCTATGTGTTATTCCAGGCATAGAACTACCTACATGCAAATTTCAACCCGATCCGTTCACTAGTTTTGGCGTGAAGAAGTAACAAACATTCATCCAAACATCCAAACTTTCGCATCCATACTAATATTATAAATTCGAAAGTAAGTGTATGTCTGTCTGTTCCCTTTTCACGCCTAAACGGCTGAAAGGATCTTAATGAAATTTCGCAGGGAGGTAAATGGTATCCCAAGGACGGTCATACGCGGCTTGAAAAGCGCGTGCGCGGGCAGCACTAAGACTATCTCACTTCTCACTTATATTATAAACGTGAAAGTTTAGATGGATGGATGGATGGATAGATAGATGGATGGATGTTTGTTCCTTTATCACGCCAGAACGGCAAAACGGATCTGGATGAAATTTATCTCAGAGATAGATTATAGTCTGGAATAGGACATAGGCTACTTTTTATCCCGAAATTCCTACGGGAACGGGAACTACGCGGGTGAAACCGCGAGGCGCTGCTAGTAATATATAATAATGTGAAGTGTGATGTGATTGGCTCATACCTTTTTCTTGTGGTCCATATTTTGATCATAGAACTTGAGTGTCAGCCCCAGAACACTTTCAATGAAGCTGCACATAGCTAAGGGGCACTCAGCTGACAGCTAAAAATAAAATAATTCTTATACCATACAGGTGTCTTTTTAAGATGGAAGGAAGGAATTTATGGTCATACCAGAAAAATTTTGAAATAGAGGAAAGTCTTGTATCCTAGTTTATGGAGTCATGTGCTTTATTATGTACAATGTCAATTTTAGAGATCTAAATTAATAAAATAAATGAATAGAACTAATTTAAATCCAGTGTAATTTTATCCTAGACTAGACAATATTAAACATAAATTTCAACTGCTACGCTTTTTCACATTTATTCTGTATAGAGATTTAAAAAAAACTAACAAAATAATGTGAGCATGATTCTAGAACTAAAAAAATTATCAGAACTAAGCTAAGTGACTGGGAGAAAAGGAACACGTACTGTTTCAAGTAGCAGAATCATGATTTCTATTGTAATCTCCTGGGCTTTCTTGTCATAGGCAACTTTTTCAAAACATTTCTTGAGTTTTATCAGTGACTCTCTCAGTGGTGTAACAAACTGGCAGTAGTTTTTGGCACTCCTCATTATCAGCAGCACTAGTCTCAGTTTTGTGAAGTAGTCCAGATTTGATGATCTTGATAGACATGCTGACAGGCACACATCAAGAAGCTCTGAAAGATTTATGATAGAAGTATTCTTTTGAATCAAATTCGAAATAAAACCGGCCAAGTGCGAGTCGGACTCGCGCACGAAGGGTTCCGTACCATTATCTATAAAAACGGCAAAAAAAATCACGTTTGTTGTATGGGAGCCCCCTTAAATATTTATTTTATTCTGTTTTTTAGTGTTTGTTGTTATAGCGGCAACAGAAATACTTCATCTGTGAAAATTTCAACTGTCTAACTATCACGGTTCATGAGATAGAGCCTGGTGACAGACGGACAGATGGACAGCGAAGTCTAAGTAATAGGGTCCCGTTTTCACCCTTTGGGTACGGAACCCTAAAAAGAGGTCCTATGTATGTTCGGATACGTATGTTCGTCGATTTTTCTGTCATTCATAGACCAATTTTGAAAATTCTTTCGTAATTGTATAGAGAATGATCCCGAGGTGGTGCCGTAAAAATTTTACTGCCAAGAATTAGTAATTATCCAGAAAAACTACAAACTGTAAAATTATCGGATTCGAAATCGTTTTTTTTTCTTCTACAAAACAATCAATTTAGGTATTATTGGAAATGGAGAGTTTCTCAAATTTGATAGATAGATAAAAAAATTATTTGTTACTACAGACACACAGGTACAATTAACATTAATATACTTATAACTAACATCAATATACAATTTAAACGTAAACATAAAATCTACGAACATTTTCATTAATATAAGAACATAAAAATACGTGAAGAGTTGTAGGTATAAAATATGATATTTATTTCTTAAAATTGTCCTAGAGAACATACCTTCCCATGTTGTGGGTGCAATAAATCCCAAATAATGTTCAGTTGACAATACATGTTTGTATAGGAGATTGAGATATGCATCACCAATAGCCTTTTTTAGACGACTATCTCGGAGTATGAGCAGACATGCATCTGTGATCTTATCAACCTTTATGTATGCTTTGCCTGCAAAAATTTATAGTATCAATAACACAGTTAAACCGGCCAAGTGCAAGTTGGACTCGCGCACGAAGGGTTCCGTACCATTATCTATAAAAACGGCAAAAAAACACGTTTGTTGTATGAGAGCCCCCCTTAAATATTTGTTTTATTTAAATTTAATTATTTATTTATAAAGCGAATAAATAATCTGTGAATATTTCAAGCGTCTACCTGTTGCCGTTATCAATATCGAGCAAAAAAAATCAAGTTTGTTGTATGGGAGCCCCCTTAAATTTTATTTTATTCTGTTTTTAGGGTTCCGTACCCAAAGGGTAAAAACGGGACCCTATTACTAAGACTTCGCTGTCCGTCTGTCACCAGGCTGTATCTCATGAACAGTGATAGTTAGAGAGTTGAAATTTTCACAGATGATGTATTTCTATTGCCGCTATAACAACAAATACTAAAAAACAATAAAATGAATATTTAAGGGGGCTCCCATACAACAAACGAGATTTTTTTGCTGTTTTTATAGATAATGGTACGGAACCCTTCATGCGCGAGTCCGAGTCGCACTTGGCCGGTTTTATTTAGTATTTGTTGTTATAACGGCAACAGAAATACATCATTTGTAAAAATTTCAACTGTCTTACTATCACGGTTTATGAGATACAGCCTGGTGACAGACGGACAGTGGAGTCTTAGTAATAGGGTCCCGGTTTACCCTTTGGGTACCGAACCTTAATAACACACAATAACTATCAATAATTATATTCCATCTTGGAAAATTTGTGGGTTGCCACATTTTCTGCTAATTTATTGAAATAATAAATAGTGACTAGATAGTAAGCATTAAAACAAAATATTAAATAATGATGATTGTATTAAGCTTTATACGCTGATTGTACTCACCTTTATTTGAACCAGCAACACATAAATGAAGCAAACTTGTACACATAGGTCCAGTCACACTTTCATAAGTCTTTGAGGTTTCATACTTTTCCGTTTCCTAAAAAGAAAACAATCATGGATATACACGTGTATATATACATATACACTAAAACTAAAATAAAGTCTATTTTTAATTTTTGTGGTGTTTTGAGTATAATGAAAATATGTTAAAATATTTTTCTCAAAAAATCACTAGTCTCTAAATGTCTCATTAAGTAGGTAGCTTTCATCATCAGACTTACGCAAACAATCTAGGCATAACTGTCCGTAACAATAACAATCAACACCTACCTACCAATCAAATGAGTGCCCATGACGCTGGCTGCATTACCCTGCTGAATGGCATGGTAATGCGCTGATGCGTTGCTGTAGAAGATAATAGAGTAAAATAAAGCTAAAAGAACAAGTAGGTACATACTTTCAAAACTAGTTCATTTATATCTTCAAACAAGTTGTTCCATGTGTAACCTTTTTTTCTCAAGGTGTTTTCAGAAAGTAATGAAGGTACCGCATTTCTTGTAAGGAATTCTTTGAGATTTTCAGCATTCTTTTTTCTATCAGTTACCCGTGATGACCGCAGGCCATCCGAAAGTTCTCGCAATGAAGATTCCAATGCCATATTGGGTGTTTACAAAGTTCGTAAAATCTTATAACGAGAGAATTCATCACTCAGAATGAACACATCTTTTAGTTTTGTATATTATAAAAGATATCGTAAATAGATTTTCTTGAAGCAGTGTTTCAATTCTATTTTTTGATTAACCTGAAAAATCTGCCGGGAAAACCCAACCAAACCGAACAAACATCGTTCAACTTCAACACTTCAACTTCTTTCTTCATCTTTTGTTGACATGAGTGTCGAAAACAAGAAAAAAAACAAAACACTTTTGACTTTGACAGTTTAAAGATGGTCAGGTTTCCCTTCCGTTTCTGCTACTTTTAAATAGATGCCAGATGTAGCGCTTTTTTTAAGCAAAGGCTGCTGGCCTGCCGACACGCAACATTTTTTCGGACTATGGGTGCCCTATTAAAATACAAAAAATACCACTTGAGGCTTAGTATGCAAACGGAGTGGGAGCCCTGAATCGAAAATGATTTTCCTACACCCAAAGTATTTTTGAACGAATTATCCAACGACACGCCATATTACGGCTTGGCGAGAAAAAAATATTCATCCTCGCTTTAGGTAGGTAATAGGGAGGTAGGTACTTATACCTACTAAATTTATTTAATGTAGAATCATTCATTCAGTTTTATGTATGTACCTACCTACATGTGGTTTTTTAATTACATCCACTAAATCTGACAAAACCGGCACTTGTGCAGTGTGCCTGTGAATTTCTCTAACTGTTGACAGGTCAGTGAAATATATTATAATGAAGACTGATTGAAAGAATGATAGAAAACAAAATTTTATGATGTTAGAAGTTTGACGGGTGGAGCAATGTGTGGGTTGTTGCGACATCATAGCTCCCAAACGGATAAGTTAAATACCTCTATCTACCCGTGCGAACCCGGGACGGGCCGCTAGTAATAATAATAAAGTGTGGACAGACACACAGAGCATCATCTAGCCCGAAATTAAGCAGAGCTTGTCTGATGGGTACTATTTACCTCGCATACCTACATAATATTTTTACGAGCCTCAGAAGCAGGAGGAACATTAGTCTGAACTAATGGGTAAGATTTGAGGGTCTGAAGCAGGTCAGAGTGAAGAAACCAATCATTTGAGGAATCTGGTATACATTTACTCTTAAACAGCGATAGAATCACTAAATCAGGATATTTACAAGCAAACATTAACAACCACCATGTAAAACCATGAAACACAACAGAATAATCAATTAGATGGTTTTTTACAAATTGACCAATACTTTTCCTAAGTTATATTGAGTGATGGACGGTTTTGCTTTTCTAATCGTTCGACAGGCTATCTATGCTCTGTGATCAAGGAGTTATGCTAATAATATTATATTTAACATTTCATAGATACCAAAAGTGTATTTATTATTCATACCCTAAGATTGCCTTGGTCAGCAGCAGCAATGATATCTGTAAGTTTGTGGAGCAGCACATCGAAATGGCCTTGTGTTTTTAAAAGCCATTCTTCGAACATCCATTCTGGTAAGTCCATAGATAATATCACGACTCGATGACCAAAACATATTCAACTAACTTCTTTTCCAAATCAGGTGGAATCGGTTTTCTACCAAGCCGCTTATCCTTTACGAACCTTTTCTGTGTAGTTTTAGACACAGAAAATGTTTTTACTGTCTTTTTAATACCTACCCATAACCATGGAGTTAATACAGGTACTACGACAGACTTGCTTGATGGTGAGGGCGGGACTTTTGATGGTTATGTGTGGAAGCCGTGACATCTAAGGTTATGGGCATAGAGTTAATATAGTACCTTATATTAACTCTATGCCCATAACCTTAGATCCGACATAACCTACAAAATTATACTACCTATCTATTTGTAATGGTACTTCGTTGAATTGAAATTGAAATTGAAATTGACCTAATGTAGTGGACTGAAAAAAAGGAAGTGGTATGGTATATATATAGTACCTATATTAACTCTATGCCCATAACCTCAGCCCACACATAGAGTAAAAACGCACTGCTCCACACATAGAGTAAAAACGCACTGCGTTCCACACATAACCATCAAAAGTCCCGCCCGCCCTCACCATCAAACAAGTCTGTCGTTATCTGTCCAAAACCAAACTGGTGGCGCACAGTCAGTTCATTGGCGCTCTTTATGCACAACCGTAGGTAGATATAGTATCCTGCCGATTTTGGGAACTTATAATTATAACTATAACTTAACTTTTCTTAAAGTGGTGTGTTCTAAAAGCATGTAATGCAAGACCTGATGAACAATCCATCAATTTTTTTTTATTCTTGTTGGCAGCACTCGATATTCTGACCGTCGTCGTCGCGTCGTCGACGTCGTCGTCGTCTTCGGTCGGTTCGGTGGTCGTCGTCGCACCGCACCGCGCCGCGCTGTCGTCGTTCGAGAGCGAACGGGAGGGAGGCGAGGCGAGTCGGGTGAAATGCAAAGTGAGTAAGCGAGCAAGCGAAACGAAGGAGTTCGCTTGACTGCGTGTCACGTTTGTTCTTTGGTGTAATAAATCTATCGCGTTCGATTTTCTTTTGCCATTTATTATGAACTAATAGTGCGCTGATTGCTTTCTATAATTTAGTGCTCGTTATTAATTTAGTGTTACGGATAAAACCCAGAACTAAAATTTCAAAGTGCTACCAACAACAGTTTATCGACAAGCGATACAAACTTGCTGTGCGACCGTGAAGGTTGAGAATGTTACGTCATTTTGCTTTTAGTGTGTGATCTAAACTTATTTATTTTGCTTTAATAAGAAAAAGTGTTAACAACTTCTAAAGTGTTCATGGCTGTGTACAGTATTAGTTCGTGATAAACGTTGCAAATGAGCTATATCACAAATATACCGGCTGCGACGAGATGCCGCCATGTTATTTAGGTTTCGCAGTATTGCTGTCAACCTCTGGTCGCGGTTATCCCTGTCCCTGATATACCTGAACGGAGTGTTGGAGTTTTCTTACTAGCACTGGTAAGGACTGCATCATTCTTTAGGCTTATCTTGTTAATTAGAGCATAGCTTTCTTTGTAAATAAGCTGAAATGGTAATAAACATTGAGCTAGAATCATGTTTACGGTGGTTTATTGACTGTCAGTGTCTAATGACGTCATTATTGATAGTTTGTATTGTATTTTTCTACCTTTTCTACGCATTCAGTCTGAAGGGATTTTCAGTATTTTGGTGAACTTGTTGGCTAAATTATTGCTAAAGTGCTAAAAACACAACATTGCACCTTTACATTCAAACACAAATTCTTGTTTTCTAATATCTTCAAGGTCTCTGTTTAGCCTTGATCACATAGTGTGCTAGGTTATTTTTTGTGCCTCAAACAATCTCAACATTCGCTTTATTTTAAAAATTTTGTATAGGCAGGTACCTGCTGGTTTATGATTGTATTATTGTGTATAGTCTGATATTTAATTTGTTTACTGCTAGTTCTTATTGTTAACAAATAATAAAGACCTCATCACTCACGGTCACTATGTTATAATGATTATTAAGAAGTATCAATTGAAGCATTAACATTGAATCAATGAGTGTATTCTTTATAATCTGGTAGGTACTGTCTCAGGCCTCTCTGCCCTCTTTCCATTCTTTTAAGTCTTGCAAATCTAGCACACTCTATAGCAATCTAATCTGCAGAAACGTGTTAGGACAGATCTGAGTGCCTCATCTATACATGGGTCTGCGGTTGCTGGCATATTAGAAAAGATGGTTCTGCGGTTTAATAAGCTTCTGAATTAACATTCTTTGTGTGCAGAAATACTGAATAATTAAGTACCTATTTCAACTGAGCCTTTCAAATTACTTTCAGAACATCCAGAGGGGTTTAATTTTCTCAACCATTTCAACTAGTGCCCGCACTATTTTTAAGTAAGCCAGTTAAATTGTTTATAAACACTATTTAACGGGTATTTATCGTGTTCAATTACCTTATTTTCCCGATGTTTTGACAGGTTTGTCTAATGAGTCTGACTGACCAAAATTCAAAATTCAATAACTTTATTTCTTTAGGCTTACAAAATAAGCACTTAGACAACTCAAATTTTATACATAAACATAACCACCACCAGACCAGTCATCCCGTGACCACGGCAGTGTGTAAACCTGTCGAAACGTCGGGGTATGTCTGTGCAATTGAGAGACTAATGTATCTATTTCATATCAAATTGCTAGATTCCCTAGCTGGTGACTTAATAAAATAGCTTATTAATGTGTATTAAATTTGGCTCTAAACTTTAAAACATCAAATTTGACATCATAATGAGCAGGACAGCAAATTTTGAAACTTAAAATTTGACTTGTGCTTAAGATAATTGAATACCCTAAGGAATTCACTGCCCAGCTAGTCGCAGTGATAGTTCTGCTTGTGTGTAGTGGGTACCCAGTCTTTTAGACATTTACTGCCCAGAAGGCAGAGGCCTGCGACCTGCAGTCTGTAAGTAAAGTAAGTTAAACTTAGGTTTTTACTATTATAGTACGTAGCTCGCACTCGAGGCAATTTTGTATGAAAATTTTAATAATTTCGCAAAGAATTTCGCTTTCGGCAGGATTCGAACCCGCGCCTCACCCTCGCACGAGTGCGCTCTAACCAACTAAGCAACAAGCTAACGACGTTTGAGTCGTAAGAGGTTCCAGATATGGATGAAGCTTGTTTTCGATCTGGTTGCTTAGTTGGTTAGATATTGAACCCATACCATACTGAGGGTGAGACGCGGGTTAGAATCCTGCCGAAATCGTAAATTTTTGGGTCATTATTAAGTTAAACTTGTTATGGAGTCACAATGAATTTGGTGCACTTTGTGGCATTCCATAAATGTGAAAACTTAAAGGTCACAAAGAACCTTTGTTTTACTTTGTAAGTAGATGGGATATTTGTGGCAACAATGAAAATTAAATTACTTGGATGGATGTTATTTCTTTGTTAATTCAATGAAATGAAAAACCCCGTTGAGCTCTACATTTATTAGATAAGTGTCTTAATGGAAGAACATAGATGAATTGCATTAGGTCCATGTAAAGATTTCTTTAATGCATTTTAAAATTGTTTTACCTAATAAAATTGCGTAGATGTGAAAAGCAAAAGTGTAAAAAGTAGATTTATGCACCGAAGACACTGCTTGTTGCCCAGCAGGGAGTGCTTGGAATCACCGAGCTACCTCAGGCTGCCACAAACAACTGACCCTAGCAACGTATAAGAGACGCACTCTGAAGCTAGACCACCATCTAGCGCAGTTGGAAGTGGAGTTAGAGAACATCAAATGGCATGTTCTGTGGTTATATGCCCATGACGTAAGACGTTGCCTTTCCCCATTGGTTAATAATCTAATATTAACCCCGACAATCCGTAGAAAGAGGTTTGCTTGTGTAAACCATTTAAGTATCTCCCAGACAAATCAATTTTGATCTATCTAGTTTGTAAGAAAATAAGCATTTTAGGGATGATCTTATGTATTTTTAATGAAAATTGATTTAGTGATTCGCAAATCGCATGTCATGATAGTTAATAGGCTTAGTTTGACTTGACTTCTGAAGTAAACTTTAGGGGGTGTTTAAATCAGAAAAATAGTTGTTTAAGTCAATGAAAAATAAAAATAACAAACAAATAGATAATGCTAACCTTCCATGCGTTATCTTATCAAAATAAAACAATAAAACCGTATTTAATTGTTTTACCACAGTTTTAACACTTCTGGCGAAGGTATATTCCAAGGAGGCTGAATTCAATGAAACTAAGAAACGCCGCCCCTGCTCGGATCGCGTCGAATATGCTGGGCAGTGATTGTCTTAAGTAAACACATCCTGGTTAAAACTTATAATTTTCTCTTATTTATTTTGTTTCCCACGTAGGCCAGTCACAGTAGACACAATAAAACCGGCTAAGTGCGAGTCGGACTCGCGCACTAAGGGTTCCTTACCATTATCTATAAAAAACCGACCAAGTGCGAGTCAGACTCGCACACGAAGGGTTCCGTACCATTATCTATAAAAACGGCAAAAAAATCACGTTTGTTGTATGGGAGCCCCCTTAAATATTTATTTTAATCTGTTTTTTGGTATTGGTTGTTATAGCGGCAACAGAAATACATCATCTGTGAAAATTTCAATTGTCTTACTATAACGGTTCATGAGATTACAGCCTGGTGCCAGACGGACAGACGGAAAGTCTTAGTAATAGGGTCCTGTTTTTACCCTTTGGGTACGGAACCCTAAAAATCGCGTTAGGTCGCAAAAAATTGCAAAATGGCTTTGTTCTAAGGTTTTTTTTTTTTATTATAGTACTCTGGGTAATTTCTAAGAAATTAATAAATCCCAAAAATTTACGATCTCGACGGGATTTGAACCCGCACCTTCCCCTTCAGCGCAGGGTTGCTCTTTTTCCAACTAAGCTACGTGATCTTATCTAGTCGACCCGTAAATCTTTGGGAGTTCTTTCGGCACTTACGCCGTCAGCGCCACCTACAGAGGAAACAATGAAGTTATCCAATTCTGCTCAAAGACCAAACTTACATTTAGTTCTTTGACGAGAGGTTTTGCCGTTGCTTGATTCTAAGGTTTTTATTTTTTATTATAGTACTCTGGGTAATTTCTAAGAAATTAATAAATCCCAAAAATTTACGATCTCGACGGGATTTGAACCCGCACCTTCCCCTTCAGCGCAGGGTTGCTCTTTTTCCAACTAAGCTACGTGATCTTATCTAGTCGACCCGTAAATCTTTGGGAGTTCAAATGGCTTCGTAGTGCTCGTATAACCTAAGTTTTTGGCTGATGACTTCTAAAAAATGCATTCTACGGCAAAGTCATCCATGAATCATGTCATGCTCATTTAAAGAAGACAAAATTAACGACAATTTGGGCGCAACCCCAGCTCATATTATGTACATTATTGGCATATAGATCTCGAGATTATCCCACTTTTTGAAAAAAACTGGCCTGTTTTTGAAGTGTTGTATCTCGAGATCTATTAGACATACAGAGCTGGGGTTGCGCTCAAATTGTCGCAAATTTTGTCGTTTATCAAAGTGTCATGGAAAACTTTGCAGAAGAACGCATGTTCCAGAAGTTGTAAGCCAAAAACTGAAAAAAGTCTAGATTTTTCGAGCACCACGAAGTTAGAACAGGTCTTTCGAAATGAAATAAGTGCTAAAATCTTTCAATTTCGTCAGGATTCGAACCCGCGCCCCATCCTAATAAATTAAATAAAAGTTTTTTGGGAACTTATTTAATTTCTTAGAGATTGCCCAGAGTGGGGGCTTACGCACTATAATACAAAAACCTTAGGTCTTTTGAAGTTGCAAAGGTTTTACACAATATTGGTATCTATCCTATCTTCCCAAAAAATCAGAACCGTGCATTTTTTTGCGACTTAGAATGTTTTAGATGACTGGCCTAATGCATGAATCTTGGTTATTCTAAATAAATCAACAACCTATAAGGTCCACCATTTTGATTAAATGGCCAAAGTCCGCAAGCGAACTTATTTTAAGAATTAAAAAAAAAAGCATTGAATAGCCAGTACAAATTTAGCAGAGCCATCTAGTTAACTTTGTATAGTTTGTACAGAACTCCGGGGCTGTAAAACTTAAAACCTCAGTGCTTTCTTTCTGTAAGACCAGTCACAGGCTCTGACTTTTGTCGCTAGCCAGTCTTTCCTATCGAGTATACTGCCTGAGACGAAAAAATTAACTTAGAACTGGTTGTTACAGAAAACACTTAGCAGGCCAGCTTGAAATAGGACATCGCCACGGATCGACAGAATAAGGCGCTGACAAGCGCCATCGATATCAATGAGTTATACATGCCTGTTTTGGCCATCGAAGATGCAAGGTACGTATTTTATATTAAGTATTTAAATTATAACTCGTTCTTTCATGAGCTAATCGCCGCACAATCCAAGGAGATCTAAATAAACTGTTTTGATACCTGTAAAATAACATCGGCACCTTTATGTCACCTTTAGTAGACGTGCCAATCGATCGGTTTTAAACACGTCATAATCATTATCCTTCGGTAAGTAACATGTAGGTTAGGTACCTTGTAGTTGTGTTCTATGAATGGGGTTCGACGAGAAAACATATACTTCGAATTGAATAATAGTGTTGAAAGCGCGTGATAAGTGCCATACTTTAGCTATGTTTGTAACGAGAATAGTGCTGAATCATGTTGAATATCGTCTCACCATTATATTGATAGGCAGGTGTTCCCTAGGCAAGATTAAAATGATTATCCATCTGTGCCTGAAACGATGTCCCTAGCGATATTATTACAGTACTTCAAAAACGGAGGAGGATTCGGCGGAATGTTTTTCTAGCTGGAAGTAAATCGGATCATAATCGTGATAAAAACACGAATGATATATTGTTCCGTGCCATTGTTGTAAAGAAAAGACGACCATTCTCAGATTACCACAAACAGTGGGATGTTGACCGTACTAAGCTGATTTTCAACGAGTTCGCAGATATCACGTGTTGGCTTTCGAGCTATCAATTATTCTGTTGTTGTCATATATACTTGCAGTTCGTTGAATATCGATAACAAAATAAAACTTCAAGCTGTATTAATTTTATTTTAAGTCATAGGTACGCGATATTTTACTGTATCGTATCCATGATAAGTGTAACTAAGAGAACTCTCGCTCTTTGTTGAGTCCGCACGAATAGTAAAAGGTAAATGGAAAAGCAATCTTAATTATCTCTCGTGATCGATTAAATCGGGTGGTCGATAGTTGCACACTGCAGCATAGCTAGCATAACGATTTGGAGATATCTGTAATGTTATGATCTTGTTTAAATAAATCAATAAATAAATAATAGATGTAGGTAGGTGCTAAGGTTGTGGCTGTGCGTAAAAGACGTAGGTTTATTTTATTTTAAATTGATACAAAGAAAATGAAGGGACACGAAGGTTTACTAAAAAAAAATTGGTACAAATACTGCGAAGAAAGAAATGGCCTTCACGTTCAAATTGCTGACAATATGCCAACTTGTTCGTTAAATTAATTTCACAAGAACATATCTCCGTATCGTGAGTTCTGTAGGCATTGATTTCGGGAGAATATCAGCCGGGGATTGCCATGGCGACGGCGGCGACGCCACAGGCCTCCGACCGCTCTGCCAGCGATCAATCGCGGAGGAAGCCTGCTCTTCTGGCGCCGCCCTTGCCTTGGTTACGTACTTTACGTAGTTACGGAGTACGTACCTTCTTTATCACTCATGGTATAGAATTGAAATTGCGATCAATTTCCTTGGGAAGGAAATTGTTCGCACTTTCTTACATTTTTCCTTTAGAACTTTGATAACAATCGCTTTGTACTATGTACATGGCTTTTTTTATACCTAGCTGTTAATAGCACATAGTAAAAGCTGTGCGTTTCTCGCGAGGCCTACGTTTCTGTATTTATTTAGCCTTATTATAAAATCACCAATTCAACCTAATACACGGAGTTTCGTGGCTTGGCAAAGCCATTTAAAATGTAATGGTTTCAGACCGGAAAGAGATAAGGCTGGAAATGGTTTAACGAAACTTATGGGTAACATGTCTACGAAACTAGTAAATGCCTATAAAGGTTGAATTTGAAAATAATAATTGTTTCCAAGCCATGTTCACTTATTTCAAGGTTTCAAATTATGTACTACTAGCAGCGCCTTGCGGTTTCACCCGCGTAGTTCCCGTTCCCGAAGGAATTCCGGGATAAAAAGTAGCCTATGTTCTATTCCAGACTATAATCTATCTCTGTGCCAAATTTCATCCAGATCCGTTCAGCCGTTCTGGCGTGATAAAGGAACAAACATCCATCCATCTATCCATCAATCTTAACTTTCACGTTTATAATATTAGTGAGAATTAGTGAGATGCAGGTTGTCCCCCAATGATAGATAATACTAATAATAATATTATTCATCACCTTACAAAACAGATTGTATTTAATTAAACATATTATAGAGAACAGCAATAGATTTGACGGCCTTATCGCTTAAAGCGATTTCTTTCGGCAAACAGGTAATCTGCAATCCTTTTACATCATGGGAATCTAGCTTAGCTAGATCAAAAATGATGGACGAATCATCTAGTACCCCTAACACAAGCTCTGCTTAGCTTGGGGCTAGATGATTTTGTGTGGATTATCTAACATTATAAAAAAAATGTTTAAATAATTGGGCAGAATCTCTTCCTCATAGCAGCCTTTTGAAATGTGGTTTTCCACTAGTCACAGTGGGTATGCAATTATGTGTGTTAGTACTTCTTTCGTCATATCTCTTGAAGTCTTGTAATTCCAATGGGACAGACAGTCTAACAGAAGTTATCATATTTTACGTTTGGAAATATTGTCTATTGATTCTAAAAGAAAACGTGTGTATTTTGTTTATGTAAAAGTATTGAAAAATCCAAGGAAACTCGAAATATTCTGAAGAAGTTTTTGAATAAGTTTTATACAAAATTGGCTGCATTTTGAATGTTCTTTTTTACCTTGTTGTATCTATTTTAGGGTTTGCAAATTATTAGGGGATACCCTGTGTAAGTCCTATTACATCTCAAATGTGTGGTTATAGCCATATATAGTATATATAATGTTAGCCCAAAATAATTTGAAATGCTAGATATTTTGAAATTGCTTAGCGATCCTTGGTTTGTGCACCCTATAAAACGAATAAATAATAATGATATTATTTTGAAAGAATCATTTTCTTTGCTATGAAAAAGTAGCACATCAGATAAAAGTAGTAACGAATATTTTATATTCACGCAACGTTAAACGTTTGTTTACTATGTTAACATTTCTTAGACCTAAATACTATGTTTAGTACGACCGATGTAATCTTGTAAATGGATCTAAGTAGCCTTTATAGTAGGGTCGGGTCAGGCTCATCATAAGCTTACAATATTTAATGACTACCTTGTCCATCATGATATAACGAATGTTTTAGTGCATGTTCAGTACACGTAACGTGACCTTGACCCTAGAGTACAGGCCTAACCTGCCCCAAAAGCGTTGAAAAGTTACTGGTCGATATGGAGACTGAGCGTTCGCGCAAGCGCCGACCCAGCCGCCTACACGATCGATCTGCCCGCCCACGTGACGCAACAACGAATTTGCGGAGATTCCTTGCGGATAAAATACTCCTTACATTATATCAACTCACAAAGAGAAAATTTTAATATCGTAATTTCTCAAACACTGCTCTACTTAACAGATTATTTGCCGAATCGAGCTCTCTAAGACTTCTTTTATATCTTTAACCAAGTCTTTGTCTAACATTTATTCCTCTTATTATCCTTTGAAAATCGAGTTCATTGGTTCAGTAAAAACCTTCAGTATCATCGAATTGAAATTTCCCTAATTGTATTGCATACTTCTAAGTAGTGAAGGAACCAAAATTTATGTCGGGCGTAAAAAAAACTTAAAACGAGTTAATACTTAACTATTGTCAGAGTATGTAACCATTCGGATAAATTATCTTTTAGAAATATTGTCAGCGTCATTGTTATTAAGCATTCCTATATTATCTGAGGACTCTTATCTATTCAAACAGATAAGCTAGTTAGACCCTCTGAGAATCTAGTCTTTCCCTTCTTATTGCCAAATTATTATGAACACAAATGGCGAGACATTGATTGTGTGAGGAATCCCTCGAACAATTAAATCAATCAAACGTTCTAACTTTGTTAAAATGTACCTATTGAACAGAGCTCGCCCTGAAATATATAGCTACTGAATATATCTAAAATGTTGGGTTCACAGAACTCATGCATTATGAAGGTTGTGAACTTTTGACAGGTTAAAAGCCTAGGGCTTAGAAGAGCACATTTACTCATCACTACTAACCGGAGTTTTAAAGATCTATTCGAAAAGAAGATTTTAAATAGAACCTGTTGATGAATCAATATTTTTTAAAACGTTTCTTTACAAAAAAAACAGAATCGGTCCAGTAGTTACGCATGCAATCCATAAAAACAAATAATATAAGTAAGCTTCGAAAAAAGCGATTGATATTTTGTAGACTACTTTGATCAAAATCATGAGCTGTCGTTCACGTGGAAAACCATATTTTTACTAAACACGCTATATAATGTTAAACGGAGACGAGGCAAAGGAAGGCTTGAGTATGCTGCTCGTCGGCGTGTGGAACTTAAAAGATCGATTTGTTCTCACAAAGTTGCCAATTTACATGGTAAATTTTTCTCCTAATATAAAAGTGGTCACAAAATTCTTTGTGGTCGTTCCAGCGAAAGTGACTCCCCGGGTTAAATAAATATAAGTAAAAACATAAACGTGGAAACTAGCCAAGTACGTTCAGATAGTGACTTGATAAAATAGCTGAGACCGAATATAAAGTTGTCAAGTTTCATAGCAGTTCCTCAACTTAATTTGTTACCTTCTTTCATTATTTTATTTTATTAGTGTCTTAGCAAGTTTAAATCCACCGCATTGTTTTTAATGTTGGACTTGCCAAGACACAAATTTAATAATGAAAGAACGTAACTGAGTTAAGGAACTGCTATGAAAATTGGTACGTTTCTATAAGATCTCAGCTCTTTTATCGGTGCAGCCACTATCTGAACGAACTTGGATAGATTTCTCATAAACTTTATGTTTTTGATCAGATTTCACTACTTTTTGATAAGTTTGAATAAGGTGACTATTTAACTGTTTACTTTTAAATCCGCAATCAACGACCACGGGTAAATTTTCTCTAAAGTCACACTTTTCTTTATTCGCGTTTTTTCAGTAGTATATAAATTTTATAATTTGTTCTTAAATCTGTAACTATAGCAAACCCAATACGACTACACGAATGAAACAGGAATCGACCAATTTTAAAAATATTTTTTCGTTTTTTTTGGATCTTGAAACAGCTGTTTTGGGATTTTCTATGGTGGTAAACAATCTTTAAATGATAACAAATATAAATTAATACACGTATTTAGTACCATGCTCTTATAAATTGTTTTTGCCAGAACCCGTACAATCACTGGTGTGATTTTTTTGGTATTTGTAATTCGATGTATTTATTTATTATTACATAAACTCGACCGGAACTAGACCAATGATTTATCAGTTACCGTTATCGGTAAAGGTGCTGGGTTGTGCTGAAATATGACGTAATTTGAGCGCAATGTGCTCGCGAAATGATAGTGGACCTCACTCTATACTTTAACCACAGACTAAATAATGTTACTTCGTACTTTAACTCCTATTTTAGCAGACTTATAGTCTTAATGAACTTAATGCATATTATTATAATGTATTCAAATTTTTGACTGTAAGCGTTAAGAGAGGGTGAAAGAATTATTTGTTAAGTTATGGGATTTTGTGGGATGCTCTTATTTTTCCCCTCATTCTCTCTCTTTTTTGTTGCACAATCATTAAGTAAATCTGAATTTAAATTCATCCGTATGAACTGTAAACTAATTGTTGCAAAAACAAGAAAAATTCTAATTAATGATATACTCACCGATAAATTCCTTACCATCGTAATTTCTCATTTCATTGGCGCTATGCTAAGCTATGTTAACGTTATGCAAGAAAAGGAGAGGTGTTCTAACAAAAACTCTACTTTATAGAATCGAACGAGCATCTTGCACTAACTGCAACCATTCGGGTAGGTCAGGTACATTCATTACGTCTTCGATTTGAGTAACTATAGCAGCCCAAAGTGCTATTAGTTAGACTAACGAAGTCCTAAACTCTTGCTCTAGATATGTTTTGTAAACAAAGACTTTATGTATGGTAACTTAACAGAAGCTGATAACTATAAAAAAAAGAAACAACAAGGCAACGCACAAAAACTTCACTCACGCATAATAGCACACGAGCAGCGAAAATTTCCAATTAGAAAACGGACGAAAGACTTATTAAATGATGAAAACTTTTTAAATCAGAAATTGTCTCCAACTTCTGCGATAGTTCCTTAATTATAACAGTGTCGTGAAATATTTATAACCACTTTGTTTACAAAAAAATCTAGGATACTAGAACCAAGTATTGAAGAAGCTGGTGCAAACCATTTGATAGAGATACTCCAGCGTGTCTAGCGCAGTAAACGTCTCTCGGTGTGACGTAAACATTTACAAAAAAACTTTCGCGTTAGTTACGAAAGTGAAAGCGAAAACGAAAGTTCAAAATCATGCAATAACGGTTGTGCGAAATTGAAAGCGAATACAGGATACGTTACAGGAGTGTGACGTACGACCTCTGTGTATGAAATTATTTATGAATATCCATGTTGCTGAAACCAAACCAAAGTTTGAAGAAACCTCTAGGGGGTTTCTTTTTATTTCACGTGTTCTTATTTTGTGAGTTAG
This sequence comes from Eupithecia exiguata, assembly GCA_947086465.1. Classification (NCBI taxonomy): domain Eukaryota; kingdom Metazoa; phylum Arthropoda; class Insecta; order Lepidoptera; family Geometridae; genus Eupithecia; species Eupithecia exiguata. The sequence goes on from OX352229.1 coordinate 7,709,266, forward strand.
AGGTTAGGGTTCAAGATATTTATTAAAATCTGGTTTTTTTTCCAATTCCTTTATAAACGAGAAATCTTGTACAAATTCCTACATGATAAATTTTTTCTTATCACAGTCACCCTACTACATAAATAGAACGTATTTAATTTGATTTCAAAGCTAATCATTAAAACCTCTACTTCTGAACCGAATGGACCTATTGATGAAAGAAATTAAACTTTTATCAATATTTAGCTATTTCTTTAGAACTAAAGAAAGAAATTGTCCAATCGATAGCCTAAGGACGTTTCGGAGAAAGTAGGTCATCGTTATGTATTTTCTCACTCGCTCCAGCCCCAGATATACCCTTAATAAAAGATTCAATGACCATGGGCATTGGATTTTCTAACATATCACGGTATCACGTCGCAGGGGTGTACGTTTCCGATAAATTTGCCGAGATTGCTTTTTGTATCGATTTTATATGTATTAAGCAACAACACAAGTTGGCCAAAGGGGAGGTTGCTGTCCCCATCCAATATATTACGCCATTTATATTCTCATTAGTAGTTTCATTTGATCAGATTACTTGACTCCCTTGGGATGGCGCCTCATCATTTCTTGGTAAACATCATGTTGCGAGTTGACTTCGTTTAAAGTTATCGAACTGTAAAATCGTTTGAAAACAGCTCGAAACTGCTGAAAATCTGATTAAACATTTTGAGTTAAATTATTGCTCTACCAAGTTTTTTTTTGCAATTTAAAAACAGTACTATATTAGTAGTATTCTTTTGTCCTATGAAAACAGCATACCCTTTGAGTTAAATTATTGCTCTACCAAGTTGTTTTTTTGCAATTTAAAAACAGTACTATATTAGTAGGTAGTATTCTTTTGTCCTATGAAAACAGCATAGCCTTAATATTTAACCCACAATATAATGTACTTGAACTTGCCCTAAACCCAGAACTGAGCTAAGTGACTCTTATATTGCTCTACATTTTCTTGCGCTCATAATAATCAACATGATTATTTATAAAGCCTGCGAATGAAGGCCTCCATAATAATACTAAGACAACGCCAAATATAGGATGAATTTAATCCACAAGTAAAAGATTATTCAATTTCTTTGATAGTTAAAACTTTCCTATTTAAAGAACCCGTCATAGACTACTTGAGTTATCGCATTCGCTTGAATGAGACCAGTCTTCTGTACTCATATGATTCACTCGGTCAATGTCAACAATATACCTACGTATAACGCGTATAGATACTGGTAATTATGGAGCATTCGGTACTGCACACTGGGCTTATTTACTGTAAAATGCCTATCTTAATCTTTGGGGATTGATGTTATAAATTAGATGATAATGTGCTAACGTACAGGTGAGCAAATAGTATAGAACCGGAGCTGAGAAGCGGAATTAGAATGAAGTGCGCGCCACTAGTCGCGGGCGGCCGTGTGCCACGTCATTGCCGTGACCCACTGACACAGATCCGCGGCACAGCGCGGGGCCGCCTGCAACGATATCTGCACGCGCCGCACTCTTCCTCTACTGCCCCTGCCCCTGCCCCTGCCAGCCATATTCGCATTTACTCCTTATTACTCACTTCCACTGAATATTGACGGTTACTCACAATTTATGACCTGATTTTTTTATAAATACGGGTAAATCATCATGTAATTACGTCCTAGCGGTCCTATTCAATCAACTTTGATAACAATGCCATTCGATATCTGAATGTTAGCATACCGCTTGTCATATATATATATCAGTTATGTAACGCAACGTTCGGTATAAAATAGGGAATAATGCATTTTATTTTTGACCCACAAAGCATGCAATTAAAAAAGGCAACTGTTTAGATAATTTTATTGGATATTGCAATAAAATGACCTTGTTATCTAAATTGTGCACTTGACACGAATACAGAACCATTTCACTTTCATACATACGTCACCGGCGTAACAGTCGTGCCGGTGTGCGTCGAGCCGAGAGAGATTGCGCTCAGTTATGTTGGGGACGATACTTTTGGACGGAATTCATACAACGTTGTTATATCAAAGTGCTTGATCGTGAATCATTTGTAACAATTAACAATTAGAGCAGGCGGCGACTGCCAAGGTCGAGATTGAGATGGCAATATTCATCTGAGTGACGGAAGTTGTTGGTCATCTGATGTAAAATCCTGTGCAACATCTTCACAGCTTAGCAGGAAGGATTGTGAGGTATCAACGAAAATACTTACTGTGATTGATTTGATGAACGTTATAGGTCGAATAGATAAAAGGAAAATAAATATTCGTTCAAACTCCTCAAGGTCCCAAGCAAAACGGGAGACGAAACATGCTCTACAAAAAATCGACATCTACGATTTTAACTTTTTAACTGTCACATAATTTACTGAAAAGTGTAGGTAACTATTATGTGCGAATGTGATTCGCTAGATGAACATTGTCATTATAATCTTCCAGTCATGTAAGATTATAAAAGACAGAGAAAGCTTGCGTTGCAATTAGTTGTACTTGTACATGCAATGTTGTCTTATCTCAATTACTTTGCTCGCAGATACAAACTTGTAAATAATTTCTCTCTGGAAATCAAGCGACAATAAATAACTTCACTATCAATCTGTATTAATTTCAATTCCAAACTATCAAAATTATAGTCCCAGGCAGGTCCAAAATAATAAATGAGAGACTGCATTTGCATACGATAATCCCAGAATGTAAATCAAGACCAATATTCGCTCCTCAATCCATAACAAACAGAACGCTAATCAAATATCAAACATTTTTAATTTATAATTAATTTTATACGTCGTGGTATTTCGGCTATCGTCGGATTTATTCGCCAACGAAGTTAAAGTACATTCGTAATAGTGAGCGAGACCGCAAACTAGCTAGCTAAGTTAGGAGTGAAGTAGGTGCGAGTGCGGCAACTAACATATTGTTCAGGCAGGCTTCAAGTCTCTGGCTGGGTGAGCTAGCTCGCTGGCCGTGGCTCGTCGCTCTCCGTCACCATGAATCGTCGTCGGAGCGATCGGTGTTCTGCGTCGTGTCGCGTCGCGCCGCCGCGCCGCCGCCGCCCTGACTCCCTCCGTGTTGATAATTTGTTAGCGGCGAACGAAAAGGATGTGTGTATATCTACGTCTCGTCTTTCAGTTGACTTTCATCGTCGTTTTGTAGCGAACGTTTCGCACGGCTATCGATAGGACATTGCAATACCACTACGTAATAAAGTTATTGCATGCTGATCTTAATGGACATTACGGTTTTTGGACACGTAATACAGTGTTTGGTGCTGAATTTCATAGTTTTTCGTTCGGGGGTGTGCGTGATTGTCTGAAAACCTCCATATTATTAAATAGCGTCGCGACGACCGACCGTGGCGCAATGCAGTGTATGTTAGAGTGCGGATATAAACATTGTTGTTTTAATTTAATTTGTGGAGACAAACGTCTCAGGATCTTTGCCGGTGTGGACTGGCGTGCACTGTAGCCATGCTTCCAATAGTGCAAACAGAACCTATACTCTTCAACTGCGGGGCCCACTCGGTCAATGCGGCTACTACGCCGCCGGCCACATTGCCCCCCTCGATAACACCTGAGTCGGATGTTGATGAATTTGTAGACATCTTCTTCGGTGTCGACGTTACTGCAAGTACTTATCCCAGGTAAAAATGCAATTTCGTTGTTTTTCATGTTCCATATTAGGTGAGTCGCATCGCGTGGGAATATTAAAAGCTCTATTGAAACAGAATGAGGTCCTGTCTAGAAAAAGACGTAGGACCCCCACCCACCTAAGTACTTTTCATGACCGGAGCCAAGCAGAGCTGCGGATTGAGGCTAGTACTTTATACGTTGATTAATTTGCAATGTCTCGTTATAATTGGAACTACTTTCCTTATATGGGCATAAGCAACTCTGTAATGTGGGCCGACACGGGAAATAATTATTACATCTTATTTAAAAGTCCCTTAGAGCCAGACTTATTTTGGTCGTTGCAAAATCAAATAATTAATGTTAATCATAAGAGAAAGATGTAATACTTTAGTATTATCAGTTTGAAGCAACAAAACAGAACCAATGACATGAAACAGTGACACTAAGAATGTCCACAGGTCACTTAATGCAGATAAATTTAGTAAATATAAATGATAAGAACTACATATAAATCAATTCAACGCTTGCAAATCCTTACGTTTGATGATTTGCTTGTTGCAAATAAATTATCAATACATTTGGTGTCATTTCTCGACTAGGTACATAGGTATTTGAAGTTTTTCTTGACTAATATTAAAGGCGATTTGCGCCACATGGCGAAATTGTGTGGTACAGATGCAGAACCCCAAAATATAAATGATAAACGTAAACGGTTGTTATTCCAAATGCATAACTATTATCCCCCATCATGGACATCCATTATGATGATACCAACCAACCTGCTTGTATTTCGAAACATACGATTCCTCGTGACAGCTTGCAAGCACATCGGTGTACGGAAACTTACTGGAAACAAAGGGACCATCCCTAATGGCGTGTATATCGCAGACGATGAAATCTCGCCTATCATGCCTCCTAATTCTATAACAACTACCTACCTCTATATGAGCATGTCTTCACACGGCGTTAAAATCGTCGCGACGATATTCTTTGTGATGATAAGCCACATGCGTTGTTGGTTAGGTATGTTATACAAGTTCTAGGGTAGACATTTCGGTTTCCTCATGAAGTTTTCCTTTAGCGTTAACAGCACCTACGTGTTATCTATCAGCATTACCACTATCAAGCAAGGCCAAAACAGTTCTCGAATTGAAGACCCCAAGTTTGTCTTCCTATATATCTTTAGCTGAAGTCCACTATTTCGATCATACATACCACGGCCCAAGGGCATCGTTCTTCCTTATACTCGTATATTAGCATCGATTTCGAATTTGCGAGGTTAATTAAGTACCTACAAAAAAAATCCAAAGTACCCAACTGACTATTGCACATTTTAACATTATAAATACTTACTACATTGTTCAGCAGTGGACCATTATAGGCTGTTGAGGAGGAGGGGAGAAGGAGGAAAAACTTGCTATACGGGATAAAATGTTAATGTTTACCAAAATACTGACGCTGATTCATTCTGCAAGAAGCGCCGTCATCAACTTTTCTTTGTATATTGTGAAGGACTCTATATAAACAAGTTTATACAAGGCCAGATAACATAGGGAAAATAATGTGAAGCAGTTGAATTAAAACTATGATAGGCCTTATTGCTTTATGTTTTCTCCATAATTATAATGTGACTGCTAGGGTATGTGCATGCGAGTCTATAGAAACAAAAAACAAAAAAAAACACGTGGTACGAACGAAGGTAATGCAATAATACAAAAAAGTTAAATTAAAATTAACTAACAATAAATGAAACTCTCCAACAATTTAACTCTAGTAGGAGGCGACTTGTAGTTGTAGGTGCTCTGAGTCTTTCAATTCAAAAAAGGTTTTATTTAGCTTTATTTTAATTTTAAAAATATAATATCTTGGCAATCACAATGAAATCAAAGCTCCCGTAGCTGCTATAAATATTTTGGTATAGTTAAGAAAAAACTTACTGTTAAGGACATGAATAAATTAATGGTTCATATTATATTTGTGAATACCGCTCTACCATGATTAGATCACGATGACGTGATTTGAAAATTTATTCGATGAGATTTGCCTATGAAGTTAATTACCTATGCCACAGCCTATGCATAATATTAATAAAAATAAAAAATAAAAATCTGTTGGTTGACTGACAACTTTAACCACTTGTCGAAGTATTTAATCATTTTAATTTATTTAAAATAACTAGGTTTATACAAGGAATGCTTTTTCCGGGTGTTTAATATTTATGGTTAGGGTAAAAATACATTTTTATAGAAATATTTTCACAATTTGAGCGTGGTATTAGGTGTTACATAAGTTTGATTTGATAAAATTTCAATCAAGCATGTCCATGACGAAAGCCTTTAGTGCTTGTTTCTTTGTTGGATAATTGCTTGGGATTGTATGACGTCACTAAATACGTTAAAAACTAGCTGGAATACAAATATTAATATTATTCGATATTACGTTAACAGTCACAAAACTCTGCGAATAAGCGAATGTTCTTATTGTTTTGATGTATCGCAGTTTTGTCGTGCTTAGCTCACAGTCGGATCGAAATCGCATTTCAAGGACAGCAACAGGTTCTCCGGAAACAAGCAGAGCAGCTAATTGTGTTGCTCCTAAACTAAAGCAAGCAGTCACTTTAGTCTGATTCACTGGTTCCTGCCTGCGTAGTTATGGATTAGTATAACGTATTATTTGAACTATTGGGACTCCCAAGTATTTTGTTTTCTTACAGATGCTTTAGTTCTGCAAATTATCTGCTAACCACACCTTTTATGACACTAACATCATTCTTGTTTACTCACGGGTGCACAGATAAGTAACATAACAGGTTAATAAATGAAAAACTATTGGTGGCCCTATCTGTCTTGTCTGTAATAATATGCTCGCATATATCATTATGTCTCGTCGACACCAGCGATGAAATATGTGATGTTGTCTTGTCAAAAACGTTCATTATCACCCCTAATATCAAATGCCTGTTGTTGCCACCTGTTCATTTTTTGACCCTGAACCGTCTGTCACAAAAAGTATAGCTGGAGTATCTTTGGCTTCATAAAACTTATACTTGAATGAGAAGATTGATATTGTAACAGTTAATCAAAACCTGAATCCTGTAGTAGGTACTAGCTCTGCTCATTGTCAAATTTATCAGTAAATATTGGTACGTATTCATGCAATAAACTTGAGATTACAATTTCGTGATAGAATGAATCCTAAATAGAGCAAAGCTATCAATAATTTAATGACATAAATCACCGATTCCTTAAATAGATGTACAATAAAAATAGAATCTTTATTATCAAAAAGTTGTATTAAATATACAAGCATACCCACATTACAAGGACGGTGGGTTGCTTTTAACATCCTGTAACTCACGATAAAGTTTTTGCGATGTAAAACATTACTCGCCTTGGGATAGTCTAAGTAGCATTATGTGCATAGATAAAGCGACCTCTCAATGACATTGTAAAGACAATAATATCATTTACTAACGACTGCACGTAAAGGATTGTCTAAACCACTAAAGTTAAGCTCGCCGGAAGCTCTCCTAATTCCTTGCCTTGCACATAAGATACGTACACCGTAGCCTAGCCGTGCGTGCTCTACGTTTTTAATTAAATGGAATGCAAAATCACATTCCTTACCATTCATCTCTCAAACGATTACTATTCAAAAACAAATCATGCGAAGCTTTTTATATTTTGGTCAGCATCATTTTGTAGTCTCTACCAAGTTATAATAATTTAGCATTCTCGATGACGAATACTTGTTAAGTAACGATTGAAAAAAGGGAACCTTCGGTAGCGAAACCGCTGACAATGCTCAAACTTTCACCTCAGGATCTCAAGTGCAAATTTAAAAATATTGAGGTAAATATATATGTAGATAGTATGTAACACTTGTGTCACCAGAGGCGCAACCTTTATTTGCCAAAGCTAATAATAAATATCTTATCGGTTACCGTTTAAGCAAAAAAATATGAATATGATCTTTATTACTCCCCTAATCGTCGTTTATGTGCCAAAATGTAAAGAGCGAAACTGGCAGGATGTGGACTATAGGAACTGGATAGAGGCTTCAAACATTTTTGAGAATTATTTATTATAGTATTTCTGGTCACGCTTGCGGCTCGGCGCGTTGTTGTTATTCCGAACATTATTATTTCAAGGTTGTGCGGCCGTCGCAGTGAGGTTGCGTAGTGGGGCTCCTCGGTAGGCGTCGTTCCACTGGTATCTCCGTCCCTCTTTTGCACTAAGGTTCAGCTTGCTCGGTACTTGGCATTTCATATCAGACGAGTCAATGTGAACTATTCCTTGATACTGACTTTACATAGGTACACATCCTTACTTGTTGATATCAGTACTCTGCTTAAAACCTGAGTAAATACCACGCTATGAACAACTCAACTTTAGTAACAATATCCAACATGAGTCATACATTCAGGCAACACTGTTTTAATTACCTACTATGTATAGGTAGAGCAGGTAAAGCTTGAAGTAAAATAATTTGGGATTAAATGGTTAGCATTGCAAAATTGCTTCCTTTATCGATTTTATCGATCTAGCTTGAGTTATTTTATTACTTACTAGATTTGATCATTACACTACCGACTAGCAAAATGCAAACTCATTATTATCTCGAACATATTATTCGGGGTCCATTGTAGATTTACAAAGATTATTATGTTAATCATCATTTTATTATCTTTTTAATATGATTTGAAGCCTCAATATACTTTATTAAAAAGTTTATTTTGTTTGCTGCTTCTGTAGAATTGAATCCTGTGACCTCCAACTGGGAGACACATGGAGGGGGATGCAAGGCAAGATGAGCGTGACTGCGCCGGAAAAGAAGATTAGAAAAAAGTCTGACCATAAGCCGCAATCTCAAATGTACGTATCATGCGCTTGGAATGTTTTTAGACGTGAACAATTTGCTTAGATTTCCGTGACTCAGGTTGATTGTATTATATAAACGATATTCGAACGAATCATTCCTTGGAAACTATTCGTTCTATAAGTATTGGATAAATATTTTGCGAATATCTATTTTTTAAAACCGGAGCAGTCAAGCTATGAAACTACCTTAAAAAATTATAAGTCCAATTACGTGCTTTGATTCAAATTACACTGGGGATTTAATAATTTATGAAGTACCTTACCAACACAAGTTTTGAAAATCTTACCAATTAAAACAGTTCAAAATACATCCAAATATCAATAGTATTTCGTACTTGATCATTTGGCGTTTCATTGTGTCATCGAAGATTTTCCCCTACCTATTTGTAGTGTCATGATGAACTACATAATGACTAAGTACTAGATTAGACAAAGATAGAGCAAGCAAATTCCAGAAAATTTTACGATTTTCAAGACGTTGAACGAACTTAAGATAAACTCGGTACTTACTAGAAACTCAGATATTGTTAACAAAGAAATTTATGTATGAACCAATAACAGAAAACAACAAGGTAGCTAGCTACAAGTTAACAACTCAAAACCAAAACAAAAACATGAACAACGCATAATTGCACATAGTCCCGAAAAATAAGCACATCCCAATTCTAAAATGGATGACCGAAGAATGAAACAAAGACATTATTCCATTCTAGTTTTAAAAAACTAAAATTTCAAGTTTCCTAATATTTGTTTTTTTTTTTAAGTTTTGCGGGGGTTATACTAATCCATGAATAAAAATTTTATGGAACCATCTCGGGATCATTCTCTATTCAATACCGAAAGAATTTTCCAAATCGGTCCATAATTGACAAAGACATCGACGAACACACATAAAAATAAACATTACTTCAGAGGGATAATCTGAAGGATTGTCTATTTGTCCCTAAAAACTAAAAAAAAATAGTGTAACTAAAGAATTTGAAGTCGGTTTTGAGTTTCATCAAAACAATATAAAAAAATACGAAGCAAATCAAATTTATTTATGCTTATCAGCATGACATTTTCGAATTATTCGACTAGAATAACTGAATTTAGTAATTGGTTGTAAGGATTTTGATAACTTTGAGATTGGTTTTATATTTAGTCTATTGACCTTCTGAATAGAATAAATAATGACTAGTTTTAATTTGTCATTTTGATGTTTTAGTGTAAGTATGTAGCTCTAAAAAAATATCTGTCAACTTATTCTTTTAAATAATTGGACTTCTATCTATTTTCTATATTTATATTTTTTCCTGTTATTTATTGATATTGTAATCGTAAAAATGTGCTAAAAATATTTGTACTGTGTATATTTAAGTTATCATTTATAATGAATTATCTATCTCATCGTATATCTCATTTCATACACAAATAAAATATTGCACTCCATGCTTTCGCATCATTTTATGTGCCTGATTGATGTTCTTGGGGTTTCTATAATGAATCAAAAATCCTGTGCTTATTACCATTATTTAATAATACTTATCTAAGTTCTATGTGTTTGAATAAAATTATTGTTAAGAATTTTATCGCCTAACCACTCTAGTTTTACTATAACCCTATACTTATTGGCTGGATGAATACTTATGTTGTTTCTTCGGACACTTTGTTCTAGTACAAATTCGCTTAACATCGTTTCTGTTCATTTATATTCTTGAATAAATCATGTTGGTATTGTTTTCTGATGTTTTTGTCTTTGTTGATAAGATTTATCTTCGTATTTCTTCTGGCATCCCTCTCCGTGGTATAAACATTATTACAAACACCTTCCTAAAATTATGTAACAGTATTCAGAATTTGCTTTATTATGAAAAAGTTGATCTACATTATTGCTATAACAATGGTTGTTGTTTGAATAGCAAATCGTTTTAGCTATCAATTTGCTGAGTCCGCTGAAAAGAAAATCTGCTAAAAGCAGCATTTTGCAAATACCTTTGAAATTAGACAGGTGTTATGTAATTGACTTAGAAATCTAAAACTAATGGACAGCTCACTTTAGTAAGGTTAACTATTGTTTATTGAATTTTCCGGAGTGATTATGCAGATACAATCTGCAGCTTTGTTTGTTTTGGTCCCAAAAGATATGCATGCGTGTTTCTGACATGAGCGACTAGTATGTGTGTCAATTTTAGAATTCATTGTAAACATCGCATCGCTGGTATTGATGTGAATGTGGTACTGTTTAATGTTGACTGTTTTTATTTATAAGCATATTCTACGTATTGCACTATTAGTTTAGCTAAGTGAGTATTAAATTCAGTTTTTTTCTCGTTCTTTTCCAGAAATAAGTGCCACAACGAAAAGAAGCGTCGTGAACTCGAAAACGAGACCATAAACCAGCTCGAGGAGTTATTGGGGACTTGTCTCGCTGAGGTGAGGCAGCCGGACAAGAACGGTATTGTCCGGGAGGCGACGCGTCAGATCGAGGAGGTTCTGAAGCGGAGGAAGGCGTGTCCGGACGAGTGTCCGCTGCGCATCGCGCAGTGCCTCTCGCCGGTCCAGGGCGGCGAGGTCAGCTCCACGCAGCACCAGCCTCCGGGGCTCCATTATACGGAGCTCACTACGCTCATTGAGGTAATTGCCCTTCTTAACTATATCGACATAAGCTTGTAAACGTGAAATCTATAGAATAAATAATCTAGGTATTATCTATAGATATCTTATCCTTTCATTTATGTTTTCCAGGCGTTGAAACACTACACGGGCAGCCTGGGGTGGATTCTGCTTGAGATAAACTCAAAGGGCGAAATCGAGTGCGTAACTGAAAATATAAAAGATCTCATTCTGCGGGACAGAACTGAGCTTTACAATAAATCAATATACTCACTTGTACATGTGAAAGATCACGCGAAACTGAGACCCTTGCTCCGGTGCATACAGACTTACAACTGGAGCTCCGGAGACATTGAGAAGTTTCAAGCCATTCGGGCGGGGCTTATTGTTGAAACCGATGGGACTGAATCTCCTAGGTAAGTCGTGTGAAATTAATAATAATAATAATTGTACTGATAGGTCGTTTTGAACGAAGGGAGGTGTTGCTGATGTCACTTTAAATAAATTAAGTGTATAATAATAATGCTGGACAATCCATTCAGCATCATCTAGCCTCAAGCTAAACAGAGCTTGTGTTATGGTTACTAAGATGACTTATGCTTAATAGGATGCCATCAAAAAAAAAACAAGCCTCGCAACTCGGTTCTTCTACCGTAAAAAGTGGCCAGATCAATGTAATACCAAGTCGATCAGTTTAAAATGAAAATTCGATTCTAAATTAATGTAGCTCCATTGGATTGGAAGGTATTGATAGTTTTGATAGAGTATGCATTGATAACGGTGTTTTGCGATTTCATCATGATAACTGATCGTGACGTTCGCGTTCTGACGATAAGCGGCCGATTACACTTACATTTACGTATTCGCAGTTTGCTTCTGTATTTCAATAAGCAATGTTTTGAAATACTTCCTATCGCATTGTAACATTCTTTTGAAATAATTGTAAGAAGTGGCCAACACATACAATAAACCACGTGGTTTTTTTTTCTTTGATTCTAAAACCTTCGAGGGCTTCCGTGACCAAGTGGTAGATATGCATGGGTTGGTTTGTTTTAATAAGGTTTAATTGATGCATGATAAATAAAAAAAAAAGACTAAATTTTTATCGGATCGGTTTCGTTTCGTTGCTTACTCATTTGCTCCAGCAGCAGCAGGATTTCGTAACGATCTCGTCAAGGATAAAATCACGCATTGGCAGTCGGAAATCCCCGGCCATAGATTCTTTTTAAATGTTTGAGAGATGTAGGCCGAATCGCGTATTCCACATGATCTGCATGTCTAGTTTTCGTAACCACGTGAAGGTTCGCAAATGTTCTCGCTCATTTCTTTTAAACAAGTTTTTGACTCTGTGATCTACATAGTTATGCAATAAACATGGTTAGGTGTAATAAAGCTAAAGGCTTGGCAGTGGAAACATATGTCAATTGAATGTGAATTTAAAACAAACCGGTACTGATGACAAGGATGAAGTGAGACATATAAACCTAGAAGATAAGTAGGTAAGTTTGCGCAACCAGCTGTCTTGGTTTAATGCATGTTGATGAATTCTGCGAAACAAATGGCATCAATGAAAAATATGTTTAGATAGTGATAGGCAGGTAGGTTCCAATCACTTGTATTAGCAATCAACACAACATGGACATAGTGAGAAGGGTCAAAATCAACTAAACCGTTTGCGTTAGTGTAGTGATAGTTAGAGAGTAAGTTCCTAAGTACTAATTTTAAAGAACACATGAACCAAGCGTCTTCCCCATAAGTAGAGACAATAACAAAAGTGCCGATGGACACGTTCTAAGTGTGTTTATAAAATTAAGTTAAGGCGAAGTGGACTCGGTTTTGAGAGACAAGGACGAGCGAACGCCGTTCGGAGAAGGCGAGAAAGGATGGCAAGAGCAGTGGAATGGCCGGACCGCCGGACCGCGCGCAACTGTACTGGTCTTTATTTATGAATTTGATTTTTGCTCTAAAATAATACTATGTCCGCAATAAAATAAAACCGTAATCCTCTAAAGTATTTATAGGGAAACACGTAGATCAATTGAAATAATTATGTTCACTAGCAAATAAAACTGCTTTTTCGGTAGAAGTCTCTATCTCTGTAAAAAAAGAAGATTTAAGAGGAAACTTTGCCATTTTTTTTGTCGTTTTTTTTTCAACTTAGTCGTGTTTCGACTAAAAATGACTAGACGTTTGATGCCTTATCAAAGAATTCAGTGTTTTCTTGCTTTAAAACAGATTTTTCCTTAGCGTCAAAACGTGAGTTTTGGGACTCATTTCTTCTTAAAACAAAATTACCTGTTAGCCTAATCTATAGCTAGATTTTAATGTTACTCTAGTGTGTTTAAAATGTTTAAATACATATGTATGCTAGACAATAATAATAAAAAACACTTTTATCAGTAAAACCTTTTTTTATAAACAAATACAGCGTGAATGAGTAACCGAAATTCGACCTCTCGTTTACCACCCTATAAGTCGCAGATTGGAGGTTGTTGAATGATTCAGCAGTGTTGCACAATATTGTTAATGAATTGTTTACGAGCCTTTATCTACCTTGATTCTCCCTAACTTGTACATTCTTGTACCGTGTCACAGATCTTTTATAAGCATGAGAGTTGACGCCCACCAAGAGGTCTAGCAACCTTTTATCGTACGTGTAACTATTATGGCATTAGCATTACTACAACATTTAACGCTAGCTTAACCTTGTCAATGAGAGGTCATTCGTTGGTCTTTCCAGAAATGATTCCAAGTATCCATTTGCCTCACGTCCCTTGACCAAAACCCATATGTCCCGATTAATTTAGATCAGCAGCTCTATGTCAAAGTTTAATAAGTCACGTTACCCCTTACGTCATCTACGTCATCGTCACATGTTGCTTTCTTACGTCAACATGAGAAAACGTCATAGTCATGGTTCTTTTCACACTTCAGTAAATGAAAATGCCAAGACCAATTTTAGATTGGTTCTTTAGCTAAGAGGAAAAAAATGGGTGTCACGATTTCCTTTTGTACATCTAAGCTGAGTTAAGAGTTGAACTTATTCCACCGTTTCAGTCTGCCTGAACATTCGTTAAGTTTTTGGGGTTTCTGACAGCTACAAAAGAATTCCAATTAGAACATATGTATGTCCGCTGCTGAACGTGTCTACTTTAAACAAGGGAAGTTTCGCCTTGATCACCTCGCTTGACAGGCCGATTGGTGATCACAGAGAAAATGTTAAAAATACACAAACGGAAACTGCTGCTCTTCCTCTGGGAGATTCCCTTAGTCGGGCTTACTACTTCCATGGGCTGAGATGGAGGAGTCATTTCTTACGCCACGACAGAAAGGCATACAATACGTACGACGCAGTATGTATCCTTGTTCTGAGTGCACAGCTCTGTATCCGCTTATTTAATACTAGATATTTTCTCATCAAAGGGGCCAATCCCTCCACCTTCCCATATCCTGCTGAACTTGCGTTTATACGGACCGAAACTACGAGATATGAGCCACTCGAGTGATTCACGACTACAAATCCTACTCTCTCTGTCCCGAACACTCACCCTTCCCACATCACATCTCGGACTTAATTGCCGAATCTGCTCTTTGTTCCTTTCATCCCTTTGCGAAAGTGTGCCTTCCTCGGTTCTAAACTTTCGCCAAAATTCGCCTCATTGCGCCTACGTTGTTTTAGGTCTCCGTGATAAATCGGTCCCTTATGTCCGCCCTCGGTTAGCTATTCCTCTAACTGGGAAACTATGTGCTTCCGCGTAGATTGGACAGTCCCACAATATATGATCACACATTTTAGAGAGGTCGTCTCCGCAACTCCGCAACACCAAAGTGGCCAGCTGAGCAGCACCTGACACCAAAGTAAGCAAAGCTTGTGTTCTGTGTCGTTGATAGAGTTGTATTTCGGTTGCAGTGTGGTGGAAGCAGTGATCTACGCGTCGCCGGTGCGCGGCTCGTCGGAGGAGGCCGGCTCCGTCATGTGCGTCATCCGGCGCTGCGAGGACGCGTCGGCCGCTCTCATACCCGTCGGCGGCGGCCCGCCCGCTATCGCCGCCAAACCGCAAGACCAGATCGTCTTCAGGCTCGACTGCAACTTCTCTATACTATGTACGTATCTTAAACATCATTATTATTCTACCGGTATCGCCGATGTTGCTCAAAAGGCTGCTGAACTGCAATGGAACTGGGCCGGCCACGTCTGCCGCATGCCGGACGATGTTTGGCCAAAACAACAACGTTCTGGGCCCTACACAATTGTCTGTTGTTTAAGTTCGGTAGCTCACGTCGTAGATCCAAGCTCCGGGACGAGGTGGACGCGTTTGAGAAGGATAGGTCCACAAGAACTAGAACGCGAGGTATGAAAGGGGATTAGGGAGGCCATTGCTCCGCAGTGGGACGATGCAGTCCGATAAATAAAAATAAACAAAACCGAAACTACGTCGTCCAACCGATCCGTGCCGTCTAACCAATGATTCGTTTTGCAGCTTGTGATTTAAGTGGAGTGGAAAACTTTTCGAACTCTCCTGTGTCTCTCGTGGGTACCCGGTACCTGGATCTAGTGGAAAGCAGTGACCGCGCTCGCGTCGCGACTCACTTGACCGAGGCCACGTGCCTCCCCGCTCCGCCCGCTATCAGCGAGCCTTTCCGGTTGCGCGTCGCCGCCGACCGCCCGCTGATCCGCGTCAGCGCGCGCACGCGTCTCTGGCGCGCGAAGCCTTCCTCTGGCGAGGCAGACTTCATAATGTCGACACATTCGGTGCTCGGGGACGAAGAGATGGACCTCATTGAGTCGGGCGAGCGCACGCCGCCGCTCGGAGGACCGTTGATGCCCTCCGTCGCGAACGGGGAGCCCTCCACGCACGAGCGCGAGCGCTACCGCCCGCCGATGAGCCCCGGTGTCCCTCAGTTCCCGATTGACGACTTCGACCTCGATCCTTGGACCTCGTCCATCCTCGGCGACATGGCGGCTGAGGAGCCGCGCGAGCGCAAGGCGGAAACCGAGGGCAGCGGCAGCGGGCCGTCGTCGCGGCCGCCCTCCACGCCCGCAGCCACACCTCCACCGCACCATGAGGAAACAAACCGTCTCCGGAACGCGCTGCTGAGCAAGAAGCAGGAGCCGAACCGCATCCTGATCGATTTATTAAAGCAAGAGGATGAGGAGGCGACGGGCAGTGAGACATCCGCTCCGCACACGCCTCACACGCCCCACACGCCGCATACTCCCCACACGCCAGCAGCAGCCTTGTCCCCGCTGCATTCCCGGCCGTCCCCGCTGCCGGGACTGGGGCACATGCAGGCGCACGCCTCGCATCAGATGCCGCCACATCAGCCTCAGGTCTCGCAGCACTCGCACATGTCGCCCTCGCCGCAGGCCTCGCATTCACATCAACAGGGACACACCAACTTGTTGAGTAAGGTGAGATATAACAATTACTAAGACGTCTTTCTTTAAAAGATGATGATATGATATGATGATATCAGAATCAGTTGTTGTGAAATTATACTTCTGTTAGACAACCGTCGCATTGCAGGATGATAAGTACGCGGGTTGCTTGGGCGCGTGTTTTATAGTTTTAAATTCGAGAAAAGACATCGCCTAGCTATATTCAGGCGACTATAATTATTCAACTCTCTTACTTGTTGTTTGGTAGTTAAACTGACAATCATGTCTTCGTGCTTTACAGATTCGATTTTTTATGACAATCGATTTTATTTATGAAGAAGTTCTAATCGATTTTGTTATTTTTGCTGAAGGAATGACTTTATTTTTGGAATCAGAATATATAATAGAATAAAATAATATTATTTTTAATATATAATAATTATTTTAGTTATTTTATTTGCTACTTGCTTCTGCCCGCGGCATTACACACGTTTTTCCGTGATAAAAAGTAAGACAGATTGAGCTACTGTGGTTTACTATAATTTCTATACTATTTTCAATACTTTTTCATTCCAAAATCATCTGTGATAATTCTCGTTACATGTATACTATGTTGCCTCAATAAAATCGAAACTTTCGTCAGTCCCCATACTGTTCGAGTCGACAGATTCGCATCTGTCAAAAGAAACAGTGTCTATGAAATACTTCATTCTGTCATTCAGTATTCATTCACTCGCCAGTCAACAATTAGGGAACTTCATAGTCGTGCATATACCAAACAAAAAATAAACACATGGATATAGCCACATATAAAATAATATTATACGGCTAAGCTAAACGCTGGTGCGATATCTGTCAGATATCAGCTTTCGGAATTTGAACTCAAACGTGTCTAGATACCATCGATGCAACCCGCTAAGCTACTATCTACCATCCAAACTAACGTCCTGCAATGCGGCCGTGCCCTTTTATATTGCCCCTAAAATATTCTACCTACTAACTGAATCTACTATCCAGATGCTGAGTGAAAAAACAGATGACGACGCCGAAGACAGCCGGAGAAAGTCGAACGAAAATCGTGGAGTGCAGCAGTCTAGCGTACTTTCGGAGTTGCTATCGAATAGCAATGGCCCCAACAACGGACGGTCGCAAGACGCTAACGACAGATATCTGGAGCGAATAGGCGGGATCAAGCGCAAGTTTGACGAAGCTAAGGGGATGGCGCTCAATGCGAAGCGAACAACGCCTGAAAACCAACAGGTAAGAATGAGAACATTTAGTTTTGGGTGTCATGTAAACACACAGGTGTCACAGTAAATATTTTAAACATTAAATGTTTGCACATTTAATGTTTTAAATATACGTAACGATCCACATAATTAAATATGAACCTCCTCTAAAACTGTGGGCCTATATGTACTCGTAAAAAGAAAAGTGAGTTTATGATTCGTTTTTGTGCAAATCCTTATGGATTATCCTTATGGCTTGGACTATCTGCTTGATGCTCTAAGCATTCGAGCCCGAAATAAAACGGCCCCGGACAAGTTCGTCGTTCATCGGAACATTTGAACTTTCCTTCATCCAAATTTCACCCGGAAATAACCAACCAAATTCTAATGTTTTTAGAGAAACGGATTGCATCCAGTATTGTCAGGGGCTGTTTTTTTTTCGGGCCCGAGGCTTATGGTCTGTGCCTTAGTGTCATAAGTACGAGTATATTCGGTATTGTACGAAGACGAAGCAAAAAAAAATGTTTTTTCTGAGTAGGCCCCCTGAATAGATGACCATATGGCGACCTTGAAGAGAGGTATCATCAAAGTCGAAGGGGACTTTAATGATGCCACAAAATGTGGTATCCACAAACTATTTTAAATAACATTCTTCTAGACCAAGTTCGCTATACTGCTTCTTTAACTGAACAGCATACATTTATTTATTCAGCAGGTATCATCGAGCGCCACCTCCGTAGCATCATCGTCCGCGTCATCGACCGCCGCCAGTCCCGCCACTAGCAGTTCGGGCATGAGTCCGCTCTGCCAGAAGAACCAAATACTAGTCTCTTTGTTAGCGAAGCAGCAGACCACACCTACTACGCCGCTACCTCTGCCTAATCCTAGGTGAGTTTGTCTATCACATTCGAGTTGTAGTAAACAAGAAAAACTGAAAACAGCGCGCTGTAGGGCTTAGGGGAGACCTATATACAACACAGCATGATAGTCCACTGCAATGGTCGAAAATAAAGTTCGAGTTTTACTCTATCAACTTCTAGTACTACTCTTAAGTAAAGTTTTTCTGAATCATGTTCGATTTCTACTCTATCAAACTACAGTCTACTCTATCTAACACCAGTTTTGCTCTATCAAGTTCTCTCCAATTCAAGAGCTATGTAGTTGCTCTTAAACTCGCATACTCTGTTCTGCAAACAAGTCAACCCCTTGGCTTATAGAAATGTTTCATAACCGTATGTTTTCGTACAGTTTACGCGCACTCCCGCCTCGACCGCGCGCGCCCGCGCCGGCTCTGCACGCGCAGCACCCGCAGCATCAAGCTCCGCAGCATCAGACACCGCAGCGGATGCACCATTCCACGCTTTCCAATATACTCTCCTCTAATAACCAGTGAGTACTCTTAATGTAAGCTAGGCACCATGCAGGAAAAGATGGAGCTCACAGATGTCACAATTTGTCTAGCGAAAGTGTTGATTCAGAAGTCGCGCACATGATCTCCGATAGTTTTAAGTAGTCACCGCGATGGCCCATAGAATGCAGTGACGAATATACGATATTCTAAGGGCATATGGCAGGCACAAGACCGTTACCTAAAGAGAATTTTACTCAACAGTGGACTCCCTCTCAAAAAAGGCTGTTACTGGCTGGTTAGATAAATTGACAATGTTTAATGACTATTGATTTTGATTATTGATCGGGTATTTATCGATTACCATGCGATTCTATTTCCCTTACGTTTCCATCGCCTTACAGCGATCGTGGTCACAGGACGAGTGATCGACTGACTGGGGTGACTTGTCAATTAGAACTGTCCTTCGTTTCTCGGTCGATAAAAAAAGGAACGGCCACGTTATTGTGCTTTGAAACTAAGTAAGTTTAGGTTATAGTAAGAACAGAATCGTCACCAATAACTGTTTAAATGTCGCAGGCCCAAGACTCGTGTCTTGAATCGTTTCGTGTAGCTGTAGCTGTTATAACGTGATACGAGTTGTTATGACCCCTTTTACCTTGACCGTTGCTTCTTGACACAAATAATAATATTGCTTTGTGTTACCTGACTCTTATTAAGGAGACAAATACTGCATAAAGCTGTCAACGTTAATTCAACTTGCTGCATGCACACACATCGTCAACCTGCGTTATCAAAAACCCTCGCTTATGAATCTAAAATAGTAGGATATTGTAGTCGCTAAGGAAGCTCTATTTCGTCCTATCACTGCGAGCAGATTAAACTCCAAACTGCGCGGTAGTGCACTTTTTGCGTTAAACCGCCGCAGTCGCTGTCAGACCTTTCTGTTTGCAGCTGTAGGAGTTTTACGCGTGTCGAAAATAAAATACTGTACTATTACTCCCAACAGCCGACCTGCCAATGTGAACGGCGGTACTAGCGGCAGTGAAATGCAGCAGTTCGGCAGCCATTTGCAAATGGTGCTGCAACAGGGTAGCATGCAGGGCGCGCGGTACCCGCCACCGCCGCATTATGCCAACGCCGCGTCGCAGCACTATTCACACGCGCAATCCGCGTCCGCGTGAGTATTTACCTAGCTTCTATTTAGAATAGATAGAGGCAGCCATTTGCAAATGGTGCTGCTACAGGGTTGCATGCGGGGCGCGCGGTACCCGCCACCGCCGTGTCGCAGCACTATTCACACCCGCGATCTGCTCCCGCTTGAGTATTTACCTACCTTCTAAGTACCATGGAAGCCTAAACTTGCATACTCTTGGGCAAAGGCCTCCTCCTATTTCTCGCAACTTCTTTTCATCCAGTGCTATCTCCAGCTGCTACGATCTTAAACGATTTTTGGTTTCCTAGTAGTAGTTTTCCTACTTTTTGCAAGTGAAGGACAATTTATAAAGCAGATCGAAACTACACTATACTTAAATTTTACCTAAAATTTAAGTATAGTGTAAATAAAATTTTACTTAAAATTGAGATAAGCTAGAAGATGATAAATGACTTTTACCCTGGAGTAGGATACCGTAGTTTAGTTAAGACTTATAAACCAAGCTTTTGAATGCGAAAATGTCTGTTTCTTTTTCCAGAAGCGGGACGCGCCAAGTGGTAATCCCCGGCGGTGGTGGCGAATTACCGAGCGATCAGTTGCTATCGGACTTATTGGATGATGTAGTCAACAGCATGCCTGATTCTGATGCATCTGCCAATTTGCGGGTAACTAAACTCACTGCTTTACTTATCATCGCTAAAAACATAGTCACTAGAGGCGTCAAACTTTTAGATATTAATTATTTGTTTGTTGTAGGGTACAAACCAAAAGGACATAGTCAATGCGATTAGGCAAAGTCTAATGCAATGTGAGACGGTTAATCCTGCTGTGACGAGTCCCGGCGCACCTCCCGTGTACTCCGTGCAAAGTCCGGTATGTTTATATTTTATTAACACTTTCATTCCCATAACGCACAAGAACGTCTTCCTTTTTCGTTCTTAGAGCTGCAGCCCTTCGGGCCCCATCAGCACAGCAGCGGCTGGGCATTGAATTGGCTACAACCAAAATTATTTACAAAATGACTACATAATCTTCAAAAGTACTGTCTATCTCTATACAAAAAAACTGTTAATTTTTTACCCTATGTACTTCCAACTCTAGAAACTTGGCTTCCTCAATTTAGAACTTATCATCATTGTGGACGTAATCTTCGTCGTTAACGGGTTTACGATGATTTGTGTTTATCATCGTTACGCACATACGTGCTCCACAATATCGAGGATTCATAATTCATAGTGACTAAACACGATTATAGGTTGCTGTCCTAAAACTTCTAACTAAATAAACAAGTTTCTATATTCGAGCTCCTTGAAACTGGGAATAAACGAGTTTATTTTCCTCCACTAACATCCAATCTATCAAGTGAACGTCTAGTTCGAGTCTCAATCGGCACTTGCCACAAGTAGTTTCCTGTCTCTTGGGACCCATTCAGTTTATTTATTTCCATCCATACTTTTGCTCAAGATTCATTCGACTTGCGGCAGGCATGCTTGTCTACTTGTTGGCTAACATCTGCGATTTCTGTTCTAAATACAAAATTAATAAAAGCAAAGTTTTAACAATATCACTGAATGCGAAAAAATTAAGCAATAATTTTTTCGCATTCAGTGATACCAACCTTTTTGAAGACATTCCGACGTTAAACATTTTTTTTAATTGCAAAAATACAGCAATACTCCTCTGAATTCATAAAGTTGAATAAATAAATATAAAATTTTGAAGGTGTTCCAACAACTTTGGGCACATAGTCGTTGTACATTTATTATCGCACAAAAACGCAAAAATTCATATTTTTTTTCGAAAATTCCCTTTTCCGGAAAAACTAAAAAAGTTCTTCGACATTTTCAGATGCACAACTTATTTTTTTCAAAAACGAACGCCTAACATGACTTTTCGATAACTCTCACGGTTTCAGACTTTCCCTTAGTAGCCCTAAAAAAAACTCACCCTGTATATCTGTAATATCTGTGTTGTTTACAGGGTTCAATGACAATGTCTTCCGGACAGAGCACAATGTATGCGAGCCGCGCTGCGTCCGCCGCCGCGGGCATCGTCGTGGAGCAGCAGCGGCGCCTCATGCAGATGCGGAACCAGCAGATGATGGGCTCCTCTGAGGTAAGGACATCACTTACAACTTAGTGTAGGACGCCCTCCGACCAGGTGGGATGACTATTTGCGAAAGACTGCTGGCAGATGCTGGATGCGGCAAGCTGAAGACAGGGCGCTATGGCGCTCATTAGGGGAGGTTTATGTCCAGCAGTGGACTAATATAAGCTGATGATGATCCAAACTCTTATGCTACTCCCGGTCTGCACTAGTTTAGCTGCGAGACTGTTGTCAAACAGCCACCACCAACAGAGTTAAAAATCCAAAACTAAAGCCATTCTGTATCAAAATGGTTTCAGTTTTGCATGAGTATCATCATCCTTCCAATCGAGCTGAGAAATAAAAAGAAACTGCTGAAATCTTTCATTAATTACCCGGAACTTTCTTAGTTAAGTTAGAGCCTACTTTTTGTTGGTCAGGTTGCATCAGCAAAGCCGACTTCGCACCCCAACGGCTCGGACGATATGCAGCAGCGTGCGCGGTTGTTACAAATGCAACGGCAGCAGCAGATGCTGGTTTCACCTGAGGTAACATAAAACTGTTAAATCAATACAACAATATAATATCCCTTCAACTGTTGCGGCCATTTTATTTTGCGGTGTGTAACTGTGGCGATTGCGTTGCGGTTGCAGGGCGGCTGCGGCGCGTGTGATTAAAATGCTGATTATCTCTTAAGTTTTGTAGAGAGCTTTAAGTACAACATATATCGTTGGAATCGTTATGAAATAAGCTACTAGATTAAAAATGTTTAAGTCCTGTGTTACCTTGCAATGTATTCATAAAAAAAATGTTGAAATCAGTTGAGAGTGAATTCGCGTTTTCTTATAAAGTTTTCGTATGTAACGCCATCTCTCATTCTAAGGCGGAACAAAGTTTGCCGGGCCATCTAGTAATTTACATTGATCCGAAGGGTGTCTCTTTTTTCATTGGTAATTTATAAATGCTATATTAATTCTGTCTGTCTATCACGCCTAAACGCCTGATCGGATCTTAATGAAATTTGACAGGGAGAGTCTGCCATAAATATCAATGGTTGTGTTCTTATATGAAATCTACACGCCAAATCCACCGACTCGCCGAGACCTACTATAATTTTGTAGCATATCTTCATCTATATCCTTTACTTTACAAAATCAACCTTCTTTTCATTGGGAAAAAGTTGAAAACAAAATTTTATCTGCGTAAAACTCGCAACTGGATCAAAGAAAGTGAAAAGTTGGCTGTACGTGTATTTTTAAACTGTATGCCCGTTTTTCCAGGCTGCCGAGCAACCCCAACCTGATTTGGGGTCAACAATAAACGCACTTGTCTCAGAAACGCCGCCTAACGTTACCCTCACACGGGGTGACTACTCACATCATAATTTATATCAAGGAAGTAAGTAACCAGCGTCGTAATCTTTGTATTTATATTGCTAATAAAAAAACCGGCCAAGTGCGAGTCGAACTCGCGCACAAAGGTTTCCGTACAATTATCTATAAAAACGGCAAAAAATCACGTTTGTTGTATGGGAGCCTCCTTAAATTTTTATTTAATTCTGTTTTTTAGTATTTGTTGTTATAGCGGCCACAGAAATACATCATCTGTGAAAATTTCTCTAGTCTAGTTTTCTCTATTCTCTGTCTAACTATCACGGTTCATGAGATACAGCCTGGTGACAGACGGACAGCGAAGTCTTAGTAATAGGGTCCCGTTTTTACCCTTAGGGTACGGAATCCTAAAAACGCACTCATTGTATGTCTTAAATGTTTCAGATCAAGTGGGTTCAAATTATGGTACAATAAAAATTGCTTCCACGCAACAAAACCCTATGCTGAGTCGACAACTTAGCGTAAGTATTCGATTTTACTTGCTTTCTAACTTATATTTAGGAGTTGCCATCTTAAGCTTGTCAAACACCTAGAAAACCGGTGCTTTCCAGGCATTCGATCCAAAATTGACACACACAATGCCGCATTCTTTTGTTTTCTCCAAGTTGTTTCTCAAAATTAGAATCATAAATATTCATTTGTTTATCGCAGGTGGGCGGTTCCGGCGGTTACGCGCACAGTGGCGGCGGCGTGTCAACGCACACGGCTGCCGCACTCCACACGCCGATGACGCCGCAGCCGTACCACCGCGCGCCTCGCCCGCACCTAGGTGAACTACCAAATGACATCGCTAACTTTATATTCACCTACCAGTATCAATGAACTGTCTTGTATCAGATGCGAGTATACATTGAAATTTAGATGGTGAGCGCATCACAGATGGTTTCTATTCCGAGATGATGGTGCAGTAGGACATTTTATGTGATGAGCTCCGATAAAGAGACTGTAAAAAATAGGAATTGGTTTTAAATCTAACTCTGTCTAGTGCATGTTCTAGGAAACTTCTTTGAATTGTGACTACATATTTTTAATATAAGTCTATGCTTTATTTCCTTATCATATTATTTATTCTACTTAGATTTAAAATATTTCTGTACTATAGGGATGATTGCAATTTTTATTATAAGTAATTATTAAGTTTTCAATCCGAATGGTTTTGAATGGTACTTTTTGGCTTAAAAATACTAAAATTTCCTCAGTAAGGTAGAATAGACTAGATTTCTTGATTCTTGATTTGACAATCGACGCATGACTTTTGAGAGGAATTCTTAGCATGTCCCGTATAGTCGACTAGTTTAGCGCTGCGGGGTTCGGAATCAAGGTTATAGCTGAAAATTAACTAATTGCATGTTACGGCCATAACTACCGACTACTCGGTCTAAATGCGCGAGATTCCACGTCGAGGCGCGTCAGGCGCCGGCGTTGAAACTTTGACGCTGTTGAGATGACTGAAAGACTACAACCTTGAATCACAGTGTGAATTAGAGTAAAGAACGGCGTGATTCGACGCCGACGCCTGTCCGGCGCGCGCCTTGGTCCAGCGGTTAGGTAGGTGAGGGCGGGAAGCCGGCCCGCACTAACGGCCTGTGTGTCAGTGGGCGGATACTACGAGGAGGGCGCCGGCGGCCAGCCTGCCGCCTTCTGCGGCGAGTGTGCGCGCTTCGGACCACACCCCCCGCACCCGCCGCACACGCCGCATCCACACCACCCGCCCCACCCGCCCCACGACCATCAGATGCAGTGTGAGTACCCTACCCACCATACTGGAACAACTCGACCAAACACCAACCAGTTGTCGACACGTTGCGTTTCCTGCACGGAGACAACCGCTAAATATTACCAGTGGTGTCGATTCTGTCGCGCTCCACGCTGGACGGCGCGGATTTTTATAAAAACCGATTTTGTCTCTGGTGTCGTTTAAATTCACCGAATTTTATTGAAACCAAAGACAAAATCAGTTAAATCCGTGCTCGCTCTCCTGTTGATACAAAAACTGAACTAATTTGGCAACACTATAAATATCGCTGTCTTTTTTAAATTCGATCGTAAGGAAGGGAAGGCAACATTTTAATGCTATCAAATTCGTTTTTGTACCAACGGAATCGACACCGTACTTATCTCTCGAGATTACCAATACGCGCGTTAGTTGAGAGCATTGGCGTGACTGAAAATGGTTGACATGACACCTATGATTCAATTCGCGTGCGTACTGTTATGTTGGTAATATTTAGTAGTTGGCTTCGTGATGTGAGCATAACGCGATAGCTAGTTTCTGCTTGGATACAGAACACACCATTGCGACCGATGAGTTCACAAGTTTTGAACACGAAACTTCAAATTCCACAAGCCTAGCCCTTGAGCGCATTAACCGACCGGTATCAGAGGTGAGATTTTGCTTAGTATTTATAATTATACCAGGAAGTAGCCCCGTCTCCTATTAACTCTATCGCTGTGCATGTTACCCCTCTGCATTCTGCGCTCGACAACTTCGCTTTTATGATCTGTAGAACGCAGTCGTACAAGTGACGGTGCGATATTTTGTATACAAGTATTTACGCATATTGGCATGTTGGATACGGTAACTATACAGAGTGATTTGGAACCATAGGGCCCTTTATGTGTGAACGCTTTGAGTCTAAAATTGAGTGGTTAAGATTATGTGCGTTACAGGCACGGGTAACGGGAGTCCTGCTGTGGGAGTAGGCAACTCGGGCGGTACTTCTGAGTATGTCCGCAACGAGCTGCGAGCGGTGGTCGGCGCACGCTCAGCCCGCCCTGACTTACATCCTCTGCAGCCGCCAGACATGGACAACCTAATGAGCTTTGACATGTCTGCTCCCGGTAAGTTACTTGCATTTCCACTGAATTTCTTGTACGGTACGAACGGTAAACGTGTCGTACGTTTACAATGAGAGTAACAATTCACTTAATATGAAATAGTCGCCTCTTTAAATCCCCTATGAAACGTCACAAAAACATCGTTGACGAAGGCTATGTTCCAAACTTATTCTCATAAATAGTAAACGATACGGATCTGCTTTATTTTGATAAACCACACTCGGCAAATATCTCGTGCAATTCTAAATTAATCTGATTTGTTTAACTAACTGGTAGTTGATTTGGTACTCTTGGCTGGGTGTTACCGAACATTGTCAGTGCAAGGGTGGCCACTGTCAATGTATACGTGTGTGCGTACGTAGGTGGCGGCAGTGTGGTGGGGGGCAGAGCGCCGGCGGCGGCTGGCTCGTGGGAGTCGCAACAGAGCACCGCGGTAAGCCTCGGATGACAGCGACTTCTAATCATCTAGTCACTTCACTACTTTATCGGTTTTCATTATTTTTGTAGACCTACCTTTAAAACTACGTATTGAGTCTGCTCCGCTGCGTATGCTGTCAGTCGATCATCTTGATACTTAGACGCTGATTTAGAGAAATGTACCCGGCAATGTCTCACTTACTAAACACTTAATGCGACTCTTCACGTCCATAAGGAGGTTGATTCTTCTATGATGAGTGTCTTGCTTGCTGCATGGAGGCTATTGCTGGTACATTCCTGAATTAAGAACAAGCTTTTTGTGATGTGATGTCTAATTTCTTCATAGTGGAAACGATTTTTTACAAGATCACAAGTAATTTTTTCGTAGATAAACCGATTGACTCGTCATAAACGATAACGGGCTTGGTAGGCGTCTCATAATTTGTGGGCGGCTCCGAAGCTTGCCTTGGGGAAAAGTCGCATGCGCGGACGGATGTGTGGTGAAGGTTTTGTGACATTAGTATGATAAAAACGTTATAATTTTGCCATAGTTAGACTGCTTCTTGTACGCTTCCATAAAGTTGATGAAATAATTTCGGTTATTGAGTTTTGTAGATTTACGATTCGAGATATTGCATGATGATGACTTCTGTAGTCAAACTGAAATAAATTGATAAACACTCGTTGCGGAGTAGTCGGAAGTACCGCCAGAGTTGATCAATATTATTTTATTTTTGAAATCTTAGAAAATGGCGAGTAGTGATCAAAACCAAAGTAGGTTTTAGTCAAATCGAAAACAACTAATATTTACAAATTTAAATTAAATCTTGGTAAAAATTTCGTTTACAATCACAGCCATAAAAGGAAAATATATGCGTGTGTTATCCGAACCCCACTTCACGGTTATAACAGTATCACATCCATTTGAGTTGTTGTAATGTTACACTGATCATTCGAGTTGTTTTACACTGACACTGCTTTTAAAACAGTTTTGATCTCTCCTCGTGATGAAAAATAGTGAAAATAATTTTCTCGCTTCTCATTAGGTAAACATATTTTTTCTTAAAAATCGTTTAAAGGCTCGTAGACTGAACAAATCATTTCAATTCAGGTAAAACTGGTAATATTCCAGACAGACAAAAACACGTCTATTCTACTTGTCTATTGCACTTGTCTGTCCGAAAGCCATGACACGCGTAAAGTCAAAGAATGAAAGCTGTAATGGAGTGATCTGTCTGCTTTTTCTTCGCCTGTCCCTTTTTGTTGGTGGAGCGTGGTTGTGATTGTGCGCTTGTGTGATGCAGAGTACTACGGAGGCGGCCTCGGCGGAGGCCCCGGCGGCGGGCGGTGATGCGGCGGGGGGAGCGGGGACCACCTCGGCTTCTAACTCGCTGCTGCAGAAACTCCTCTCGCAGTGAATCCTCTCGCAGTGACCGGCTATGCGACCCCGCTCACATTTGCATTTATTACATTCTCGCTGTTTCGGATGGACGATCGAATGGACAGATTCCATCGTAACGAACGTCGTCGTACAAAGTTACGGTTTACGTGGTACCTCTGCGGCTGTTACTCCCACTATCGTGGGACTAATTATATAACACGTATTTATAAACGTCTCTTCTGTAGTAGTAGTAGTGCTAGTGATATTTTCGAGTTGTAAAAATTGTTTCGTTGATATTTTATTTCTTAAACTTTGATTAGGTTCGTTAAAAAATATTAACAACTATTTTTGTGTACTATTATATTTTAAACGAGATACGATTCGATACGAAATCCGTTGGTAGCTTCCTATTTTGAAAATAGTGGTTTACATAATGTATGTGATTGACTGGTACGCATTAGATTACCTACATATTGTACAATAGAATTAAACCGCGTGCAATATTGTATATGTAGATTAAACCATATTTTGGCGTTGTGAACGTTTATGTAATATAGTATGAAAGTCAAATGTTACCTGTTATGACAAAGTAATTTGTATTATAAGTACCTAGTTTACGATAAGATGGTGTGTCGTCGAATGCAAGGTTTCTCAGTTGGAGAAAGTTATTTTATACTTGTAAATAATATTATGTTGTTAAATTATGATAGCTTTATTGTAAACATTTTGTTAAACATTTAATTGTGTTACATGTATGACATTTTTTTTTATTTTCGACCGATTGATTGATTTAGATCATTTATGATTTTCAAAGCTTGTTTTGATAATGATTTCAAAAATCGTTTTAAATTCTGTCTCTATCATAGTAGTGTTAATAATATGATATTACAATGCATTTTCTTGTAAACCTTTTTACAAATTCTGTAAAACAAAGAAACATTCATATATGTTGCACTACTTTGTTAGTGAAAAAGAACCAGTATGCTTGAGACTAGTGTGAAACCCCCTTGTGAAATTAATGTTTATGACATAATTTGTGTACTATTATAACATTTTACCTTCTTAACGCTATTTACCTTTGTCGCAGAAGTAGCGTAAGTACTTGCTTAATAATCTTTGATATTACGGAGAATCGGATTGAATATGTGTGCAGGAACATCTAATCTATAGATTTAGAATTATTCCAAGTATGATAATGTTGTAAACCTTATATGCTACCACGTGGGTTTGCATCCATGATTCTATGCACTAGAATCTCATGTTTTGCTTTTATGTGTTAATTTACCTCGAAATCCAGAATCTTACTTTGAATTGACGAACTTTGTAAAATACCAGTCCATTTTATATCCTGAAATAGATAAGACGTTGGAAGAGTTTCAAAACTTTATGAATAGGTGGTAGCAAATTATCTTTAATGTGCAAATGTGAATTAAATCTGTGTTGAATGTCATCATTGGTAATGTACAAAATTTAGATACCACAGCGGTTGACGTGGCGACAAATTAAACAGTAAAAATACATTAATAAAGGGACAAAAAAGAATGTAGGATTTTACTGTTTAAAACATTCGTAGATGCAACAGTAGCACCGCACAATATTAGTAATTTTATATAAAAATAATTAATGTGGTGTGTTAGAATCGGTATTTTGTATTACCTAATAAAATAACTTGGTGTAAGGTATATAATTGTATATGATGTTGCTGTATCTCCCTAATTCTCTACTTGGGACCATAACATACGCCTATTACCTTATACGGAATCATTGAACAATTAATATGACCGCACACAATGGTACTTGACACTTCTTATTGCGATAAAAGCAAAGAAATCTTGTTGCACATACCAAAACAAATATCTTCGACGTAATATATATAAAACAGCGCAATGTATGAAGTACTTAAACAATTTATGGCTTAGGGGGTTCGCTCACTTTAGTTATTTCATAAAATTAAGCTTTAATACATATTTTTGCGTTTAAACAATCTCCAACCATAAATTATACCTTTAGCTCTAGTAGATTAACACTTAAGAGTAAATTGTGATTACTAATTTACCTAAATAATGAACGTACAAATATGTATAGAGTACCCATAAACCATTAAATTATATAAACTTACAAAAAAATATACTATAAATATTTTTGTACCATTACGGAATAAATAGTTCACGCGTAGTCATTGACCAAATTGATCGTCACTGTTATTTTTAAATAAACGATGAAATTGTTCTTAAATAAAATAGTGAGATACGAATAGCTTTACAGAGCCGTAAAGCCATATTATTAATATTCATTCCATTTCAGTTGTAAAGTAGATTCGAGTATCTTTTCTTTGTTAAATAATTCAAATTAAATGAGTACAACCGATGGCCTTGATGTGAAATAAAAGCAAATAGTCGAAAGTAGCAAGACGTACATACTACAATATATTGGAAATTATTTATCGAGTCGCTAGATGATCAGCATTAAATGCCGTCACGTTACAAACGTTTCTATGACGATTAAATGTACAACAGAAAGGTTATATTTTTTGCAGATTTACGATAAAATATAAAACTAGTATGTAACCAAGACTATGAATAATGTTTGAAACACGTCCATTGCATGAATAATATTGGAATTACCAGTAATGTAAAATTCATAGCAAAATCATGCCGTAACAATGCATAGGTGCCTCAAAACATAGATAAAAATATTTTTCAATGCCATCTTTTTAAAACGGTAATACTAAAATTATTGTAATGATTCGTAGTAAATAAGTACCTATGGATAAGTAAATCTTAACTTAGCGTAGGAACGCACTAGCGGCTGGCCGCCGCGGTTGAAAATTTATTTGAAATTTGTAGCGGATAAGTGCGTACAATCACAAGTGGTTGCATATTAACCACTGGAAAAGCGGCTAGCCGCGCGGTTAGCCGCTCCCGCGGTTAACCGCTAGTGCGTAGCAGCGCTAACTCAAATCGTCTGGAGGGTTATGAAATTTTACAGAAACTCCAAATAAATTTCAAACTAAAAATTTAAACCAAACGGTCATTTAAAGATAACTTGAGCTGCACTGGCGAGGGTAAACTAATAAGTAATTGTCTTCCAACACAAATAAATCGATTACAATGATGCCTGTTTAAATACTGCCTAACATCATAATCGTACCATAATCGTCTAAACTCTAAACATCATGTCTCCCCAGTTTGCTCAATTCTGTATCATTCGCTTTCATGTAAAAAACATAATTATTACAAGATTCCATGCGAAATAACACTACCTCATTTTCTTGTGTTTGGAACTAAACTTGATGATACGATGTAGTATATAAAATCTCGATTCATATCGATCTATTATAAAGCTGGGCCTTTTCAAGTCCTACATGCTATAATCCAAGTCGGTAGTACGAGTACAACGTTAAATTATGAGCCAAGAACGACTAAAGTAATTTCAAAAATATAGCTTTCGCCTTTGCGTGTCTGCTATAAAGTGAACGGAAAATGTGAAAATCTTAAGTCTAATTACACGATCAACGAAAGGATAATTCCTTAGTTATATTTAAAAATAAAATGTAACTTTTTATAGGCTTTTGAATGGATATTACGAGTATTTGTACGCAAATCAATGCTAGAGAAATCATATTCGCCTCGATGTAATGGATTTTTATTATGGTGTAAATCAGACTAAAGTGAATAGATGTACAAAACTACTACAGTATGTGTGGGAACTTAAGATTATTACAAAATATTAGTGTGTGCTATGTGTACCTATATATAGGTATATTTTCAGTGTTTACTTATAGTATTTAGGAATTGGGTTGGCCAATTCTAAATTTGTTTAACTCTAAATTTTTCGGGATTAATGATAATGCTAATTTAAGGCATCATAGATTTAACATTTAAAAGAATTCAGGAGAAATTGGAAGGTATAGTGAAAGTGTTACATATAATTTTGAATTCTATGTAAGGATACGAAAGATGAGATATATGAATTATAAGAAAATTACTCGATGTCACAGAGTAAGATGAGCAAAATTAAAATTCAATTAATAGGGTCCAAAATTCCATCCAGTTACCTCCCAGAAAAATATATAATTGGACTGCTAACAATGTGATATAACAAAGTAAATAGAAAGTATTTTTTTACCAATCTTGATATTACTCTGTGACAGGGAATGAACAACACTTTGCATATTGAGAAGGTAAACATGGATGTGTACGGGAATCTTTGTTTCGAAAGAAAAACATAATTAGTTCATTATTTTGTTATTTTAATATATTAAACATACAAAGTTATTGTTATTCCTTAGTGGAAGTAAAAGGGTTTTTCATAAATGCCTCTGTAGAGAGGTGACACTTGTGATAAAATATTTATTTATTTTTGGATGACAGTAGCTAACACACGAGACATTCCCGTACAATGGATTTTATTTTTTGTATAAAATCGTGCCTCTTGTCTTGGCCTGTCGTCCGTTAACGAGGGTATGTTATTGTGTGAATATACATAGGTTTAACGTTCTCTTTTAGACCCTTTATAACTAATTATGTTTTTCTAAAATGCATAAGTGATTAAGTAGATATTGGTCACTCGCAAAAAGGATGTTTAAGATATTACCTATGGTATGGTACGGGTATTCTTCCCTCTCCTTATAAGTTGAAGTATTTAACTTAAATTGTTTTTTTATTGATTATGCCAAATTATTCACTAAACCGTTTGAGGGGTACATTACGTGAATATGTTTGATAAATAGAACTAGTCCGAGCTTCCTACATTACATCTTTTATGTGGGTGGCCGCTATGTCTGTGTTATTAAGTTCTTCGGATATCTAGCTGATAGGCCTTTTGTGTTGCTGTGCATTTCTAAGCATTGTATGTATCTATGTTTATATATTGTAAATAGCTAAATACATTATATTTTTACGAATAGAATACACAACCAAAGTTGTTACGAAGTGATGGTTGATTAAATGATAAATTTACTATAGGTCGTTATGTTTCTTTTCAAAGATACAAATAGAATGTGTAGCATTATGGGTACTTCCGATTGAAGCCTTCACACAACCGCCCTGATATTAGCAAAGTCGAATTTATTATGTTTGGCAAAGAGTTGGATATTACAAAATTAACTATAATTATGATAATTCATAGAATAAATCATTCATGAGTAACAAAGAGAGGGGCGCGGGTGTGGCTTGTGCCTCCATCGTTCCTAGTAGCTGGTTCCGGGTCATTTACCAACGGGTATTTGTCAATTAATAGAACAAACACCTCTTACACTTATCCTACACCTAATGTCTCCGAGATAATTCAAATGTAAATTTTTATTCATCGAAATCAGGCATAAATGAGTACATAACATTTAAGTTGTATTTTTTGTACATTTTAGATTCGGAAAATATATTAATATCAAATAAATCGTGTTTTTATTCTGCACTTCATTGAGTAGTTATTTCACTTTTCACTATAATAAACTGAACCAGCAGGCAGGCAGGTAGATTTATAAGTAGATTCTTCTTAAGTTTTTTAGGGTTCCGTACCTCAAAAGGAAAAAAGGAACCCTTATGTGATCACTTGGTTGTCCGTCTGCCAACCTTTTCTCAGAAAGGCGTGGATGTATCGAGTTGAAATTCACATCATGTACTCAGGTTCGAAACCTCTTGGAGCCGCGATATAAATTAAACTTCTAAGTCAACGCAATCAAAAGTTACAGTCGTTGACCCAGAATCATGAAATTTGACAAGAAGTAGGTAAGGTCTTGTAGCACAAGTAAAAGAAAAAATCCGAAAACCGTACATTTGTTGTTAAATCTCAAATAAAAACTGCTCGCTATGGATCGAAAACCTATAGGGTACTTTCAGATCTTATAGCACAAGTAAAGGAAAAATGCGAAAACCGTACATTTAATGACAAGAAAAAAAATCTTAGAATATGTAATTACATTACACTTAAGACTGTCATAATTGTGACCAGATCAGTAAATTTTTATGAACTGTGCGTCTGGGTCGATTTCTTGGCTTACGAGTACCTACAAGTTTGTACGAAACCCTTGATGCGCGAGTCCAACTCGCACTTGACGTTTTATTTAAAATCGAACGACATTTTTGCTCTGGAGTGGGACGACACTCGACACAGACTCATTATAATAGTACAATGACAATATCTGCAAATTCTTTTGCTAGTTATTTCAAAAAAGTACTTCTAAATGGATGTAAAGAACCCACTTTTGTAGATAGATACTTAGGTATTAATTTATCGAACTGAACGAACTAGGCTAGTTTTCACATTCATGTTTTTGATTCTATTTCAATTACTTTTTCATAAGTACCTACTGTTCTACACAGGCTAATTATGATAAAAATTACAACTTCTGTTGCCAGTTATTTCAACAAAATTACATATTAATGGATGTAAAGAACCTACTTGTGTAGGTTCTAATTCCGCGTACGAATGCTGATCATCAACCGTGTGTTAATTTACCTAAATTAACAACTCTCTACCGGCCTCGGTCCATCCTCATTCTGTTCGAATAATTGATGCGGTGTTCAGTAAAAACAGTTTGGCCTAAAAATTTAAAAGAAACCAGCCATTTTCAGCTGAAAAATGATAGTTTTGTCGACAAACTATAATATCATAACGGTATTTAGTTTTGTTGCATTGGTGATCAGTGTTTTATTATATTTTGTAAAAACTATCTGCGATATGAAGTGGCCATGGAAGAAACGACGAGATGAACTTCAGCTGTGTCTTGTAGAGGTGAGTCTTTTTATACTTTTCTACTCTTCTTACTTAAGGCTTTTTCAAACGGTCTCGGATAAAAAGTACCTACCCCAAATAATTTAATTTACCTGAAGTTAGAATGGCCGGTCGGAACTTAAAACGGGGAACTATGGAACTTCCTTTTAATAGACTAGTTAGGTATCTACTGACTTCTTAAACTGAGTTATTATTATTATTAAGCTCTAATCGCGTTTAAGATTGCGGTGCCGGTACCTAGTTATGCTTTGCTCATTAAACTACACTGTCTATTGTCTGTCCCACAGTCAAAATTAAAGGAAGGTTTACGTAAACGCTAATTTTGAATAATTATCATTCTGGTACTAGGGGCATCACATATGAAGCGATGATCAATTGGATGAGGTCAGATAAATTTGCACTAAATTGCCGTTATTGCCACAAATTAGGTTAGATCGCAAAATAAGGTCCGTGGTTAGGTCATGTAGGTAAGTCCTGCTGCACATAAATTGTAGAGATAATGCAGACCTTGTCTATTCTCTACTATTAGCAGTCGTCTGTTTCGTACCTACAAATTAACAAGTAAACAACATTCCTTACAACAATATACGCAGCTGCTCCAATAAAATAGCAAATCAAAATTATTGCTGAAACAAAAGGCGCGCACATTTCATTCGATCGTTCCCATATATTTAACTTACCGGCGGCGTTTTTTCCTCGCCCAGCGGGGGGCGCGCGCCTTGAAGTCGGGAGCGTTAGGACTTGGAGAATAAGTTACGCCGTAGTACCAAGTAGGTAGACACTGTAAGATATTCTGTGCCAGGGGTATGGTTCCCGGGATCCCAGATAGGCCTAGTGTAGTGTCGCGCGCCCGACCGCTTACACGCATGCGTCCCTGCGTCCTTTATCCTGTTGCATAGCAGTTAGCACGCACTTTGCTGTCTACTCACGAACGAAACATTCGTCACCTATTAAACTCGGGGAGAAAATTGTTGCGCGTATCAACTGGCAATGAAATAGAAATATTTATAGCCAGGTAAAGTTAGATGGAGAACTGTATGAAGTGTGGAAACTCCATTAGTGCTGAAAGTACTGAAAGGTCATAAGTGCAAAGACCGGTGCGGTGGTGAGATGCCTTGGAACTGCCCGTGGTCGCGCGACCGAGTCAGGCCGCCTGTGGTCTCTGCGCCTCTACACTTGATACCCCAGGTCAGTGCTATCTTCTGAATGAATTTTCCATTTATAATGCATAGCTGAGAGATTCCATTTTTTTAAATAATGTCTCATCTTGTGTAGTATTATAATCATAAACCATGAATTTTCTAATGGGTTCGTTCACTATCGATAAGTGTAATGCTTATAACCCATTTGAGATGTTATAGAACAATCCGAACACGATAATGTTGGCAGCCGACATAATCCCAGCTATGCTTTAATGGGTTTAAAGTGTTGTATCAGTTGTATGCCATTAATGTCATGCCCATAAAAAAGTTCTGATTCTGATATAAAAATGAGAGCATCACGACACAACAAATTGTTTTAGGAATGGTCCCTAAAACAATTTGTTGTGTTTACCGTCTGATTATGGTTAAGGCAAAGGTATGTATTTATTTGGTAGGTATGTGTTGACGACCTCTGGCACGGCGGCGGGCCAAGGTCTCCTGCGACGCAGGAGGTGCCGGGTTCGATTCCCGCATTGGGAAAAATGTTTGTAAGATCTGCTAATATTTGTTCCGGGTGTTCTGGGTATTTTCTTTTCATAGTAAAAATATCTATCTATTTATTGCATTAGTCATCTTCGTCCGTAACACAAGCTCTGCTTAGCTCGGGACTAGATGGTGCTCTGTGGATTGTCCAGCATTAGGTATTATTATTAATACCGAAAAAAAACAAATAGTACCGTACCATTTTAAAATAAGTAAATTGACAGTGGAACCTGAGTATTATGACATAAAAACCTATGGATAAGTACGTAGGGTCGAGTGTTGAACAGTGAAACAGGCGTACACAATGAAACATCCCTATATTTCGGAAATGTGACATTGTCAGATTGTGCAGTATGCCTAGTCCTGACGGCCTCGTTCATACCCCGTACCCCTTCAGTTTGCGTTCGCACCGGTTGTGAAAGGACGTGTCTACGGAGCGATTTTCGATTTTATGGCAAAAAACGAAGTATTTTTTTTGGTTTTCTTTGATTTTTCAGTTAAATACTATAGACAATTCGGTTTTCCTCAGTATTACGTTGTTTTGTACATGTATCAAAGATTCACGTGGACTAGATAACTTATTAAATTGTTCTATTTTGGTAGGTTATTTTTTGAGGTTATTGTAAAATATCCCAGGTGTCCAACAATGAAACAGCGCAAGGGTGGACACAATGAAACGTTTTATTGTGTATTTACTATTTTGTTTAATATATAAAACTCCCAAATTTTGGTGGTTCGTATTACCACCATGGTCCATATAAGGTTATTTTACTCTATTATGAGTAGGTACCTAACTGTTAATCGGAGTTTATAAACCATATAATATGGACCATGGTCGTAATATCCATATTACGACCATGGTCCATATTATATGGTTCTGTTACTCTATTATGAGTAGGTACCTAACTGTTAATTTTATAGTGTCATTATTGCCTGTTACAGGAAACAATACCTATATTTGTGATTTTTATAATTTTCAGATTAATCTTTAAGTGACTAAATAAACCTAAAGTTAACTTCCTAAGTCTGAATATAGTGTAGGTGATTTAAATTAAACATTATATATATTTACTCCTTCCAATAACCACACTAAATTAAAACGAAGTCATGATAAAAGCAGTTTTAATAACGGTGTTTCATTGTTGAACACAGGGTGTTTCATTGTGTACACCTAGGTGGACACAATGAAACAAATCCCATTTTTTAAAAAAAAACCTCGTATTCTATATGTATCCAATTATTAATGAAACTATATATGCCATATTATACCTAATGAAGAAGACTCTCTTTCTGTAAAAAATGGGATCCATACCTATAAAAATGAGAGAAATATGAGACTCAGAATTTTTGGTGTTTCATTGTTGAACACTCGACCCTACATTGGATAGAATGAACGCCTTCTCTCGACCGTGCATTTCTGTTCCAATTGGAAAAAAAACTATTAAATCCTTTACTGCAGATCTCACTAGGGAAATATTAAAGGTAGAGGCTGAGCAGGAAAACAGGCATTTAGAAAAATAACTTTTTATTTTTCTAAAAGAATTTCTCTTAAAGAATTTATAAAAGGTGCAATGAAAGGTCGGAAGTTGCAGAATGTTGCTTTTCGGAGATGGAGATTTCAATGCAGCGGCAGGGGGTTATCCGGAATCGTTGATATTTTTTGTCTAAAATGTTTTGTCACGTTTTTGGAAGACCGTTGGTGATTTTAGCACGCTGTCACGCATTTTACTAGGAACCTAAGTTCCAGAATTCTGCATACTTGATAATGTTAGTTTAATTGCGAATAGGATTCAGATCAGGTTCTCTATTGTTTTGAAAATTTCACCTTGTTTATTACAAGGTTGGTAGTCAGAAGGTACTTCTACCTACGTCAAATGTTTAAATTTCACACCTGTTTAAATTATGCGTGTATTCAATAGTTGAAAAACCTACTTTACTACATTACAATATGTTTAGCTACTACTATCGATAATGAAGTATTTATACTCAGTAGGTAACTAAAATATGTAGGTAATATTTTTGACGACCTCTGCGGCGCAACGGGAGAAGGTCCGCCTGCGACGCGCAGGAGGTTGCGGGTTCGATTCCCGCCCTCGGGACAAATGTTTGTACGATAATCTTCGACAAGCTCTTATTAGCTTGGGGCTGGACGCTATGTGAATTGTATAGCATTATTTACTAACATATTATTTATTTTCTTTTTCTGCTTTTATTTTATCACTGCCATACGTAGGTAGTAGATAACCGTGCCAGTAGATACCTGTAGTTGTTAAAAATAAGGTAGATCACTAGCATCTTTTTTAACTCTACATTTTTGGACTACGAGTATTTAAGATTGAGTTCGGTAAAACTTGTTACCACCAGATAAATTTAATTACTTCAGATAAATGATAGGTCATACATACAAGTGAGCACAATCAAATCTCTGTTCCAATATCCTTGGTTAGTCGTGCTGAAATCTGAAAACACCTGGTACTGGTACACACGACGTGCTTGCTATCAGCTGTCCGGGCGCGAGCTCAGTCGCAAGCCGTCGGCTCCCGGAGCCACCCGCGTGTTCCATCGAGGCATGATTACGCGTACTGTGAACATGGACTAATATGCCGTGGAACTGCCTCTGGGGGTACGAACCCCCGGCGCCGACATGTAGAGTTAGTGCCCCGTTGCACCTCGCCTTGCAGGTAGGTCTTATCTATATAAAAAAAACCATTCAAATAAAGTAAAAAGTATGTAATTATAGTAAATAAACAATGCTAGATAATCCACCCAGCATGATCATCATCATCATGCATTTATAAGTCGAAAAAAAAAAAAAAAAAAATTATAAATGCCGATCAATGGTAGAGTTTCGTAGAGTTTCAGGAGATGAGTTTTTGCGGTCTGATGATTTGACGCATGCGTATGGTATGCTGCTCATTATATACATACGATTTAATTAAACTTTGGACATGTCCGGCATTAATTAAAGTTTGACATATCCGCGCTTTAAACTCTGCTCTTAATTTACTACGAACGGAATGTGTAATCAACTCAACGATCTTAACGTGATTATAGCTTTCTAAGTAAAAAAAATATTTACAGCGAATACAAAGTTTTATTTAATTATTACTACATCTAGGTAAACTAAAAAAAATATTTGAAACTTAACCTAAAATTAATATCTCTACATTTTGTAGTTTGCTGAGTTCGTGTCACGGACGATTTTCGTCTATTTTGGTTATAGCAAAATCTTTTTTTTAGTATTTTTAGGACAACAATAACTTATCGATATGGATACTCTTTTATTATTTTAGCTAAAGGTATCTCTTCCTTGTATAGGTAGGTACCCTGATATATTTTTAATTTGCTTGCATTATGGCAAAATTACAGTTCTTGCAGCTACGGCCCTAAAGACAGTGTTCAGTGGAAAGCCCAGGGTGATGTTAATTGAGCCAACCTAGATCGCTTACGCGTGATAAAGTGCGATTTTAAAGTTCTTCAAGAACTCGACACACCATAGATCGCTTACGTACGCGTGATAAAGTGCGATTTTAAAGTCTTCAAGAACTCGACACATCATTATGCTGGTTGTAGAGATCTAGGTGGAATACTTGTTTTGCTGCGGTTACGAATTCCCACGGGATGACGGAATTGAATCGACTGGAATTCACTTCAGTTATTTACGAACACAATGTACCTTCCCAAAAAGGACCGAAGTCTGTAAATCACAGGTTGATCAAATTGAAAACAAAGGCCAAATGATGCAACCCAGTACCATTTTCATCCGTTAATTAACTCTAACTGGGCCCTAGGACGCATATTAATTAGGCTGTTATTCGCTTGCGTTCGTACTTCAACTTTGTTAGGTATTGTTGGACAGTGGCGTAGAATAGTACCTAATCAGAGGGTACTTGGTCAGTGCCGCACTTAATGTAATTTACCTACCTACTACCTTGACTATAACAAGCGTACCTAAGTGACCATGTTCTGTTTGTGGTCAAGTAAGTCATAAAATCTGCGTTATAAAGAGTGATAAAAATGTATGTAGAATGTTATCAAACTTTTGCTCTTGAGTTCGACTAATTCAAAGCCTTTGGCATAATTACCTAGCAACATAGAAAGGGTTTTTAAGCTTGCTACTCCGTAATTACTCTACATGTAG
Source organism: Eupithecia exiguata (assembly GCA_947086465.1). Classification (NCBI taxonomy): domain Eukaryota; kingdom Metazoa; phylum Arthropoda; class Insecta; order Lepidoptera; family Geometridae; genus Eupithecia; species Eupithecia exiguata. The sequence continues at coordinate 7,750,161 of OX352229.1, forward strand.
GTAGAGTTAACGGTAGTATGCTAATGTGCCAGCATTGTCGCACGCTGGGCCAGAGGGCCAACCATGGGCCGGCTCTAGTAGCGTCCCAACAGACGCGCTTGCGCAAGAACGAGTGCCGCCCACACGAGCGCGGCAAATATCCCGCAAGTTCATTGTCACCTATTTCCGAGGGGAAATTTGGAAATTTAGAAAGCATGACCATATGTGAAAAATATAGAAAACAATATGTTATTATTTACTCTCCTCTCTTAATTACTACTCTATTATTTATTATTTCTCCTCAATTTTGTATTTTACCTATCTTGTTTGTGTTTGTCTGTGCAGTTCTTGTTGAGTCAAATAAATATATCTTTATCTTTATTTAAACTAGATCACAGAACGAAGGTTACGTTTCATTCGTGTAAATCTCAATGTAAATTAACCATGCAGTTTGTACTTAAGTACCTACGAGAAAATAAAAGTTCTTTTTACTATATATGTCGCAGTACAGCCAGTTCATGACTTTAAAAACCTGATTAGCTAGGTAGGTACGAGAAGATTTGGATCTAGGCTGATCTTTGTATGAATGAGTTGAGTTGTCCAATGATTGAATTGAGATGTCGCTTAAAATTAATAATGTTGACAGACATTCCATACAGGTCAAACAAAATCATGCAGGTAATTATGCGATATTCAGGAATGGTTAGATAAAAAAAGTATAAAATGGTGAGATGGGTCTACTTTACACCATAAATGGAAAGATATCATCGCGTATTTAACCGTTATAAAGAACGAAATAAATGGTCTACTGTTTACGAAATGCGTTATAATATTTCGTAGATGCCGCGTAGAGGGTCTACGCAATTTATGTGCGAACACAAAGGTGGTATTTTGGAGAGAAAAATAATACAGGGTTTTGTGAAGCTGTAAAACAGAAAATATACCTACCGTTTCAGTGCCTAGCGCAAAACCCAATTTTCACGAAGTAGGCACTCGTAAACTCTGGTATATAAATGTATGAATCTTATGTGCCTTCAGAGGGTCGGCATCGTCTGGATTATAGATTTAACTTTATGATGGGAACTTTCTTAGACTAATGAACACATAAAGTTTAATTAGAAAACATGCAATACCCAGAGCAGAAGCTAATCAACTTTATACAGGGTGGACCAAACAGAGACGTCAAAAACAAAAGCCTCACCGCATATTTTTTTTATTCCATTTATTATTTCCTCCAGGTTCACTTTCGTTCAAAAATTTCGTAACTTGCATTACCGTTACAAAGCTGATCATTTTATCAAATAAATAAAACAAATGAATAAATAAATAATGCTGGACAATTCATACAACATTATCTAGCCTCAATCTAAGCACAGCTTGTGTTATGGGTACTAGATACACACATTTGTCCTGAGGCGGGAATCGAACCCGCAACCTCCTGCGTTGCAGGCGGACCTTCGCCCGCCGCGCCACATCGATCGTCAAAGAAAGTGGATTTCATATTATGATGTCATATTACAAAAAAACCCCAAAAATTCCTCAAAAAAATTGTCTTATAATTATAACCGTTCCGCCCGAAAATTCTCAAACAAAACGTAAATAACTCGAAAACTGTGAAAAATCGGGGAACATACATGAAGTATTTTCCAATAGCCCCTGGGGCGAGGCAACTTTTTTTTGACGTCACTGCTGGGTCCTCCCTGTATACTGGATGGAGCTAACTTTAAAACAGGCACAAATAATTTTACCATACCATCCGTTGCGCGGAACAAGGCCGGCATCAATTGTGGGGGTTCCAATTAGATAAACGGTAGATTATTCAGAACAGAATGTTGCCATGCCTGTGTTTGATCCGGGGGGTTAATCGAATTAGGATAGCTGCGGGTTCGTAATTGATTAATAATGTTCAGAGAACCTGCTTTACTCGATATCATCTGCAGTTTTTGTGCTCTTAACAAATACTTGAAACTATGGAGGTATTTTTATTATCGCGTGAGTTTTTGCTAAACTAAAACGACATTGAACTAAGGGCTTGTTATGATGACCAATCAAAGTGGCCCAGAACGGGTTATTAATAATTAGATTTGTTGACAAAAGGTGGCGTATTTTTTTATAGATATTCTAGGAGAAACAGATAGCTGCCGGTAACTGACCAGTAAACTAGGTTCGAAACGGAAGTATTTAAGGCACTTTTATAATCGAAAAGTTAAAATCTATTTTTGGTATAACTGCTCACTGGTAAACCGATTTGAAAGAAATAAATTTATCGATAGATATTTACGTACAGAATAGGTGGAATAAATAAAACCGTTACGGCGCGGGATAGTAAAACTGGGATCATAGCAATAGTGGTCACTTGTGTGCGAGCACTCGCGTGTTATCTGCAGCTCCAGATTAAATAATTACAGTTTACTGTACGTTTGTAAGTTAATTAGGAGCATATGGGGCTGCGTGTCTGACGGACTATCTCAGACAATAAAACCTTTGAGAGGCGGTCCCTTTGATTCTGCCCTTTATAGAAGTCTATTATTAATGTGCGTGAGTTTGGATCTCATATCATAGTTTTACGCACAATGTTGACTTTCAAGAGGGTTCATGGATCTGCCCTTTGTACAATTTATTTGTTTTGACCCCAACCTTGAATAGCATTTGATTAACTGACTGTGCTAGTCTATTTACGTTCCTTTCTTAGTAATGCCTTTCAATACCTAATTCGTTAAGAGGGCGCAATGCGCGCTATTTTGTAAAAAGGGTACGCATAGGATTTAACGTTCATAGGAGCGGGACAGAGCATACGTTTTTGGAACGGCGCAAATATCAAGTTTTTGTTTGACGACAAGATAATTACGCAACTTTTCAAGAAACTGGATCCAGAAACCAAATAATTAGTAATATCTTACGAATCTAAACATATGTTTTTTCATATGTTTCAATAGACAGCAGAGATGACCTGAGATCTCGACCAAATTGTGTGCAAAACAGCTGTTGCACACAATTTGGTCGAGTCGACATCTCAAAATGCACTAGTGTATTTTCATATATTTTTTGTCGTTTTCTTTTTTTAAGTCGTGTTTTCACGTTCAGGGAAACAAAGAAAAAGGGTTGAATTTATGTAATTCGAGTTCTTTACCGCGCGATCCCGTGAGTACTGAGATCTAGGCCTGGTTTGATAATAAACCCGTTAGGTTCGCCTCTTAATCAATGATACTTTATGGTCTGTTTTCGTTTTACGCAATTACATTGTTTTCTTTCTTTTTATTCATGGCTGATAAATCTGAATGTCCAGACTTTAAGTACCCACTTGAAAACAGTAGGAGCCAAGACCCAAGTGCACACTTGACTTGCGGAGTGGCTTGTTTGTTCATTGTGTTTTTATTTCGTGTTTTATTAAGATGTGCTTACTGTAGTTCGTAGCTAATTCAATTGCCTGATTATTATGTAGCTGCTGTAGACATATCGACTATTAGCTTTATTTATACTTAACGCAGTTATAGCTTATCATTAGAAATGCGATGGGGTCCTCGCTTTTATTTAGAGTTTTGCTTTGAGTTTTTTTAGAAATTGGTTACAAAAGACTGTTTTAGATTTTTGTAGCTTACAAAACTCTTCATGCAGTTGTACAGGTTAGGTACGTGCTTATAAATTGCTACATGAATAGAATAAGTATTTATTATGTAAAATAGTAACTAATGTGTTGGTAATGGTTAATGACGGCTTAAATCCTAAATTAAGGTTTATTTAGACAGGTTCTAGGATGATTATGCATTGCAGTATTTAAATTACCTACAATGTTAATGATATCGTGGGAATAATTTCCACTAAGTTGGCTCTAGAATTTTGGCTGTCAGTCACAGTATCGAATTTAAAACGCGATGTTTCGCGCGAGTGAATGCAATTTGATCGGATTGCCAACTCTCGGTACATACAAACCATGAATGGGCGTTTAACAATGATCGCGAAAGGAATATTATCAGATAGATATGCCACTAAGCAAATATTGTATTATAGAGTAGAGTCCAAAGTAACACGCGTTTTATCAACATGTAACTACGTAGAGCAAACACTAGAATGTCACATCATACGCAAGACGTTATTCACGGATAATTCATACGAAAAACATTCTCACAAACACCCGCATGTTAAATTGAATGTTTAAAAGATAGGGCTATTTCGTACGTAAATGAAGTTTAAAACGTGTGAACATAAGGAATAATAAAATTGTTGTCAGTGGCATTCGGACGTCCATGACGAGAGGGAATGCCATCATCATAAACCAAGGTCTTCCATGTGTTAACATAAACGCTGCCACAAAGTATGTTGGTAGATTTGTTAGAAGAAAACTTATAGTACTTATGATGTCATTTAAAGTCAACTGGCGTCGTGTTTGTAGGACCTGCATGACACCAGTTGACCTTTACTTTGACTGAACATTGACAATACTGCCTTGATTCAGCAACCTAACCAGAAGTCAAAAGTCCTGAGCAAAGCATAGAAAATACACATTTTTATAATATCTATTGGTTGTATGTTTACCGTATTTTCAGTCTTCTTTCATTTGAGGCACCGTTGAGTTGAACACGACTCTACGCTACGAAATAACTCTTTCGATGACGGCTCGATCCGAACAATATATCCCGATCTCTATATTGGATGATTTACAGCACATTCCTCACTTCAGCCACAGATTACAAGTTACTGCGACGTCTCAGTTGCCTGCTCTGGGAACGAGATTACTCTCACACACATATATAGTGATCTGTGTCTCACACGTTCAATCGATGACAGCCAGAGCTTTTTATCGTGACATTGTTTGTGACGTTATGACTGGACTTCGAAGTGCATGCGTCATTTACAACTCACATGAATAGCTGAGACAAGATCATTAGTTTGTACGATATGATTGAATTATGGTAACGTAGGTAGCATTGCGTGAGCTCTTTTCCAACAGCAGAAGTATCGATCGATTCAAACTGCGGGAACGAAACTCTGAATTGCAATTAACGGCGCAGTTATAAAGTTCGACTGCCGTTAAAACTCTGCTGAGTGAAATGAGCCGATACAAGCTTAGGGAGCGAAGCATCAATCATTTTGTTCCTAATTTAAATTCATAATTTGAATTGTGAGCGGAAGTTTGCGCAAGAGCACCAAACAGTTTGACCGGAAGCGCGGTCCCAGTGGGTTCTACAGGTTCCACAGGCGGTTCTATTATGAAGCGAACTTCATTAGTCATTACATTACCGATAATGCTCGTGGAACAACGACGAATTAGGACACTGACTACCATAATTGCGGTTCGCTGGCTTGCGCAAAGCACCTACGGGGGTAATTCATACTTAGGCCCTACTAGGCCGGTATTTCCAGATAATTTACCTAGGTAGGTTGTATTACAATTTATGCTTCTGGTTACAGTGATTTATTGTACATGAAGTACAATAACCGTTTAGTTTACCGGGGCCTCAAACATAGAATAAGTAGATATAGGTACCTATCTTGCTATACTTAATAGACAATAGGTAGAACATTGTAGACTGTAGTTAGATAACTTAAGCTACTACTTATTGCAAACGAATCAGAAAAAAACACTTCCACCACCACTCCTTTTACCTATAGGTAGGTAGCTAATTAGATGACTATAAATAATTACCTACTCCAGTATATTTTAACGTTCATTTATTTTGATAGCAACTGCATCATCAGTCTATATTTGTCTACTGCTGGGCATAGGCCTCCCCTAAAGAGCACCATAGTGCCCTTCTACTGCTGGGCATAGGCCTCCCCTAAAGAGCACCATAGTGCCCTGTCTGCAATCTTTCGCAGGTCGTCATCCCACCTGGCTGGCGGGTGTCCTACACTAAGTTTACCGAGTCGTGGTCTCCACTCAAGAACACGTCAACTGCACCATTACTAGCCAAGTATTCATTTCATTTATTTTGGAGGTCGCTGTTGTAACAAAGAGCGTGTCTAGTTGCTTTAGATAGGTATAAAGTTTCGGTGCTGAAAATAAACCCGTGCAAATACGGCTTCATAAAAACATGACACGGTTGGCAGAACAAACTGCCAGCTGTCCGGCGTCTGTTACCCTTTAGATAACCGCCAAGTGTGAGTTCATTTATGGCTTTTAATGTTTCGACCATACCTCAAAGTTTAAACAATTCGAATTCTCGATAAGCTTTATATTTATTTAAAAAGCAAACGCCTAACCCAAAAAGCGTGCGTGTTTGTATTTCACACTTCTGACTCCGCCGCGCCGCCGCCGCCGCGCCGTAATGTTATTTTGTTGTTTTTACCGCCGCTAGCGCAAACTGGGCACTACAGTATAAATATACTTATTGCTTTGGTCCTTGCTATGAATCAAGTATGAATGGAAAGCCATAAAACAAATTTTATTCCTTCATTGGTACTTACAGTTTAAAAATAGCCTCGGCCACCTGGCGCATTCTCGACTTCGGGGAGAGTGATTTATAGGCCGTAGCCCTGAACCACACAATGCAACCGCAAAATAACCCTTGACTATTTCTAGTGACTGCTGTTTTAAGTGGATATAGTAACTGTTTCACTTAACTTGAAAAGAAATTTAACGCATTGACGCACCCCAGCGAAAGCAATAAATTAATTTATCTCCGTCAAAAAATATTGAAACATGAGACGGTTCAACAAACAATGCTTTGTTGATAGTATCCATTGGAATAACCCGCTGGCACCGCTCCCTTTTAATTCCAAATCCTTCGACATCTTGACTTAAAATGAAAACCCTTGAGAAAGGTATCAGATATTCGGAATATTCCCAGAACAATGCTTACCGAACGAAATAGAGCAAGGGCTTATTATTTCGACCGGAGTTAAGTGAAGACTCTCGTTAATGTAATTGTTCACTATCTAAGTTATTCACAGTCGAACAGAGGCCAATTATCCCAAATTGTAGACGAACCCTGTGAATAGAACTGTAAGCAAGTTTGTAATGCAAAGCCGAGCCTACGTGGGAGGTCTAGTGTGTATTAGATAAATATCGACCAGCTTCGGTTCCATAATACTGATTAAACGTTCGTCAGCCAGCCTTGCTTCGCTATCTCCTAATTAAATTTAGAATGGCAGTGTACCGTGTTAAGAAAAAAAACCCATAGAAGAACAAGTTAATTCACTATTTTGTTTGTTCACACGGATGGGACTAACATGGTTATAAAACGTTTTTATGCTCTTGTCCGATGTCCGCTATCAAAAACGTTGATAGGTATTCCCGAATAGGTACTAGAAGGGTAGAATATCTTAAAAGGTAAATGTTATCTCAAATTCTACTCATTCGAGACTAATCGCGACGGAATTCTAAGCTTGAAATACCAGTTTCTTTCTAATCAATAATTATTTCTCACGGTTTTTGTAGCTAAAAGAACGTAGGCCGAAGTTAATCGCGTAAATTCAAATAACAACACGTCTCTACATAACTAATGAATGAAAAGGTGAACCCACTTCTTATTGTAGAGAACCTACCCTATCTACAACAAAAAGGTGTTCAGAGACATTGCTCTTTTGTCAACTGGCTTCATTACCTGAATGTGCAAGGGTAAGTGACGAATAACAAATTAGGGTAAAATGCGAGGGTAGCTTTCTATTTCGTTCAGCTCTACTTTACTTACCTTAAAGGTATGTAGTTTGTTGTCATAAAAAATAATTTAAAAAAGAGACCTTTTTAAAATGATATTTTTTTGTACAACGAGAATCATATTTAAATCATTATTTCATTAAAATAAGTAAGTAAAATAGTATATAATATAGTATCAAATAAGTAGGTATGTAATTATCTCTGTCAATATGGCAGTAGCTATGTAGGTACTTAGTTTTAATGTCCAGCAGAGACCACAAATCTGTGATTGCTACGAGTAAAAATGTAGAGTCCAACTTTTTATAGACTTCTCTGTTTTTGTTGGCATTTGGTCGCTAACCTACTGGAACAACAACGCTAGACCAATTCGAGATAAAAATCTGTGTTGGCGTCGAATTTGGACAAGCAATTAATTTGAGATTTATACAAACGTGAATGGACGGACAAAGTAATGTATTTCCCTGAAATATTGTGATGTGGATACCCGGATCGGAATAGAAGCGTACCTATACAGCGTACGTAATATTATAAATGCGTAAGTCACTCTGTCTGTCTGTCTGTTACCTTTCCACGCCTAAACGGCTGAACCGAGTTCAATGAAATTCGGCAGGGAGGTAGATGGTATCCCGGGGACAGACATAGGCTACCTACTTATTTACGCACAAGTGATTTTAAATTCAAAAAGCTTTACCTTCGCTGCTTACCTACGCCTTAATCTGAATACGAAACGTGCTTCAAGTTAAATCCCTATTTTTATCGAAGCACTTTCGTCGAAATAACCTTTAAACGTTCCCGTTGAACCCTCCTTTTCAATCTCCGTCCATCGCACGCTCTGAAAATCAATTAAGTTAATTTTTTAAAGTAATTTATTTACTTTGTCGTCTGCAATGACTGACGGCGGTTATAAGGCGGGGCTTTTCCCCTAGACCCTTCACTCGCTGACATGTTCTGCTATTAACTTGTCACTTTGTAGCAACGACGCAAACACTTAGCTCTACACACCTATTACTCATGCCAACATTCTCGTGATATCAGAGCAAGTACCGGTGCTGGGGAGGCATGCAATGAAAAATATCCATGCCCGAGAAATTTGCCGAATAAACATCAATATCATCAATATTTGTACACACGAGGATCTCAATTGCCCCGAGACCTCTACCTTAGCTCGTTGACAAATCTGTAGTTTCATTCTACAATTAGGTACCTAATAATGTACATATTATATAGGTACCTGGTTTTATCCGTAAGTTTAATTTTTGCGATCAAATCTCTGCCTACCAAAAACGGTGGATTGAAACTGAAATTACTTTCCGAAAAAGGTAAAATGTCTGGGACTAAAAAAGTTAAATTACCATGCGCCGTAAATGGTGTCGTGCTGTTGTCATCACATTTGTCTGACATCAGTCAATGAAAAACCTAATATATCTACCTAAAAAAAATTAACTAGGCAAACTTTTTATCCCATAGATCAGTTCCCATGGGATAGAAATAACCTTAAAACGTTTCTATAGAAACAACCCGTGCGAAGCCGCGGGCACAATCTATAACCTCATAAAACTATGTGTCGTATCGTAGTGCCAATTCCTTGACTTTGCTTTTATGTTGCTTAAAAGGTACCTAACAATTACCTTATCAAGTAAGCAAAAGGTAGTAAGTAATCTAAAGATTACGATCTTAAGATTATGCTAGTTGCTACTTGCCTACAACCAGTGAGCATCAAATAAATAATAAACCAGCCTCGCTTTGTTACCTATAATAAAGAGCCATTGTTGCCTATTTGATTTATGTAGGTAGTCGTACAATTCACATACTCGACTCTTGACAGTATAAATTGGTAGTCTACTAAGATGAATATATCTTGTAAATATATATTAAACAACTAAACTCGCAGGTACAGTATTAAAGTGGGGTCATATAGAATTTCAACACCAGAGCAAACAGTCGCGAGCAACGCTGTGCTCATTTTCACCAGCCAACAGAATATGCCTACTCCAATCTTTCGGGAAATTAACGTTTAACGATAAAACCTGCTTCTGGAATTTTGCTTTTTTGTAGCTATTGCTTTTTTGTGCAGCTTTATGAATGAAATTTAAAAGCAAGTTTAAAATGTGTGGCAGCAAGTTGAAAGTTTTGAAGTTATAAAAATCCACGAATACATTGAATTGAAAGATCTTTTTCTCACCGTTTGCTTTTATGGATTGAATCCAATTCCTATTAAAATGTTCTATACCCGACTCTACACAGGTTCGTTAGCGTGATTATACCATATTCAAAGATATTCATTCCATACTAAACTTAATTAAAGTGGACTTCTCGGCGGACGTTTCAACGAAGATTTATAGACTTTTCATTGATATTTTCTAAGGGAGCATGACAGAATCTGATTAAATATCTTGACCTCTTTATTAAATTAATGCTCAAATATAACTATAACGCATTCTTCGTTGCGAGGTAGAGCCGTACTTACTGAGAAATCTTAAAAAGGCTCTTGCTGTTCCATATTAAATATTATCAAAAGTAGGTACCTAGTACCGATTGTAGACAGCATAGAATTGAATTATTAAAACAGATATCACGGTAAAAGTACCTATGACCTGTGGGTGTGACAATCATCATGAAATGCATAATTTAGGATCGGTCTTGCAACAATGTTTATGATTGAAAACCACAACTAAGTTGTACCGACCGACCCAAGCGTCCGTAGCCACAGTAATAATATTGAGAAGTGTGAAAGGACAGTTCATCATAGGTCAGGCTTATGTATCCGGCTACATTATTCAAGCTCGCCCTTTTACTATCTAGGTACCCTAACTTACCCTTCGTATGCAACGGAATTCCCAGGTTTTTAAATGTTTAATAGTTGTTTTTAGGCAGTATGGGTTGATTTGTCCTTGTATAAATCTAAAATTCTACATAACAGACATTCTAAAGGTTACCTAATAAATATTACCTTGTGTCCTTCTCCATTAATTTTTCCATTATTTGGGAGTTCTTTATTTGCTTCCGTTCATTCGATGGAGGTGAAAAACTGCGTCATATCTAACATGCACGTTTGTATTTTAAACTGTGAATGGCAAGCATTTCTGTTTTACTGTTGAATACAAAAGTTACGAAATGCATGTAAGGCAGTACCTACATTTGCTTTATTCACGGTGTGGGTGGTCATGAACTTACTGACAATTAGCGGAAGAAGAGTTATGGATTTCATGCACCGCCATTTTACTAACGAATTGAAGGTGGTACGTGTAATATCACAGTTGCTTGTATAGTGAAAGGTAGTAAGGGTAATAGGGCATAAAAATGAAAAAACTTAGAATTATTCCCACGTCTACAGAATCCCAATACAGATTTCTAATATTTCAGATTCCTTCGTGTACAGATTGTCAATCCACGTATTCCTAAATCTACTGATTTCCATGTCTACAGTTTCCTATTTCTACAGATGCCCAATTCTACATATTACCATTTTTACAGATTCCCATGTCTACATATTTCCAATACTACAAATTTCCAATATTACAGATGCCCATGTCTACAAATTATAATACTACATGTAGTACATCAACAACAAAACCTAGGGACATATTATGCTAAGTAAATCATGATTATTTGGCAAAAAAATAAGATTTACATATTCATTATGTTATTTTGAAGCCACGTCAAATGTTAGTGAGTTTCAAAGATCATTTTTAGTAGAATCAGAACCATCGGTCAATTGTAAGACAACCCATTGCCAAGTTTGTAGAGCCCTTTTAACGTTCGATTCAATTCCATTCGCGAGCTTTTCGTGGAAGTTTACTCCCAGAATCAGTTTACAAAGGAACTATAAAGTAAGGTAGTAAAGGGAAAAGGCAATTACAAAGTTGTGAGTGCTGTTGCCGATCCGCCCAGAACAAACATTCTAGATCCAAGTTAGTTTGAGCTTAGTTACATAAAATCAACACTTGCACAGGAATCTTTGATTCAAATCGTACTTTGCTTGGTTACGCTTACCCCTAAGTCAAGCTTGAGCATGTCTGACATCAATACAATACTGCGAGTAAAGTTTTGAGCAATGAATCACACACCGAAAAAATAGTTTAGCTATGTATGTGCTTTAGAAATGTGTAATCAATTTTGAAAATCGAAAGAATTTTCGATCGGTAAGTGCTCTATATAAACAAACAGCCAAACGTATTGCACAAATAGGAAACGCATCATGATCCGGAAATGATACCCTCAATACATTGCTCTCAAGACGAGCTATTTAGGTCACAGAATGTACAGAATAACCGATTGCAGTCGGACACTCGTTTCCAAAGCAATGTTTATTCCATTTGATATCATAAAAGATATAACCGCCGTATTAGGTCTCGCGTAGGAAATCTATTTAATTAATGATCCATTTCATTCCTATATTGCTAGACAGTCTTTGAGGCAAGATAAATTATGACTACGTGTAACAAGTTGCTACTAGATATTAACTTATTGATTGAATTTCCCTGCTGAATAAGGTCATGAATAAATTGGGGTTTGTTCGCGTTGACTTTGCGGACTTCGCAGACCCTTATGAAATATTCTGAACAAATCAGTAGGGACATGGTAGTAAAATTCTGGTTTGATGTAGGTATAAACTGGTTGGTTGTCTGATGGACACATCAAATTAAACCAAGTGTCGTGAAGAGTCGAAACTACGGTGCTGTGTGTGGTTTGGTTCTTACTGGTGTCTAGTAGATAAATTAGTAGACCAGAAACTTTACGCCTTCTCGGACCGTTTTATTGAGAATTTAATAGAAAAAGTCTCGTAGTAGGATACCTTATTACTGAAATAGTTTTCTTCAATGGAGCTTAGTAATTATATGTCATTGGTTTTGTAACTCTAAGGTTATTTTAGGATAGGTAGTATACTTTTCTAATATTATACTTACCGAGTTATGCCACACCTAGCCTAGAGCTAGCGTTAGTTGGTCGGGGGTTCTAATCGGAAGGTAAATTGTCGGAAATTCGATAATTCACGCTTTATTGGATGGGGGAGCCTCTGCGGGGAGTCGACATGCATACAGACAGATAGGCTCGTTTCCTTGTGTTATGTTTAAAAGGCATTAGTGCTACACGCAACTTTCCTCAAGTATACAAACATGCTCTACCATAGGATTTTGGTAATAATACGCTCATAATGTGTATGTACTCACACAGTATTTTTTTTTATTTATGATTTATTGACACATTTGTGTTTTTGCAAGCAAAGGAGTAAATCTTGTCCAGGTGCATGCCAAGTGAGTGTTTTAAGTCCACTTACATGCGAAGTTAAGTTTCAGTCTACAAGTATTAATCACGTAGATACCTAGTATTTTAATTTCGTAAACGACAAACCGATAACCCATAGATATAAGTATTTATGATCATATAAGAGCAACTGCAATCTTCGCGACGTGTTTATAATGCACCAGCTGATAGTCAGTTCAAAAGTTATCAACCAAATTGCCGTTTACGCAATAGTTCGTTAAAATATTTAAAGCTGATATTATTTTCACCTTTCGTAACCCCTGTGAAGGGTGAATCTCCATTTACGAGGGTGTGTTCGGTCATCATCATCGCTCAGGTTAGGGGAAAACTCTATGCAACTACTTTAATAACCAAGTAATAAATCTAATGACACGCAACATTTGATCATTTAAACTTTTATTATGATTAGAAAAAACTATAGGTACAAAAAAACATACGATAGGTACACAAAATATAATGCAAAAAGTGTTTAGCAGAGCGTGGTTTCGATCCACGGACCTCTGGGTTATGGGCCCAGCACGCTTCCACTGCGCCACTCTGCTACGTTTCATTATGATGAAATTTAGAATCTAATGCTCCGTAGCGCGGCTTCATAGTTACTACGTAGAAACCTGTGGCAAGATAACTCCTATACGACTATCTGTGGCATGGTAGAGCGGTAGAGCTTCGGTAGAGAATTGAATGTAGAGTTTTCATCTTTTAATAATATGATAAGTAACTTCTATGGGTTCCGTAGTAAACTTTTAGTAGGTACTAGAATGCATTAATTGATATCCCCATGCATTTTAGGTGACTCATGCCACTATCGGTGCCTTAATTGATTTATACATGGATTTCAATAAACTATCAAAAAAGTTAAAAAATCTTTAAATTGGTATACAGTATAATCATTTTATTCATTGCTTGAAAACATTCATTTTGAAATTGCGCTATTATCAGAATCACCGACCATGCGCACAAATACATTACGTAGATTGATACCTACTAAGTAGTAGCTAGTACAGCTAGGTAAGTACCTAGCTGTATACAATAAAGATAAAGAGCGATAGTTAGTGCGTATAGGTCCTACCATAAATAGCTCGTTATGTAACGTGAAGGTTGCGGCGGAATACCTACCTAATAATATAATTGCAGTAGAAAAACCGCATAATACACCATACAGAAGCTACAAGCGATTTAAAGTTATGGTAACAGTATGAAATACCTGTCTAGGAATGTGAGTATTACTTGTACTCCACAAACTATGTTGTAATAATGTCTCTACATTTTGTGGAATGTAGAGATGTGTTTTTACCACTGCGAACAAACTTATGACAAAAACAGACTTAATGAACATAGAAAGGGAAGAATCTGTCAACCTTTTTTTATAGTCCATTGACTTACGTTTGACCACAATCTCACCTGATGGAAAGTGAAGATGTGGCCGACGATGTATCACGAAGGTCTAGAAGATACCTATTCACTCTAGACTCTTCATCATTGGTATAATATAATAATAATAATCATTTATTTTAGCACCACACTGGTACCATATACACAAATAATAAAACATTTTAAATCACGTTTAAAATTAATAATACATTTCATAAGACAAAATACACATTAAAATTTATAATTCTTTGAAAAACTTGGTACCTACCAACTTTAAAATTAAAAACAAAGATACAATAATAAATTGGTAGGTATAGTACAATTCTTAAAATCCGTGTTGTTAAATAAAAATCAGACATTCCTGTGTACTGTAATCCTAACTAGTATTATAAATGCGAAAGTGTGTTAATTTGTTTGTCCTTCCTTCACGCCCTAACTAAGCAACCAATCGACTTGATTTTTGGCGAAGAGTTATTTGAAAGGATTGAGAGTAACATCTTTATAATTTTAAATTAATATGTATTTAGATCGTCATTGGTACCATTTCATCCAAAGATTGCCTCTAAGAGATCGCTTCTGAGCAATAAGACCGCCCATTGTACCTACTTTTCTTATGTAATGTCTCTTTATAATGTTATTTTCTGGTGTACAATAAGAATTTTTGTATTGTATTGTAAAATATCTTTTTTTGTCATAGTAAAACACCAAATTCACGAAAAAGTACTAAGTACAAAAAATACATATTATTATCCCCGTAGAAATGTGAAATTCAAATTTAACGCGGGTGAAACCGCGGGAATCACCTAGTATGTAAAATAGCTCTACACAACAGGTCGTCCCACAAAATGAGTATCATTCGTCTGTCACATAAAATAAAACTTCAACGAATATTAAATGTGCATGCAAATTGGTAACTAGAAAAGGTGCCTGGCCTGCTACCAAAGTGTCGTGTCACTGCCAAAATACTGCCAATTGCCGGGTACAACCACGTAGCAAGGCGTGAAACTATTTGTTAACACCCTAACTAAGCTGTTGCCCATGGCTAGGCTATCCATACTTAATCTAATATTATAAATGCGATAGTAACTCTGTCTGCCTGTCTGTTACCTTTTCACAGCTAAACGAATCTTAATGTAATCTTATGGCAGGGAGGTAAATGGTATACCGGGGACGGACATAGGCTACTTGAAAAGCGCGCGCGAAGCCGCGGGCAAAATTTTAATTACCAATACATAGAGCATTGCGTTCTGAAATGAATTTTTAATTAAGTAAAAAACAAAACACCATTTTAAATAAAACACGGTGTGGTCCGTCGATTGCATAAAATGTCAGTTTTAAACTCCGTTCTTGAGCACGCCTCCTATAAAATAACAAGCAACTTATTTAGTGCACCAAGCATCGGCATGTTAAAAAGAATTCTTTCAGCCTAAGGTTAAAAATTCTTGCTCCTTTGCGAAACTGTAAAATTATTAACAGAATTGATTATTGCGGCTGTCATTGTTGACTAAAAGGCAGAATGCTGAAACAGCGTGATGATGCACTGATTCGTTGACATTAGATGGCCTAAGAGTCAATCATCCGTATCGATCGTATAAACAATATAGATTGAAGAAAACTATCTGCAAATTTGTACAATACGACGTACTTTTATTCTCTATAGATAAAGATATCACTTGATATCAAATGCCAGCAGCAGAGCTAGTAGCGTCTTAACGGATGTCACGTACAAAGAGCGCGAGAAAGCGACGACGCTACCAGATGGCAAATGAAGCCCCAAAATTGTAATTGTCAACCTGCATGACTAACGGGTTACTGGCCTGAAGCAAAACATGTGTTCGGTAGTTCAGTAGCAGATTCATTACTCTGAAAACAACTTATAATTATGTGGTGACTCATTTAAGATGTTCCACAGATCTTTCCATAATGGCAACTATAAATAAGTTTGAGTGCTTTTAAGGTTAGCAATTAGAGTTTAAAATGCCCGGTTAAAAAGAAGTCATCTCCGTGATCTGCGTCGTTTCAGACTAATCCTTCTGTGTTAGGACACGGAGCTCTAAGCTCCTTGCGAAAGACGGTCAGACAGATAACGAGGAAAATGGAACAAGTGACGACGCTTATCAAACTGTTTTACTTTAAATTACACAAAAACGGGTCTTAGCGCCCGACTTGGTCTCATTGTAAAGCTATGTTCAGGAAAATTAAACAAAAGCTATCTTATCTCTAACAATGGAATGGAAGCATAGCTAATTATTATTTATGCTTGCCGTTTATTCATAAACAATTAATTTTGTTTACTACTTGTGAAATATTGAATATGGAAATTCAAAGACAATTTCTCGAGAACTATTCGCCTTGCAATTAAAATAGAGTCACATATACTATGTCGTGACTTGTCGCTTGATCGTAGGTGCACTGCACTATCTAAAGAACCATACTCTACCTATTGCCTTATGCATTGTTTGAACTTGTTCATTGTTATCTATGCGCATCACGACATTCTGTGCTCTGTCTTTTCGGTAAATCAAGTATTCATTACAAAACAATGGAGGTTAATATCAAAGCACCGCGTTGTGATTTATAGGTTCGTTCCGCTATTGCGCCCTTTTGTCTTCACATCACAGTTCAATCAACGTCCCGGTGATCCAAAGTTAACTGTCCGATTCCAATGAATTTCAATTTTGTTTTAGCTTTATTGAATTCCATTGATGTATAGCTGGTCCCTGGCTTTATCTGTTATGTATTTTCAATTTATCTATATAAATACTGGAAAAGGCTCCATATTTCACTCCGACGACGACACGAAACCGGTATACCTAAGTAGGATTAAAAAAGCATCTACCCCAATCAACCCAACATACCTACATACCATTTTTTCATAAAAAACACCGAGGGTGTATGTAACTTTAGTCGAGAAGACACGTAGGATGAAATAACTCAACCTTAAAGAGACATTTGAAAAACTTTGTTGTTACAAGTTCAGGGAGGAAGTTGAAATTGTTGTCATCAACACTTTTCAAGGAGGGTTTAATCACGATAAATGGTTTTCGTTCGGCTTTTGTTTTCTTTACCAACAAAATGTAACTTTGTAAGCCCGACACATCCCTTCCTGGGGTCCCAACAACCCTAGGGAGTTTTGGGTGTGCCACAGAATTTATGTAATTACCACAGGCATAGAGCAAATTACTTCGATATGAATACGATTCGGAGAATTTAGGACGAGCTCCACTCAATCACCCATTGTTACTTTACATTTTGATACTGTCTATTCATTTTGGAGTCTGTTATCTAAACTGCCGAACTCCCTATCTTTATTGTACCAAATACTGCCTTACATACGTAAGTTTAAAGCAACATGCGTCCATCATTAACAGGATGGAATGGATAGAGATATCTATTTGTCAGGGCAGTTGGAAGTCTCATTGTTCGAAAGTGCATACAGACAGCTGTTCAATGAAATTTGATTCAGTTAGTTAATGGAGCGTATGTGCCGGCTTTATTATTGTTATTGTGTCAAAATTTCGTACATCTACTAGGTTTAGTATTGTTGTTTTTTGTTGGCACGGGCGGAGGCCGGCGTCGGGATTTCTGCTCACGAGCACCTGCATTCAGCCACGTGTTGAAACCGTACGTGTGCGTGCGTTTTTATAGATGCGCGGTCGCTTGCTGCATGTGTGATGTTATCTGAGCCTATTTATGCGCATTCTAAACATTTTTCGGAATAGACGCAAGGAAAACTCGTTTCGTAATGTATTCACGTTTAAAATAACTTATTTTCATTTTGATGGGTTCTATGAAGACTGTTGGTGTTTGGTTTACCTAAGGTTCTTTATCGCATAAAGTTTGCTGACCTGTATACCTGTACTGTAGCCACTTACGGGTAGTAGACTTAGCTAGACTGCTCTACCTGCATCAGTATATTAATTTGCTTCCTGATCCACATCAGTCGAATCAGCACCCGGAACTAATTGTACCGGGTAATTTTGAGTGATGAGCTTTATTACCATCTCTAATTGCGGTGAGATTCATTCCCTTCTATTACTTGCTACTGTTATTAGAGGCACTTGAGCATATGGCACGGCTGGTTGATATGAAAACAGGTCGATTTATTTTGAACTTCCATTTGTTATACAACGGCAGACAACGGGCACTATCATGTGCTTGGCAAATGTGGCGCCAATCTCCATGGAGCCTGGCGTCTGCGCAGCCCGTGACGTCATCAATACATTTATAATCAGAACAGCTCTTAGCACAAAGAAAAGGCTGATTCACAATCGATTGCTGTTGTAATTGTTAATGCGTCACAAAAGGTCTATATATATATAGAAAATTATCGAGTAATCGCAATTAAAAACGCACAAGTTCATCCGGTCCCTCGAGTAGCGGTGGGTGCCCCCCACTGCCCACGCATTCACTGCCTAGTCACGGCGGTGCGGGTCGCAC
Source organism: Eupithecia exiguata (assembly GCA_947086465.1). Classification (NCBI taxonomy): domain Eukaryota; kingdom Metazoa; phylum Arthropoda; class Insecta; order Lepidoptera; family Geometridae; genus Eupithecia; species Eupithecia exiguata. The sequence continues at coordinate 7,768,813 of OX352229.1, forward strand.
CGCCGCCGCGCCGCCGCCGCCGAGACTGGGCAGTGAATGCGTCAAGGAACTCGATGACAGCAATCGTGACTAGCAATTACGACAGAATTCAATCGCGAATCAGCCCACGGGATCACTATCGCACATTGCACATATGTCTGCCTGCACTGCGATTGACGCAAAGTGCGCCTATCACAAGAGGTTGAGCGATGAAGCTACTTCCTTCGACGTAAAACCAGAAAGCTCGTAACGAGATCTGATTTATAGCTGTCAGATACAATTTGCTAACGAGTGTAAAACATGTCAGGCCTCATAGATAAAGATCACGGCCCTCGACTTGCATTATTGAATGCAAATCACATCTAGAAAGACAAGCTTCGTGCTGGAGATTGAATAGAAACTAATTATTTACTCACGCATTGTCCTGTCACCGGCTTTGTGTTCTGTTTGTAAATAGAAATCCTTTTAGCGTAGATCAAATTGACTGTTTCTTTGAAAGTGGTGAGCTTGGAAGAAAGTTATTTAAATGTGGTCTGATAAGATTCTTGAATATTATTTGACGTAAAAGATATTGTTTTGGACCAATTTGTTAAGGTACCAACCTACCTATTGTTGACAGAACTAAGTCGTTTTGTTTTCTCTTTGATAGATATTATATACCTAGGAGTTGTTTTTTAAACTGTATTAGCAAATTCATGGTCATATTCCAATGAAAAAGACAATCTGCATTCAAGTTCACAATAGATCCTCGTGGGCTCACCGGAGCTCGTGCTGAAAGGACCGCGTTGGGTCCAATGGTCCATTGTAGGCGCGCGCGCAGGTAGGTACCGGTGGTCGCCCATAAATCGCCTGGAGCCGCATTGCTTACATCCTCCTTGCATAGATCTAGGACAATGGACCTCATTTCACGCGCTCGTGTTAAGCGGAATATACAGTTCCCGGTTGTTAGATTGTACAATGCATTCCTCAACTTTTAACAGCAAAGGAACTTCTACCTTCCTAAATAAAATTTTTGAGTAAAGGTAAGCTCTACGTGATCGTAAATGTGTATCAGGTTATCAGAAAATCTATTGACAGATGTTTATCCGTACAAAACATAGTATAATATGCGTGCTTAAAAAACTTAAGCCAACCGAACGAGAAAACACTGCAATCGTTCCGAACCTAAAGCCACATTTCTGTAAAAATACATTATGTATGTGCACCAAATTCATACTGGTCTAGTAGGCACCTCAAACACCTTTGTATTGCCATAGCAGAGACCGGGAAATGTGCCACAGCCCGCGGCTGTTTGTTCGCGCTGACCTGTGGGAAAGTAAGCGAGACGAGGAAGTGCTAAACCACACGCCTTTTATTTGAGGCTTGAGGGTTAGGAAATCACAAAAAATGCAGAACATTGACAATTCATGGCTTTTATAAGGATGATCCTGTTCTGCGCCTTATGCCGATGACTCTACATACACAAAATGGAGGAGAACGAACTATAGGTAGGTAATTTAGTATTTTCAGTCATAGATATACCTACTTTAGGTAAACTTTCAGAATCCATGGCGCTCATGATGTCGAGCTTCTTAAAGCAGCGCCTTCTTGGGTTTCACCGCTGAGGCTAGGCTGTGAACGGACATTCTAAAAGATTTTCGTTTTTGTTGCAGAAAGAAGGAGTGGGTCAAACGCATGCTTTCCGTACCAAATCGTTTCGAAAGCCACGGCCATGCCACTGGTGCCATCAGCCGGTGCAGAACCAAGGGTCATGCTGCCGAGGTAAGTAAAATCGGATTCTCTATGGAGGTACCTATTAAAAGTAACAAAAAGATCAGCGGGCCTATATTTTTGGATGGCTCACGCCTTAGATGCTATGATAATCTCATCGTTGCCTACTCTACAATTTCTCTAGATTGCATTTGTTCTAAGTTATCTAACTTAGAGCTTTGAAAATTTCTCGAAGGGATACGTAGTTGGGATAAGTTACATAACTCATCTGAATATCGGTAAAAGTTTTAGCGGTATGACAAGTTTGTCCTCTAGTTTGTTTGCGTAGACGATACTGAAAGCCACGGTTATTCAGAAAGTTCCCGAGTTCACAAGACAACCCTAAGGCATCAGAAACTTGTCACCTACAAGTTTGTCGATAAGTCTTGCTCACTACTAGTATTTACAGATGTATGATGGAAGTTGAAAGTTAGTTAAGTAGTACATGCCAACCCAGTGTGTTTTCATTTTGTGTTTTATGTTTAAAATCAATCTGAAATGTATTTAACATCAAATCTAAAACAAAAGGACCAAAACAGAAACAAATTTTAGAGATTCAGATCCACGATAAAAACCAATATATAGGACATAGAAGCACGGACGGGTGGGCTGAAATGCTGACATGTAGGCTGAAGACGCCGACAGCTGCGACGGATATTTGTCCAGATAATGCTAGAATCGGCTTCAACTAAATTGTATGCTACATTCAAATATCGCATGACAGGAATTCTAAATTCCGGCTCATGTTTACTGCAGTGATTTGAGGCTAACGACCCCTGTTGCAGTATTCAACTTTTATCAAACTTTGGCATCTAGTTTATGTGTTTGTTTTGTTTCAGTTTGCAAATACGTTTGCCATCAAGCATGCGAGAGCAAGGTAAGAATGTATAACTTTTTAAGTGTAAGTAATGCAGCGACCTCTTGCTATCGCTTTTGTAACGAACTACAAATGATTAATCATCGTGGGCGCAGCGCGTGCTCAACCTTCGCTATTGATGTACAGAGAAGCTACTAGATGGCGCTCCAATCATTACGATATTGCCAGGTAGAGCTCTGTGAAAATAAAGAGCTCTCGCGACTCTACTGAAAGTAGCAAGTATCCATGGTAGATCCGAGTTTCTGAGTAGATTATGTATTTTATGCTTAACTGTTGGTGCGTATATTTTTAATGAGATTCAAGCCAGAAGAGTTTGGTCTGAGTTTTCATTTTTTATTTCAGGAGATGCCTACAGTTGCTTAGTAATAACTTTTCGTTCCTATTAAAATGCAAACGTGGGAACGCAGCAAGTTTTACGGTCATGTTTTCTGGAGCAAAGTTTCATTAGTTCTCAATTACCACCCCTCTCATTAGGGCAAAGATAGAGAGGCGTATAAAAACAAAGTGTGCAGAAATCATTGTTATTCCTGTCGCAAGCCGTCCGCCTATTAGTTTACCCGTTCGATGATATCACTGACAATCGTGACAACGGCTCTACCTAACTCGGACGAAGCTCAGTTTATGCAAAAAACAGGAATCTGTACCGGTTCGGAGCATATGCTCAGAACCGGTGCCAGGTGTCAGATTGCATCAAGGTGATGGTGAAACTCTAGCCAAATTCAATGTATTTACCTAGAAATTTGGTAAACTAAATAAATACCCATCCTTATATTTATTACAGCCTTACTTTTTTTCATGATATTTGGTAGATTTAGCATTAATTAATGCGAGAGTAGGTAATACGTTATTCAACAAGGAATGGTATGCAACAGTCTGCAGTTAGCTCAATTGTTAAAATTTTAAATACTAGTTCTTATTTATTTCTATGATTTGATTGTAATTATTTTGTGATAATAAAGATTAACATGATCCTTATCTTTATGAAGATTTCAAATTCATATCGCAATCAGACAGAGCTGAAAAGCAGGCGTCAGTCCAGACCGTTTTCTTTATAAACGGCGCCTTGAACTTCAGCTAAGAATATTTAGAATATGGTTAGAGCCGGCTTCCTCGTCCATGTTTGAACAGCGATGGCGATCTGTCGGTCATGCTCCCATTGTTCCGTGTCTCCAAATTGCCCACTTTACACAAACAATGCACTTCCATTATGAGTAAATTTCTTAACTAGGTGGGGTTTAATTTGGTAGGGTGAATGCACATTGGTTATTGAATTCTTACTATTAATTAAGGTAAACCTAATGCAGGAGGTTATTGGCCCTATTGTGTGTTCAACTTTAATATTGTTTTTTATTTTTAGGTGTTAGGGTAAAACGGGACCCTATTACTGAGACTCCGCTGTCCTTCGGTTCATCTGTCACCAGGATGTATCTCATGAACCATGTTATTTAAACAGTTGAAATTTTCACAGATGATGTATTTCTGTTGTCGCTACAATAACAATAGACACGGAAAAATAGACTAGAAAACGGAATAAAATAAATATTTAAGTAGGCTCCCATACAATAAACGTGAATTTTTGCTCGTTTATGCTCGATATTGATAACGGCAACATAGACGCTTGAATTATACACAGAATATGAAGTTATATATACACTTTAAAAATAAATAATTAAATTAAAATAAAATAAATATTTAAGGGGGCTACCATACAACAGATATGATTTTTTTGCTGTTTTATAGATAATGGTTCGGAACCGCGCGAGTCGGACTCGCACTTGGCCGGTTTTATTTTACAATCATCCAACAACAAGACACCTTCATTACACGAATGATTGTGTAACGGATTTGGCTTCTTAACTTCAATTTATGGATGTCAAATTCAATTAAGATCGTCGGAGATAAACTATTGAAATTGAGGGTATTCTCATTAGTGGTCGACGGAAATAAATAAAGCACTCGAAGACATCTCTTAAGTCCGATAATTTAAGATTTTATTATTTCTTAACTACGTTTGTTATTATTTGTTCAATAATAATAAGTGATCTCCTATTTGCACGCCAGTAATGGCAAAACATGTGGACCTTATTTAATCTATATTTTAACATAATTGCATGCTCATAGGTACCATGTTAATACTCATGTTTTAAGCCAATAAATGATTCTTATTCTTATTCTATAGTAAAAATCATTAATTTAAGGCATCGCAAGACAAGTACTTACAAAGTCGGTAACTTAACTAGGGCCCTTAAGCTAAATACCTTAGATACTAACATACATAATTATAAAAACTTAAAATAATCAATGTTAATAAACAAGCAGGACAATGATTATTCGAATTCCACTAATATTATAAATGTGAAAGTTCGGATGGATGGATGTTTGTTACTCAATCACGCCAGAACGGCTGATCGGATCTGGATGAAATTTGGCACAGAGATAGATTATAATCTGGAGTAGCACAAAGGCTACTTTTTATCCCGGAATTCCCACAGAAACGGGAACTACGCGGGTGAAATCGCGAGGCGCTGCTAGTATGTTAATATTTCCTGACGAGGTAGGTATGTATGTTATCGGACTGTCCCACTAGTAGGACGAAAGGGATTTTAAAAGGCTGAATTAAAATTATGTTCCGTTTATCCCACCAGCTTCGTCCCTGTAGTGAGACAAAAGGGATTTGAATAGGCTGAATTAATATTATGTCCCGTTCGTCCCACCAATCGTCATCGATATACACCCCTCAACCACCTCAAATCATGTTGACCGCACGCTGTCAATGCGCTGTCCATGTGGTAATGGTTAGCAGCAAGCTCGTTGTCCACGCACGGTCGGCCAAAAAGCCAATTACTATGTTCCCTTTTACAAAATCAACCAACTTCATTTGAGGTAATCGTAGAGAACCAAGGAATATTTCAATTCCCTGCTGAAATCGCAAATTTCAGCAAATAGCCCTTCTCAAATCCACCCCTCGTCCAAGTTTGTTATTAAACTGCCACCTCGACGAGATAAACGTGAATTAAACAATCTCATCCCGTTAATTACTTCACGTTAATAAGCCCAGGTTAATTTAGTGGCATCTTGCTCGTAATTTCTGAGCTTTTAAGAGGGTGCGAAGATTTGGCGGAAGAAACATAGGTACCTACTTTCCTTCTTACCTTAAAACTGATAATTATCTGATGTTTATAACAAATAAAATGTCAAGTGCGAGTTGGACTCGCGCAACGAGGGTTTCGTATTATTATATTGTAATATTAACTATATAATTATAAAACCTGGTTTCTTGCCAAATATCATGATTCCTGGTCAACTGGAAATAGGTACCTTGTAGGTTTTGTTCATGGCGAAAATCAAAAAGAGTTGTCATGTTCTACATTTTTACGGTTTTCAGATTTTTCCTTTACTTGTGTGTCTAGGTCAACGGGAAGACCCTATAGGGTTTTGGTCCATGGCAAGATTAATTTTTTTTTGTGAATCAACTACATGTTTAACCTTTTTTTAATTTTTCCCTTTACTTGTGCTGACCATGCTTCTTTCCAAATTTTATGATTCTAGGTCAACGAAAAGTACCATATTAGGTTTTTGGTGCACGGCGTGATTCAATTTTTTTTAATAAACTTCCTACAAATTGAGGTTTTTGAGTTTTTTGCCTTTTCATTGTGCTATTATGACCTTGTTTCTTGTCTAATTTCTTGATTGTAGGTTAACGGGAAGTACCCTAGTTAAAAATAATTTTTGGTTCTCACCATTTAAGGTACGGAACCCTAAAAATAGATGAAATGGAATAAACTTAATCTTGTTTCATGCGTGCTATGTTGTGAATGTAAAGGTTTGTTTACTAATTTTATTTTTGTAGCCACACGTAGACTTCATAACAACTTCAATAAGGCACTTTTATAAAATAATTACATTTCAGTTACAGTAAGATTTATTTATATCACTGCCAAAATTATGAAAATTCTACTCATCATCATCATCAGCCTATATCAGTCCACGGCTGGACATAGGCCTCCCCTAATGAGCGCCCTAGCGCCCTGTCTTCAGCTTGCCGCATCCAGCATCTGCCAGCAGTCTTTCGCAAATCGTCATCCCACCTGGTCGGAGGGCTAAAACACACACATTACACATTATTGGTACATTCTACTTAGTGTAGGTATAATTTGATTCTTTATAAAGAAAATAAAACAGTCTGAAATCATATTTGAGTCTATTGAGCGGCTGTAGACAGGAGTAGGTGTATTAATGGTACCTACTATTGTCGATGTAATCACGTCCTTTGAGGGAACACGGTGCTCCACAAGATGGGAGCCGCCGGCGATACGCGCGGTTTTTAGTATTTATATTAATATATACTACCTTTGACAAGTGCTACGACACTGCGACGTCGAAATCATGTAAATTTTGCAGTTAATTACCTCGGTAAAGCTTGTCGCACACCTGAAAAGCACCGCTGCAGCGCAGCACATAACTGTGCAGACAAATATGGGTTTTAACTCGTAACATTTAGATGTATTTTATATTGACGGCATCAGATGACAGATAGCTCGCGGACCACTCGTTTGAAGCTTGTGGAAGACATTTTGTCACTGTAATGATGAACGAGTTCAAGCACATAATGCACATTTTTGTACTAAAGTTAGTGTGGTAACTGTGCGCCTCTGATCTGCGACAACATTGTGGATCAGCTATATATATGTTGGCGTAGTCATGCCGAAGTTTGACTTGCTTTGTATTGTGCAGATTGTTAAATCTGTCAGCATAACAAACGTCGGTGGTGACTCTACCATTATTGGTTTTTTTGCTGTAGATGGAAAAATATATAATGCACTACCTCAAACTATAAAAAGTCTTCCATTGGCATAATTTACCAAAAAGCTACAACTCTGGCTTCATAGTAAAAAATATTATAATATAAATAAAATTATAAAAATACGAATAATTGATTCTAAGAAATAAAATAAGTTCCCAAAAACTCTCGATTTCGGCTGGACTCGAACCTGTGCCCCACCCTCAGTATGAGTGTGCTCGAACCAACTAAGCCACGAAATCCTAGTCGGTTTCGTCGTAATTTTTTTTGACCTCTCCGGCTGTAGCGCCGTTTAGCGCCACCTACAGGGGAAACAATTACAATTATCCAAATCTTTTCAAAGACTCCTAAATGATTTCCCCACTGATTCCTTAGAGATTACCCAGAGCGCGAGGGCTTACGCACTATAATACGAAAAACTTATTATTTGATTGTAATTTTTTTATATTATTTAAAAGAACTAACCGTTTGAAGTTTCGTTTCGTTTTAAAATGTACGTTTGGTAGTTTGAGTTTCGGCAAGGCGACATTTCTTCCTGGAGCTGGTAAATGGTAATCTGCATTGCTAATGGAACATCCGCTCGCTGATGTCACCTTCTATTTACTTACAATGTTTTTGAATTTATTTCAACATATTTACATTTCGGTACCAACTACTTGGTAATAACAATAGGCACTGTTCAGTTTGCTGATAAAATCGCACGCGTGTATCTTAAAAGGTACTAAGCTCTATCGTAATGTCAAAAGGTTCTTGAATTTATCATGCGCTGTGTACCAAATTAGAGTTTACGACTTGAACATGATAATAAACGTTTTTATTAGATATCTAAAGTTTTAACAGTTGCTATCAGTCATGTGGCGTTTGACCAACGCATCGTATCTCAGTAGTGAAATTCAACTTTAACTAACTGTTGTAAAAGTGAGAGTGAACATAAAATACTATAGTATATAAATAAATTGGTGAGTAGGTAGGAAGTATCCGCAATTATCGAATTTGTCAAATTATGTACAGTCATAAACGAAACAGATATCAATTGTAAACCGTTATTCGTGCCTTTTAAATGTAAATTGAATCGTAAAACCAACGTTTGGGACGCGTAGGAGTAAATAACGCATTTTATTCGAAGAGTACCTAAATGTAATTTGAACTCGAATTGTGATTTTAACAATAGATTACTTGATGATACTGATCGATAACAACGAGTAGACCAAATATAGATACAATAAATACAACTTATTGTACAGAGAAAAGTACGAAAAAGCATTAATTTTAATTAAAATCATAGACACAAATCGTCCCGCGTCTGACCGACCACTATTAGGCTGAGCACGCACCTGGCCGCACCGCAAACAGCATTCCCTGCAGTCATCGAATTTTCTAAATCTTTATATGAAATAGTATGCAGCATCGCGCACCTATAGGCAGCAAACCCGCGGCATTTCAGTCAGAGGACATGAGGAAATTCGATGACTGCAGGCAATGCCTGCCTGCAGCGCTGATAGATGTGCGTTTAGCTTTAGCGGCCGTTATTATAAGTGGTCCGTTTATATCGACTCATGTTATAAAAGCACAATCAAAGTGACTCAAGTGAAATACAGCTGTAACTGGAATAATGTGTATCGCTCGCAATCGGCAATATCAATAAAATATTTTTTCATTTGAATCCGTTTCACGCTTCTTTTTGTTTGCTTTTTGTTCCTCGTGTTTTGTATCGACATACGTACGACATTGATTTTATGTGCGATACATTTTGATAAAACTAAAGGAAGATTCGAATATTTACACTGCGTCCCCAAGACGCAGGCTGCTCTGCCCTGCTGTATGGCAATGCGCTGCGCCAGATACTCACCAGCTCTAGGGTCAGCGTCGCCTCAACCAGACGACGTCAGACAACCAATTAGGTACCTACCTATAGTATATTTTTCGGAAATGTTCCGCGTTCATCCCACTCGCTTCCCAAAGTGGTCCGAACACGGAATAAGTACTAGGTACAGTATGTTATGTATACTCAATATACCTACCTCCCTTATTAACTTTTCTTAATTGAATCAACAATCTTATATTCAAGATACTAATCTGCTCAACACCAACAAGTGAGAGTGGATATTTTTTTAATGTGTTCTTTAATTAGGTCCATTTAAAGGAGGTGCTATTTTACAGACGATTAAAAAGTTAACATCTGAATTGCGTGTTGATAGTGAATGTAAACGTAAGTAAATGTTTTTATTCTGAGAATCGCAAAAGGCAAAACAAAATTGACACTGTGAGATTACGGTCAAACATTTCAGAGCAAGGATTAAAAATATTAAATTACTTAGGTAATTAAAATTCATGTTTAACATTCTTGAATATTAAAATATTGCCAGTCGAGAGGCGAAAAAAGCCGCTTAGCGAGATTTTTTTGCGCATGTAAATATTTTGTTGAAACGTAAACGAACATTATTTTTATTATTGTGGGCTCAACCTAGACGATACCCCGAGCCAAACTAGCGCCGCCATCTATTTTATCTTAATATTTCGTTGAACAAAGCTAATTTCAAAATTTTCAATGGTCAATTTGTGATTCCTATTATAAGCTTTTTTTTAATGCCTTTGTAATATTTTCATTTACTTTAATCCAGGCAGAGATGCGAAAATAGAGTTTGGTGGCCACGAAGTGCAACTTCGTATCTCTGTCTAAACTATAAAAAATAAAAATATTACAAAGGCAAAACACACTAATTAGACTCGAATTTTAACTGATGTTAAAAATTAGAACGCACTATCGAAGTTTTCCGGGTTTAAAACTACTTCCAAGCCCATTTTCATTATTCAGGAATTTGAAGTCGGTTTATAGTTTTTTAAAACACAAAATTTGTACTTATATTAAGTTTTATATAGTTTGTTTATGTGTCATGTTTAAAGCCCCGTTACTGCGCTGCTAACCAATCGTCAAAACAGTGATATCATGAACATTTGTGCAAACAACGCGTATTCAGACAGACACCCAGTAACTAAAGTGTAGACAACAGTAGCTGCAACTCCAGTTGTCTACGTCTAATGTAGGTCGGCAGTTAACCTACTATCGGTAGATGGTTAGGTTACTTTTGATTAAAGTGCTGGCTTTTCCAGCGTTTAAGCCTGGTTTAAACTGACTGACTTTAATATGTTTTTTGTTACCCAAGCATAAAGAATCTTTATTATCAAAGAAAATTACAATCAAATTACAGAAACAAATTATTGTCCGTTGCAAACAATCTACAGGTAGCTCAACTGTATGTACTTTTGTACTGTAATACGTTTCATAGTTCGGATATCACAAATTAATTCTAAGCTTCCTTTTGAATTTGAGGTCAAATTTGTCAGCCCTGTGATAAGTGGATTTAGCGAATTTCACGTGGTATCTCAGTTAATTGGTATCTGTAATTGCAATGCCATCATTATGTTCTTAATTGCCATCAAGTCAATATAAGACCAGGGGCTGAATTCTGCTAACCAATTGCTTTACTATGACAATAGTATCGTCACAGAATCGTCCATAGATGAAAGAAACTGCAGATATTGCGTTCGGTGCTATGTGCACGGAGAGACCAGGTAATAGATTCGTCAAAAGAGTCAACCTTGACATTTCTGACCCGCGTCCCTCCATCTGTAGTTACTTTCATTTCATGAAAGGTAAAATGCCAAAATGTGTCATTCTAAGACGATATAATTGTTCATTACGGATGTAAGCGGGTTAACTACGAACCTTATTTGTGTTGGTTTCATCCCTTAACGAGGGAGATATAATTGTTATGGTGAAGCGATTGACTTCGTGGAATTAGGCCCCTGCTGTTGTCCTGTCCCTATCAAACGAGTTAGTCTACAGTGAAAACTTTCATCCTAGGAGAAAATACACTAGGTTGCATGATGGCGTTGATGAAGCGTTGTCATGTCACATTTCCGTGAGAGCTTTGACAGCGTGCTTCAGGCGCGTGAGTGAAACGCCGGACTGCGCGGGCGCCGCATGCAAATGAAGGACTCAGCACCGGTTAGTTAGCGCTAGACGAGCTTGAGTATTTTCAAATCGATAATGGTAATGGACGCATAAAAGCATAGGGAAAAGTTTAGCACGTCTTAAGAAAAATAAAACTCAAATTACCTAAGTGAGAAACTCAACAATAAATATAAACGTGGTCCGAATCAGTACGTAGGTACCTACAGAGTAAATTTTACTTTTATAATTTTTATGGCTGTGCAATTTAACACCTCTGCACTAAATTTTTAATTTGAAGGATAAGATCCATAACATACCGTCGAGGTGAGAAGCTACACCAGCAACAAACAACGTAAAACCAATTAATTAATAAATTTATTTTATTTTTATAGTAAATCAAACAACGTGTGTAGATTTCTCAGTCAATAAAAGACCCTGAACTTTAAAAGTTCTATAACCGTGCAACCAATCAAGCGAATGCCTTAGTTATCGATGGCATGGGGAAGTGAATGCGTAGTACGTGGAAATATGGTGTCACTGCGGATGGATCCCCTAATGGGAGGCTGTGGGTGAAGTGGAAGGTCCAGTACGCGCGGGCATCAGGTGCAGTGCAACGGTCGCGCGAACCCACTAGCCACAGTACCGCCGCGCGCGCCGACGGGCCCACGCGCACGCGAAAATCACTTTCACGATACGCATTCGCGAATTCCCCCCATTTTAAGCTAAATCAAACTCTTCAAGCACCACCACACTGTCTAAACATAACTCTCACAACGTGACTACGCTTCTCCAGCAAAACCGTGCAAATTCTTTGACACTGAATTAGATTTCATCCCAATAAGGACTCTAAGCGCTGCTGGAGCAAACATGGTGATTATAAATACTTGTAAGATGAATTCCCATACAGTAAAGGTATACATTTGTGTAACGAAGTTAATGTAGAGATGTCGAAAGATAAGTAGAGTCGGCAAAGTTTCAGCTGTGTCAATTGATTAACAATGTATATAATGTTACGTTGTTCTTGCGATAAGTATCAAAGTATATGGTTTCTTGAGGGGAATAGGTAACATGCTGTAAAACAGCAGGAAATTGAAAATGACTGCATGATCGCGACCTGCTGTGACATTACTACAGCCACTACCGCTACCGGTTCTATTGTTGTGGCATGCTATGATTTATGTCCTCTCTCGATTCCAGTGTGATTCCAACAGCCTTTTCGATTAGCTTAGTTTTATCGACGCTATTATGCGACGTGATTTATGGGCCATGCAATCATAGCACAGAGCAAGGACGAGTAGATGATTGGTATACGCCGTTTAATTGTAAACTTACTTCGTACCTAAAGACTCGATAACCTTAGAATGAATCACGCTTATCGGTGCAATCCACATTTGATTCAAATAATTTTGCACACTTTTCGCAGTATTTATTTACTTACCTGCGATAATGATTTACCTATATTCACCTTGTGGTCACATGTAGATTCTCGTTTTACTAAGTCCAAGTAGATAAACTTCCCGGAAATAGTAAGCCATAAAATAAAACGAATTAGATATGCGAAACCTCCAAACTAACCGTTCAAGGTGAAGTCGTTATCAAACAAAAATAACCAAATATCTGTAACTAACGATTGCGAGTGATAGTGATAACACTGTTGTGCTCCGGTGTTATCAATAACCTGGCACTTGAGTCACGTATGCCATTGCTCAACGCGCAGGTGTTCTGGGCTGGGTGTATTTACCGTTATTTTGAAATAAACCATAATTTTATTCTCTGGAACGAAGCTTGCCTTGTCTAACCCCATCTCTACCATCTCCACAATCCTACATGTTGAAAGATGATTAGTGTCAAATGAGAAGATTAGCTCCTAGATGAGATAGCCTCTTAAGATACGCACATGAGTACCTGTATGTTAATGACTGCAAAATGAAATAGAAAGTAAAGTGAATGTGAATCTTCCAGTGATAAGTGGATATTGAGAAGTGAACAGTTTTGACAGCATGTATCACAATCAGAACTCACATCAAATGCATCGATTGGATAGCAACAGCACTTCTACATCGTCTGGCAGTTCGGATTTGAGGGTAAATATAGTTTTTTTTGACTTGCTAGCTTTATTTGCCTTACCTACCTACGACTTCGAAAAGGAAGAGGTTATATTCGGCTTTATGTATGTTTTTTATGCACATTATGTTCGTCGATGTCTCCGTCATTTATAGACCTATTTGGATGATTTTTTCAGTGTATGATGATGATTTCGGTGGTTTCTTTTTGGATTTGAAGTCGGTTTTTAGTTTTTTTTTAAACAATCAGATTACTGTTTTTGCAACAATGTTAATAATTATTCAAAAATACTCAAAACCATGTTATCAACGTAAAAACTGGAACTCCCAGAAATGTTTCCATGTCTTCGATCAATATAAGCATCAGGTAGGTAGAGCCTTTGTGAAAATCCTTAGTATCGTAGACAATAGCAAAATAAGCAGTTTATATAAAATTCGGTAGGCACCTGCTATCACTCTAATATTATATATGCGAAAGTTTGGATGTTTATTACAGATTCACGCCAAAACTACCGAACGAATCGCGCTGAAAATATGCATTAGTACAGGTAGTTCGAGGCCTGGAATTAATATATAGACTGTCTTTTATCCCATAAATCATTTCCATCGAATAGAAAATAAATACTCTTAAACAGTGCGAGCGAAGCGACGGAAAAAAAACTTAATAGTTACGTAATATATCTACAGAAATTTATGCATCCGAGGTTATCAAAACATTGACGTCGGTGTATCCGTTTTTTCCATCGAAAGTGTGCCACTGGAAATATTAACCTATATCCAAGATCGAGGCGTGTAGCTGATCACGACTCCTCAGGTCAAAGATGTTGAGACAATGATACGGTGCAACCCCTCATGTGTCATTGCAATCTCTATGCTACTTTCTCAAAGACTTCCATTTTGTTTACACGGTTGCCTACTTAGTTTGGTACTTACATTTTTCTATAGGATTGTAACAACTAAGCCATGAGTCACAGGAATATATCTTTCAAGGCTTATGCTGAATTTATTTAATCCGTTTTCTTAATTGGTAGAATGCAAGTATTAATTGTCTGTTTATCCAATGTTCGATTTATTATTTGTACACTTCCTGTAAAAATAATAAATCGAACATTGGACTACCTGTTGCATCGCCTCTCCTATAACTCTAAGGTTTGCTGGAAGAAAACTCTTATTAGCTCGCCTATGTACATAACCTATTGAATAAGTTCATGCTATGTATTATTGTATGTACTATAAAGAATTACCGAAGTATACTTATATTATTATATCTGTGGTAATGTGTAATGTAAGTAGTACAAACCAGAAAAATCTGGATCCTATCAAGTTTCTATTAAATTTTGAAGTGTCTGTGTATTTTTGCAATAATTTTACAATTTAATTTCACAGTCGTTGATTGAAAATTGGTAGAAAATATTTCCAAGAGTGAAATAAAGTAACTTAAGAAACATATCGATTTAAGTACGAGCATAACCACACGTGGGAAGCTAAATTTCAAATGACTGCCATTGAGTGAGGAAGCTGGCCAGGCTGAAAGGTTAAAGCCATTTTTCAAACATATTCGTCGATAATTTTTGGTCTAGTTTCATTTCACCTGTTTTGGATCATCGTAGTTATTTGGGGGACACCCCTTAAAGTCCTCCACATACATTTCGGTGACAGCGACCCTTTTCGACAGAGACTCTGGGTTCAACAGCACTACTGGTGACAAAGCTGCCATATTTAGGATCGTTCTGCTTTACCACACTGATGGTTTCCATGCTATCATACGCAAAAAGACAGCGTCCCTGATGCGCAGAGTGCGGGACAGTCGCAATTACATTCTGAAAACTGTGGCAGATTGCCTAACTTCTCCACTCTGGAAGTGTCTGGTGAGGAGGGTGATCAATAAAGGAAGCTATTTCCTTCATTGATATGATCATCCACTTATCTTACCGGAGTGCCAATTTTGTTTTATTATGTGTGTTTAACTTTAAAGACTCGAATATGTATGGACTTTGTATTGTCTGAAATAAAACATTTTTATTTTTTATTTATTTACTCTGCACATTTGCAGAGTAGTTTATGCGAGAATATACTTGTCTTATCTATTGATACAGGCTATCAGAGTCATGACAGGTAGCATTACTTTATCGTACCTACGTAACTAAGCTAATTAGCAAAGGTGGAACTTGGCATAACATGTTATCTTATGAGAACTTTGCTGTCTCATTATAGTAAAATAATTATACCAATTAAACTTCAATTACTGGTATGAAAGAAAATCTTATTTATTCTCTACAAAGGTTCTCTCCCAGCCGATGTTAAAATTCAGTAAAGCGCTGAGAAACCTATAAATGTTCGAGCCCATTTTTACAAGTTCTGCAACTTTTGTAAGGTTCTTTTATTTGCACAAGTTTCGTGAGTATCTCTGGTAGGTATTGTAGGTTATCTGATATTCAGAATCTTTGGAAATTATAGTGTCAAATCACGTGTTGTAGTAATATGAACAGTAAAATTAAATAAATTTAAATAATTTATTGTATCATTGAGACTTTTATTTTTAACATCATGATGTAAGTTCCTTATTGAAATTGTCTTAATATTATTATTACTTATAATTATTGTATGTCAGGTCTCCCTCCGTCTTTGTGTGAATGAGATCCACTCTGGGTCTTCTATTTTTCTTCCTGCCACTACTAAAACTTCGTCCATCCATCGTTCCCGTCCCCACTGTGTCTTCATCTTCATCACATGTAGTTATATTCTACCTACCTTCTTATGTAATAAAAATATTGCGCTAAAATATTTCTGAAAGTCACAAGCATTCCTGAAAGTCGCAAGCCCCACAATTTTCATGAAATGAAAACTGTGGGGCGCCCTTACCTCAAAAATTAGTTTGCATTTCGACGTCCAAGTCTGAGTGAGTATTTAAATAGACCAATACCTGTTCCCATATTTCATTTCACGTCGTGTTCACTAGCAAAGGATTTCGCCGAACAAATAAAATAGCAAGACCTGGAGTGGTTCGGCTCGCCTTTGATATACGCGGGTCATACTCGCGTGCCATTGACATAGGTTACATGGCTTAGATGAACAACTCGTGGTCTTGAGAAATTGCTAGGTTATTGACATTGAATGGGTCGTTTAATCTAGTAATTTTCATGTTCTGTGGTCCAGGTGTGTTGGTGTAGGTAAATGTTGATAGACTATAGAATGAATAGAATAATCAGTTATATCGTATAGTTAAAGCAATCGCTGATGAACACATTCAGGATTTTTCACTACAAGTTTCCGACAGCAGCTTTGATCTCGTAGTTCCTGGATAACAGTCTGTAACAGTCTCTAAAGCTGAGTGGGTACTGGTACTGACCGGCGACGAACGCATAATGTAACGTGTTACACAGCGAGCGTTAGTGCAGTGTACGGGGAAAGAAGGCGTTCGTAACGAGCATCGAGATGAACTTTAGCACACAGTGTAACGTATCATGGTCGCTGCGAATGGTACATTGCGCCTCACCACCAACACCAACACTGGTCAGTACCCTTTTTGACACTCTCATACTGTAGCTAAGCTGCATAATGATTTTTTTTAGAGTTGGATCTGTCTTTCAGGTTACCCTCAATAAACAAACAAATTTACAAGCAAAAGCCTTATCCCTATAAAATATTAGTGTAGGGTACATCAATAAAGTATTGTGGCTTTCTAAGTTCTATGAATATACATGAGCAAGAGATTTGTATGATTCAGTCGAAGACTATGCAGCGCAAGACGCCCTCAGGCGACCGGTGCAATACCGCCCGCTAAAACTCCCATTATACATTTATTTACCGCTGCCCTAATAATCGGTTTAAGTAACAATTTGTATGAATAATTACCAGCTTTCGAAACAACCCGTATCACCATAAATCTGTATTTGAGTTCGTCGGTAACAAGGAGGTGCCCCGCTTTATGTATCGGAATAACCTTATCCAGTTTGGAATTAATGATAGGCACCTACATTACGGTGATGATAAGTTTTGCTTTAAAAATATCTTATTACTAAGCCCATAAGGAGTTAAATGTATTCAAATTGGCCAGCTGATTGTCTCGGCGATTTATGAACGAATTGATAGTAGGCGGGTTGTTAGGTCCAGTTTATTTAATGGACTGTAAGACAGACTTTACATATTACATTGTTCAGTTCATTCCAGTCTAGGCTACGTGCGTGCTAAGGAAAATGCTCGATACATGTGATCGCTCACACTCAGCGAGGAGATGGTTGTCTCCTGCTGATAAGAACCGTGTCCTGTTGTGTAAGGTTGTGGCAATTTTCTATTGACTACTGTTAAGCGTGTTGGTAGGCACTAGACTAGACGCAACTAGACAGTTTTGATCTTTCTCATCAACGATCAACAATGGAACAAGCAGTTCCCATTAGAACTTGTTATAAAGTTTGTGAGATTTTCAGACCTGTAGGGTCCACTTTTTATATCCAAGATCCCTGTATTGGATATAAAAAGTGAACGCCAGGAAACGTCATTTAGATTTAATTTGCAAATCTGCTGCTTGATCAAGTTGTCTCACGCCAATCACGTTGTTCCAAAATTGCGCTGACGTTATTAGGAAATGCCTGAAATATGGCAACAGCTGGGAATATCGGAGACGCGGGTGTTGAATGGTGTTGCCCGAAGTAATAAACTTGTTTGAAAATGTGCAGAGCTTGCAGCAATGTATAAGTTATCTAAACATAGATACCTACTACCCGAGTAGCTAAATACATGATTTTCTTACTGTAAGTTCAGATAACATACATCAAGTAGGTTAGTTATACTCCTATTCAAAAACCTGGATATTTTTTTGTATACAAATGGGGTTACAAAACCGAAGGAACGAAATATTTAACGACATTGGTATCATCGAAGCAAAGCACAGAAGCTCGGCACCAATTTTTGGTTTTGATAGCTTTCATTCATCATTCTGAATTTGAATTCGGAAACGAACGAGAGGTCAATTAGACCTCTCTTTCGTTTCCGAATTCAGATTTTAAATGATAACCTTGCTATTTGTTATCTTGTTGATTTCTGTTATTGTTATCAGTTTTTGTTATAAGTTTTCATTCATAAATGTCATTGTTGACATAAAACATCTTGGATACTGAATCAGAGTATAGGTATTCATATTAGACGTTCTAGCCTGTATTATGTTGTTAATGCAAACCAGCATTATCATAGAGCCCTTTGCAAATCGTGTTCAAAGTAAATTTAACGTCCATGTTGTGAGAAAATGGCGATCATTTTGTTAGGGCCGGCCACTTTTATTACTTCCTTGTGCTGTAATCGTGGCTATGATAAGCATTTGCCTATTTGCGTAGCCTGGCGAGATTGATTGACATGAATGTGGCTGCATGGTTGAAGCACCCAGGTTCGTATTCAAGGAGGGAAAAGGGGCAACCCACCCACGCAGAGATTGGGTCCTATAGTAGGGTAAAGCTTGTCGCACACCTGTAAAGCACCGCTATTACCCAACACAAATTAAATGTGCATTCAAATATGGGCTTTAAACTTGTAACATTTGGATGAATTTTATATTGACGGCATCAGATGACAAAGAGCTCGCGGGCCACTCGTTTGAAGCTTGGGGAAAGCCTTTTTGTCATTATGCTATAATGTATCTAAAGTTAACGACTTGAAGTCCATATTTGACGCAGTACATTTTTTCGTAAGCTCCACGTAATACCACTATATAGTGGTATTGGATTAATGAACGCAGAGCTTAAGTGCCTTTCTGCACATTTGAAATTTCTACAACAAATTGATACAGACAAATACTCGATGCGAACCAAATATACCCTCATATACATAATATTATACAAAAGACTATCGTATAAATAAAATAATGCTAGACAATTCGATTTATTCCACACTCGCCCCACTATTTCGCCCCACATTCACACGACAAGACTTTATCACACGGATTCAATGACAATAATTAACTATATATGTATATTAAATTAGGCATCATACACTGTTTTGTTATTTTTATGATAGCTTGGTTAGGAATATTGTTTGTAACAGCCTTCCCCCTGCTTAAAATTAGAAGTCTAGCTCCATCCACCAGAGCTTTACGTAACAGGCACCGCTAGGCTCCTTCGCCGGTAAAGCTCACTACAACCGATGACTGATAGCACCCGACTCTGGAAACCCGTTCAATTGTTGGAAATACTGAGGTTGACAGGCATCTAAAACCAAATTTGCAAAAATGTGATTCAATTCCCTGTTTACAAAGAAAATTACAATCAAATAAAAGAATTAAATTAAAACTAGTATTTACAATTGAAACAATTGAGCTAACTGCAGACTGTTGCAAACAATCTACAAGTAGCTCAACCGATCCATATCAATACAATATAATCCCTGTGGTTTTCTGTTAGCCTAAGGAAATCATAGGCCACACTAAGACATTTTCCACGAATGACTTTGGTGCCACACCAATGTAAACAAATTTAAAGCGATTTATACTACTTTTAACAGTGTTCTACAGCTCTCAAAACATTCAACATAGAGACAACACAACCTTATCGCGTAGTACTCAATCTAATACCTCACGTCGGCTAGGCTGGTCGATACTTTAAATGTCACCCAGTTTCCGGGGACATTGCTCTTCAGCCCTCGGAGATTAACTGCGGCGTGAAGCGCTCGCGACGTTAAGAACATACCTACCCATCATATAGCTTTACTAGTCCTCATAACACAGCCTCCATACATCTATAATGAGATCTATAATCGTCTCCATGTAATCCCAGCTTCGGAGTGGTACCAGCAGGTGCGATTACATCGGCTATGGAGCTTAGAGTAAGTGCCTTGAAGATCTTGATAAAAAAGCCAGATGTAGCTTTGACTTTACGTGCAAATAAATCTTTATTGCGGTTTATCAACAGGAGAAGTATGTGCTAGCTTTTACAACACGTACCGACAATTTATTTTGTGTACACACCGGCCATTAGCTTGTAATGATCGTTTATTTGAGCGTAACGTGAATAAAATTTGCCAGCGGCAATAAAAACTAATGATAGTGTAATCGTACAGGAACAAAATAAACTTCTTCTTATTATGCAGGTAAAGAAGTATTTTGGGGCTTTAAGTATTGTCAGGTTTGCGCTAGAGATTAAGCTTTTCGATCCCATAAAGTAGCTGATCCACTTTGCTTAAAACTGTGGGACGCTTAGATTTATTAGTGAACTTTGTTTTACCGTACCTAACTGGGAAGTTTGGTTTGGAAAATAGGTTTTCGAGTTATCAAATTTGCATAAAAACACTTTCAGTTTCACTTCACAATAAAATGAAATTAAATATTTTGCAGCTTCCATTCCTTAACAAAGGTTTAGGAAGAACTTAGAGATGTAGCAAAAAAAGGGTTGCTTATCGTTATGAAAGCAAATAAAATAAGTCAAACAAAATCATCATAAAAAGTAAAGAGCAACAATGCAAGGTCGTCTCGTCTCGGTTATTCGCAAGGAATTCGAGTAGGTACCTACGATGAAATTCGTGTTAAAAATTCATAAAGGGAAAGTTGCATCGGAACTCATGAAATATTTGAGATAAATCCGACCAACATCTGTGTATTTATACTGCGGTATTCTGTTTGCGTTAGTTTGTTTTCAGGACGGGCGCCTGTTTATGGTCGCGACTACACAAAATGCTTGACATTTTTGCCATCCCTGTCTACGAGTGGACCGTGTTCATTCTAATTAGAACGAATGTTGCTAGCTCTTCTAACTTTGAATGGATGATGGAATTAGGTTTAACATCACAAAATATCCTTTTGTTCTGCATCTGCACAGCACTCATTATCTAGACTTAGGTATCTCTTAACAGCTAATTCAGGGAGTACTTAAGTTACACAATCATAGAAACCACTAAATGTGTAATATGTACACATACAGGGTGTCCCGAAACTCAACGTCAAACCGAAAGCGGAGGACAGGTGGGTTCATGGCGACCCAGGAAAACCACAAAATCGCAGGTCTCTCTCCAATCGTTTTTGAGGTATACGCTGTTTACTGAAAATCATAAATTCTCTGCCCGGCGCCAAACTTTCCTATGCTGTGACTACAGATGTCAATATTTTGTGATTTTTATTTTTGTATCACAAGCCTTTCTTCCACTTTCGGCTTGACATTGAGTTTCAGAACATCCTGAACTGTGTGAGGGTTAAAGCCACGATATTTTTTAATATGGTCACCATTTCTAACGTTGACTGAATGTTAGAGATACATAGGTTTACATCACAATATATCCTATTTTTCTGCATCTGCACTGTACCTAGTTACTCCGTATCAACAGCAAATTGAGAGAGTAGATAAGTTACACAGTCATAGAAATCAACGGTCCCAACCTTCTAAATGCATCTAATTGTAATACATCCACAGACATTTGCTTTAATATCTATCGTAGGCATAATAAAACACTGTTTTAACCGGATTGATCGCGTATATTTTATATTTTGTTTATAACCTGACGTTTCGGAGGCTTTTCAGCTTCCATGGTCACAGGCAGACTGAGGTGACATTTGTCTTTACAAGTAATTTGAATTTTGCATATCTACCGTCAATTAAATATATGCGGAATTCAAGTTACTTGTAAAGACAAATGTCACCTCAGTCTGCCTGTGACCATGGAAGCTGAAAAGCCTCCGAAACGTCAGGTTATAAACAAAATATAAAATATACGCGATCAATCCGGTTAAAACAGTGTTTTATTATGAGTTCTCGCGAAAATAACCTTAGAATATACTATATCGTAGGCATATTGAGTTGCAGTAATTCTTAGCGCTCTCTGGCAAATTTAGGACTTCTCAGTCCACACGTTAATCTTGCGTGGGCTCACAGTTAGCTTCTCGTAGCTATTGTGTTAAAACGTGTTAGATAATTAAGTTATAAGTATAACCAAGCTAAATACTGTGGCTCATTAACCTTAGCTTGCCTCTATTGGAATTCATAGTGGCTAACGGGTATGGCGTGCAAGCGATCTTCGGGAATGGCTAATAAAATTAAACGAGTTCCTAGTTTTCTCTAATGTAAAGGCACTATTCGCTGATCAGTTTTCATGGAAAACATAGGTACCTTGAAATTGAATGCAGTACTTACAGGTTTTCTTCTAAAAGGGTGTTAAGCTATCATAAAAACCTACGCACGAAATTTCACAACTTTTTATAGATTGTTTATTACTTTTCCCCTAAGAAACAAAAGACGAAGCGATTGGATGTCTGGTTTTTTATTTCGAAAGTGATAAAATTAATCATAAAAATCTTATGTAACCGGTTCAATTCTGTACATTGAAGTTAATTTGAATATCTTTGAAGAGCGCTCTATTATTATCGATACTGAAACCAAAACTGTACGGTTTTTTTTCTTTTCTTTTTGTCTCTGTCTGTCTGTTTCTCTCCGCGAATCATACCGAAACTACTGGATGGATTCAAATGAAACTTGGCATGATTTGCTACAAGAAAGGACATTATGATACTTTTTATCCCAGAACCTGTAGTTTACTCGCTACTTATTTTGTAGTACCTGGCCGTTGGTACTGCGCCTAACCTCTCCTCGGTCGTGTTAGCCTACCCTGTAGTCAGTGTGTAAATAGGGAGTGCACTTGTGTTTTCGCACACACTTATAATTATGTCCTGCGCACCTGGCTAGTCTCCGTTACGACTGGCCGCCGCCGAGGCCGAATATTCGGCTAGCCATCATAACTGGGCTTAAAAATATTTTAAATTTTATTCTAAATTTACATTGAATATCGTTGTTCATCTGTTGTCTCGTCATAAACAATGCCCAGTTCGTTCATATCTGAGCCGTTTGTAATTACGAGCTACTACGAAACATCAATTGGGCCGAATGACCCGGAACTCGCACATCTCTGCGTTACCGGATGAAACATGGCCACAATAAATTGTGATTCATTTGGCTGTGGGTTCAGTGTGTAAAATATTGACAATATTTTCTCGTAAATACCAATGTCTATATTCTGTGCCAATGTAATGATTCTGTTCACGTCCCACAGCTTTGCACACTTTTTCTCGGATTTCTAGCTGTTATTATAGAACTACATCTGTGCCAAATTTCAGAGAGATCCATTCAGTAGTTTTGGCCTGTAGACGTTATAAACACACATAAATACATAACCTCATAGCAATTTTATCCAAAAACAATTGATATGGCTCTTTAGCCTTTATAATCTTGAATTTTTATAACTTATGTTTAGTTTATGTATAATAACTTTAGGATAATTTACTCTCTTATCTCTAAGTTCGCTATGTGTGGACGCTGCTAAGCTTAATTTTACTAATGTTAATTGTTTAATTTTATAGTTCTAAAGCTTTTTGTTTCCCTAAGATAAATAAATAAAAATACTCAAACACTTTAGTTGCAAAACTATTTTTTTTACTTTTGCTTTTTAGCACATCAATAAACTTAGCTCTACTTTATCCGCATTTATCGTTTTGGTAAACATCCCATGACAAGCAAATTTTTTCAAAGACCGTGCAAATTATGAACTCTACTGCTTTACATTAAGCTTGAGTATCTAGAGCAATTTCTGAACAATCGTACATCGACGGTTTAAACTTTGATTCCGGCACGATTACATCTAAAAAGAGATAATCGATTTCTTGTTAGCAACGTTTTATAAGTTTTTATCCAAAGAGGAAAATCTTTTCTTAGTTGTAGATTGGAATTTCTGTAATTCGTTTGAGTTGTGTTGTACCTACCTAGGTATCTAAGCATTCTATTTTGCCACGAAATTAGAAAATTTTCAATTTTATAGGTTCTTTTTTTGCAAAAGTTTACAGCTTGTTTTTATGTACCTGTCTAACGTAATGAGTTATTAAGGCAGCACTGTGTTAAAAATGACAATAGAATTTAAAAAGTAAATTTAGACTAACGAGTTTATAGTTCCCATATCGACCTCAGAATTGGTCATTAAAAATAGAAGAGAAGAATTTAATGGGCCATAACTAGACCATAAGGGTCTATCTGACCTTTTTACACCAAATTGCTTAATAACTAGGGATAGTTGATAAAAAAGCTAAAATAAGGTTCAAATAAATAGATGTACCCATAAGCCTGTATCCAGCTGTGGACGTGTATGGGCTGATATGATTCTTAGATTCCCTACAAACTATAACCATAAGATTTCTAAGAAGGTCGGTCGGTACCTACCCTTCTTAGATAGGTAGCTGTACCCACAAAGATTTTTGAAAGAAAGCTCCTACTTATATCTTACTAAATTCTGCCCACGGCTTCGCATGCGTTCTGTTCTATAGAAACGTTTCAAGGATATTTCTATCCCAGATTTATAGGATAAAAAGTAGACTATGTTTGATTCCAGGCTTAGAGCTAGATCTATGCAAAATTCTAAATATTTTCAGTAGTTTTGGCATGAAGAAGTAACAATTACCATCCATCCATCAAAAATTTCGCATTTATAATATTAGTGTGATTTAGATACTGTGATGTGATTTTGTACCGACAGAAACAAATTTTAAGATGGGTGCGAGCGAACCTCTGAGCTCCCTTAGAAATATTTATTATTTTCTATATATTTATTATTAATAATTATTTTCCGATTCATTTGGAAACTATACCCTTTATTGTAATGAAATTTTGTATACATAATCGGGTAAGAAACAAATATATTTGTACTGATTCAATTTTTCTAAATACATAATCATCATTAAAGGAGAGCGAAAATTCATTTCAATTAATTGTCAAGTGATTTTATTATTTCTTATCCGATTATGTATGCAAAATTTCATTACAATTGGGGACGTAGTTTCCAAACTATTCGGAAAGTACGTTTGTATGGGGGCTGGTAGGTTCGCACCCATCTTAATATTTGTAAAAATTAAATTACGAACGAAATTAAATTACGATTTTATTTTAATCATAATTTGTCCAATCCCTTCACAACAGTGAAGGTAAAAGCCGCATCTCAATCGGCATTTCATTACGGCTTACCTGAATTCGAAGCGACAGCAATGTCTGTCATCTCTCCGAATTGAGACACACCGCCGGTTATTGCACGAAAACAACGTAAATATCCAATTTAATATCACGCATTTCCACTTAAATTATACGGTAAATATATATTATTTTTTGAGGCGGCTCACACGCTGTTTATTATCTGAACATGATACAAGCGCAAAAGTATGGTGTTATTGGTAATACATTCAGACACGAGAAAGTACTTAGGATACGGTGGGTGTGGGGAGTCTGCGAGCGTATATTTTTTTAATTGTCGAGTGCAGCATTCCATTGGTACTTGGTCTGGATTCCATAGGTTTGCTGAAATCGAACCTAAGTTATTTGGCAGCTCGCAGGAGTGACTTTGGTTCAGAATTGCAATGTGCGGAGGATATCACTTCAAGTTCGCATAGTTTTAAATACCTAAGACTAGCAGGGCTACTTGCTGCCTTTATCTAA
Source organism: Eupithecia exiguata (assembly GCA_947086465.1). NCBI lineage: Eukaryota > Metazoa > Arthropoda > Insecta > Lepidoptera > Geometridae > Eupithecia > Eupithecia exiguata. Next base: position 7,794,674 of record OX352229.1, read on the forward strand.
AGGGTTTTAAAGTTCTTGCTTGTTATTTGCATAAAGGTTAAAACTTGCAACATAGAACTAAGATTTTAGTGTTTTATGTTATGTTATGACTTGATGTGGACAGCAAAATGTCTTGTTTTGACCTAGCAGACAAGTATCTCTTAGTTTGACTACCTAATAAATATAGTAGCATATCGATGGAAAGGGTAATAACTGAAAAACTTTTTAAAAGTAAACTAAATTCAATATGACTTGAAGTTTTATTTCAATGAATTTAGAAGTGGTCAAGACTTATAACTTTTACAGATATATTCGATTTTGAATGGTCGTAACTTTTTTTCAAGTTAATTGTATCATCATCATCATCAGCCTAAAATAGTCCACTGCTGGAAATAGGCCTGTAATAAAATAATTATATCATATCAAGTTATAATTTATTTAGAATTATATACATTGAATAATACAGCACAAGTTATTTTGTGGCATTCCAGCCACAAACAAAAAACAAAGGATGATTTAAAGGCCAGATTTTGGGTGATTTTCAAAACAACTTTAAAAAACAAAGGAAATTGAGTCTACCGGAGAAATATAGCCCATGCATGACCTCCCCGATTGCTAAAAATTATGTCGGTTCCAATACCGACCACCCTGTATAAACAAAAATAAATGGATCGTTACTAGCATAAGTTTGTTCATACAAGACAAGATAAAGGATAAAATTACAACCGCCGTAGATAAAGATGGGAAAAAAGAATGGATTCTCATGATTATGTGTTGGAACATGTAGAAGCTCCGCTTAAATGAAATATAAAATGTGTTTCGAAATTGTTTTGTCAGAGCCTTGCTGTCCGAGCGGACCACCGAGCTCGTAAATACCTAATTAATAAGATAATAACAGAGACAGAGTATGGACAAACAAGGCAGTGGTTGAAAACTGTGAAACAAAGAATGAAATCAGAAAACTATGAAGAAAAATATCTTTTGTTTTAATTTTTTTGTACCGGCATTATTTCCATTCCACCTTTAAGAAAATGCGAAATAATTGTGTATGAACAGAGAATCTAAGCATGAACAGACAGGACAGTTTTTCATAGCAAAAGCAAATCGTTTAGTTGAATGTTCGCAAATGTAAAAAATTACAATATACCTACCTACCCATTTAGAATTCTTATTTTGTCTGTGGTTGGCTTTTTATACTCCGTTCGATGGAACCAACACACAAATTGCAGCTTAAAAAGCAAAGTTATTTTGAAAGATTTCAACGTAGCGAAAATTATACACCGGTCAAGCTGTCCGACCGAGATTGACTTAATTTGAATAATTTAAGTTGAATAAAGGAGCATTTACTTATTCGGAATATTCAAAAGAAGCCGTTGATTACAATTTCCAGATGTAAATGTGAGCTTGGAGTTAAAATAAACGTTTCGAAGTTTCCTGTCTGATCGACCTATAAACATGGCTAAGTGTGGGTCTGGAGCCAATCAGTTTAGCAAATGAGGCCGAATGAAATGTGTCTTTAGGGAGAGCCGCTTTTTTACAGCACTGCGCCATTTGAACTTGACAGATAGAAAGATAATACTTTATTGTATTACACAAACACAGAAAACAGTACAGAAATAAATGCTACGAGTAGACGAAGTACAATGAAGTCCTTATCGCTATGAGCGATGTCTTACAGTTCCAGGCAACCTTAGGAGAGACAGAGGCGATCAAAAAAAACCAATTATACTTACACTACATAACTTATTATAGTATGTAATTAAATAACCTACAAACATTATAATAAAATTCCATTAACATAAATGAACAACAATTTTTTTAGATTCATAAACCCAATAAATATTGGTGGAAAATATTTAACGACATTGATATCATCGAAACAAAGCACAGAAGCTGTAAACAATTTGTTTTTCAAAGCTTTCATTCTTAATTTAATTGATCTCTCGTTCGTTTTCGAACTCAAAATTAAACATTTTTCACTGCACATGTGAGAATGCGTTGTTGAAGTTTGTGTTTTAAAATACTAATTTTCGTTAATTTCGGGATCATTCTCTAAATATATAGTTAGGTACATAATAGCGAAATTATTTTTAAATATCGGTCGTACTTGGCGGAGAAATCGAAGAAAATACATTAAAAAAACATACAATCGAACATAGAACCTCCTCCTGAAGTCGGTTAAAAAAGGTTCCACGGAATAAAATTTAAAACAAACAATGCAAAGTTAGACAGAAGAACCCATTAATAACCTAAAAAACAAATTATAGTAATTTCTTTTTAATTTTTTCGATAAGCTTGTAAACAATGCACCAATTTTAAGGTAACGAAGAACGAAAAGAACAAAAGCTCATTAGTAGGGAGAATGAGAAATGATCGGCTCCCGTAGACCGATGTCCAGCATTTGTTACCACCTGACAGATGGACTACCCGTGATTTGACTTGCACAGGATTGGATTTAGGAAATCTAGTTATGTACTTCTTTTGATACCCGATGGTAAGTACTTATTTCAAAGGATTTCTTCCTCTAAATAAATTGTATTTACACGGAAAAGGTTTTCTGTTACCAATTTTGGCTCTGTGAGATTTGTGATGGAGTTTGGAGAACCTGGAGGAATCTAAATGTAATAAATGAATTTGACAACCTTTGTGGGGCAGCGGGCGGAGGTCTGCCTGCGACGCAGGAAGTTGCGAGTTCGATATCCTCCTCGGGACAAATGTTTGTATGTACAACCTCAGCTAAAATGGTTCGGAGAAAATATCTTATTTGGATAAAATCAATAACACCTTCTTTTTTATTTCATAATAATTACTATTTATAAAGCTGTTTATAGCATAAAATTTGACTTGTCTTATCTAAGTATGCTTATTTTGTAAGCCTAATAAAAGTTATTGAATTTGAATTATCGATCTATACATTCTATTATGTATATATCTAGTTATTTAGTACCTATAACACAAGCCATGCGTAGCTTGGGGTTAGATAATGCTGTGTGTGATAGGTCCAGTATTTTTTTTAATAACGTCACGCCGTGCGATACTTTTTAGCACGACGTCTCGAGTCCCACATTGACGTGTTTTAATTTTGTCATTTCCTGTTTTATTGACTAGAGAAAAGTACGTGACCAATATCTCCTGATAATTTCACTAACAGACTAAATATAATAATATTCTTTTACCCAGGAAACTACCCTATTGTGCGTAGTTTTATATTTTTTGAGAATTCCGGAATGTAATTTCTTAGGCTAGGAAAGGATGCAGACTCCTCTTTTTTGATACAGTTAGCAGGTAGGTGCTACCTATGTTTTCAGTTACCTTTCTGCCCCATAGGTACATCCCACTCATGATGCTAATGTAGAAATCTTTGCCCCACTCCAAAGCCCTGACATCGTCCGCTGTATGTGGTGAATTCCCGAGGCTAATGGTAAGTAATGGCGATGGGCTTGCCGCGGCATGGGAAGGAAATTAGCCTTATCTAGAGGGTCAGGCTATTTGGAGGCCGGAAGCTTTTAGTTCTAAAAGTCTATTTTCCTTTTTCTCAAATAATCCTGTTACAAAACGGTTTTTAATACGTTGGTATACAAATTATTAATGCTGACTACATCAAAAGTCTAGCCAAATCTAAGTAGAACTTGTGTTATGGGTAGGTACTAGATAACTGATATACTCAATACTTAAAAATTACGGATATTGTTGATCAGGCGGTCTTTTAAGAGTCTTGCTCGTGAACAACAATCGAATCAACCAGGTGCCGAACTCTACTAACCAATATGACAGTAGTATCGTCACAGAATTGTGAAAAGAAACTCTAGCTAGATTGTGCGTGGAGTGCACGGAGAGATGGATAGAATGAATTCAACCTTGACACTTTTGACACGCGTCCCTCCATCTGTAGTTTTTTCATCAATGGCTAAATGTCAAAATGTATAATTTTGAGACGAACCTTGTTATGATGAAGTGATTAATTCGACCCCAGAAAGGCAATTTATACTTACTTGGTAATTTCGTGTGTTTTTGATACCTATACATCATATCTCCTTTACATACTCAAGTAATAGATACCGATACTGCGGAAATACTAGAAACAAACTACCTGGCCAAACTAGGTATTTGGTAAAGCAGAGTCGAGTCCGAGTCTTGTCCAAGAAAACCTCTTTCAGAAAACCTTAAGCACTTCGGTGCCTGTCGACGAAATGTGCATTCTCTCAGCACCGGCACCCGGAACACATTGTGCTTACAGTGTAAAATGAAAGCCTCACATTGTCGTTTTTGAATTTTAACTAGAGGTCATGCAAAATAGCATTCCCAAGTACCGTTTAACCATAGGTTCAACTGAAACGTGATTTCCCATATTCATAAACATCTGCATTTCACATAGAGAATGTGCTCTTTAGAGTTGAGTTGAGATCATCGTGCTAAAGGCACTTGGTAATTTTGTAATATAAGCATGTCAAGATAAGCATGTCAGGATAATGAAGAGAGATTTAGGTGGATTTAAATTTGGCTGTAGTCAGACGACATTTGTACCCTATACAGTTTTGTTTTCATAATAAAGATTTTTATGTTTGTATTTGTTTAATCTTCCGTGATTAGGAGATTAAGAGATCAATCAAAAATCACTGATCTAGAAACTAAGAACAGCATTGATCTCTTTTCTTCTTCAATTGATCTTTATCGCTAACCGCAAATTTCATAGAACTAATGGCAGTAAAACGAAGAATCTAATTTAGTTCACTATCAAACATACTTTACACGATGACACAAAACACAAAAGTCTTGACATCTACGTTGCCTATCGTATCTTGAGTGCTCTACCAGACAATGGCCTCAAATTGGCGCCCGGAGTGATTTGATTCGCTTCCACTGAGTACGTAAACACTGCACGGATAATCTCGCCTGATGTCCATTTATGAACCATTTCCCACTTTCACTCGATGGGCCATTATAGGGCTTTCCCTTGACTTAGTTTAGAAATCTCTCCGAATGAACAATGAACCCAGATTCTTTTGTTAGAATATTGACACTATAGTTTGTGAATATAGTTATTACTATCTATATGGAAGATACAAATGTAGCTCTACAAATGTCGAACCTTGTCTCGGTCAATATAACTTTACAGACATTTACCAAATCTTTACAAATTATATGAGTTATTTACTTTTGCAAGAAATGTTTTACTAATGCTCCCGAGACCAACATAAAAATCCAAGACAATTTTAATAAGTTTTATTTCGGGTTATTTTGCCAGGTCCCAGGGATAGTAAAAACAGACGGTCTTTGTAACTTATGTTACGAGCACTGCGACGTAGCGTAACCTTGTTTTTATTTCCACCTGGGGAGCTTGTGTCTCGCTTAGGCTACTTATATCTTTGTACTTTGTTATAGTGCTAGACGGAGACGTAATAAGTCAAATTGGTAGATTAACCTCATCCTTAATTCTAAAAATACCTACATTCTTTTACAAATTCTAGACTTTGCTCTAACACCTTTTATCATAACATCGATATCAGGTTAGATAAGGTTACATGCAGCTTTTTAAACACAAGATAATGACGATTTTCAATGTCGAAAACTCCAAATTTTAACTGATCGTATTTAATCTCGTTCTTCAATCAATTATAAGAACATAGGTCATCAATTTCATTGATCTAACCTAAAGCTAATATGTCGGTTTATAAATGCCCAGTGGTTTTGGCAAGGTGAGTTGTAATCGCGAAACGGACGACGCGACGACGGTCCAACTTCCAAGGTACCTACTTCCCAAGGTCGATGCGGCTAAACAACTCTTTCTATTGCTCGTACGTGATGCAGATAAATTTGATAATACAAACACAGACGACCAAAACAAACTTGGCCATTGTTTCAATATTTTAACTGCTAAAGGTAAATTGTGGCTTAAGGCTGTAATAAATTCAAATTACAATAAGCCAAGAAACAAGTTTGAGAAACGATTTTATTTGTTTCTAGATATTAATTCAGATACAATTGAACACTTAAATAAATCATACAACCAATAGAAAGGAAAATAAATATTATTTGTGCAAGTTGTTTTCATATAATAAAATCAGAAGAGGAGAGTCCGGGCGGTGGTTGCCTGGCCCACTCCCGGGGGAATTCGGGTAGCAATTGACCCACTTAATGGAGGAATGTTTGTTGCAGGTAGCCAACGCGGTCGAGCTCACGGATCCCGCAAACACAGCACAGCTTCTGGCACAGCTACAGAACGCGGTAGGTTATTCAATAAAACTCAATAAAATTAATTACAAGGTCTATAAAATGACCAATGTAACCGTCATGGCACACAGTTTTATGACTTGCTCAGTAGGAGTAGGTATCTACTTAAGGTACCTATAAAATAATGTGTAAGGTAGATAATATAATTTCAATGAAAACAACAGTACCTAATCTCTTTAGCATCTACCTGTAACCATTACGTAAAGTTATTGACTGATCATAAAGATTCGTATTATTATGCCTATGGGTAGGTAAATTAATTTACAGCAATTACTTTCGGAGGCTTCTTTGTACGACGATCATTAACTTTCGCATGGTTCGTAACGAGCTGCGAGATACGGCTGATATAAGAGGCTGTTTGCAGCTGAAAATTGTCGGAATTACTTCCCATTATGATTATAGGACGACAAGAAAGTGGCACGACAAGGGTCGGCGTGGCGCACGTTGCTATTCAGCGCGATTTTCACGCCATTTTGGTAATTTTCGAGACAGGATGGTCAGATTTAAAGTGAGTTAATGTGTTGCGTCACAATCTGAAAATATGCGGTAGGTTTAGTTTGTCCTTCGATATTATAAATAACACAACTGCGATCGATAAAACATCTGGTGCACTCGTTTCTATGGAATGCAATAAACAACGTCAAACGCCGAATTTATGATAATCGCTTAGAGAGGTCATTTCGTTTGTTTGTGGTTATGGTAAATAAAAGATTATATTAAAAGTTTGAGTGTTGGGGTCAGTGTAAGCCATGGCAAAGGTTTAGAAAGCTCTAACGACAGTACAAATATGAACAGGCTCGCACCACAAGCGCTACATTCCGAGCTCTACCTACATTCCCCTTCCGGTTTTGATTCTTAACGCAAACAAAAGGGCTACATTTCCCAAGGATTAAGTATTTTATCTGAACGTTAAGTGTATGAACTGATTTATTTGGAGATCAGTCATTTGGATTTCACTCTTGGCAGATAGTCTACATTTGCTGACAGTTTCGCAATGGAAGGATTGTTCCCAGACTACCCGAGTAGTATTAGATATTGGCAACTCATGACAAACGGTGACAAAATAAGTGAAACAAATGGCAACTGTTCAAAGCATAATACACAGCCAAATTGCAAGCAATTGACAATAATAAGATGATTGAGTCACGACCAAGTATTTTACGAACCGTTTCCAGTAAATAAAACGGAACTTTTATCACATTACAGGTGCCTATCAAAGGCATCGTAATGGAATTTCGTGAGATTATTTTGTGATTAAATTCCGTTTACGCCTGCCCTGCCTTAGGTTTAATTGACATGTGTCAAACAGTCGCCAACTCTCTAGGCGTCCAATTTTAGCGTGGCTTGTTTATGGTAACAGCGGATGCTGAATCAACTCACGCGCAATTGCTGCTCCTAGAAGTTATAACATAACATCGACTCGACTTATATTTCGATGGTTATGTTTACCATATTTCGCAAAATAATTTGAATAAACATTTACAAATACCTCTGACTGATCTGAATTAGGAATAATCCATAATTGCAAAGTAACATTATAAATGAGCATCAGTTTAACATTCACAGATTGCAAAATTGCTTAGACACTTTAAATGATGGAGTAATTATTATACCTTATGGTCATTTAACTGCCGCAATTAGGGAGGAGCCAGTATGTGCTGATGTAGCAGCGTTTACGCTAGATTACATAGCTGGTGAAAGGCCGCGTGATATATTGCGACGGTAGGTGTAAAGGTGCTATGTAGTTTTATGCGGCGATTTATCAAGGGATTTAATAGCGGTTGATGATGATTGATGGAGGGATATTGAGGGGCGGGTACACTGACGCCCTGCGCTGCGAAGGTGAGGGCCGCTATGCCGGCGAGCTCGCAGGCAGCCAGCGGCCAGTGTGCGAGTCGCTTGCGGCCCGATAGCACCGCACCATGCGTTTCTAACGCGTGACCACTTTATGGCGCGAATATATTCCCGTGGTTTTGTTTATAAAAATCGCGGGTAATTCACCAGTGCCGGACTCCCAGTGTGACTTTTTGATAAAAGTGTACCGAAATGGAAGGTTAAAAGAAGTGACTGACGATGAGGTTATTCAGGAGGAGGCTGTCGTTTAGCTCTGATAAGAAACGGGTTCCACCGGAGGATCCCTTTGCAAACGAGGTACCTACTCACTAATACTTAGGTTGCGTATTTTCAGTGCTAACCATTCAGTTAAGATAAATCTTTCCAGTTTCACCGATAAAATACGAAACGACCATCCGATAATATATCTACATCTTAATGGAGATCTCGTGTTTCGCGCGTTCGGTGTTCACTTCACAGCCGAAAACAGATAAAATGACGTAAGGTTGATAACCACTTTGACCGCTAAATTAAGAGTGTCACCACTGCTTCAGTAAAAACGTAAATACCATGTAGCATTGATAAGCATCCTATTAACACGTTCGAGACTTAGCAAAGCAAATTGAAAGGCAAGGTTATCTTATCAGACGGGGGCCGCAGGCGACCGTTCTGCATTCGCTACTTCAATTTCTGCGAGCCAAATGTGAAGCTCAATTGTTAGGTACTTATAATATTTGTTTAGTTATCATATCAAACATAGGTACAGCCTTAGACTTAGAATTTTTCACTTCGGTACACCAGTTATTTATTAACCGCATCCGAAATGTTTGTGGTGTGTAGTGTACTTAGTTAAATATCAGGAAATCGCTTGATACGAGCAGCGCAGAATCGGCTGAATCGGTCATTATGGTATGGTGATCTTTAGGGGAGGCCTATGTCCAGCTGTGAACGCCATTTTGATGAATGTAAATATCACAAACCAGAAGCACAAACACAACAACAATATTCGTGCTAGCCCCTTACTCTTCATTTTCAAGTGCAAAGTCAAAGAGCATTATCTATCGTCATGACTCTTAAGTATTTATTAAGTTTATAGGCGTATGTAAATATAATATTTATTATTAGCAACGTAGGTATTTTATGTATTTTAATGTATGTAGTAGTTAATTAAATATGTAGGTTAAAATTTAATATTTTGTCGTCTCTATTTATGCACTTTTGTAACTTTGTCTCTCTCTCCCAATAAGGTTTGCTGGAAGAGAACTCTTTTTTAAGTTAAGCTCGCCTTTACCATATTTTTTTCTAGTTTAAAGTTTAATTATTATATGAATAAGCAATAGCACAAAACAGGAGATAAAGAAGGCATCTAGATCAGTCTGTTTCTAACAGCAATATTTAGTAGGTAGTCAATTTAATTTATGACAATTTTCCCCTTTGTACATTTCAAAACATTACTAGAATCTCAGTTTGACTTGACTCTTTAGTAGAACAGGAAAAATCCGCACACTAGAGGCTGCGGATCCTTTCATTTTGATACGCCACTCACACTTACACTTCATCGGGTCCATTATTATAGGCCCAATATTTAGTATGTAAAGTTTGCAGCTTAAATAATTCATAAGATGATGTGTGTCCATCAGAGTGACATCATATCGGTTTGTTCAACATAAAAACTTGGAACTAGGTAAAGTTTTCGCAATCTCTTTGAGACAGATTTTGTTCATATTTAGCCCATGAAACCTGGCTACCATAGGTATGCGATCTTAGATGATAGATAGATGAATCATTTATTTTTCGTCTGCAGACACACATATAACAAAATAAACAAAGTAACAAATGTGATTTTAAACTACTTATGTGTTAAATTATCCTAAACATAAACATAAAGGCTATCCAGCGAGCTGACTTCCAGCGAGACAGACACATTCCTCATATTCAGTCATGTTTGAAAATTTGCCTTTGTTTATGCAAAAATTAACAAGAATGTTGTTCATTGATCGAGGTAAAACATCCCGAATGTTGAATTGTATAACACACAACACACACAGTACATTTGTGTGTGTTATATCAATCCTAAGTAGGAGTTTATACCTAATTTTAGATTGTTATTTTTATATTGTTAGGTACCTATCTATATTTAAAATTATCTTCACTTTTTAACATGCACTAAATGAAACAATTGCCCTTTAACCTAAACGAACAATATTTATAGAGTTACCTTAAATTATCTAGTAAAGTCTTTTACTAATAGAGTTTACGGATCCAGTTAACGATTGTTTCCAGTAGCGAAGGATCCGTAAAAAACGATCCTGTAAAAACAGATCCACAGTGTGAATTCACCCTGACTGACAGTCAAACAAAATAAAATATTTAATGGTTCAATGGTTCATTCATATTTATATATAGGTTCATTCATATTTATATATAGGTACCTATATCTATCAGTTGGTAAATTTTGACTTAGCTACGATTTTCAAATTCGCATTGCAAATGTATAAAAAAGCCATAATCTCCTTCACAAAGTTGCGTAACCACCAACCATTCGTTCACGTTTAATGGTCTTTTGTCCTCGGGAAGATGACATAAGGATAAAAGAAACGCGAAGGAGCGGAACCCCGACAAGCAACTGGAATGCCCTATCTCGGAGCCATCGACTTGCTAATGTCTTGCTGAGAGAAATTGAATTGCTCTTACCACTTGGTAGAGTTGGTAGAGTCGTATATAACTTTAAACGAACCGTATGAGGTAGGTATCTATAGGTTATTTTACGATAGTCGCCTAAGTGAACGTGATCTACTGCCAAAAAACTTAACTTCTGCAAATCACGATCAAGTGTGGATAAGTGAAATATTTAGCTTATTTTTAGTATTTATTATTTTAAGTAATATGGTCCCGTTTTTACGCAAAGGGTAAAAACGGGACCCGATTACTTAGACTTCGCTGTCCGTCTGTCACCAGGCTGTATCTCATGAACCGTGATAGTTAGACAGTTGAAATTTTCTGTTGCCACTATAACAACAAATACTAAAATACAGAATAAAATATATATTTAAGGGGGCTCCCATACAACAAACGTGATTTTTTTGCCGTTTTTATAGATAATGGTACGGAACCCTTCGTGCGCGAGTCCGACTCGCACTTGACCGGTTTTATTTTAGCTACATAATGCCTTGATAGAATCAACTGCTGAAAATTGCTCTCAGGTTTATCGAAGCTTGATTTCAATCTTGAAATTTGAGTTTTGGCTGTTGGAGCTAGGGCACATGTTTTTCTTAAGGTGTCTCTCCGGACTTTGCCTTATCTTGAAAGGATGTCACAACTTTAAGTAAATAATAAGTACAATTTTCACGCTTGTGAAATACAACGTGAGTTTCCTAATAAATAATTGAAAAGTAGTGAATGAAAGGCTACAAGCTAGAAAGTTGGCCAATCATGCCAAAAGGGACAGGAAGCCAATGTTGGTTGTAATTGAATTGCTACTTGGTAAATTGAATTGTTGTTCTCAATCTTGTAAGTTTTAAATCTAGTTAGAAAACTTCGTGTCGCGATAAATAGAGATAACTTCTACCTAAGTCATGATCATATGATAAAGAGTCAATTTAAATACAACATAACGGACAATATATAGAGCTCAGATAGAATTACCTTTGCGAATAATATTAACATTTTAATAAAGTTTGATATAATGTATAGGCAGTGGCCTTGTGTGTCGCAAGCAAAACGATTGTTGACAGTAATAGCGATATTGTGGTTAGTTTAAATTAGTTTAACATTAGAATATCTGCGATCTGCATTTGTCTTTGATAGTGATTTGTTTATTTTATAGTAAACCTTGTCAGTTAGTATTATTTTACCGAAGTCATGGTTTTATGTTGTCTTGAATCCTTAGATTTATCAAGAGTTGTTTTAAAATGAACAGTCTATATATACTTTTTTACATTGGTGTTCTTCTAACACAAAAAAAGGTTCGTAGTTAACCCGCTTACATCCGTAAAGTGTAGTAATTGTTATGGGTTGAGACGGTCAGTAGGTAAGCTGTTATTTTTTTTATTTCTGTAGGTCAGACTTATACCGTAGTGACTAGTTCTGTTTACCAGTCATTAGTATGGGTAAGTTTGTAATAAAATATTTTTATCTTCATGTTATTAACAATTACCACTTGGCGATTTCCTATATTTTATGGTCTATTGCAGTTTTATAATCCTAAGATGCTCGAACATGGGAAATACATACCTAGCTAATGAATGCTTGTTTAAGGGAACTATCAAACTATTCAGATAACTATTTGGTCGCAAAGTATAAAAACAACGTGTATAGACCATTGGCTCTTGACTTTTTGTACAACCCATAAAGATGCGTCATGTCAGATGTTTGTGACCCGAGATGTTTCACACGCCGTAAAAAGATACACAGCAAGTAAATTATCACCGAACAAGCAGTTCATGCGGGCCTGGATAACTTTATTAATTCCTTTTTATCTCACCGATACGTGTTGAGAGTAACGAAACGCTGAGTGTGTGCGCCCACGCAGCTACACATCTTCATGTAGCTCGTGGATAGGTAGTGCCTACTACTATGCCTTGCTTGCTCGATCCTACGGCAATGTACATCTATGCTTATCTTATCTTGTACCTGATGGGTAATCCGCTGTGCTATTTTCAATGTAGAACGAATTTTGAAACAGCGTGGTTTACGACGCACCGTTTACAGCATATAAAAACCTGGTTACATTATTCAAGACCGTTATCGCTATTCTAAATAAATTCTACAAACTGTTTAGACAAAGTTGTGCACGTTAGTGTTTACTTATGTAAATTGAATATTTATTATAGCCATGACTTCTGAGATCATCGCTGTGAGGTCAAAACTTTGATCTCTTCCAGCAACTCTAGAATAATAAATTAGCTGGAACACATGTTTTGAGAACGTGTTTACTTTGAGAGGACTGTTATCAGCAATTTATCAATAAATCTCTATAATTTTCACTTACGGAAAGCGGTCGGGGAGTTATCAAACCTATCATTATTAAATTTTATAGCAATTATGAAAGTCAATCTTTCATCGTTGTACGTTCGACTCATAAATCAAGATTATGTGATGGAACTGGGAATTATTGGCAAAAATTGATTGCGTTTATTTTGACCCATATTTACTGGTTTTACAGCTTTTAGTTAATTGATACAATAGTGTAAGTAAGTTTGAAGTAAGTTGGACATTTACTTTTATTTGTAATTTTTTTATTTAGTTGGTTACTGTATAATCCCTTGCTATAACAGTCTTGTCTTTAGACACTATTTAAATTAAATGAAACTCGAGCCAACATTGGTTGAAACAAAAGGATCCTAGTTCAATCAAAAAGTTTCTAATTAAAATTCAAGGATGGGTCAAAGTAGTCTAGAAACAGAAGACTAAGTCGTAAAACGTAGTTTGGCTGATTACTTTTGTGTCAGGACGCCTAACTTGCCATATGCCCGATGCCTTTTTCGAAAGTTATAGTTTATGTATCCTGTATTATTGCGGTTTGTGTTACAAAGATGTCCAGCTGAGACGTTTAAGACGTGATGAGACTGTGAGAAGCGGTTGATTACAGAGCTCCTACTTTGCAACACTAAATACGAAGTTTCGGGTAACGGATCGCACGAAACGAACCACTTTAGCTAGCACCAAGTTGCTTCGGTCGCGTCACCAACTGACCTTTGGTTTCTGATCTCTAAGAAATAAATTTCAAAATGTCCGTCGTTTCGTGCGATGCGATCCATCATCTTCATCCACGAACTTCGTTATTTGTTTTACAAAGTAGACCTTCTTGGCTCTAGGGTCTAGCATTGGCATAAACCTAGTACTCGAGGCTGTTTGGTAAGAAACTGATAACATTTTTGTTTACTCGTACTTAGGTTATTCTCACAAACTGCGAAATTCATACCGACATCCATCAATCTTTAGGGCTTTTTCCGAACTGTGATTCTTTATTTTATTTTATATTTTCAGGAAAACTTACGGTAAAACACGACAAAAAATGAAGTGTAAATATATGGACGGCTAATTAAAAGTTTTCACAAATAGTTTAAAAGAACTGGTGGACAAACAAACAAAATAGATTACTTGTGAAGTTTTGATTGCATTGAAAAATATGCTCGCACGCAGAATAGTATAAGGATGTTAATAGTATATGTATGATACCTAATGATTTTCTATACAATAGGAAAGATACGTATTCAGTATCCAGGGATCACGTTTTTAGCCTAAACACGTATATAACAGATAAATAACAGAGCAGCAATTAGTGATTGCCGCCGACTGTTTAGTGTTTACGTTAAGATGACTTCATTCAAACTAAATGGAGTGCGTGTCGGACACGCGGCAAAATGAACAAGAGAGCAAAAAGCAGCAGTCATTATCATTTCGAGCCGGATCTGAAAGCTGATGAGCCTTGCAGAATGGACCATCCACCTGTTAACAGCATAGCTAATGGTGTATTTCGCTTACACTACACGTAACTAAATTAGTAACACCCTATTATGTCTCTTTTTTCTAGAGCTCTCTCCTTCTCTGAATAAATAAAATGGTTTGCTACTGTACAACGTTCTAGTCGTTAAATTGAGAATTCCATTTGTTTTTCCGCCTAAAAGTCATGCCATGATCACGTTAACATCTATTGAAGATACAGTGGCTTATGTGATGATAGACTCATAAACTTAGATGGATGACGTAAATACTAGTCATCAACTTATCACCACTCCTTAGGTCATTTGCAAACTAGTTATAGGTAAGAAAAACACGTGTAAAAGCACAATTTACAGTGGCATTATTGTAAGTGGCACTGGGACTGAAAATGGAGCAACTGTTTTAAATGGGGCAACAGAAATTCTCCCGATTCCACTGTGATTGATTTACATTTAAACCCAGACACTTAATAGGAAGGTTAACGTTACTAACGCTCTCAACTAGTTCAGCCCATTTCAGCGACATAAAGTTGATCCGGTTCAGGTGCTAAGTTCAATAGCTGTCATGTCACACAACAGGTATTAATTACGAACAGAGTTAATGCGTATTTTTTTTTTAATTTCGTTATCGATTCTTTATGTTATTTAATTGCAGAAAAAAATATAACACACAAAGCTTTATTTATATCATTAAGGGGAAAAAATTAAAAATTAAACTGCTTTCTGTTTCGGGTGATATAAACGCTGCCCTTTTTCTGTGACGTCACCGTTCAGTTTGTCAACACAAAGTGCTTCTGTTCCTTAAATCAAAATAAAATTAGAATCAAATAAATGATAAGAACCATCATATTTGTTGCTAGTGTGTTTGTATCTAATAAGCAATTTTCTGCCGCAACCACAATAAAAATTACATTCTATTGTCAACAGGATAGGGCCCGTTTCTCTGACACCAGCTGGCAGATCCATCGGACGTGGGCCCGTAATGGCGACCCTTTGCCCCTCTCGCCACCATCAGCACGCTCCATGCTTTCCACCATACCTTCGGAGTCTGTCACATCCTCGGCACCGCAGCGGTCTGATCAGAACGGCATTTACGACACTATCACGGTTACGGTGAGTCCTTTTCTGAAAATAATTATGGATACCTTCTAAATTATGTGTAATTATGTTTACAAATCGCATCTACTATGGTTACAAATTTTTGAGAAGACGGACGCACAGATCTAATTTTTTTATTATAAGAATATTTTATTCGCAACTCATAGAAAAATAAAAATATCGTAAAATTTAGTTTAGTACAGTCAAAGTAGTAGTTATTTTTGCATTGAGTACCTAACAAAAGTTTTTTACTATTCTATTCCGTTGTTATTAACAGAATCGGTTAAAATGAAAAGATACCCCGAAGACCTACTTTACTACTTTACTCACTGAAAAGTGCATACAAAAGATTTCAACGCAAACCAGTATTTCATTTTTGCAAGTTTATAAGAACTTTTCTTTCTCCTAAGTTGAAGAAACGCTTCAATCGATTAAAAAACCTTGTCGATTCTGCGATTAATGGATCCCCATTCCAACTAATGGTTATTAATCTTTAGATAGCCGTTTATCTGATACATTTGTTTTGTCCAGATTAACATTATTTTCCTAGCGTTTCATAATAATCATTATTAGATAGGTATTTTATCCAGTCACAGCCATTAAATGCTAAAACGATAAAAGCTGTTTCATTGGTTTTCGCTGAGATATTATCATGAATTTTATCTTGAATTGAATAAATAAAATACGACTCACTTGATTTTCCCATTAATTAATGTATTTCTAGTTGGTTAAATGAGATAATTTAAGACCATCTCGAGTGGTTTATTTGGCGGTATGCAATATTATAATCCCGACAAGGAAATGTCAGGTAGATAATTACTTGCCAAGGTATGATATTGAAGGATGTGAGAGCAATTTTATAGCGTTTTAGATAATTGACTGAAATAATTAACTCTGGTTCAAAACATAGCATTAAACCGTCAAGCTCGTGTCGAGTAATATTTAATCCGTGTTTGCGCACGGGTTGGATCACGGTCGCGTAGAAAACCGTCGGCTTTCCAGCCATAGATTTGCATTAACCGGCAGTAAATCAAAATCCTGCCCAAGGCTTGGACTGCGGAAAATACAGCCGTATGCTAATGCAAAGTTTAAAAACTGCGTTATTAATTTCCTGTCAGAGTGTATAAAGCGTTGATAAAGCGACTCTTTATCAATAGCGAATGAAAGTAAACAAAAGAAAATCGGAAAATATTAGAATTGCGGTTGTACCTACCTATAGATGGAGTAGTTGAAATAGAAAGATAATGTGGTAAAAGGGGAAAAAAATTGTCAATGATATACAAATCTAGGTTGAATATAAAATCGGTGTAAAAGTAGGCGCCTTGGTTTACAATTACAAACACTAACGGAAGTAAAACTCATGCATGACTCCTGACAAAGTTCAGGCTTCTACAGTTTAACCATAGTTGTGGTTCAGTACTTAAATTGTAAGGATATTTCCGTCGCGAAACGGCTTTCCGTTCAGGTATTTGCGAACACGACTGTGCAAGCGCTGCGGCTTGTAGACATTTCTGTTGTTCTCTTACATAAGTGCAGTCCTGTTTGTTTGACGCCTATAAACTTGAGGTGAGTGGCCTACCCAGGCTTTTTCTGGTTTCAAAGCAACTTGGAAATTATTTTCTGTAATTTAGGTTTTTGAATGTAGGTGACGAAGAAAGAGGAAGAAGCACGCAACATACTGGCAGCTTTCGCAGTTTAAGAAAAATAAATGCACTCCAAAAATATACGTTTTGTTTTCATAGTAATAGCCAGTATTTTTTTTATACTCTCGCGAAGAGAATACAAAAGTGCTAAGTGCTAAATATTAAATCGCTAAATATTACAATTTAACTGCATAAAGCATAATATTTGATATTCTAAAATTGACGTTATTATTTGATAAGGGTCAGAAATCATTGCAATGGCGGCAAAGGGTCGAGGGCACTGGGCCGGAAGTCGAAGCCGTTTGTGCAATGTCGGGACCATGGTACTAGTACATGGCCATTTCTATTCCAATAAGCATTCAAGCACCCACGCGCGCGTTCCGAGCCCACGGGTTAAGCCATCGATACTGTACTTTCTTTCGCACTTATCATGTCTTTCAAAAGGTTTTGGTAGCTGTGTAGGTTTGAATTAATCTCTGTAGTTGTTAGTCGTAGAATGTACTGGCTGAGTAGAGACTAATCGATTTATTATTTGTCATTTAAGGGTGCGTCCAGATTAATTAACATAACTTTATGATAAGCAACATATAACATATGATATATAAAACATAAAAAAACACGTTCACATACAAAACATGTTTAGTTACACCATATTTTCTTACTGGCGGCGCAAGACTGCGTGGAGTGCCATTGGTCTATTATATTATGATACCTATACTATAGCCAGGGATGGATGAAGTCGTCGGGGTGCGGATGATGATGAAGAATTACTAAAATGACGCGTCGTCGGTCGAATGTGATTGCTCGTAAAAACACTAGGTACCAGTTCCTCAACATGAAAACAACATGTCATGTCAAACTATTTTAGCAGAGGATAAGAATAAATAAGATAATCTCTGTTATCTACTTTAGTAAATATTAATACAAAATATGATTTCATAACAATGCTCTATTACGCACATGCATAATTATAATTTAATATATTAAAACAATGAAGATTTACAATACTGTAACGAACAAGGCTTTGTTCTAGCTAAAAGGTTAAGTATGTAAAGAGGCACACAAAGGAAGACCAAGTGTGCATAATGGCTTAACTATTTGGGTAGGAACGTTACGTTAAAATACCAATACTGTAGAATTTTGTAGTAGTTAACCTTCGATCAAAAATAAGTAGTTCGCGGCCTCCCCCGTAGATTCCTAGAGCCTTACAAAAATGTCAATCAAAATTGTCTACGTTTTGTTTTGACGCAGACAGTTTGCGCAGAGCCTGACAAGTTTTTTTCCATACGGAACAAGAGATTGGTGGAGTCGAATTCATTTTATTTTATTTTGTAAGTAGGTAGGTACCTTCCTGAGAATTATATACCTACCTACTCAGTTTATTTTCTATAAGGATTAATTAACAGAATTCAGGTAAAGATAACGAATCATTTATTGATGAAACTATAAATTGGTGTCTCAACAGTAGGTATTTATACAAAAGGGTCATTTCAGACATACAATAATTTAAACTTACAATACAATTTCAGGCAGGCACTCTAGATTAAAAAGATCTGGTTCCTGTCTGCGGCTTTGCACGAGTTTTTTTTACGGGACAAAAAATAAACGTTTTATAAATTCATACTTCTGGTAGAAAGACTAGGTTCTTACCTACCTAGGTAAGAACCTAGTCTTTCTTTTATTAGAGAGTCTACGCAAATGAAATTTTAGGGCGGGCCAACTAGTTATTTTAAAAATCATCAACTAGTAATATTAAACTTATTTTTATGAAAAATATATTAATACATACTAAAAATGAAAAAAAAAATTAGAAGAAATAGCCTCTCCATTTATCAATTTAGAACAAAATTAATATTTTAACATAGGCAAACCAAACAACAATATTTTATGCTGATTTCACAAGTATATGACTCACATCTCAATATACGGGTAAGAAATATATATAAACTTACTGAAAATAAGAAATTCCATCCTTTTTCAGCACTTTGGACGAGTGATTCTTGCATTTTTTGTACGAGCACTTACCCATGCTTTTTGTCTGAACGCTAAAATGACACTTGTTGAAAAGCTTCCCTAACATGTCAAAATGTTTCTCTTTTGCTACTGAAGGTTGTGGCGTGCGCATTGTGAATCTAAGGGGGGCCGGCAAAGCCGGACATTTTTGATCGATGTAGTTAACCCATCACTCTTAAGCTCAAGCAGTCAAAATTACCGTATCACCGTATCGTTAAAAAAACGTCACAAAAGGTCTAGTTTTAACTCAACCGCGCTATTACATTCGTCTATGACCGCATTCTACTCTATCTTTTGCGTAGCCATTTTTGGTCCTGCTGTTCCAAAATCTCTCACAAATCCATAATCTACCATATGACTAAAATTAAACCTCCGCGCAAACTACAAAATTCTAAATACCAGAGTTCAAAATTAATCATCGGTTATAATGAGGGTGCAAAATGTCAGCGTAACCTAGAAAGCACTTAAAGGTCGTTATGACAATTTCCGATAGCGCAGCGTGCGGGCGGAAGACGCCAAGTTCGATCTAATGGAGTAATTGTACTGAACCGATGGCCCAGCGCCTGCTTCCGATCTGGTAATGGTCCGAATTAATGTTCATGACCGTCAGCTTATTGGTACCTACCACGGCTGGGACTTAATCGTTAGGACTATGTCGTGAAGAGTTTAAAATTGAATCATCAATTCCAAATTCGTACTAAAATAAAGACGCTCTAATCTTAAAAATTACAGTACCTAACATCCAATCTTCTATAACCTTACCTGCGTGAGACGGTCTACGACTGAAAATCGTTTTCCGCTAACGTTTTCAGGCGTTTAGGCCCCTCGCATTTGGATCACCGTACCGTTCCAATCTCGCGCATTTTAAGGCTTTTTAATAAAAAGTCAGGTAAGGCTAGGTACGTATTTACCGGTAAGTAGGTGCTAGGAGGTACTTTGTATCACGTTTATGTAACCAATAGACTAGAAATTGCGCGATAAACTATGAGGTATGTGAAAGATAAGATAAGAGCGATATTACTGAAATGTTTGGGCATGTGTTTAGTTTCACTACTTATAAAACTTCTATGTTTTATTAACACTTTCATAGCCCACGATGACGCACATGTCTAAAGGGCAGGTTCTGTGCGCGGCGGCTGCGGCGATGCGTCTCTACGGGTCACATTGCCGAAACTGCGCACTGAATGCGATAAATTAAAGGAACAAAATATGAAAGATTTGCTATCATGGCGCGTAAGCCTCACAGTGGGGCAAATTTCTAAGAACTTTAGATAGATAGATAACTCTTTATTGTACCACACAAACACAAAAAACATAAGGATGTGCTGAGAATCAAGAAAGTACAAAGGGCAGCGCTTTGCGAATAACATAGGTAAGTAAAATAGCATTCCAGCGAACTCTATCAAAGCGAACATGATCTATGCAAGCTGGAGAGCGCTAAGAATTTCTCAGTAAGAAAGGTATAAAATAAAGGGAACCTGTAGCATGATTTGTGTACGATACTCGCTGTGAATTAAATCGCGAAGGAAATCACACCATCCTATGAATAATGCATGTGTTCAAGGAAAGGATACGCAGATGAGAGCGTATTTTAGCTCCCGGAGCCGGAATGAATTATTTAGAACGAGGAGCGGTTTTACTCTTTAAAGTTACACGGCATCACGATGTTTTATTTACGGGCTGTTTTCTTGAATTGCTCTTAGACAATGATTTTTATGTTACAGTTCTTTTAAAGTCCATATCTGCCAGAGTGCAGAGGTCTTGGTAGAGCAGACTCTACTTTTTACTTGAAGGAGAGAACACATTCCACAGACAAGTTTTTTGCAAGTTTGTGTTTTGATCTAACTTTAGCCTGTTAGTTAGGAACAGTTTTCAGTAATCTATTTTGGAATACCGAAAGATACTAGCCAGCAAGATTATCTTGCTAGTAGTACAGTAGTACATTCTCTTTGATTTTTTTTTATATTTCTGAAGCTACCTGATGTATTTCGAGGCAAGCAAGTCAAGCAAGCCTATGTTTGCTAGCAAACTCTAATAAGCCTTTTGGAAAGCCTAGGTAACACATATCAGTATGTTTCGCATGTGCTAACTTTAGCCTTGCAAATTAGTACTTTGCTTCAAGAAGCCTGTTAGTACAGGCTTGCATTTGCGCCATTACGTAACATGCATTATCTATTCAACGTGAACGAGTGTTGAAGCAGTGTTTATAGAATTTTAATGTGTTTTACATATGGTCACAATATGTATGTTCTATTGACGCAAGTTGAAGTGGTAAGTATATGTTAAGTAGGTATCTAGCCGCTGAACACAATGTATTGAAGGTTTAGTAAGATTAGCTGTACTATGAAAGTATCTTGTCATACTCAAGATCTAGTGCTTATTCTGAGATTGAACGCGGTCGTCGAGTAAATCTTCTTTAAAGCGACAAGGTACTAAAGTGTATCTATATATTAGTAAAGTCGGCTATACTTACCTAGTAAGTGTTATTATTCAATGCATTAATATTTTTGAACTCATATTTATTTATTAACAGCAGAATTATAGATTACTTCAATTTGAATCTATGTAACCTAGGTTAACCACACGTTGCCCTTGAATTTATTCCTAATACCTACTTATTATTTTTCTAATTTGCTAGGCTGCGACCAAATGATGCAAAGTTGCGTCATTATTGAGGAATGCTGTTAAGATTTATTTGCAATGTGATGTCATCTTGAGTGCCCAGCCCAGCCTAGGTAACGGAGCTGGAGAGGCTAGACCGTACAAAGGTTTATGGAGTACAATAAACGTGTCCAATAAGACGTACATTTAGAAATACATCGTTGAATTTATCTTCTTCAAATCGTATGATTAATACAATAACCATTATGAGAATGACAAAGCATTTAAATCGTTAGATAATCAAGATCAAAATACTTATTACTAAAATGATACGCATGAATTAAGATTGGTTATGAACAAATAAGACACATTATGCTTTAGAAGGTAGATTATCCTTTGGCGAAGTGAGGACCACCCGTTGGCAGTCAGATAAAGATCAGCGGCATCAGGTGTCGGGGCTTAGGCCATCACGGTCTTACTAGCGTCGTCGTAAATAAAATTCGACACTTAAACAATGGACACAGCGGCGCGCCGACCCTCAGACCAGACCCCTGATCGCTTGATATCGGCTAGCAATCAAAACATTTCGAATTAGACAACCTGTCCGAGCTGCCAACTCGCAAGCCCGTAACTCGATACCTTCGATATAAACATCACAGCTATTTCTCTTATCTAACACCGTGACACCCTCAATTTATCATTGTGCATCTGATTGAATACGTTATTCGGATAATTGACAGACCGAACTGCGGGACGATAGTGCAAGATAGAGTGTAATTAATACAAATTGCTGTTGGCTATAACTGGTGGTCAAAGAGACCGCAGGGTCGGGGATTAATGTTGGATAGGCGATGGGCGGCGATCGCGAAAGTTTCTCACGATAAGTATTGCGATAGCGCGACGCCCGCAGCGGCCACCTCCTGCTACGGGACTTGACGGGATCACGATGCGTCCTTCTTTACTTACCTTACTTCGTGGAACTATTTATCTTGTGAAAAGCCATATTCAATAGACCGTGACGTGGTAAAGTCATTGTGTTTATTAGTTTAAATGTGTGCCAAGGTAGACGATAAACTTTCGAAGCTTATTAAGAACCAAGTTAAGCACAACTCGTTTTGCATTAAGTTAGTATGTCTGAAGGTACTAAGTTCATCAGTATCATCAACTAGAATTACGTTTTCCTCTTTACAACCATCTATTTTCAGAAACAGAAGTATTTTACGTTTTCTGTTATTGTACCTGCTTAAAAGTGTATTTTTTATTTGGAAAATCGCGCTTCCTATTTTTTGTTTACGTTTGAAGTCATCGCTGATAGTATCCAATCCAGAACCAGAAGTTGATTCTATATTAGCTTTACAGTTTCCGTAGAATAAATATTTGCATCCAGTTAATTTTTCAAAAGAAACAGACGCTCGCGTCGAGTGAAAGTTAATTTACAAATGAAATGTGTAAATAGAGTCGTGGTGTAAATATTTGGACTTGGGTTGCCGGTGGACGTTACGCTTACATTAGTTGCTTTTAAACGGTGGGCATTAGGCAATATTTGCTTATTTGGGCAGTCAGTGGCCGGCTTTCGACGCGTTGTTGTCATTAGTCTACCAATGAGGCAGTGCATTGGTATGTGTTCTACTGAAAGAGTATTTTCTTGTTTTTGGTTATGGCGTCTTGCGTTCTACTGTATAATACCACCTAGTTCAGTAAATACTTGATTGTTTTGGTAATATTCCTGCGCTGTATGAGAAGTCACACTAATCAGTTATCACTCTAATATTATAAATGCAAAAGTGTGGATGGATGGATGTTTGTTACTTCTTCAAGCCAAAACTACTGAAATAATCGGCCTGAAATTTTGCACAGACGTAGGTTCAAAGCTGGAATAAAACATGCTTTTTATTCCATTAAACAGTTCCCACGGGATAGGAATAACCTTTAAACGTTTCCATACACAATGCGTGCGAAGCCGCGGGAAAACACAGAAACTAGTTATAAACCTGTTGTAAACATGCAATCGAAATTTTGCTAGATTTTCAAATGTGAATCTACCCAACAAAAGAATAATTTATTCTTAAGACAACAACAAGATCACAAGCTCAAAGTGTCCCTATTTAAATTAAAATTCCTCTTGTGACTCTCCCCGATGCTTCTATTCGTAATTAAATGTTCCTAAGAAAACATTCTAACTTGAGTTTACTGGCGAAAACTTCCGCTGTCTCGTCTTTTATTTGGGTATTTTTAAGTTTATGTTAAGTTGCCTTGACTGAAATAATAGCTTATGTTAAAAAATTGCCAAAGTATATAGCAGTAGAGTACATAGTGTTGAGAATTTAAAATAAATTATTAGATCAATTAAAACTAAGAAAATTTATAAACCTTTTTTCTTTCAAATAATATGAATAGTGTGAATGAAGCTTATGTCAGCCTGTATACGTCTACTGCTGAAGATAGGCCTCCCCTAAATGACGCCAGGAATAGCGGTCCTGAGGTGCCTCCACCCATTGATTACAATGTTTTATGTTCTTTTCTCGAATAAAATTTATATGTACACAATCATTTTAGTAATTATAATCTAAAAATAAAATAAAAATCTTAAGAAAATTAATCAAAATACCAGGAGCCAAGGAGTTCAAGAAGGTGCTACACAGTGTTCGCCCATCATGTAAATGTCGGCACGCGCTACGTGTTTACGGAAGTGCATCGCCGCCCGCCCTCCACCGCCGCGCGCCGCCCTGTCTGTAAACATGAATGAAACGACTAATTACGTCAGCTGCTGCCGTAATTTGTCGCTATTATTAACTGAGTAGAAAAATTTGGAAAATAATTTAAGTTTTTATTTCGGGTTTTGGGTAGGTAGGGATTTTACGTGAATCGTTTTCACTGATTTTGGTAAGTATGCAGTTTATTAGGTTCGTAATACTGAATTTGCTTTTAGGAAACAAAATATGTATAGTATCTTTCACTACAAATCAATCATAATGATAGTTAAAATTCCTCGTAAATCAATTTTTATGGTACCTCATAATTTTTAGTTTTATGAAATCGTCACCTCATAAGTCACCCACCCCACCCCATTCATAGATTATTTTCATTGCTCCAGCACCCTCCTAAAAGTAGAGTTCTATGCAAGGCAGTAAGTACAGTCGGCCTGATAGGTAAGTGTCTTCCTTCCGGTTCTTATCATTCCATACAAAAATAACAAATCTTAATGGATAGTGACTGGCGTCAGCATCGTTGTTTAAGTTTAATGTGACCTCGAGGTACTCAAATAAAAAACTAACATGAAAATATCACGTGCTTATTAAATGTTGGGCGCATTGAAATGAAAAACAAACAAAATGATGACTACAGAATTTGTTTGTTTCAAAAAACTTAAAATCTCCTTCAAATTCCTTAGTATTTACACAGTTTTTAAGCTTTTCGGGACAAATGCTTATTCCTCAGGATTTTTTTTATGGGACCTTGAATCTCCATACAATAGCGAGAGAATTTTCGAAACCAGTCCATAATTGACGGAAAAATCGACAAACATACAAACAAAACATAACGCCAAAACGTACTTCCTCCTTTTTTTACGTTTCGTCGGTTATAATTATAAAGCTAGTCAAAGAGAGTCATGCATACTTACATAATATGTAAGTATAGTAGTGTCTAAGACATATATTATATGTCTTAGACACTCCAAGAAAATAGAATGTTTATTTTTTTGTATAAAGCATGTTTTATAAGCGGACTGTCCCAGGGCGTATGCGTTGCCTAGCAACGAGCGTCGCCAGCGAGGCGACTGCGGATGCTGCGGCGAGCCGGCGCCAAAGTTTAGTTTCACTTCAGTATGAGTGCGTAACGCTGCGGTAGATACTGCTCACTGAAAAAGCCTGTAAATCGTCCAAGTTCCTCCATACATGTGTCAAAGACAAGTGAAGGAGTTTTTACTCTACCAGTGTCATGAAAAAAATGTGCAGTGTGCGTGTGTGAGACCTCATTTTAAAGAGTATAGACATAGAATTGTTTTTTTTATTTGAAAGTGACGTGAAAGTTTCTCTTTTGTTTAAGATTCTCTATTTGAGTTGTTAAGTGGTTAACAACCAATGAACAGTATGGCATGGGTACCTACTTAATTAGTAAACAGGTGTAATAAAATACTTAGGTACCAGGCAAAATGTTTGAATTTGAAAAGATAACAAGGAATTCACAGACAATATAATGTTTCCTTGTAGGTATAGTTTACTCAACTGATAAGAGGTTTCCATTGTCTTCCATTTGTAGCTCATAATCTCAACAATAACTAAGAAGTGGGTGGAAGGTAGATAACCAAATGGCACTGATAGTAGGTACCTATCAAGAGAAGGCTAGACACCTCATAATTAAAAATAGGCTAGGATACAATATTCAGAAATATTTCCAGGTACCTAGTACCTAAAGCATAAGTAAAGTGCTCCGTCACAACCTTTTGAATGCGGCATGCAATCACACTTTACACAACAATCCACATATTGAAACCATTGAAAAGGAAAAAGGTGCATTGTGATGAGTAGCACTGTCTATCTAGTCGTGACCGCTGACTTTGGTACATGTGACGGTCTTTTATTTAGACGAGCACACCCCCGGGGTCATTCACCCGCTTCCATCAATCTAGCGTTTTACGAGGAAGGTCAGGGTTACAGCTACAGTTTTGCTGTAGATGTTTTCTGAACCCATTAAAAAGAGGTATAGACCAAAAGTCGAATGACATAAACAGGTAGAATACGAGTAGAACGCAGAAAATCTACGGTCTATTGCAAAACTATTTCATAAAAAAATATACACTCTACCGCGAAACCATTCATTTTATTAAATTATTAAAAACCTTCATTTGTCACACTGAACTTTTTTAGTGGGAAATATTTAAAAATCGATTGTTAATTACTGGCAGAATTCTGTTCTATAAATCAAGTTTCATAAAAAAAAACAAAATTCCACGTTTCAAACTTGAAAAAACAAATTATCCGATTTTACGAGACAATTTTTCATTAACTAACTTTTATGAGCTTTTATGTCGCAAAATATGTAATCCCAACTTATGAATTATTAAATCAATCAATCAGTGCCCGTGGAGTACAGAAATTCCTTTAATTAGTGTCTCAAGCTTTTTAGGAAGGTGGCGCGTATTTTTTTGCGATTCGCTTGTTGGTATCTGAACATTGTTAGGAATGTGAGACATGGCGCAGTGCAGGGCTGACGCCCTAGGGCGTAGAAGCTTGCAGTCCACTCAACGTTTCAGCTTTTTACTCGAAGCACGCACACTCCAAGGCATCCCTTGTTTTTGTTGACACGACTGCGGATGTTTTGAAAGGCATCCATTCTCCTCAGGTATTTGTTACCTAGACTTTCTTAGCTTGCTTAGGAAACTTTCATGAGTTTAGTTATAGCGCTAGAACTTGCCAAACATGGAAAAGATATTAGCAATGGATAAATAATAGTCCTATTCTAAGTATTCAGCCTACGCAGTATCAGCATCAAGATAATAAATTAGAGAAGGTAGGTAGGTAAGTTAGCGTCTGTTTTTACCTTGTTTTTACCTGACTGCGCAAGGAGGTGGTTTATTATATTACCTACAACGGAACTAATACACTTGTTTGGATCCAAATCAGGGGTCGGTTTTACGACTATGGTAGACCCTGATCAGGGCTTATGCGAGTCTGCCGTAGTAGTAAAACCAAGCCCTGATCTGTCTCCAAACGAGTGTAGGAGTTAATCGGAATACATCGCATTGACAGCTTCGTTCAGTTTGGACTGACTAGACGTTACTTAAATGTAGGTAGGTATTTATTCGTAACATTATTCAAAATGAGAAGTAAGATGTGATAAGTGCTTACGATGCGTGGCCGAATACGACGCGTGTGCGACGCGGACGCGGCCCGTTCGCTGCACAGGCTTGCGTTTGCGCTATGGCGAGCTGTGTTCTACCTGCAGAGGGGCCGGGTGCGACACCATCGCTCCAGGAGCCTCGTCATGAGACAACGGAATCACGTCACGGTAGGTTCCCTTCGAGATATTCACAGCCGTTTCGCTTGGGGCTAGGTGATGCTGTGTGTTTGTCTAGCTTTATTTTATAGAAATTCAAAGGATAACGCGTTTGCTACACTCTAACGACTTTACATAAGATCGATGATTTGTTCAGAAAAAAAAAATTATGCTAATTACCACCTAAAACCACCTATAATCGATACCTACTACATACCTACGCGATTCCGAGTCCACGTCGTAAAAGTTTTAGTAAAATGATCAAGGTAATAATAAGGTATCAGAAAATATCGAGTTAAATTGATAAAGCTTTTATGCTGTGCTTGATTTCCCATATTATTAAGGTACAGTATATTATGCAAGTCACTTTTAAGTAATGCGGAAAATCATTAGCAACAGCTTATCTTGCCGACAAAAGCTGCAGTAATCACTAAAGCCACACCTCGTCCAGTTTTATTTATCAGCTTAGTGAATACGATCGAGATAGTTCCTGATGATTCTTGACAGTCTCTTTGAAGGTATTATGCGTAATTTAATGTGAGTATGTACTCTGTACCCGTTTAAACATAGAAACCAAAACCATGAATCTTGTTAATAAGCTATTAGGTACATACATTAAAGATTTACTTATAACTAATCTAGATATGATCAGCAGCCTAAGTAACAAGCCATCGAAAGCTCAGAGAGAAAGCAACTTAACTTATATTACAAGCATAGAAGGTAATCAACTTACCTAGCAAATCAAATTTCCTGTGCATAAAGCAAAACTATAATAAACTTCTAAGGCGTCATTAAATTCACATCAAAGCTCTAGTGAAATGGGATCCAGAATGAAATTCCATACGCGAGGCACGGTTGAGCGCCGTCATTCAGAGCAGAATATTTACGTCTTGTACGTAAATATTATGCTTGATTTAAATTACAACTTTTGATTTCATTTTAATGACAGACTGACCTCGTGGAGGCCAACTTCTCAAAGATTTGTATCTAGTTTCGTGCAAATAAAATATAGACCTGTTTTGTGATGGAATAGTTTGACTTGAGACGCTACAATAATGACTGTGTTTTGTTTCAGACCCGTGCAATAAGCGCTCCCGCAACACCCGCAACCACGACATTTGGCAGAGAGCCGGTTAGTTACTTCAAATTACTTGAGTTAAACGCCTACTTGGTGCATAATTATCTCGCAGTTCGGTAAAAGCAGACCGAAATTGAGTTTTTACTCGAGCTCAAACCGTCCATTACTTCTTACGTGCGACGTAGGTAAAATCTGAGGTGATTTACAGTTTCCGCAATCACGTTAAATCATCTATAATGAGCAATTTGCTGGCTGGCGGTCTACATAAATGCATGTCTATAGGCTGAAATGAGTCTTATTCTTCACTTAAGTAAGCAAAGCGTAAGTCAACCGCATTAATCTGATTACCTACCAAGTAAGAATAGCTTTCATGGTGCCCTACGAGCTGCGCCTACGCAACTTGTGACACTTTCTCGGTTATAGCACGCCTACGGTTTTATGTTTGATCTGACATCAATATGCTAAGGCAAATCAGGGATTTTTCACTCTTCACCATATCAAAGCTTAAAAATCTTGTTTACTTACTTTTTTTATGATGTCCACTTTCAACCAGTTATTGTAATATGACATGAATCGTTAAGTTTACGAGCGTGATCGGCTTTGTAAAACTTATTAGGGCTTTTAAAGTTAAGTGCATCGGATTAGCTACTTATAGACTCCATAGCGTGTAATTTGCTTTTATTGCTTATGGTGGTATAAATAATGATTATTTGTTTGTTTAGGACCTTATTAATAATTTTATTAAATCCAGACTGAATTACGTGAATTTAAAAGTTTGTGGTGTTAATCGTCGACATATAAATCCTCATCGATTTTCAATTTATCGATGTTTTCCGTTTACTCCAGAATGGCAGCCGATCAGCAAGTTACCCCAGCGGGCCAGCATCCCGACTGGATCTATGCTATGTCGCCGAACGGATGCTGGCCTTACACCTACCAAACAGAGATGCACACGCGGAGGCACAAACTGCGCATATGCTCAACAACAAGCATGGAGAACATTTCATGGTAAGAACCTTTACCTCGTTATAGTCATCATCAAGCACTAATGTGTGCCTCTTACAGAAGTTCCGTAATTTGCACATCTTCCGCCTTTTTTGTGCATGCTCGACGACTTGGGAGGGCCCCATCGCACATGCGATTTGCACTTTCCCTTTCATTATTGCCATTCGAGAACCTATTTCATGCTTACTGGTACCTATTGGTTTGCGTAATTGAAACCTTGCAGAGGTTTTAGTAAGTTTTATAATAAACAACGTATGTAAATCTTTAAAGAAATACCAGGAGATTCTTTTATTTAGACTTTTGAGATCAGTTTTACTAATTTGTACCTTCCTTCATATCGTTGTGTTGAATCAATGCTCTACTATACACTACTACTATTTTGTGGCATTACAACCACAAACAAAAAATTATGACGATAATCTCGAAGGCGAGATATTGAGCGATGTTCAAAACCACTCGAAAAAATATATATCTCACATAGCCCATGACCCCCTGACTCCCCCAAAAAGTGATGTCGGTTCCAATACCAAAAACCTTGTACCTATACATTTTATTTTTCGAATATCTCCACAACGGCCGGTATTTTGATTACAATCTGATTAATTCAACATATAACAACAATAAGATTTACCTTTCTTTTTAATTTCTAGGTGTTCGAAGTAAGCTGCGCTGAGGGTGCTGCAGAAGGGCATACGGCAAGGAGTGTCTTTGGAAGGGCGAGGTCCCTAGGCTGGGCGGGAGATCTGGCTCCGCCTTTAGAACGACTCTGTGCTGCCTGCAAACACATAGAGAGCTGGCTTGCTGCACATCCAAAGAACGTCGCTATTCTATTGGCATGGTGAGTATTCTTTGTGATCCTGAAATTTTAATTTGTAAGGTAGTGGTAAAAATACTATAAAAATTAAAGCAGGCACTGCTAATCTTCACAGCTAAGTTCAAATTATTAAAGACCTTGTTAAACCGCAAGGTAATAGGTAATTAGTATTTTTTTAAACAATACCCAGAAAAAAATCCATTCAGCACGGTGGTGAAATGGACCAAAAAATACCGACAGAACTGCAAAAACTATTCAATAGGTATCAAGCGATTTTAAATTCATTATTCCTCTTTCAATTACACGCAAGATCAGGATCCCTGTAGCGACAATTTTTTACCGAGCAACAGAATAGATACGCTACGAAGATGACCTAGAATCCCTAGAGAAGAGAGGTCCTTAATTAGATGCTTTTCAACAGATCCACTTTCCTGAGAGGAGTAGGCGACCAAATCAAGCTCTCAGTTTTTTGCTCGCTTTATCTTTTGCGATAGTGGAACCACTTGCTTTTGTGGCTTTATCATGAGATCTTTCGAGCTCTCGCACTGTTGAGAATCACAGCTAAAATAATCCATGGTCTGCCTGGATTTTCTTTAATCTTTTTCAAGAGTTTAGACCATACTACTACTAAAATATAGCAGATGACGTGTTCTTTGACTAAACAAATAAATGATGATTCTAAGGTTTTTATTTATTATACTCTGGGTAATTTCTAAGAAATTAATAAATCCCAAAAATTTACGATCCCGACAACTTCATTGTTTCCTCTGTAGGTGGCGCTGACGGCGTAAGTGCCGAAAGAACTCCCAAAGATTTTCGGGCCGACTAGATAAGATCACGTAGCTTAGTTGGAAAAAGAGCACCCCTGCGCTGAAGGGGAAGGTGCGGGTTCGAATCCCGTCGGGATCGTAAATTTTTGGGATTTATTAATTTCTTAAATAAATGATGCTTGACAATTTACACAGAATAATCTAGCCCCAAAGGACCTAAGCAGAGCTTTTATTATTGTAAATACAATTTGATTGTTTTGAAAAAGTAAAAACCCGACTTTAATTTTCTTAGAATTTACAAAGTTTTTAAGTTTTTCGAGACAAATAAGTACTTATCCCTTGGGACTAAAAATTTATGGGACCACCGTCCATCGGGATCATTTTCCATAGAAAAAAGAAATAATTTTCCCCAATCGGTCCATTATCGACGTATAAATCGAAAACACATAAAATAAAAAATAAAAACATACAGTCGAATATAGAACCTTCTCTTTTTTTTCCGTCGGTTAAAAGTTGAATATCATACGAATTTTATGAGTTTGTAGTGTCATCTTTTTCTTTTCATTCTTTTACAGGGGTAACCGAGAAAGGCTAGGCGTGCTAGTAGCAGCCTATATGCACTACTCGGCGATATGCGGCGCCCCGGAGAACGCACTCGACAGATACGCGATGAGGAGATACCTCGACGACAGAGTTCCAGTCTTCCATTTACCTTCGAACAAACGGTAATTTGTTTGACTTTGTTACATCTAACAAATCTACTCGTATCTAACGCTGTGTTTAACCATTTGGAGCCCTGAAAAACGATTCTTATTCAGCACCATCTTAAACTCCATAAGAATTTTGGCGTCCAACGTGGGGCTACGTGGGGCGTCCAACGTCGGGCTTTACTCATTCTCTAATAATCGGACTATATTTGCAGAGTGATCGCAAACGTGCTCATGACAGATTCAACAGCCTCAACAAACGTAGATTTCTCATGACCAAAATGATGACGGATCAGAGACTGTAAACCCCATGTTGGACGCCAATTTTTTTATCAACCACCATCTGATATTTTTCCACCAACCTGTATCTAAGAAAATGTTGTCGTACTAGCCAAATTAAGGGCACGGTGGCCAGTCTCAACGCAGATTAGTAATGACGTTGGCGATATATCTCAAGTCCAGTAGGTATAATAGAACAAGTAAGACCATACTGCTTCATAACTAGAATAACAAGACCATAATAATCAAACCGTAATCTAAAGATGAATATTCGAATCTTCCACAGATACATAGACACATTCGCGGGACTACTGGCCGGTCAGATCAGAGTGAACGCGGCGCCACTTCACTTGACTCACGTCAGCGTGGCCGGCTCATTAGCGTCCCCCGCCACACCTACCATTGCATTCCTCAAGATTTACGAGAACTTCATCTGTGTCTACACATCAGGTAAGGATCAATGTAAATGTTCCATTCAATTTATGAGCGCCGTCTGAGGTCTGTAGTATAAAATTCTCACCTCTGCTTGGATGCACCATTTGTGACGCCAGCCACACCTACATATATAAAGTCTGGCTACCGAGTGATGATACTGAAAAAACGCGGGAAATTTTAAAAATATGAGTATAGCAACCCTTAAACAGGGCAAACTGGAATAATCGACTTGATACTTTCACTTTAAACAAAACCACTAGGTAAGTTGTTCCGTGATTAGATCTGTAAATAGTTTGGTTATTATATATAATATAAAGTTTACAGTTGTAAACTAATGTTGTATATTAACGACACATAAAGTTACAACATCAATAAAAAAACATAATTTTGGTGTATAGTGTACTAATCTAAAATATTCACTTCTGTTTGTTTCTTCTTCTTGTTCTCATATGTCAATGAGTTTTTTTCATATTTCTTCCAATTTTCTATTTCTATAATTGGTTATGAATCGTGTAGGTAGGTACCGTGGTGTAGGAAAATTGCAATCACCTGTCGAAGAAAAAACATTGTGTTAATATTTAAGCTTTTTTGTAGAAAAAGTTATTTTTTCAATGTTGTTTATTATAGGTAAGTACTTGTTAGGTGCAAGATAGCGTCCTCCAAGTCAGCTACTGAATATTGTATGTATTATTCATACAATGTTCTTTGAATAATGAAAATTTAATAATGTCCCAAAAATTGTATGAATATGATTCTTTTTATCAGTTTTTACTGTCCCAAATTCCAAAGTCCTCATTTCCCTTCGAAATGTGAACGTGATGTTTCCTTTTCCTATGGGATTTGCGTAGTTCCCTGTCCCCACGATAGAGGCGCTGTACCAAATCCCATAGAAAAAGGAGACGCCAAGATCACATAATCCATACTCGTCGTCAACCGGACTCGGGACTCTGATCAGAAATAAAATAAGATTCTTACACGTGCTCCGTGTCGTATCGATATCCAACTATAGCGAACCCGGCTCCATGATTAAGATGACAGTACTAACCACAACTTTTTCCAGGTCTCTACATGGTGAACGGCGGCGGATGGACCGTCGGAGTCGGCAGGCTAGCACTCCGCGGCGACGTGTTGGTCCGAGCGTACAGACGGCCGGCGCACGCGCACGCCTCGCAAAGGCACCTCGTGTTCGCGTGTCAATTCCACACGTGTGCAGTCGCTGATCACACACTGTCATTCACTAAGCAGCAGTTGGACCATGCGGCACATGGTAAGACTTTCTCCTGAGACTAAGCTATATCCTCTCATAGTAAATCTATGAAAGACAAATAGATACTTGCTAGAGGGAGTTGACTAGAGCGGCGCTCGCGCACGCAAAAGCACCTCGTTTTCGCGTATCATTTCTAAGCGTGTGCAGTCGCTGATCTAATGCTGTCGTTCACTAAGCAGCAGTTGGACCTGTAGCGCATGGTAAACCTGCGTCTTATATGAGACTACGATCACTACCCTGGTAGCCATATCCTTGCAAGGTGTATCTATGAAAGATAAATACTACTTGCTGTAGTGGATACACTAGCACTCCGCACAACGTGTTGGTCCCAGCGCAGCGTATGTACAGACGACAGTCGCACGCGCACGCCTCACAAAGAGGCCTCGTGTACGCATTATAGTCAGTTCCACACATTGGCAGTCGCTGACCATACTGTGGCTCTAGTTTACTAAACAGCAGTTAGATCATGTAGCTCATGGTAAGATTTTCTAACTCTACAGAAGTTTCTGACATCTGAGTCTATTCGACCCTGTAACTGTATGGGTAAGATGAAACTTCAATGTTATTGGTGAACATTTGAAAAAGAAAATTCATATTCATGTAAATGATGCTGAATAGACGCTTCTCATACTGTCTTCATAGTGCATTAATTTATGAGCTGTTGGACAATGCAGCACATTATCATGTGCTGCATTGTCATTGTCATGGCTCGAGATCACGAGCCTGGATTCAATAGAGTTAGATAATCTGGAATGTGTGAGTGAATCCCTGAAAGAGAAATATGGTTCTTGGTTATCTGCTTTTGTTTATCTATTCTAGTTTATCTACCTGAGAAAGGTCACAAACAGGAAGAGTTCTATACCAAGCAGTTGGTGAAACCAAATCTGTACGTATAAGCAGGCGCATGATAGTGACTCCGTCTGCTTGCTTTGAGCGCGCCAGTTTCCAGTATGCCTGGTGACATAACGTGATGATATTAAATATGAATATGGAATCTTAACAGGAACCCTTGATAGTGTTCGGCACTAGCATTACACACTCGCATCTTTATATTTATTTATCGGTGACGGACGGTCAAGCGTTTGGCCACCATCTCACTTGAATAAGTTATGATGTGGCTTAAGATGGAGCCGGCTTTCCCAGAAGGAACTTATTCACCCTAGATTTGAAGACTCCAAGATTGTACTCTGGCGGGAAAACAGACGCTGGAAGCTCATTCTACTCTTTGCACTAAACCCTGCTATGCACGAAAATGAGCAGCTAAGCCTAGGATTAATTTAGTGTCATAATATGAATAAAATTATTTCATTTATTCCTTTCTTTACTCGCACCCACTTATCAAATCTGTATTCAACAGATTCAGATACCTGACGAATCACTTTATCCACAGATCCATCATTCCCAAGCGACGGCGCTGTAGAACTAGTATTCGCCCGGGGGGAAGGTTCGGGGGGCGCAGCACCAGCCCCCACGCCCGCGGCCCCCCTTCGCGCAGCCCCCGACGCGCTAGCTAGAGCAGACTCTCTAGAACACTTGAGACCGCTGTCCACGATCACTGATGATGACCCTGGTAAGTTTCCAACCATTGTTCCGTAGCGACAGCGCTGTAGAACTTGTAGTCACCTGGGTGAAGGTTCAGGGGGCGCAGCACCAGCCCTTACGCCCGCGGCCCCCTTTCGCGCGGCCCCCTTTCGCGCGGCCCCCGACGCGCTTGCTAGAGCAGACTCTCTGGAACATTTAAGACCGCTGTTCACGCTCCCTGATGATGGCCCTGGTAAGTCTTCAACCATCATTGTCTAACTATGGCATTGTAGAATTTAATGTATTCGCTCTGGAGGGAGTGCCACTACATACGCCCGAGGCCGACGCGCTCGCTTGAGCGTCTGCTCTATCTAACGTGGACAGTGGTCTCAGGCGTTCCAGAGAAGACTCTCGCAGACGCTCACTGATGATGACTCTCGTAAGCTTCCAAAACTAAAGACCCATAGCTAGTGTTTGCTTGGAGGGAAGGTTCGGAGGTCGCGGCATTAGCCCCCACGCAACGCAGTCCCCGAAGTGCTCGCTAGAGCAGACTCAGATTTTTTATTGGATTTTATTATATTATTTTTATCGTATTTTGATAAATAAGGTAACGAATTTTATTTTCTTATGTTATGTAATTGTAATAACTTTCACTAACACTGACAGATTTTTTAATGTAGGTTTTATTTTTATGAAAATAATCGATTTCTAATGTTAGATAATGTTTCAAGTAGGTACTCTATTGGATTGGGTACGCATGTAAGAATAGCGTTGCATGTTTGATGAATAGATACATAAGTATACAAAAGAATTCAAATACTCTCTAGAACAGTTCATCGTCATCATCATCATCATTGTCAGTCTATATTAGTCCACAGCTGGACATGGCCTCCCCTAATGAGAGCCATAGCGCCCTGTCTTCAGCACAAGAAGAGTGTTCCAAGAACACTAGGCCCGTTATTGATAACGTGTTTATGAAAAATCTCATAGATTAATTTTTTTGTACATAACTAGGTAATAATTTCAACAGATGTCGCCTGTATATTTTTGTTGATAGAGATAGGCTGTTCCTATGTTGAAAAATAATTAATAAATTATAAAAGGAAACTCAGTTGAAGTGCAATCAGTATTTATTATGCAAAAAAAATGCATAAGAGCAATTTATAACTTAGAGAGTACTCAGACTTTGCCGGATGTTTTCAAAGACAATGATATTCTAACATTAACTGGTATATACATTTTAGAGATTTGCCTATTTGTAAAAAATAACTCGGAATTGTTCACTATAAAATCTAATAGATCAGATAGCTTGCGAAATAAATATAAATTTAACCTATGTATACCTCAAATTCACAATTCAATGTTCCACAAAAGCACATATATTACAGCTATTAAAGTATTCAATAATTTACCAGTGGAAATAAAACAACTTGATGGAAATATGTTTAAATTTAAGTTAAGGAAAGGCTTGTTAATAATGTTCATTACAATTTAAAGGAATTTTTCGAAAATTAGGTCTCTGTCTGCCTATAATATGTACGATTAATAATTCATTAAGATTCTTTTATATAATAAGATGTAGGTGTAACTTTGAACCTATGTAATTTAAAAAAAATATATTATAGTATGTCCGAATAGGATAAAATTGTTGATACAATTACTATAATTTCGTTATAAGACCTTCATGTAACTATGATTCACACAATTTTACAATAAATTATTCTTATTCTTATAATGTTGATAGTTCCCAGAAAATGTGAAAAATATGTGATTGTATTTTTATGGGTGTATTCCATGGACATTAGGAGCGGAAGCGAGGGCGGTTCTTGACAATTCGTGCGCAGCAGGTAATCTCTAACTTTTACACGAATATCTGAAAGTCGTTATTAACATTGTTAAATCTCAGTGCAAACTAGCTCGCAATAGAACTTGTAAATGAACATCCTGCGTTAAAATACATGAGGCGAATTCCAGTAACCACTAACCATACTTTACATATTAATATCTGCAACCTTTAGGTAGAACAACTTGCAGTGAGTCATTCCAAGGTTTTCATAATTTTACCTCGAATCCAATCTGTAGAAACAGATGGTTTTATCAGGTGTAAACACACAGATGTTAAAATAAATTATATTGTAACAACTTTATTCCACAATTTCGAAGTTAAAATGAGCTATTCAGACGATAATAAAAAAATATCTAAAATTAATCCACAGCCACTTTATTTTATCGCTGTTAACTCCGCTGAGTATTGTTCCTTGTTCTGCTAATGGTTTTTTACGAGCAGAAAATACTTGAGAATAGAGGTAGGCTTGTCTTCACAGGAAGCGAATGTTTCCTGTAAGTAGAGTAATAACGTGTCATGTATGTTGACAAAGCGTCCGACTGGAGCAGTTAGCGGGCAGGTCGCGGTTTCTGTGGCGTTTCAGGTGTGCTTCTATTTCGGGGCGAGTTTGGTTTCTGCCCGCCTGACCGCGCCGCCCGCCCAGTCTCTAGCTAACTTTCGGGCCGACATACACGCGTATTATTTTAACGACCACCATCACGTCTGTTTCTTACAAATTTTAATATAGTTTCAATGAAAAAATCTAAATGAAAGTTTCGTTTAATCAAAAGGTTGCAAAGGCTCTGCCATGTAAAAGTTTGAACGAGATGGAATAATAGCAATCGGGTAAGTGGCACAATACAAGTCTTTGGCCGCAATATTGTCTAGCCAGCTCGTTAGTGTTATTTTTCGACACTCGTCTTAATTCCGTTTGTAGTTTTCTAGGTTGCTAAAAAGATTTAAACCAAGATAAGAACTGCCACACTTTGCTTTTACTGATTCCGTATTTAACAGTGCCTCAGTGCCGTGATAGTGGAGTTTACTTACGACTTAAAATTTTGCCGTGACGAGAGGGGGTCAAAAGTTAACCGTTCTATT
This sequence comes from Eupithecia exiguata, assembly GCA_947086465.1. Taxonomy (NCBI): domain Eukaryota; kingdom Metazoa; phylum Arthropoda; class Insecta; order Lepidoptera; family Geometridae; genus Eupithecia; species Eupithecia exiguata. The sequence continues at coordinate 7,833,311 of OX352229.1, forward strand.
CGTTTCATTATTCCGACAAAGTAAATGAACAATGCGTTCGCTTTCCAACAGAATAAATAACTTCAACTCTAACCAATAAACAACAAAAAAAGAAAAGTCAAAACATGCATAGATCTTCATTCATAATCATAACACAATAGAGGTACCGGCTCGTGAAGCGAACAATAGTATGCATTAACTGGCGACAAACTGGGTTCGTTTCGGCTGTGGTTAATTGACCTGCGTGGTAAATCGCTGATGGATGTCCACCGCTCGCTCCGGCGACGGACAGGCCCTTAGGGCCAACTCGATTCGACACACTTCAACTTAATTTGAACCGAACGAATCGAGACCACTGACTCACCTAGCATGTTTGCAAGTCATGAGGAATAGATCAATGAATGGGAGATTAGATTAGAGCCAGTCTGAGCCGGCCCTACGAATGAAACATCACGTTATTAATTTGATTTATTTCACTTTCGATCAAATGAAAGTGAAATGACTGCGGCTAGCCAAATGGAAATGAGCGACGAATCTAATCGAGGTTCACACATTGATTAATTCATGATCTAAGTGATTTAATCATAATTTGTTATTGGGTTTATATTTATTAGCACCTATTTGTCATCATATTAGTCTCTATATCATAAAATATAGAGGAATTCGAAAAATAAGGCTAATAAGATTACGCTCTTGTGGCCCCGAGAGAGGTTTTACGTTTTTATTTGGAACATGTCCGCCATCGAAGCCTTGCTAATGATTTTAGATTCTCACGCAAGGATACTCTGACGTCATGTTTGCACAATGTTATTGCTTGTGGACCCGCAGAACTCGTCTTAATTACTTTAATCTAGCCTTTTGCGTGTCCGTCCCAAATAAATTTCAATTAAAATTTTCTCAGGCAGATTAGATCAATCTTCGTCGGACAGGCTGGTAGAGAAAGAGAACGAACTAAAATATGTTTGGATATTTTAGTTCTACATATTTTATAGTGGATATTATCTCCAAGTAAATTAATGGTAGTTTGTGTGTGGTCCTGTTTATCCAAATAGACATACCGACAGTTTTAATAGGTAAGTACATGATCCTTCCTTCCAGTATCTAGGCATCAGCAATAATTTATCGCGCGAGCTTTCAATTTGATGGGCAGTCAATAACGCGGTTGTACTTGATGTGGACGTGTGTTTGTGTCGCTAATCTAGATATAAACCGTTACGAGTTACCGCGAGCGCCGCTTTCTATGTGAGTTACTTAATGAACACTGCAAAACACGCTTTATAGTGTTTAAGCTCCATTTTGGTAGATAAAATTTTAATAGCCACCAAGATAGCGTTCTTGGAAGGAAAAATAAGTAAAAACAGCCAAAACAGGTTACAATTTGGAGCTAAAGTCGAATAACGATAACCAAACGAGCAGAGCTGAATAATAATGCGGTTGAGCTTAGAGTTTCGCAGAAACCCGAAGGTAGAGCCGTGATGACATCACACTACCCGCCTCGACACGCGCTCACCTTCACACAAAACCTACCTTACTTCATACATATGCCGACCTACCTTCCCTATTCAACTTTCCTCAACACGAGCCCATACGGAAATGTTTTATAATTTCTCCATCTGTGTTTTAGTGAGCATGACATACGAGTGTCGGATTCAAACACGGCATCACGGTCACGCTCATTTTCATTAGTTAACGAACTAAAGGCTTATCCTCTCCGAGTTATTGTGACGTTTTAGTCGTTAACATAGACAGCTCTGTGAACATCTCACACGCGTGTGCTTTACGATTATGAGCACCTTATTTCATTTACAATACAGCTGCTTAAAATAGACCGGTCATATATACAAGCTTAACCGTAAGCAATGGTTTTCTTTCATCTGGTATATTTGGTATTTTTCATAAATTTATCTATCAGTTAGCGAATCAATAATTTAGTTCAGGAAATAGAGACTGATGTCAACGCGGTCCAATTGTTATAAATAAATCAAAAGGCTATTAAATTTTGAGAAGTTTAATGATGCATGAGTGGATGGTAGTTGAGCGATAGAGTAAGCGCGACGGTGCGTTGGGCACATCCTCTTCCTGCGACGCGTCGGCGCTACATTTCGTAACAGTAGCCCTCGAGCCAAGGCGCGTTATTTTCGTTGACAACACAGAAATAACTACATCTTCCTTAACAGAGACCGATGCCGACGGTCACCAGACTGACGTTGATATCTTTACACTAATTGCGTTATTGACAACCACACATTTAGTTCAGTTACGAAATTGAAGTCCGAAAATCGGTCGACATAGATGAGTTTCTCTAGACAAAGTCCGCAGATGCTCTGACATTTGTGAATTTAGCTTCTTCATTATGCAAATAAGACGTGACAGTGCCGCTAGGTATTTCTTATTTGCATTAAGTATTTACACATTTGGTAGTTTCAAGCTGTGCTTGAACAGTTAGCTGAATTATTTGTGTAAAATATCACTGTGATATTTGCATACTTAGTGCAGTAAGGTGACAAAGTAAATATAATGAGAGTACTATTAATAACAACACTAGCTTCTGACGCGGATAAAAAGTAGCTCATATCCTTCTTCGAGGTACTACACTATCTACCTCCCTACCAAATTAGAGGTAACAGACAGACAAACAGACGAGTTACAAATTTATAATACTTATTAGTATGAATTACATAGACACCTCATCGAAAACGTAGATTATACGTAGGTATAAGAACCTTTGAAGTGAATCGGCATTTTATTAAAGGCGACAGCTTTGTAGATGACTACCTTTTTAACCAGAGGTCACTTCCTTATTGGGTTCATACCTTGAACTACCAAACTGCGGGGTATCGAAATAATAAGGACCGTCTTACAACCTTTTTGTATTTAATATTATAAATACGAAAGTGTGTTTGTTTGTCCTTCCTTCGCGCCCAACTAAGCAACAAATCGACTTAATTTTTGGTATAAAGTTAGTGAAAAGGATGGAGAGTAACGTTGGCAACTTTTTGTAAAACATCAAATTTCCATGGGAGATTTACGGGAATATTCGTAAAAATACCTTTTTATTCCCCTAGAAATGCGAAATTTCGAATTTAATGCGGGTGAAACAGCGAGGAACAGCTAGTAAAATATAAAAAAACAAGGGTAAACTTAACTTAGTTGGTTCCAAACGTAATTCAGTGCCTAAAAAGTTCGGTTACTATTAGCTCTGAAAAGTTCGGATACACTAACAGAATTCGAGCTGATGAAAAGCTGCGATCGTAAATAGGAATAGTTCTAAGTATTCCGTCATAAAACGGTGTCATCCCACTCGGCCGATAACGGGGATCGGGAGAACGGGAGCTTTCATAGTCCTTTTTAGGATGTAGCCGCAAGGGAGCCGGTTCAGTAGCTACTACGGAATACTTTATGGGAACTTATTTAGTCTTCCTTGGGGCTCTACCGTATATTACGTACAACAATACATTTTAGGGTAAGAAACGAAAAATAAATAGCACTCAGTTTCGGGTGATAAAAACACTGCTCTTTTTTTGTTACGTCACAGTTCAATTTGTCAACTCTGAGTGCTTCTATTCCTTCCATTAAAATAAAATTAGAAACAAATAAATGATAAAATGTGTAATTGTTGTATAATTGTGAATGAAATGATAAAAACCATCAACGTGAAGACTTATAAATAACTTTCTTCGTATCAAAAATGATAACCCGCATAAGCTTCATAACAACGGTGACGTCACGTTTAGAAATTTTGCGATTGAGCCTTAAAATATCTACTTTAAATTATTATATTGTACACTAAAACTTTCAAAAAATACAAAAAAAAATGTGCAGATATATTTCTTAATCAATAGAGAATACAAATAAAGATAATCAGCCTTTCTGAAGTGACATGCTATTTCGGTTAAATTCTCCACCTAAAACCACTTCCAAATGACATTATGGAAAGCAATCATAGAATTATTTAGAGCGCTTGTTCTATCTAGTTTTAATGTAATACAAACATTTTAAAGCAACCTTACGGGCTCTGATCGTTATTAGAATCGATCATTCCAGATCACGGGTTATTTTAATCAAGTCTATCATATTTTGTACAATATGGGTAGACTGTACGTAAAAATCTGGTACGTTGACTAATTAATTCAAGACATTTCTGGATGTAGAGCAGCAGTAAATAACACGAATTTCATCTTGGAGCGGGGCCTCGTCGGTTATTGGGGCGAATCGAATCCAATTTAAAAGCAATTTGCAATTAAACCGACGCTAAACACATCACCTACGGAGAGGCCGGAGTTAACCCGCTCGGTTAGTTTGATGCCAGTTGGAATACAGTAATACTACCGCAGGGGATTTTTATGAACTAAATATAAGAGTGTTGATGAAATAAGATCAAAATGCATTTCTCATGCTGTTGTAAGTTTTTCATAAAAAGCTGCCGCAACCTCTGAAGTGCAGTTATGTCAATGGCTCGTGAAACCTATCAATTTCTAAACTCTTTCTTGTTTTAGGTGACAACAACGGGAGCGCGGAAGGATCCGGCTCCGGCGGCGAGGGGGCGGAGGGAGCAGAAAGCGCACACACATTCGGTCCCCTAGACGGGTCCATCTACGCGACCGTGGTCCGCGGCGGGCCGTCCTCTCCACTGACCGCTAGCATGGACTCGGGGATATCATCCGCGGGGCGACGCGCCGCACCGAGCCCACCCGACGAGCTAGACGCACTACTCGGCGATATGCTGAGAACAGTGAGCGCGCTGCCCGACCCACCTGTGGCAAATGTACAGTCGCAATCGGTCCGTCCGCCTGACATACCGTACCACGCGCGCGCTGACTCCGCGCCGTTCACCTACGGAGCGGCGGGTGTGCGTCCAGGCATGCTGCGCGCACCGCACCGCCTCGCCAGCCCCGAGCTGGTGCGTCGAGCGCTCGGCTCCAATAACAACTACCAGACGATAGAGGACGACGATGTCACCCCCGAGCCTTCCCCCCGCACACCCCTCGCACCCGCCACCCCTAAAACTACCCGCAAGCTGACGCATGAGGACCTTACTGTCACCACCACTGTTCCACCGACCGCTTCCCCTGTCACAAACGGAAGGTAAGATTTATACGATAATCACACTTATATTTAAAAGGAAGTTGGATGTTTAAAGGATCGAACTAAAATTATGCATAAAAGGACATAGATATACCTAGTCCAAGACCTGTAATGACATTGGTATAGATAAGAACACTACTTTTTATCCCGAAAAAACGCTTGCGAAGCCACGTGCAGAAGCTATCAAATAAAGCCGTTCCTGATGATGATGATGATTTTAAGAGAGACTTTTAAATACCGTAGAGAAATTAGTAAAACTTAAAACATCTTTTTATCCAAGACGTTATTTTGCTCGCATTTTAATAAAGGAAGTTGATTTGCTTAAAATTTAAATGGAAATATGGACTTGCAAAATAAAAGTTATCTCGTGGAACCAGTTTCACAGCGAGATGCCGGAGCTAAATTAAGTCGTTTCAATGTAAAAGCTTTGAAGGCAACAAATTGATTCCATTTCTTGGGTTTGCCTTCTGTATTAATAATAAACATATGTTCTGTATGAATAAACGCTTCAACTAAGATATTTTAAAAGACGTCAAGGAGATCTCAAAATCAAAATCAAAAATTCATATATAATAATAGAATTCATAAAAATTCATATATAATAATTTTTTCGTAATGATGATTATGGGAACTCTCATTGAAACAAAGACGAATGACATCAGTAATTATAGTTCCAAAACTGATTTTATACTTCCGGTGGCGTGTCAACAAGAGGAAACAGATTCACAACAAAACTATGATATAAAGTCATGAAAAGAGGGGATCTGGTGCTCCAAGTAAACACATGTTCTTTAGATTGTGGGAGTGGAGGCCGCCGCCTACAGCCACATGCTAGTGTTTACGTTCTCGACCGAACCATTTACGTTATTCTTAGCAACTAATATCTCGATGTTGCCGTTTGCTTGGCCTTCGAGTATCGATTTTGTATTTTAGAGCACCTACTAGTCAATCCATAAGCGATAAGCTAAATATACGCGGTATGGCGTGAGAAACAATTCACTTGAAATGAGAGAGAGAGAGATTTTGTATGATAAAAGATCCAAGATAGTTCGTCCAAACGACTGAAGTCGACGTGTTTTCATGGTTTCAATGAAATCTTTCAGTCACAAAACACTAGATTCAATTACACTAATAAATAAGATAAAATAAAAAGAGCTTAACAAAGTAACATAAAAAGCAAGAGCAATAAAAAGTCATAATACATGTTTAAACAAAAAATAATAATAATAGTAACAATTAAATAGTCATGTACATTATTATAATTATAGAACTGAACAGTGAATGTGTCTTGTGTCATGATGACTGTCATGAGATGTCCGTTACTTCCTGATATGGACCGCCTTCGTCGGTGTATGCCATAGTCACAAACTGGATATCACTTGAACAAAAAAGGAAAAAGGGAGACTATTCAAAAGGTGTCAATTACACAAACATACCTTAATAACTTTAACAGCCTAATCAAAGTTACCTTGTATCCAATTTCTGAGTAAGCAATTTCTGTCACTAGCATAATATCCTAGTCCTTTATTTACACATCAAAATAACGAGCTCTTACAAATTCATCGACCCTAGAAGTGGTCGTTTTCCCCGTCCCCTTAATTTATATGTCGTTCTGACCCAGTTCACAGTAAAACCATAAAGTAGCCCATTTCAATCGCACAACACAAACCTTTCCTTATAGCTTTGATTTGAATCGCCCATAAACGAACACTATCAAATCGAACAAGCTACTGAATTACTTAACTAGGTACATGCTCACTTAGAGTAGAAATATCATTTTGTAGTTTAATGTTCTTACATACACTGCTACTACTGGCCAAGATTAATAGGAAACCGTGCCGATTCAAAGCTTGAAAGAACATGCAAGAAAAAATATTCTAGCACTAAAAAGGCCTAAAGATGTCAAATCACCGAATACCTAGAGAATAGGTAGAGCATGATTGGCTTTGCTTCCAGTTCCAAGGCATTGCCTGCAGTTTTTTACTCGATCTTGTTGTGGATTGAAATTATTATAGAGCGTAGGAGCAATCGTCGGACAAAGTGGTATCGTGGGTGTTAATTGGTTCAGAACACCAGCTAAATAAATATGTTTTATAACAAAGACATGCTACAACATAAGTAGGTATCCTTAACAACAAAAAGCACCGAGGATTATCGGTTTCAAATTTTCACTTTAAATTGATTCCCTATCAATTTAAAGTGAAAATTTGAAACCGTTATCGCTTTATGGTGGTTTTGTGAGAATATATAATTTCTACCACAATACCAGTCAATAAGTTTAAAGCTTTTGATATTGATAGATTGTAATAATTATAGAACGTTTAATTGCTTGTCAACTGCAAACTTAACGAGACGCTAATTACTGTTATTAAAACACTATTTAAACGTCAAAACATACTATATTATACAACAAAGTACAGCAACTGTAATCGTGATATATCAACCGTGCCTCTCTATATAATAAGGACTAAACAAATTGCCATAAGGTATGCAATAAACAAGAGGGTCTTTGTTATAAGTGCCAACATAAATTATGTAATGACGTTCTTAGAATGCATAGCTTACATTTATCACAAAGTCGTGGTGGTCTGTTCTAAGATAAAAGGTTGGTAGAGGCATTACTTAGGTATAGCGAGCATGCTTGCTAGCAAGCTAAGTAGAGTCCGCTCTATCTTAAACTATGTCTGCAATATTGAATAAGATGTAAGGTCTAACGTTTTCTTAACAAAACCTTGCTTAGAATCTATTGTGCTCTACAAACACACTGCCTTATTTCGTAAGATTTCTCATGTTTTGACGTCTAACTAAACCCAGAAAAAATCACTTCCACCTACATACTAAATTCTGTGTACCTATTATTGATAAACAATAAACACATGTTACTCTCCCATTGTAAAGCCCCTGTCAGATTTGATCGACACCAAGATAAATGGCACTTCACAGATATCCAGCTGATATCGGTCTTGTCAATCAAGCAGATTTAATGCATTGTGTTCGTACACTAGAGTGCCCCTTTTGTGCTGGTAACATTTTGTAATCAAGGTACATTGGAGTCAGGGCGTTCCCTATACAGTACGAAGTTACATTTCAATGCCGCGGTACAACTTTATTCTCGTAATGGACTTGGAGTGCGATAAATTGCCTGATGCTTGACACCTCTGAAGATCTTTAGATTAATCAGCACGATCACGTTGTAAGAAACAGAATTTGCATAAAATATCTGAACATTAGTAGGTAGACGATAGTAACCAAATACGGAATAGTATCCCTAGGAATACCAGCATTTCGCGCAATTCAAGAATCCCGAGAACCGAAGAGGGCAATTGCTGTTATTGTCTACTTTTAAGCGTCATCGGCCAAGAATCGACCGCCATATAAGCGAAAATTGCGAAACGCACTGCAGTCAAAGTACAAGTTAGTACATTCCATTCAGCAAACCCAGAAACGGAAGCATTAACGTCCTTAATTGAGCGAAGATAGGCGTGGGCCGGGAACGAACCTACTAGGTACCTATCGCTACCGGTGCGCCCGTTCCGCAACATTACTCGCACACATGGGCCCTATAGGCTCTACTAAACATAAACAGCCTGTTGCGAATTATTTATGCGGCGCCTACCGAATGAATGGCGTCTTAAGTTACCAGTCAAATTACTGACTCGACGTGACCATTCTCGGAACTGCCTAACGATAATTTATTGCTTGTAAACGGCGACTGAAAGTCCTTTCTAAACAGCCCATGTTTGGTCGTAGATTGCTAGTAATATCTTTTTAACTAACGCATTCAATTAGGTACACATATCGACATATCGTCGGCTGTTGTAACCAGTTCTGCTTGTCAGAAGTGCCAGTTGTCCAACTCGGAAGGCGATGGCTTGCGATTCTGGGATTGATTTGGACCGATGGCAAGTGATTGCGTCGCGCCATGACCCAAACAAGTTACTATTTCGAGATAAACGCCGCCATAAACGGTCGGTCAACCGGGCCACGACACCATGACGCCGAACACAGCACATGTTCGACTGTTACTTTCTATTAAACGCCGGTAGAGTTTTTGTAACTCTTGTACATTTGTACTTGAAATTAACATTACAATTATCTATTATGGAGCTTAATTCAATATGTAACAAATTAGTATGCTAATTCTCATTCCATTAACGACGGAAGACCTTTGGAATCAATATTCTAATTAATCTTGAATACCTACCTAATCACGAGGCATCCGCTCTGAACACCCACTAGCCGAGGACACACGCGGCTTAGTCAATAAAATTCCTTACATTGTTTAACATACCTATCCATAATAGGTTATCTCCCAAACCTTCGATGCCTACGCGCTATGTCAAAACCTGACAAAGATAACACTTGAGCAAACGGAGTAAAAACACTCGAACACATTATTGCGTTGTTCGCATAATTTCCGGAGCGCTTATGAATGAAACGCTATAAATCTTGTGAATTGTCAACAGATGGTTGAATGGCGAGGTGGAGTGGGCGAATCGGCCGAGGAAACCCGTCGAGAATGGAACTTGGCGTTCGAACAGCACGCTGGGATGGCATGAGACGGCGCGGGCGAGGGAGCCGCGACGGTCCGACAGCGGGATCGACAGTTCAAGCGCCGGCCTGACCTGGTTGCAAAGGCAACAGCAGAAACTACGGGAGAGGAAGGAGGCAAGGGAACGGGTCGCTCGACTACCGCTCGAGTGGGACACCGCTACTTCCCGACATGTTCGCCGCTCAGCTAGTCATCGGTAAGACAATTTCATATTTTAACGACCATGACAGGCAACGTGGTGAAACTTCGATGCTAATGTGATATTTGCTGTTGACCTTGGTATTGCTAAGTCAAAGTCTATGTCGTCAGAAGACCATAGGGCTCTACAATTAGTACTAACTACAACAACAGCCAACATCTTTAAAAATATAAATTCAAAAGTATTTTTTTTCTGTCGTGTTTGTTACGTTTTCACACCTAAATGGCTGAACGGATCTTAATGAAATTTTGCATGAAGGACATACTTTTTATACCGGAAAAACGGGTGCAAAGCCATGAGTGCATTTTATATAAGAATCTGTTTACCTTCCAGTGTTGACGGCTACACCAGCGATACGACAGCGTTCGCAGACGACGACGATGACTTCAGCGTGCCTCTCCACGTCAACACGCGCACTGCGCTCAGGAACGACAGCATCAGCCCACAGGCCCCAGACAGGTACGCATCTGAGAGAATAACCTATTTTATAGTGAAACTAATGTAGGCATGGCCGTCGTATGTTTTTGTCCTGCGTTTTGTAAATATTATAGGCTTCGTCTTGAAAACCTCCTTAATTTACTTGAGCATGTTTGAGATTGCTCTTCTTTTTGGACTCCTAAAAGCAAGGCATCATTCTTATAAATCTCTCTCACTTAAACATTATACATATATAAAGTAAGAGCAAAGAGTCTTTTGTTAACTTCGGTTGAACTCAGAATGGAAAAACCTTAGGTTTATATGTATCTAATTTACAAAACTATGTTGTCCACAGAACCTCATCTAGGAAATTCATGTTTGAAAAGATGACGATGCGTGAATGGAGTACCGCCAGCACACCGACTCCTGCGCCTGGTTTATTGTCGCTTGCGGATCCCCTTAACGCTGATACCATTGTGAGTTCATTTGTATGATATAAGAAAAAAAGCAATTAGGTATAAGAAGGACGTCAATTTGTCAGAAATAAGTCTAGCAGAGCAAACGCTCTGCTAGTGTGGTGGCAAATCTGAAGTTCGAGATTATTGTGCCAATGAACTCTAACTTATAAATATAACTCTAGTTGAAATTAATATTAATATTAATTATTTAATATTATATTTCTAATTATAATTAATTAATATTATAATTCTAGTTATTAACAAAGAAAATTATAATCAAATTATAGAATTAAATTAAAACTAGTATTTACAATTGAGCCAACAATCTGCAGGTTGCTCAACTGATCCATATCAATAACAGTCGGAAGCATGCCGTCGTCGGAAACGTGCCCAAGGCACTGGCTGCATTGCCCCGCTGTATGGCAATGCTGATGCGCTGTGCCAGATACTTCTTCGACCAGATGCTCAGATATTTTTTTAAGAACCCATTCAAATAAAATATCGGCGACAAGCAAACTACACCCGCAAAGAACACAGCTATTCCTATCCGAAAGATCCCATCCGTCGTTATTTGCTAGCGAATTTAATCGAGAGATTTGGCAAAAAACATTGCTCATAATTTATTAACACCTAGTTCAACAACTTAAACTTATTCACCAGGACCGAGCAGAAACCTGGTCCCGAGCGGAATCCCGTACTGAATCCCGGACGGAGTCTCGTGCTGGCACGCCCGCGTTCCCGACGCACCCTCGGACTCCATACCCGCCCACGCCCACGCCTTCGCTGAGCGCCAGACCACCGCGCTCACCCACGGTTATAAGGTACAAGTGGAAGACTAAGAAATGAAATAAGTTCCCAAAAAATCTTTGAAATTTTTGGGAACTTATTTCATTTCTTAGAGATACCCAAAGTGCGGGTAAGCACTACAACAAAAAACCTTAGAAGTGGAAGACTTTTGGGAAAACGCATTGACCAATCAGATCCGATATGCTTATGAGATAAATTGCTAATAAAACCAGGTCAGAACATAGACTTTAACCCCTGACGCAAAAATGGGGTATCATCTGTGTTTCTGAATGTAATCATAACTCCCTTTTTGCGCCCTTTTCGCTCGATTTTGATTTAGTCTTAAAACATCTTTCTACTGCATTACAGAAAAGAACGCGAAAGCAGCCCTGAATCAGAATACCGAGCATTCAACGGCAATGGAAGCCTGACGTCACGACGGTCGAGCGTCAGTGGCAGCGCCGAACCAGCCCATGTAGCTCCAGACCGAGTGCGGTTCGCGAGAGACACCAGCCACTACTGGTACAAACCTAACATCGCCAGAGACGAAGGTAAGATCGCGACACAACCTTGACCACATCGTTATTTCTCAAACGAAGGATAAACATGACAAACATAGTGTTTGACAGGTTTGATAGAGCGCAACAACAAAAGACTGTTCTATGATCATCAAAGTCATGGATATATTTTCCATCCACAGCAATATCAGCCCTACTCTCCCTGGAAGAAGGTTCATTCATAGTCCGGGACTCCAACTCCTTCCCTGGAGCATTTGGTCTAGCGGTCCGCGCAGGCTCTGCGAGTGGCGTCCGACATTTCCTCATAGAGCCAGCCTCAAGAGGGGTTAGACTGAGGGGATGTGCTGACGAACCGGTCTTCAGCTCACTGTCAGCGCTTGTTTATCAACACACGGTCACGCCTCTGGCTTTGCCGGTGCCATTGCGGCTGCCTGATAGGTGAGTTGTATGCCTACAACTTATCAGAATAGGTACTGTAAGTTCTGAGGTAAACTTGATCCACGATCAACATTGCCCTGATTAAAAGAATTGCTTAACTTTTAAGACACATTATGGAATGCACTCCCTCGCACCTCTGGTAGTGGTTGCGCACGCATCCATAATCACGCTATTTTTGTCGACCGACATTTCATCTAAGCTTCTACAATGCTATAGGAAATAAATTGAATCGCTTACTATCTTTACGTAATCAGGATTACAAATCGTACCGATGTTTTATTTATTTAACTTACGAAAAACTATACCAGGGATCCATGGACTGGCGGCAACTCCAACGCGGCCGCTCGGGCGCTGCTCGCCACGGGCGCCGCCTGCCACGTCCTTCTACTGGGCTCAGAGAACACAGAGGCGTTGACCGGGCCTGCTGCTGTGAAGAGAGCTGTTAGCAGCTTGCTACAAAAGAAGGTAATATAGTGGCGTTAAAATTAACTTCTCTGCTTTTTAATGTTGTTGAGCTGATTAAGGCTAAACTCATTAGAATCCTTCTGCGTTTTTAAGGAGACTCTGTTTTTCATGGCTGGATTTGGAATTGGAATGATTAATATGAGAGTCTGCATTATTTATTATATGTTTTACGTACCATATGAATTTATCATTGAGTGGATTTTTAAACAGAGCTCAACATAAAAACTTTTTTTGTTACACCTTGAGTAGGTGTAATAAAAAAAGTTTTTATGTTGAAAGTTGATTAGTCCTGTTCAAAACATAACCAAGAAAGTCCGTCATTGCAAGCGCACTATAGTATAAAGCACTATGTATGTAGTATGTGTACTCGGGAGAAAGTGCGATTCCTACGTGTGTTTTAAGGCCGTTGGCTGCTCCCAAATTACACACTCGATAGGAATCAGGCACGTTCTCGCCTAGGTGTACAATGTACTATTATTTTGCTGTTTTCTTTGTTTCGTTCTCTCCTAGAAAATGTCAAGACACAGAACATTACCTAATCTGTGACACAGGTCTGGTTCTTTCGATACTCGACTTACCTAAGTATTCCACAAACCCCTGCGACAAGCTTGGAGCTTGTCAGCTGTACCAATAAAACAATGACTTATGTATATTAAACAATGACAATGACATTTTATTCAATTGTTTCAGGGGCCAGCACACATGGTACACTTCAAAGTATTTGGAGGAGGAATAACACTGACAGATTCTGCGCGGAAACTTTTCTTCAGAAGGCATTACCCAGCCAACGGCGTGTCGTACGCCGGAATAGACCCTGACGAGAGACGGTTCGTGTACGTCGATAACGGGACCACGAGTGAAAAGTGAGTATACCTACGTCGGTCGCGCCCAAATCGAAAATGTTTGGGATATTAAGTCTTTATTTTATTATAATTATTGCCTAAATATATATAAGAAACATGCCAATCATTTTATCACAAAGGTAAGTTGATTTCCAAAGAAAAAGAAAACTGGTGCAAAGAAAGCTTTGGTTGTTATGTTCAAGCTGTTCAAACATTTACGCCTTTTTGTTTATGATATAATTATTATCTTTCTGATTACGTCATGGTTAATTTACATCCTCTACTATGTATACTGAATAAGTTTATTTAATGTTATTTTAATGAATATTATTTTTATGAACAGGAGAATATTCGCATTTGTAGCGCGTTCATCCTCGGGTGCAGACAACCAGTGCCATGTTTTCGCCGAGCTTGAGCCAGAACAGCCAGCTACAGCTATCGTCAACTTTGTTAACAAGGTATGCCACACAAGATATACCTAGTTAGTATGTTAATTGTTTTATTTTGATATTGATAATGAAATAAAGTTATATTTTATTCTATTCTACTCAACTCTATGCGCAGAACGATCTTTAGAAATTGTGCAACAGTGATGATGATTGTCGACGTACATGGTCACAGCGTCAAGCGAAGCGAGCCTCACTTTGTGACGATTTCAGGACATTTGCGCGAGAACCACTTGCGCGATGAAAAGTCTCACAACTCCTTATATCCCTCAAGCTAGACGTCCCAGAGAGTTGTGTAGTCAATTTTGCGTTCTTTTCTCTGGTAAATCTCACTTCGGTCTACTCTTTACCTACCACCCCCATTACGTTAAACATATTACTCAAACATAGCATGTAATCTGCTGATTAATTCGACAACCTTTTTTGAGCAAAGTCGACGTTTCGGTCCTACCCACCGATTTGTAAGTAGTATAGTACTAAAGGTCCTACCCAAACAGCCAACTGTAATATTATTACAGTCTGCTATAGGCGGTCTGCAACCTATTTCGAATTTCGAATACTATTTTGTTTTGATAAAAGATGAGCTGCATAAAGGTTTTAAGTATACTGAGCAGTACAAACTTCACTGACTGGTTCGAAAAAAAAAAACGCGGGAAACTGACAAAAGAGCATCGCGGTGAAATTTTTTGCATATAGGTACCTACATTCTTATCAATTTTGGTGAATAATTGTGAAAAATGAACTCTCCAAGCGACGAATTGAAAATCCTACAAATCAATTAAAATTACTTGCATTGTTTGAGTAAAGCACTATACAAGCCTCGGTCCGCAATGACTGCCCTGCTGGCCACGATAAGCTGGCCTCAAGCTAAGCTTGCTATGGTCTCTGCCTTCAAGCTTGGTTATCATTGCAGTCCTTGCTATCCGCGCTATAAAGGCCTCGACCTTTGGTCTCAGCCTTCATTTCAGCTTGACCATCAAGGGCTGCAAAGCTGACCGCGCTGTGATGGCCTGGACCTGCGCTACGCTTCGCTTTCAGCCATCTTCAACCGTGGCCAGCAACCCACCCATTACAGACCTCGGACGTAATGCACTAATGTATCAAAGTTTTCGTAGCATGTGCTACGATGCTACGTCGTCGTAGTATCGTTAAGGTCTCTTGTTCGTACATACAAGAGACTTTTACGGGCACCCACTTATCTACTACAAACGAAATTCCTCATATCTCGGAAACCAGTGGACATAAGGAGTTGCAGTTTTCACTTTGATAGTCCCGACACTTTGAAGTAAAGCTCTTGTTCTTTACTTTCAATGTACTCACTTCACCTATTCCTCCCTTCGCAATAAATAATGTGTGTATTTACGGAGTATTTAACAAAGTGTGTGTGAAGGAAGAGACTTATACAAGCTTTATTTTTGTTCACAGGCACTACTTGGGAGCACACAGAAAAAGGACATCATATAAGAAGAGATTTGTATAGAAATACTCACCGAAGTGTGTAATGTGTCTAACATTCGAAAATTCACTGGGATATTTTCATTCGTACATTCTTAAATTATTTTAACGTAATCTATCACATTCTTTATTGTAGGTAGAATGTATGAGTGATCTTGATTATGTAAAGAATAAATTACTTCAAAGATACAAATTTCCAATACGCTTCTTATCACCAAGTACAATTAACCACTTTTGTGTGCTAAAATATATAATTAGAACAATAAATTATAACTTAGGTTAGGAAAGAACTAACTAGTCTCATAATGGTTAATATAGAGTAGTGATATTATGTGTGCCTAATGTTGTAATAAGGTTATTTTAACGGAGTCTCAGAAAATCAATAGTAAAGCGCAGACATGCTTCTAAATATATTATAATGATGAGGTACAACGAAATAATGAGAACAACTCTCTATAAAAAAAACAGATAAAATATATAAAACAAAGGAGGTTTTAAGCAAAAATGCCTTGATTTAAAATTATCCTCAGGATAAAAATATGTGTAAGGAGGAACGTACAGAAAATATTAAGTTTAAAAATGTAGCTATTAAAAAGCGTAAACAATGCCTTAACAATAACTACCTTCTAAGTGTAAATTATACCAGTTCATCACGAAAATAAATCATAATGCATTGCTGCAATAAAATAACTATTGTAAAATGTATTTATTATAATATTACATTCATATAAATATAACTGAAGTTTCATTTGCCAGCCTAGAAACCCTTCCCTTCCTTTAGAACAAAACTAATGTATACTTTTAGACTAGAGATAGGTTAACAACACTAATCAACAAAATGATTATAATTAACGACGTGAAATATAAATCTTCCAGCCTTTTATATTTCACGAAATAAGGCTGATTTACACTTCCATGTAGGTAATTTAGCAATACCGTCACCCACATGAACAGAATACAATAAACAGTTCGTATGATTATTTGATCAGGTATTGATACTGTTTTTACAATAAAACACTGTTTTTACCGGATTGATCGCCTATATTTTATATTTTGTTTATAACCTGACGTTTCGGAAGCTTTTCAGCTTCCATGGTCACAGGCAGACTTCTGCCAGTTCTTCTGCTTGTGCCAGTGAGGTCACAGGCAGAGTCTGCCTGTGACCATGGAAGCTGAAAAGCCTCCGAAACGTCAGGTTATAAACAAAATATAAAATATACGCGATCAATCCGGTAAAAACAGTGTTTTATTATGAGTTCTCGCGAAAATAACCTTAGAATATACTACTGTTTTTACAATCAAAACTGTAATCAATAAAATTGCAAACATTTAAGACAGAAAATGTAATGGACGTGTAAATCTTCCTCTATTATTAACAATTCTCGGTCAGGTTATTCTCTATGAGCCGTTGGTCTGCGTCTGCCATTTCTGCGTCGAGTGCTTAATTTCATTAAACGTCAGTCAGATCTTCCATATCTCAAATGTCCGTAATCGTCGAAGACATCTTCATTTCTGATCACCTTTCTCACTAGGCCATAGTCGCGGTACATATAACGACCTCTGTAGTCTTCATCATCTTCAGGCATGGCAAAGTCCACGGTTGCCCCTTCGCAGTGGAGGAAAAGGGCTATGGATAATGCGGCCAATGCCAATGTTGTTACGACGTGCATGATGAATGATTCTGAAGAAGAAAAAAAACATGAATTGAATTAGAAATAAAGTACCTAAAGATACGTACCTACCTATTACTAAGCGGTACCCGCTTCTACCTAGTTTCAATCGCTATCCAGCTATCCATATCTATTTATTCACTTAGTTCTGATTGGTAACGGATTATATTTTCACGATTAAACGGCTGAACGAATCTTAAAGAAATTAGGCAGCAAGATAGATTATCTATAAGTGAAAGGTACTTTTTTTTTATAAATAACGGGGTAAAATATGTCTAGTAGCTTATCTGGGAATAGCGTGTGCGAAGCCGCTAGCCGAACTTAGCTCTTTTTAAATCCATGAAAAAACCGCGTGTCGCTAGTTAGGTATAGGTAGGTGCTTAGAACGTAACAAATAAAAAAATATAAGTATCAATAGAAAAAGCAGAAAAAAAAACCCATGTTTCAATTTAAATTTTGTAAATTAAATTCCTCTTACCTAAATTAAGTGTCCTTTTTGGCAAAGAAAATGCATTCCACCGTCATACCCATCACCTAGTAGTTAAGCAGTAATTAATTTTATTACCTATTATTTAGAACGTCTATATTCCCATATTACTAAACCAAATTTATTACTACACATAATTTATAAGCACAAGACCAGCCCCAGTATATAAATAAAGAGACCCCAGGGAACCAGAACTACCTACATTGTAATTGAATATGAGTTAACTCACCAAGCCGTCTACCAGTTCCGAGAAAGCAGCAAGAATGGATCAGTTTAAACAATAACCAGCTTTTTATAATCCTGAATTCTACCCACTAGATCCCTCCCCCGATTAAATATTCCCCTCGCGGTCTGTTCATCTCGCCAGCTTCAACAAATTGACACATTTCAAATTGTTTCTCCGACAAATAAATCCAATAAGCAATCTAATTACCATTGATGTTTTTTCAAATGATAATGGACGTTACCAACTGCTTTACCACAGTAAGTAGCTGATTAGATTCTTCATTGAATATAATCAGCTACTTGCATCCTCTTTGGATTGCAATTTTGTTTTCTTAGGTAGCAACATTCAATAGCTGGCTGAAAATATTTCTAGAATAATGGAAATTTGCCGCGCGTGAAACGGGGCAACGTTCTTTTTTTAAATATGAGTTTTTTGTTTTTACTCTTTTGTTTACTTGTGCACGTTGTTAATGTTACCAAACTCCAAATAAACATAGAAAAACGTATATCAAAATGGGTGTGAGCACTGAATTCGAGAACCTGGAGCAGCAGTTTTTGGAGATTATTGGAGAGTTTCGTACATTATTGGTAAGTTCATTTCATGAACAGTTTTCTTACTTCAAATTTCATGGACACAAACTAAATCCAATGACGTAAACCAAACAACTGGACATTTCTTGAACTTTGACACCAGTTTAAAATCAGAAATAAAGAATGAAATCAACATAAATATGTTAAATATCAGACTTCTGAAAACCGCCTCCGTGAAGCGGTCCGTACAGAAGCAACGAGAGCGGAGGCCGCTGAAGCCGCTTGCGCGTCCGCTCAGAGAGCGGCAGCGGAGGCCAAGAATGGAGCTGCAGCGGCCACGGCCGGGGCTACACAAGCGTCCAGCGAATTGTCCAGTACTCTAGAGCAAATTACTGGCCTGAAAATTCAGCTTGAAATCGCGGTAAGCTTTTGGTATGATTGAATTTTTGAGGTAGAGCAAGACATGTTAGAATACCTAATATTTAATCCAATGTGACGGCAAACCGAAACGACCAGGGAGAGGTCAGGCGTACGACCAGCGACTTACGTCTCATGGTATTATGACAGTGAGGGAATAGGGAGTGCACGTGTGTTTGCACACACTTGTGCACAAAAATGTGTCGAAATTCAGCTATAGGAGGAAATCATCTATATTTAGTCTTATTGTCAAGATATTTTTTTATATTTTTTTAGGATTGCCAAAAAAAGATTTTTGAAGATAAATGCATAGAGATGTCCAGTCAAATAAGTGCTCTAGAAAAGGAAGTCCAGCAATTGCGTCCCTTGCAATCGACTCAAGCAGCATTGCAGAGGCAGTACACAGAGCTGCATCAACGCATTATTTCTATTACTGAACAAACTCGCAAGTAAGGTTATGCCTTCGAAGGTATTTTGTAAGAAAATATGAAAAACAGTAGTAAACAGTAAAATTCGCCACATCCGTGTCGAGCCAATAGGTATCAGTGCAATCCGAACTATCCAATTGACGACATAAAATCGCACCAAATCAGAATGACACCAAGTCACCAAGAAGTGTCTTCTTGGTGACTTGGTGTCATTTAAGTCTATTATGTCACATTAAGTCACATTAGTCAATAAAATCAGAATACCTAATTCTGGTGACATACCGAAAGCTAAGAATGATTTAGAATCATTTATTCAGTTGTTACATGTTTTTACAAGGATCATAAAGTAAATTTAAAGTAAGTACCAAACATGCACCCCGTTGGGGCGCTACAAAATAACTTAAAAATAGATAAAAAATTAGCGTATCTATAATTTATTATGAATTACAAAGGCACAGAGTATGTATTAT
Source organism: Eupithecia exiguata (assembly GCA_947086465.1). Taxonomy (NCBI): domain Eukaryota; kingdom Metazoa; phylum Arthropoda; class Insecta; order Lepidoptera; family Geometridae; genus Eupithecia; species Eupithecia exiguata. The sequence continues at coordinate 7,853,179 of OX352229.1, forward strand.
TAGACTTTGTTAGGTAGCAATAAATTTCGTGACTGCTGATAACATAAACTAACTAAGGCCCGTATTATGAAAGCTTGCTCAGTTATCAAACGATGCTTGAGTAACGCTTTTGTATGGCATAAACGTCACTCAAGCATTATTCGATGACTGAGCAAGCTTTCATAATACGGGCCTTAGTCTAGCTTGCTTGCATAGCTGACGCAGTTTTTCATACTACATGGCACACATGTATGGAAAAAACAAAACTACGTTGGCTAAGCTGGCTTAGCTCGCATACCTGCAGTTACACGAGAGTTTGTTCTGCAACCCGGGTTATTTCCAGATGAATTTACCAACTTTTCAGTGGGAGCGCGTTTATGTCTTTTGTATGGGATCCTTAATCCACACAAAAATCCAAACTTTATCAGTTATTAAGCAAATTATGACGTACATTCAGGGAGGCATCACGCTTAGAAGCTGAACTGCGTAGAGTGGAAAGATGCGCGGCCGGTGGGTCAGAGATACGCGAGCGCGCGCGCCTGGCAGCCGCCGCGCACGCGCGCGAGCGACGCCTAGCTGCAGCCGAGCTACAACATACTACTAGGGAGCTGCGTGCAGCTAATGGTAAAGTTATAAGAGCAGCTAGTTTACAAGCGGACATTTTAAAAGTTGTCCAATACAAAAGTTTCACCATTTAGGTTTTGGTCTAGGCTAGCATACCTTGTTGGTGATGATCGTGATAATTAAGCAGTAAGGTGCAAGATTTAACTTGCTAAACCAAGTTTTATGAACACTGTTCTATTATAGCTAGAGATTAGAATGTATCATAACATTTTTCAGCAACAAGGTTATCTCTGAGAGGTTTGCGTGAGATGTCGATGAAATCCAACATTTTCTTCCAGTGGAAATATCAAGACTCTCCTTATTGGTGGCCGAACTGCAACATCGAGTGGCACAAGAAAATTCATCTAAACCTCAAACCCTGGTCGATCCTGACAAGGAATCTCTAGCAGAACAAAGAGAAGCCCTACAAGCTGAAAGGGCAGGAACAGAGAAGTTGGAAAAGGCTTTATCAGCTGCTGTGGCTGATAATGCGGCTCTAGCAGCTCAGATTAGAGCCAAGGAGATGACGCTGAGCCAAGTGCAAGCTGCAACGCCTCCGAGCTCGATGTCTAATATTTGTCCTATTGATTCTTTTCTTGCTGATTAAATAACAAACTTACTTTAAATACAATATTATATAATGTTTATTTTCTAGAAATTCCTAATTCTCTTTACCTATTAAAACTGACAAAACATGATGTTTTTTCTTGAGATTCAAACTAACTTGTCATAAAAATCTAATTCATTGGAAATGCGGGAGAACCCGTTGTGCAGTTTTAGGAATATTAAACAGGTTTTATGGCGTCTTTGCCTTTGGTCAAACCTCGAGGTCATATCCAAACTTAATCGATGTTGTGAATATTTTCTTCTTTATTGTTTACGTACTGATATTTTCAATAAGTACATTGAATAAGTGTCTACGCACGATGGTGAACAATATTTTTGTCTTCATTATTTTCAAAGTTGAGAAATATTTTAGATTTGGAAATTATAACCAAATTTTGTAACCACTTCAAATTAAGACTTCCAAACTGGAACCAAATGTAAATATTTCTAATTACATTTTAATTCCCGATAAGGGTTCTTATTAAGTACTTACCTACTTTTTATTGTTAGTTCAAGCTAGGCCCAACGCACGCTGGATTGTGCTAAAACAGGTTCATAGGAATGCAAGCTTCAAGTATCTCGTATCAACCATCGCTGATGCGCGCAACACGTACGATAGACAAGACAACCAGTTTCTTACAACAGACCAGTGCTGCTCCACATCAGAGAAACGTAGGCATCAACACGTTTGTTTATTGTTGCTTGAAATTAAACATACAACTATATGTAACTTGCTAACACTCATGTAGAAATAAGGTGAGGTACTTAATGCAGCTACGAGGATTTTCCATGTCTTGAATTTTCTTTGAATGTTAATTTACAAACCAGATCTCAAATGCGTACTTATACTAGTTATACTAGATTCAAAAACCTTGAAATGTTATGTATACAAAAGGGTTACAAAACCCAAGAAATATTCATGGAAAGTATTTAACGACATCGGTCTCATTGAAGAAGCTCTAACATTTTTTGGTATTGAAAGTTTTCATTCTTCATTTAAACGATATCTCATTCGTTTTCGAATTCAAATTTAAACAGTTTTCGCAGCACATGTGAGATTATGCGTTGTTAAAGTTTGTGTTTTAGTTTTGGTTTCTGACATTGTTATCAGTTTTCATTCATAAATGTCTTTGTTGACATAAAATATCTTGGATTCTAAATCGGATAGTTAATTCATGCACAGTTAATGCATTATGTAATGCACTATGCAATATTATAAACAATATATCGAAACTGACCACGCAACAGTACAAAATAAATGACAGTATACATACATAATGTTACAGATGTTGTCACGACATTCCTTTGTAATGTAATGGATGTTTTGCTGTTAATAAGAACAATTGGATAACAGACAATCGAAAATACATAATAGTGTGGAGCAGTCGATCTGCGTTATTTACCTATATGTAACATTACTATGTTCAGTCGAATCTGTGGCATTACTTGCCTGCGGGCCCTGCGGCGGATTTTCGCAAGGCTTCGCGGGGCGCCCCACTTGGCTGCGTAGGCGCAGGCAGGCCAGGCGCCCCAACCAACCACTAACCAGTCCGCTCCGACAGTGCACCGCGCGCGCACGTATTGCGCCTCACACTATGTGCACCCGAATGTAACGATCTGTGATATAGTGTTAAGTTTCATGCAATTAGTGTTTTATATAACTGCGAAGTGTCTGACAGGTAAGGTCGGATATATGTATGTATGAAGATCATAAGCTGTAACCAGACGTAATCTCTATTTATACTTAAATTCAAGCATCTTGATTAATAACACCAGTTTTGGTGTGATCTAAGATACTTAAGACGTTATTTAATATTTGTTTTTATTTAATACATGATCTAATTTTAAAAAGGTTTAGGAAAAGTTAAGTTATTTTGTATTGAACTAAGTTTCAATTCCACATTCTTTTGGTAGAGCGGTGATTGTTTTGTACAAAGTAACATTACGCGCAAGTAGCCTAATATGCCTCTGGAGAAAGTTACCACAGTTTACCTGCATTCATGCTTCTTGCGGTTTCATGAGTTTACCGCATTAATAATCTGTAGCATTTGACTTTCCTAATATCTTCTTTACTAGGTAATCTATTCATGCAATCGGAATTGTATCTTAAGGTTCCAATGTTGTTTTACCATATTGAGCTAAAAAGGCCTTTCCGCCTACACGATATATTGACACAGTGAGTCAGACGTACTAGCATACAAGGACAGTAAGACGTGTAGGTAAATAAAGGAACAACATGACAACCATCCTTAATGCCGCACCCACGAATTTAAATAAGTGTGAATCAAGTGCAAGGTAGGTATTTTTTTATCAGCCTATTCCGTCCCACCACTGGGCAAAGGCCTCCCCTAAATCTTTCTTTGTTGCCCTATGTACATATGTTGGTGGCTTCAGATCTAATTATAGCCTAAGTTAGTAGGAACATACACCCACAATGTTGATCACTGCAATTTTCATTGTTGTAGTAATTGTAGTATAAATCTTTAATAACAAAGAGAATACAATAAAACAATAGAAATAAACTAGAACTAGTATTTACAATTGAAACAATTGAGCTAACAGCAGGCTCTTGCAAACGATCTATAGGTAGCTCAACTGATCCACATCAATACCAGTCGGCAGCGTTCGCAAGACGCTGGCTACATTGCCCCGCTGTATGGCACAATGCTGATGCGCTGCGCCAGATACTCACAGCTCTCGGGTCACGCGCCGCTTCGACCAGACGCTCAGATATATTTTTATTTACTTCAAGAGCCTTGGTACGATATTCCACGGACCTATGGTCTCGACTCTAAGGGGAGCAAATGCGTAGGATCTAGTATAATGTTTTATATAAGACGTGTACACTTTATTTACCTACACGACTTATATGTAGTTTGTGTATTAATTATATCAGTTATCTAGCATCTATAATAAAAGCACTTGTTAGCTTGAGGCTAGATGATTCTGTGTGAATTATCCAGCATTATTTATTTATTTTCCACTCCGTATGATCTTGTGCGATTTCTCACCAATCGTTTAGGAAGGCGTCACACGCAATTTATTTTATCATTTTGATTGGTAAAACAAGAACAGGGAGAACAATTGAACAAACAACAATTAAAATGCATAGAGCAGGTAGTAAGCAAATTATTAATAAAACAACGCAACGGCTGCCATATAGAGCATGACTGTTTAGAAGGCCGCTAAGACTCCCTTTCATGAATGGAAATGTAAACCACTATATTCACTTGCCTGCATGTTTTATTCAACGTAAACTGCATGCTGCGAATAGCTTGTTTAAAACAGTTTGCCTTAACTTTTAATGATAAGAAGATCTCAAGAGGCGTAAATATGCAGATCTCGACAGAATATACGCAGTTGCTCCCCTTGGAGTCGGGACCCTAGGTCCCGTGGGGTTCCGAGGTTCTCCGGATTTTAAAAAAAGTTTCTGACAGTTCGGTCTAAGCGAAGCGTGACCCGAGAGCTGTTGAGTATCTGGCGCAGCGCATCAGCATTGCAATACAGCGGGACAATGCAGCCAGCGTCTTGGGGACGATTCCGACTGGTATTGATATGGAGCAGTTGAGTTACCTGTAGATTGTTTGCCAGAGTCTGCAGTTTGCTCAATAGTTTCAATTGTAAATAGTAGTCCTAATTTGTTTTTATTATTTGATTGTAAGATAAATGAATTTGATTACTGTTAAACAAGGTGGTAATTTGTACATTGGTCTTCAGTCCATCTGTAGTATTTCTAGTCTGCCATGGTCACAGGCTATCGGCATTAGGACTAAAACTAACATGCAAAAATGAGAATTGATCATGTAAATAAAAAGAAGCTAACGTTTTAAAATCCAATAAACAAAATGTTCAATGAAGGTAGAGTCCATCAATAGCATAATCTTCTATACTAATATTTTAAATTCTAAAGTAACTCAAAGCGTGTCTGTCTGTATGTAACTTCCTGCTATCTATCTGCATGTCCAAAAATGTCGTGTTTAATCTATTGTATTTTTTATTTGAAAGTAAATTTCTAATGTTGGTGAAGTACTTGAAATACCTTCTTGACGATTCGATTGATTTTGTAGGCGATTCTTACTATTTTGATGTTCTGTAGGTACTACCTGTATATTATATTGTAATTGCAGAAAAATGGTTCACAAAACAGCTGTCTGCTGCTTCGTAATCGTCACGATACTATCCACCGTACAAAGGTAAGTCCTTTAAGTTCATATATTAATTTGTGATATCTACCCATATAGAACAGAGATGTTTACAAAAAAAAATTAAGAGCCCTGTGATCTGCCATTAGGCGCAAAAGTTCTCTTATCTATTTCTTATATGTTTTTAAACCAAAATACCTTTATTTACCTTCTCTTAATTAAGTAATTAGTATGACACGAAATATTTTCATATTCACAGCATTTCAGTAGTGGGCCCACGGGTCCTTCGCCCCTATGGCTCGTATCGAGTTGCCATCGCAGGAGGCTCTCGTGCCTACACCCTGTATGTGGCAATTGAAGGTCAAAAGCGCAACGGAGAACAGTTCACACAAGGAAGGCAGATTCAGGTGCCAGCTGCTGCTTCCAGAGTTTTAGAACTTGATGTAAGTTATACAGCTCCATACAAATTTCTCGATAAGCAGCCTGCTCGTAAGCCGTAAGCCTGCCTACGGAAGTAGGAAAGAGTGATATGCTGAGAACTTATAAACTGGAAAATAAAAGGGCAATTTGCCTCAAGTTTGACCCACAAAAATGTAAACATGAACGGACAGAATGGTTAAAGGAAATTGTTCAAGGTACAATACAATTTACCCAGAAAAGTGGCAACCAACCTTATTGCAACAGACAATCGTGACGGCCTACCGCAAATCACTCCCATTTGTGTTAAAATATCTAACCCAATATCTCTACAAGTACACGTACAACCGATCTAGGAAGTAATAATTCGGAAAATAATACCAATTTGTAGAAATCTAGCTCAACTAGCATATTCAAGTTGCAAAACCACAAAAAGCAATCAATCAAGTGCATGTATTTGCCCAATTTTTTGCACCGAAAGCGATGTTTATAGTCCAAAAAGGTTCGAAGAAGAACACTTTCCAGGAACCCTAATAAGATTTTTTTTCTAGGTCAGCGATCCAGGGCCGGGGCAGTACGCCCTCGTAGCGCGGTCAACCTCAGGTCCGCTATTCTCATCATCGGCGCCATTAGCCTACCAAGCGAGAAGCTTCTGCGTCTTCGTGCAGACAGACAAGCGGGTCTACCAGCCCGGCGACACCATTCACTTCAGGGTCATCGCCTTGGACAAGTGAGTGACAAGCTTCATTGATTCTCGTTGCAAAAAATGCATGCTAATTCGCATATTAGTGTCCATTTTAAAAGCCTTCTTGCAAAATGGCTACTTTTAGTGCTTCCCAACATAGCAATGTTTGAAGGTTTATTAGTACCACTGGTGACACTTTACTAGTACCTTGCAACGTGACTATTAAGTCACTAGTTTGCTATGACTCAACTTATATGTAATGTTAGGTACATCATCCATCAGCAATAGCAAAGCGCAACTATGGAAACTTTAATTATCCTCTGATTGGCTCACGTATTGAGTAAAACGAATCGTCAGTCCACTGCGCCAAGATCAGAAGCAAAGACACTTTCGATTTCGATACCATCACCGATACAAGTTGGGTTCGTGCGCGAAAGATTACGTGTGATTACGACTCGGTCGTTCACCTCTCGTATACTTACTCTAGCCTTACGCACTTTCCTACTTAAAGACTGTGAGAACACGGTGGGAACTAAGAATCTTCTCTTTGCATTCGCCCATTGACTAGCATTAATTAATAACAAGCGGAAAATTGAAACCATGACGGCTACAAAAAGTATGATGATCTCTGACATTTAAATAGCCTTGAGCTTTTCTTTGGTGGAGTCAATTTAAAAATTGGTTTCACAAGTCGCATTTGACTAAATTCGGATTTGATTACTTTTAATAATCGGACGTTAGGTAAACTAAAAGTTACGAAAACTCTTTTATAAAATTTTGGATTTAAAATTCTCGGATCTTTTTACTGTAAAATGATAAAGGAAGGCCTAAAGGTAAATATTCTTTCAGATACCTCCTGCCTTTGCCTGGCGCGGTTGACATCAGCATACTAGACGCTGGTGGGTCCCCCATCAGGCAATGGGTGGGAGTGGCCTTAGACCGAGGTCTGATCACGAGCGAGCTGATTCTAGCAGACGAACCTGGTTTGGGAGAATGGACTATACAGGTATGTAGAGTTAGAGATAATCATATATCATACTAATAGCGAACATTTTTAGAACGCAAGTAAACAATTCACATAATTTTTTCACAAATCCTGTTTTTTTTATCAATCCTTTCTGTAAGCATATGACTGTTGCAAACAATCTACATTTAGCTCAACTGATTTATATTCCTTGTTGATTTTCTGAGTTGAGCAATGGGAACCAAAATAAGTTTGATAAAGAAGGGCCCCGTTGCGCAATTTGCTCAACTGAGTTACGCAATTGAGTTGCACAAAAGGGACCTCGCGATATATTAATTGTAAGCTTTTACATATAATGTCTCTTTGCTAACTTTAAAAAACTCAATTCTTGGAACAAAAAAAGTAATTATCCGGAAACAGGCACCAGCCTCGAGATATTCATCACAACACAAACACCCACTACCGATGACCTCAGACCATTTCAAAGTTGCATAATTATTGGTTACCTACGAAATCTATGCAAAAACCTTGTGGGCGGACTACGAGTAGTCTCTACTCGTTTATAATTTACGTCATAATAAGTGTAGGTACCTACTTAAAGCAAAATGTCAAAATAATGTTAAGAGGGCTTGAGATGTGCGCCATTTTGTGAAAAGGATAGGCATAGGATTTCGCATTCATAGGAGCGGGACAGAGCATGCGTTTTTGGAACGGCACGGAAAAGTGTAGAAATGGAGTTTTTGCTTATTTTACAAGAAAACTACACAACTTATGAAAAAACTAATAATATCTAAATAAGTAATTAATAATAACCTACGAATCAAAACATAAGTCATTTCAATAGACCGCAGGGTTCCTAAGATCTCGACCAAATGATGTGCAAAACAGTGCAATTTCATGATTTTTTTTCTATCGTATTTTTTTTCTGATTCATATTTTCACATTGAAGGAACCAAATAAACAATGTAGAATTTTACGTAATTCGAGTTTTTAACCACTGAAATCCCGCGAGTACTGAGATCTATTCCTAGTTTGACAATCAAACACGCTAGGTTCGCCTCTTAACAAGAGTGTTTAGTACCTACGGGTTGTACGCATTATCTTACGAATACTTCCAATGATATAATATTTAATTTTGTCGCAGTTTTTTGGCTACATCTCGTGTGTGTCAACTTCCATTCTTAGCCTTTTTCGTGAAAGACTTCAATGGTTCTCGATTACTTTTTACCCGACTACCGACAGGGGAGGGTTATGCAGAATGTTTTTTGTATTGACTCGGACTAAGAGTACAGAATGTGCTTGATCAAAATCAGCACGAATGCCAAAAATTCTAGTAAGTCGCAAGCTAAACTTAAATTACGTAGGTAACATCTTTAGAATTTTCATTTTTCTAAACATACTGTCTGAATCTCAGGTGGAGGCACGCGGTCAGACCTACTCGAAGACCATCATGGTGGCAGACTATGTGCTGCCTAAGTTTCAAATGGAGATGAGCATGCCTAAAGAAGTGCTTTTCAGCGATAAACGGTTCCACATCAATGTTACTGCCAAGTAAGTATATAACCTGTTCATTGTTTTTTGCAAATATCTATGTCATGCAGACCTATGATGACTAACAGTCAATATGTCTTGTTTAATGACTAATTCTATTACAATAACAATGACTACAGCTGGCAAATATTTCATTGACGCATTTTCTTTTACCAATTTAATGCAATCGAATAAATAAGCATCGATTGTGGCGTCTACTAATGGTTTTCCCAAGGCTTGAAGAAATGAGTTATTCTTTGAAATAATCCAAGAGAAAGCTGTGTTATTTCCATTGACAAAACTCATTACTGACTTCACAATGTTATTACGCGCTGCGCAAAAACAATATTCTTCAGGGGGCGTTAGCGGGTGTAAAGCCTGTCAGTTTTTATTATCCACTCAATCGACAGCACCGAGTTTAAAAATAGGATAGGATGATAAAGCATTTCTTACTGTAAAACAAATTATAGCCTCTCACCTCTACGATAAAATCATAAGATCATAATATATTTATTATTATTATTAACAAAGAAAATTACTATCAAATAATAGAAACCAATTAGAACTAATATTTACAATTGAGCTAACTGCAGACTGTTGCAAATAATCTACAGGTAGCAACTATCTTTTAAGATTGCCATCAGTTGGTTTACCTACTTTGGTATAAAAGCTTGCTGATAGAGATAACCAAGTCCCGGACACTTAGCGCACTAGTTGTTATAGTGTTACCCTCTGTGAGCTTGCTGTAAACGTATTTATTTCTAACAGACATTTCAACGGCTTACCGGTCGAAGGAGAACTCACCATTTCATCGTATGCCGTTTTCTTCTCCGGACTTCTCCAACCCGTGGTTTCATCACCAGCTCGGAAGGTCGTGCCGTTCGATGGCCAAGCTGAGGTTATCTTCGACCTAAAAGATGATTTGGACCTCGCTGAAGATGCGGCCAGACCTCTTGTGGTCGAAGCTGTGTTGGAAGAAAGGAACACTTTGATCAGACAGAACGTTTCATCAAGGATACTTCTGCTGAGAACGCCTTATAGACTGAGGGTCACAGCTCCCAGATATTTCAAGCCCACTTTACCGTTCAATGTACAGGTATGTCATCAGTTTTAATGATCGCAATGTGATTAATGATCGAACGTGCGCCGAGTTGGTATGTCACTGTAATAATTTTATGCTAGATTTACTTATGGGATAGCTAAAACGTAAAGTCCTTGTGCACATGTGCAGTGTGCATTCGTTATAAAAAGATCCCACTTAGTATCATGTATGTACTCTCTTATTAGCTGTCCACGGCTTTGCGTGCGTTTTCCGGGATAAAAGTTGGTTCGTTTCGCGGGTTGGTGCGAGTTTTTTTTGTGGTTTTTACGTGACTTCATAGATAATTATTAATTAATTACGATTTGAGACAAATTACTTTTCTGCTTGTTACCTACAACTTGTGGAACGCAGAAAAAAATAAAAACCATAAAAAAATACTCGACATCATCATCAGCCTATGCTAGTCCACTGTAATTTGTCTATTTCGCGTCAACCCGCTTCTTTGGAAATCCAGGTCCAGAACTACATTTAATGCCAAAATTTCAGCCCGATCCGTCATTAATGTCAGTAGGTAGTTAGATTCAAGATATTTTATTGCGGTGATGACGTGAATTGGTAACAAATCCAAATTTCTCATTTAGTGTGATTCCAATGTTTCAGATTGAGGTAGTGGGCCCATCAGGGCAGATCTTAGAAATGAACGGCCCCGTGATCGTGGAACGTTTGTGGGACGACGGCGCTCCTGTGAATGTGACATCCCTGAACTTAGAAAAGGGACTTGCTACTTATATTTACGTACCTGACGCTGCACACGTCAATTCTACACTCAATTTAGTGGTATGATAAGTTTCATGATTTTTAACCTAACGTAAACTAATAAGTTATAAAAAAAAAAAAAAAAACTAATCAGTCGGGCGGGATTGAACTTTCTACTCCACCATCTAACCAGTCAAAAATCTTCATAATTTTAAATTCTTTTATTCTCATAATCATCATCAGCCTATGTTAGTCCACTACTGGACATAGGCCTCCACTAAAGAGCGCCATAGCTACGTCTGTGGGAAAGTGAAATTGACATATTTATCTTTTTATAGAGTTTTACCTTATAGGTAGGGAAGGTAAACATATTTTTAAGTTGGGCACATACATTTTGATTAGCACTGGACCGTGGCACTGGATCACTTGTTGAACCAAGGCTGAATTGCCTATCCAGACCTACAAACTGTAACTCCTTTTCAGATAAAGTACAAAAACGTAACAGAAAGAGTTTTTAACGTGCAAAGGAGCGAATACTCGAGCGGGCAGTTCCTGACGATAGAAATAACGTCCCAACCAGGGGCAGAGGAGATGAAGGCACGAATCTCAGCCACGGAACCTATGGACTTGTTGCACTACGTCGTGATTGGACGAGGGGATATTCTAATGGCGAAGACTTTAGAGGTAAATACAAACAAAAGATAGGGGAAGCTCACGAGCTTATTTATCAGTTACAGTCGAATAACATCACTTTGATGACAGAAATTTCATCACAAGTCACAGCCTGGCTTTATCCACTAATGAGTACCTACCTACAACGGTCCACACAGAGAATTATTATAACAGAATATAGACTGTACCTACTTAGGTAGGTACATATTGAGGTGGTTGAGACCCTCTAAGCTCCCATATAAACGTACTTTCCGATTGATTTGGAAACTATGTCCCCGATTTTATTGAAATTTGGCATACTTACATAATCGTATAAGAAATAGCTGAAATAGCTTTGTTTGTACCGTTTTAGTTTTTCAAAATACATAATCATTAAATGAGATAATTGTACAACTAAAACGGTGCAAACATAGCTGCAAAATTTCATAAAGATCGGGGACGTAGTTTCCAAATCAATTGGAAAGTACGTTTGTATGAAGGCTGAGAGGTTCGCACCCACTTTAATAGAACCAATCGGCTATCAGAATACCTAGAAGAGCAGTCGTAGGAACCCATCAGACACACGCGAAATAATCTACACCATACACTTACATTACATTATTACCTACAAATTATCATAACAATTTGATTAACTAAATCTTTCGTCTTTTCCAGTTATCTAGCGCCCCTCGCGTGGTAGACATCACAGTGCCGGTAACGCCGCGCATGGCTCCTGGCTGTGTGCTGCTCGCATGGTACCCTCGTCTGGACCCAGCTAGGAACACTGTGCTCTCTGCAGCCGTGTACGCGCCTCGTCACAATCTACTGCAGAATAAGGTAAATAAGTACACAATAGAGAATTTTACTCTATAGGAGAAAAAATCTATAAAATATATTATTGTGATATCCTGGGCAAAAAGCAGTCGGAAAATGTTAGTTTTAGTCATCGTTTTAGTTCATAAAATACCTAACAAAATAAATTTGAAAATACAATTCACACTTTACAGTTTTTTTATTTGCTTTTAAACACCATGAAATAGTAGGTGCAATGTTGTTATGTCATACGGCTGTGTAGGCAAACTAAAAAGTAACAACTGTCAGCAACATCAGCGCATTTGTTCAGGTACGACGCACGCAGCCAACTGACGTCATGTCCAAATATCAATATGGCGTCCACTGCGTCCAGCGTTTTCAATACGCGCGCAACTTACCTATGTACCTACATTTGAAACACATTTTAGGACACTTGAATGAATAAAATTTTTGTATTTTTTAGTGTATTATTTATAGCACTATAGAATCTAATTGAGACACTTGAAAACCATCCAACTGCTCGAATAAACGATCTCCTTCTAGTCCCTGCATCCACTTTGGTAGAAAAGATCTGGTATCCAGAACGTGCTCTACTTACTTTGGGAATAGATGATGCAGCTGTGCTGTTTGAAAAATAACCACCGTATTTCTTGCTCAATGAACATAACAATTTGCCTTAAAATATTACAGGTTTCCATCTCACCAATCGGAGAGTCAGGACCGTCTCCAAAACCGAACAGTCCTGTCGAGCTGAAAGTGAACGGAGAACCAGGATCCATCGTTGCTGTGTTTGGCGAAGACACCAACGCTATCAAAGCCGGGCTGGGAGGAGTGGATGGACTTGGAAATGGATTTGATATGCACACGGTAAGCAAATAAAAACTTGATTGTTAGTGAAGATGTAAGTAAGACGTCCACGCATTTATTTTCTTTGAACTTTATGAAAGATTTTTTTTTCATACCTACATACGTACCTAATCTTTCAGCGGGATACCGAAGCTCTCGTTAGACCCAATATTTTTTGAAACGATATGTATCTATCGGATCAAAAAATATATGCATCACTTTTCTTAAAGAAGCAAGCAGTCTATATTCAGTCAAAAAAAATGCGTGGACGCAGCATGTACCCATGGAATATTCTACCTAATACCTAAGGAATATTCACGGGCAGTGAATAACTACACTAGGTTCTACTACTTTTCAACAGTTGGTGGAAAAATTTACCTAGCCTGCCCAAGCCCTAAGGCAGGTAGGGGGATAGGTAGTGCCTAATACACTCATGCGAAATGGCAATACAAATCGTAGATCACCCATCAAGATCAATCGGTGGAGATAAGGGCACATTTGAAAAAAGCCGTCATAGGCCAGTAAATATTTAATTTTAATGCGTTTGTTTCTTTCAGATTGAAAGAGAAGTGGAAAGTTTCAACGGGCTGATGCATTCAATGTTTAAAAACGAAGACCATCTTCCTGGGATGGGCATCGACCTGGGCGGTTACTCCTCACAAGATGTTTTCAAGGTAAGTCTAACAAATGTTTCGTATAATGCACATGCGCTACAAAATTCATTTGATTGACCAATATTTTGTTTACAGAATGCTGGTGTTGTGATATTGACTGATGGTGTTTTAGCCAAGAGCAGCAAAGGTAAGATTCTTTCACATACCGTCCATCAAAACCGAATGAAGGCACCTACCTACATTTAGTACCTACACATTACAGTCTTATTTACTCGGGAGGTCACAATCTTTGACCTCTAAAACTCGTCATTTTTCTTACAAATAATACTTCTTTCTGGTGTTTTACGTCATCTTAAAAAGCTACTAAGTATTACTTACAATGTTACTTCTGTTTTAGATATTCCTGCAATGCACATTTTCGAAACAGGAACAAGACCACCCCTAGCTGGACCTTACGCCTTCAGTCGTTTACCATCACCGCCCTCGCCCCGACACTACTTGTCTGTAACTCCTCAGAACACATGGATGATCTCCAACTTCTCCATCAGGTATGAAAACTAAGTTCAGGTTTAATTTAGCCACAGTAGACTCGAAAATAAAATATAGCCAAGTAAAATGCTTCAAGGTACCAAGACTTAGCACCAATTTCCCCTTGCAGCTCTGACGGCAAAGGTGTCCAAGAACGTTGGACTCCAGCGGTACAAGGAGATCTCTTAGTGGGAGCATTCGCGATCCACCCAACCCTAGGGCTGGGCTTAGCAAAACCAGAGAAATTCACCACATCAATCCCCCTTTCCATCACAGCGGAAATACCAGCAACATTGCAGAAAGGAGAAACTTTGGCAGCAATAGTTATATTGAGGAACAGTCTCTCTGTAGACACTTCTGTCGAGGTCACATTTTATAACACCGATCAATATTTCGAATTCGAACCTTTGGAGAATACCTTGGACTCAGCTAAGAGTGAGTATCCAAATATCAGACCTCCAGTGTCCAAGTCAAAGCAGTCTCTTATGATAATGTTATTTTACTCATTTCAGAAATCGAACTATTCCGCCGAGAGCACGTGAAAGTGCCAGCTAAAGGGTCCGCCAGCACAGCATTCTTAGTAACAGTTATTCGCTCCGGTTCCGCACCAGTTATTGTTGAAGCCAACGGTAGTGGAGTTTCAGACTCGCTAATAAGGACCATCGATGTCCAGGTACCAGACCCTTCTTATCTTTCCAGCCCTTCTGACTTCTTTTGTTTGATTTGATCTCACACTTGATACATTTACAGGACGGCTACGAAGAAAATCTCTGGTCCTGGAGTCTGCTTGACGCTCGCCGCGTCGTGGCTCGGGCTAACGTGACTTTGAGTCCACCAGCTGGCATCAAGCCTGGACCAATTTCATTGTTGGTTACAGGAGACCTGATGGCTAGTGCCTTACATTCCACCAGGTTACCGCCGACTGCAGCCGGGGATCCAACCCATGCTGTGCGGCCGTTGGCGCAAGCTTGCGTTTTGCTCGATTATTTGCAGGTTTGCTTATTCTTCCCATAAAATCTACATTAACATTTTAAAAGTTATTTTAAGTCTGGATCAACATTTTGGGGCTTTTTTATGCTATGGTACCACAGCGGGTACAATATACTTGTAGTGAACCACCTAAAGCTTCCCAGCGTTGATACTCGTAGTTAATCGGCGCTTAATTCTGTTTTGGGGGCATTGATTTAAATCCAAATTGCTTACAGGCAACAGAACAAGAAGCCACGCCTACTGTTCTTAACCAAGCACGCTCATTAGCAGCAATAGGATACCAGCGACTCATGGCTTACCGGAAAGCTGACGGCTCTTTCAAAGCCGTTACAGATGATAATGCAGAAGGCGATGTTTGGTAAGCAATCTCTTTATTGAAGCTGCTTGAAATAATACCTACAGCTAAAAAGAAAGCCTGAGTTTCATCTAAATGTTTATTTAATTATTGGTACAAGAATGTGATGTGATTTGTGTCAGATGTACCGCGGTCTCGGCTAGGCTAGTCTCAGTATCATGTAAAGGGCTTAATGTCACGTAGATCATTTTCAAGAATATTAACAACGCGGTGTAGAAACAAGCAAAATGTTCCATCGATATTTTGAAGCGATGTTTAATCTGAAGATTTGCTGCGATTAACTTATTAGATAGATTCAACTATTTAAAATATAAATAAATTATAAATATATATGCATATAAATAAATGGTGCTAGACCATTGACACAACATCATAAGGTAATTCACAAGGTACTTTAATAAAATCCAAGAACCCGATGTTACTTTAAATTCGGTTACTAATGTAACCGTTCTCAGTTACCTCGGCAGTAAAAATGTATTCGTTTCAGGATGACATCAGTAGCTCTGCGCTGGCTGGCCCGTTGCGCTCGCTACTTGGACGTGTCTCCTGTGGCCAGTACGAATGCGGCCGTCTGGCTCGCGAAGCAACAGCTGCCTGGAGGCAGCTGGCGCGCGCCCCCGCCCACTACACGGACTGATCCTAGAGCTCAAGCGCCATTGCCTCTCACTGCGTATGCGCTTATTGCGTTGGTGCAGACTAAGGTAACTCTTGATACTAAGTATAGGCTGCATCTTTGGCTTGAAGTTTGGCGGAGTCAGGAAGTGGTGTTACACCCCCCTGCCTCGGAAAGCACGTTAAGCTGTTGGTCCAGCGCCTGACCTCTCCCCCGTCGTGTGGGTCTGCCAACCCATCGGATTATGAAAGTAGGGAATAGAGAGACACTTTTTTGTCCCGCACATAATAATTTTCTTGCCAAAATAAAATGCAACTGTAACTATAGTGTTTTCTAATATAATATTTTTAGGACCACATTGGTAACGTCTCTGGAAGTTGTCATGACAGATGATTGGAATCAGATTATCATTGTGCTTTTCAGTTCAGCGACGTAGTCTACAAAGAAAACATCATCAACGCTCAAGAGTATCTAACAGGGGCGTTAGATCCATCGCTAGACGCTTACACCCTGGGCGTCGTAAGCGGAGCTTTGGCCGCTGCGGGAAACACGCAATCTACCCTCGCGTTGAAGATGATGGACAAATACGCGAATACTACTGGTAAGAATCTATCTATTAACTTTAATTAAATTCAAGCAAAAGGCAGGCAAGTCAAGCATTAGGTATTTTTTAAAAGATTCTAGCAGCAAGATCTTCTACAATTATCCAAGAATGTAATTATAAGAATGTAAATGAACGTACATTTTTACTTCTGACCACAGCGGATATACCTGGGTTTTTAAGGTTTTTGTTACCAGTGTATATTTTTTTCGACAGGCTCCACATTATACTGGTCGCGCGACCTCTCCAAATCGGAGTGGCGCAACCCCTGGCTGAAAGGCAACAGTTTGGAAGCCACTACGGCAGCTTGGGCGCTACGAGGCATGCTAGCAGCCAGATTGGTGGAGGAGGCTATGCCCGTTGTTAGATACTTGCTGCAAGCGTATAGTCCCATGGATCCTGACCCTGAAGTGGTAATTTTTTTTAACTAACCTCCATTGTGTTGAATGTTCTAGTTTAAATTGAGGTCGCTTGGACGACGTACGATGAAGTACTGAACATCTTATTATACCGACAGTCTCCGTTTTTTTGTAAAGCACTTACCTTCGTAGTTTCGTTCATATCCAAAACTATAGTAAAACTTTATAATAAATTATGACATGACGTATTCTTTAAAACTTTGCAGATGAACGCCTTAGCACATTTCGCAGAAACCTTAAGAGTTTCAAGATCTTCGTCAAGACTTCGAATCTCACTCAATGTGACCGGATCCGAAGAAAGCAGACAGTTTCAGATATATGACACCAACTCTCTAATAATACAAACTTTGCCGGTAAGTTGACCGCTCCACAGCAAAATAAGCAGAACTAGGTATGCTGTACAATTTAGAGCAGATTTTTGCCCCTTTCAAGTTTTAAAAAGAACTTAATAGTGTAGGTACTACTTATTACTGGCGTTAGCCGTAATATTTTCCACTGCTAAGGATGATCAACACAACATTACACTGCTTGCAGCAAATGTTTGACGCTATGTTTTCCACTCCTCAGCAAACCAACGGAGGTCTATGCCAAACTGCTAGAACAATTTTTCGATTACCATGTCTTTTCACAGGTCCGAAACAGCAAAGCAGCAAGCGCGATGACGGAAGGTCGCGGTCTGGCGATAGTTGGCATGTCTGCTAAGGGTAACACCAACGTTACTGCCGCCTGGCCGAGGTACACTCTCGACCCTCGAGTAGACCAGGTTTCTACCAAGGATAGACTACAGCTTTCTATTTGCTACGGGTAAGACACATACTTCAATTATTGCTCAGTATTTCACTTTTTTGATTTACGTTGAAAATACTGTTTGTTTCCACAGATTTGTGTCACAAGGCAATGAGACGGAGAGTGGTCTTGTTCTTCTGACCGTGCAGCTTCCCTCTGGTTATTTGGCTGACATCAACACGTTGACTGAACTTACGGTAAGAAAAGCAGGTATTCTTCTATCCAAGCCGACCTCAATAGTCCCGAAATGTACCAATGTCTTTACGGTCCCAAATATAGTGTTGTCTCCAGAGGTCGAAGATTTTTAAGATGGCACTTTTAAAACTTCCAATTTCTCTTTATCTTTTACACCAAACAGCAAATATAGGATATCCTAGATGTTCTATTGAACAGAGTTATTTGAACTTCGATGTAACATCGTATATCGTGTGTTTTCTGAGCAGTCAGTCCGACACGTGCTATCCGCTCGCCTGCAACTGAGCGGCGCGCGAGTGGTCGCATGGGTGCGCGCGACGCGAGGGGAGCGCTGCGCCACGCTAGCGGCGCCGCGAGCCTTGCCCACCGCGCGGCAGCGCCCCGGCTGGGCCACTCTACAGGACCTCTATGACTCCAGTGAGTAACAACCTGCCGGGCACCGTGACTAATTTTGTCGTCTTTATTGTAGTGAATTTGTTTCATATTCGCATAAAAAAAGAGTTATACAAAACAGTCGGCAAATTTTGTCGCAGCGCAGCACGCATCAGGCTAGCAAATCTCTCGTTGTAAGATCTGCTAGCCTGATACGCACTGCTATCAAAGATGGAATGTGGAATGGAGGGAATCTAACTCCTAACTAATGGGGTAGCTTAGCCCCCCAACCCCCTTTTTTAATATTGTCTTTTGTGTCTACAGTATTCGCTTGATAACTTACGTTGAAAGTTGCGAATGTTATCTCAGATAGACCAACGCGCATTTACATCTTTCCATATTTTCCCAGGTCACCGAGCCCGTCAGTTCTTCCAACCAGTCCCAAGCACAGCGTGCGACGTGTGCCGCCTCTGGGAGTCTTGTGCGAAGGCCTGCGGCGCGGCGGCCTTGCAGCGAGCGCCAGACAACGTCAAACCTGGCTCAAAAACTGACGCTTCACCTAATGCTGCGACTGCTTTGATTATCACTCCGGTTCTATTTGTTCTATCAACAGCTGTTCTATTGATAAACCATTGAAAGTGAAAATCTTCTAGCGAATGGCAGCTGCTGAGAAATCTTTTTTTTAAATCTTAAAAAAAATTCTTAGGAATTGTGTCTTAATTTTAAGCTATTCTACAACTAACTAGTCAAATTAATATTTATGAAATCTTTGATCTATTAATCTTATATAAGTAGATGTGGAACTTACTTCTGTATTAATTATGAATGAAATTCATCACATCAATTCATATTTTTTTATACAAATACAAACTAAGCTACCTACTTATGCGATATGCATTATTCTACATGCATACATTATTCATACATGTTTAAATGTTTATGTATGCAGAAACTCTGTTACCTAATTTATTTTTAAGTAGGAAAATCAAAATGTTTAATGTCTACAAAGAAAATTATACTGTCAAACAACGTCGCCGTAATATCATTTGTATGTAAAACTTGACTAAATAAACATTTGTAGTAGTAATTATAAGTTACATATTTAGTTATAGTCTAAGAATAAAAATAACTGAAACAGCAATTTGTATTTGTTTCTATTCGGTATATAAATTGAGGAAACGATTTTTCTTGATTAACTTATTTTTATTTAATTTTTATAAAAACTGATTTAATCTTATTACAATAATATGATTTGCACACAAAAGATAAAATTAAAAAGAGACAGAAAAATACGCACGTAGTAAGCAGGCATAGCCCTACATCTCCGTCACTAAACTTCAAATCTCCATTTTACGCATCATCCAATGGAAAAAGCCCAGAATTGAGAATGACATCGTCAGCGGCACAGCTGAAGCCTTGATCCACGCCCAGAGACTGAAATTAAAACAACTTTATTAATATGGTGCTCGAGTCTATTTTGCTTTGTGATACCATAAGGTGATTCACGAATTTCGTCTTAGTCACGTTTAATACCGTGACCGGCATGTTACTTACTCCGTGACATTATCAAGAGTGCACTGGATAAGATGGTTTAACGTGTATATAAAACTTAAAGATACTTAAGTGGAGTGTGTGTAGACTGCAGGCAGATGCTTGCAGTCAGGCCAAAGCAAACAAGGACACAATAACCTACTCATAAGGATCGTCGGAGATGTAGAAAGGCTGCGGGGTAGGCAACAGTCCGCAGTCGGCGATGTAAGCGCGCACCGTCGGCCGGTCGTCCACGTCTGTCGGCGTGTGTTCCAGCATGTGGACCACGTTCTGCCCTTCTACCACCTAGAAATAATAACATAGGCCTGAATATGGGATTTAATCTAAGAGTGGATGAGGGAATGGGTCCACTCATCCAATATCTTTGTCCAATATTTGATCGAATTTCTTGGATGGATGCCTATTCCACTCATCCAATATCTTTATCCAAGATTTCTAAGTAATTTACGTACTTGATTTTAAATGAAATTACATCACACACATCACATTAAAAATGCGAAAGTTTGGATGGATAGATGATTGTTACTTCTTCAAGCCAAAACTTCTCATAGGATCGCATCGGGCTGAAAATTTGCAATAGGTTGGGTTGCGTTGATCTTGACCTGGAATAAACCATAGGCTACAATTTAACCCATAAAGTTTAAGTTTCCATTGGAAAGAATTAACCTGTATACGTTTTCGTAGAAACAACGCGTGCGAAGCCGCGCGGGCAGAAACGAGTATCCATATCTCTGACCAAATATCGGTGTTGCTAGTAAATTGGATGAAGTCATCAAAGTTCTTTGATCAAATCTACATTGGATGGACAAAGACATTGGATAAGTGGAATGGGCAGTTGGGCACCTAGCGACATTGGACTTCTACTATCCAGAATTGACGAAAAGTAACACCTACTACTACAAAAAAACAAGTGAACTTAGAACATTTGAAGACCTCTGTTAGCATTTCATAGCCTAGAACTGAAAATAAGTGTTTAGGAATGTTAGGAAGTGGAATACACATTCTGGCTTTACATCACTTTAAATGCTCACAAGTAAATTTTCCCATCACTGGCACTTTACCTAAAATTTCGATTTGATAATAAGACTAGCTAGAGAGAGAGGTCAGTCTAGTAACCACTAGACACACCAGACAAGATACAAGGTCAAGTAACTTAAGGCTTAGCTCTGTTATTAGCAAGGATCCGTTTCATACTTCCAGATTGCATGGTTAAGAAAGCAAGCTCACCCTGCCAATAACTGTGTGCAGTTTGTCCAGCCATGGAGTTCCAGTAGTTGTTATTAAAAATTGACATCCATTTGTGTCCTTTCCTGGAAAAAAGAAAATATATATTAAGCATTAGACATCAAGAAACTATTTGGTAGGTTTTGCTTTTGAGGTATGTACCATAATGTTTACCTTTGTTCGCCATTGATACGAATCCCGCCATAGTATGCTGTGTATCTAAATTTTCGTCTTCAAATGTTTCGCCATAAATGCTGATGGACCCCAATCCATTATCAGAGACAACATCACCACCTACACAAATAAACAAATCATAATGATTTATAATACCTATAAAATAATCCTTTATGAGTTGTTTGATATTAGTTAAACACTATTTGTGGCAGATTGGTGCAGTAGGGCAGCATAAAATACAAGTGCTCCCATATTCTGAGGGTAGCAGGGTTGTTAATGTAGTCTGCAAAAATTAACACATAATATTGCATTCACTACCCAGGCGCGGTGCACCACTGCATCAAGGATATGGAGATGGGCCATGAAAGTGTTAAAGTTAAATCACTAGGACTTGACTTGAAGATCACTACTTTTGTTCCTTACCTTGCACCATAAACCTCTTAATTATTCGATTGAATGATGTCCCTTTATAAGACTTTCCTTTTACACCTTTAGTAGCCAAAACTTTGAAGTTCTTAACAGCTTTGGGGGCAAGATCGCCGAATAGCCCAATGACGACCCTTCCTAAAGGCTTGTCATCTCTGTGGATATCCAAAAACACTTGATCCGTTACACGAAACTGCCGCGCCTGAAATAATTGAATTAAAATCACTTGCTCCATTAAGACTGAACACTTTAGGATAAAATTTACTAACACAAAAGCTATGATTTTAATTGCCAGTGTTTAGAACTAAATCAAAATGTAGGTTTTAATCTGATTTAAATGTTTTTTGTTAACTTACACCAGCAAAATAAAAACAATTTGAAACCAAATTCAGTACAAAAAATAAAGAGAAATGCATAGTTGTAATTCATATAACACTAAATAGTATAGTTGTTGCAACAACTGTGATCAACGGACTGCAATCCAACACACTTGATGACGGCATATGTTAGCTAATTTAATAAGAGCCCATGAGGTGAAACCTTACATGTGAGTTTGAACTTTGCTGTCAGGGTAGGGTATTACTCCGGATCTCAGTGGAATTACTCTTTAAAGAATTATGCAAATACTTGTTACATCCATAGTAATCCATCTAATTGCCATCAGTGACTTGAAATAGCATTTTCTAAAGTGTAAACATTCTCTTCAATATTGTTTCTAACAATTTCAGTTTTTCCCTGTTCATTTTCAACTTTAATGATTTCATTTCTATGGTTCTTTAAATGAAGCTTAAGTTTATCTTTTCTACTAAATTGTTTCATGCAATTCAACATGTCTTTATAAGGGCATGTAAACCATTTACTTGAGTTGTGTTTTTTCATGTGCCTTTTCAGAATATCTGCCCTAATGAACATACTATTACAAACAGAACATTCGTGTTGTTTGTCTCCATGTTTAAGCATATGTGAGTTCAAGTACTTTTTCATGTGGAAACTTTTTTGGCATATGTTGCACTGGTACGGTTTGAGATCTCTGTGTGTTTGTAAGTGAAGACGCAGTCTCTTATCACTTGCAAATGTTTTATTGCAGTGAATACAAACTTTTTGATGATTTTCTGTGAGCATATGCAATGACAGCTTATCAGCTTTAGTGAAAACTGCATCACAGAGGGAGCACTTGAACTGTTTTGTTTGGATTTGCTTCCCTATATCAGTGTGATTCATCTCGTGGCTTGCAATACTTTGCAATGAGTCAAATTGCTCAGCACAAACATAACATGTGTAAATTTGTGTTATATGAGAACCGGCAACATGATGAAGTAACATCTCGTAAGTTTCATAGAAGTTCTTACAATCTCCCTGTATACACTTGTATTTTTTGAAAGATTGATGATTTTTTAAGTGGGATCTAAACATGGCATAAGTAGAAAACACTGTTGTACAGTATGGACATGAATAGCTAAGAAGCTCCACTTCTGGGCACTTGGGCGTTGTTTCACTGAGGCCCTCCGGCCATACTCTGTGGCATAGTTTATGTCTTTGTAGATGTGAAGTCTGACTAAAACCTCTACCGCACACAAGGCATTGATAAGATTTAGGATTGTGTGTTTTAGTATGAGCTAGGAACCCTTTTCTTGTTTTAAATGTCTTTTTACAAACATTACATGTATTTATCATCAAATCTTCACATGGTGCTTCTAATGATACAGGGCTTGAATCATTGGTTTGAGTAAAAACGCAGTCAGTTGGAACTTCAGGGCGAATACTTTCATGCGGGTCATTCCGCTCACGATCTTCAAGACATTTATTTCTTTTATGGACCAAAAACAGTTCCAATGAGTTGAAAACAGATTTACACTTGCCACATACGAATATATCTTCGTTCACAGAATCAAGAACCAGAACATGCGCCATTGTTTTGTTTGTCCATCCAAAAATAAATAGTTCTGTACGTTCTGTACGTTACGTAGTTGTAGTTATTGTATTCTAGCGAGCTAGCGACCCGCCCCGGCTTCGCACGGGTATTTATAGGCACAGATCACTATAAACTAGTCTGAAGTTAGAGTAGAGGTATTAAACAATAAAAATCATAATTTTTTACACACTCTTCAATCAAGTCTGCTGCTTTAATTATTACAAACAAAACATAAAATCAAAATCATCCGTTTGACTTATCTATAAGGGGACAGGGACAGTGTTGCAGTGTTGCCAGATGGAATCTAAAAAAGAGCAGTAGAAATTTTGGTAAAAAAGCAGTAGATTTTAATCTGTTAAGTAAAAATTTTAGTACCTACCTATGTATTGTATTTTGCGAGTATTTTCATACAAAAAAAACATACAACAAAGCTACTAACCCGTTTTTTTAAATTTAGGATGCGTTTTCTTTGCCCACATGCCCAAACTGTTTAGCTTCGTGAACAGACAGATCAAGACACACAGAAAGAGTGTGGAAGCCGGAAGGAAGAAACGAAGGAACGAACAAAACAAACTCTTCAGTTTCATCCATCTGTTTCAGTTTTGTGAAGTTAGTGAAAATTTCATTGACAAATTGTCACGTGACACTGAGAGCATAAATAAAGACATGGAGTCACTTGCTATTGATGCTCGGAAAACGCAGGTAGATTTCACAAAATTTGAGCAAAAAAATCAGTACCTATAGATCAGTAGACGGTTCAAAAAGCAGGTAGATCTACTGCTAAATCAGTAGATCTGGCATCGCTGCAGTGTTACCAGATGGAGTCTGAAAAAAATCACTAGAAAATTTGGTAAAAAAATAGTAGATTGGGAAAAAAAGCAGTAGATTTTAATATGTCATAAATTTTAGTAGGTATTGTGTTTTACAAGTATTTTCATGGAAAAAAACATACAACAAAGGTACCAACCCGATTTAATAAATAAATATTATTTATTTATTTATTTTTGCTGGACAATAATGGATTTACTGAAATTTAGGAAGCGTTTTCACTATCATTGCCCAAATGCCCAAACTGTTTAGCTTCGTGAAAAACGAGGCCAGGCGACCAGTCGGCTGTGCTTTGCTTAGTTCTTTTCAGTCTTATCGAACTTTGATTTATGGTTTTGGACATAATATTTAGTGCATAAGTGTAGGTATTATCTGGATAAACAGTCTCACTCAATTTTCATTTTACAAGAGTTTGTCAAACGAACTAACCGACCAATCAATCGAAAACGATGAACAGACAGACAGACCAAGACAGACAGAAGTGGAAACCAGAAGGAAGAAACGAACGAACAAACAAAACAAACTCTTCAATTTCATTCATCTGTGTCAGTTTTGTGAAGTTGGTGGAAATTTCATTGGCAACTTGTCACGCGTGACACTGACAGCGTATCAGTATAACGATCGTAGGGGTCGGGACTTCGTCGCAAAAAAAAAAATGATTATTTGTTTTTGTTGAAATCCAAATAAAATTAGGAAGTTATCTTTGAAAGGATATTGTGTTGCACTATTAGCTCACGACGGCTCACACCACATCAAATTAAACAAGGTACCTATCACCAGTGATGATTCCCTGGATCTGTCTGCCTATCACCTTCCTACATCATGCAGTGTTTAGTTCTTTAACTAACATCATCATCGTCCATGGTTAGCTGGATTTTGGTAGAGTTCTAATGAGAATACATTAACTTTATAACATAAATGACTTCGCTCAGATTGATACATACAAGAATAATGTAGCCACGGGTTACGGTAGTTATTGTATACTTATTGAATGTAGCTACGTAGCTACTCAAGAAGATCAAATTCCCGTATTAGGTACCTATTTTACCTCTTTTTTTTATTATTCTTGTGTATTTTAGAGACAAAATGACTGCAAACAATACAATAGCACACCAACGGATGGTTCTGAGTGGTGATAGAGAAAGGTACCTAAATACCAATATCTTTTTTACCATCAATGAATCAAGGAATCTAAGGTACCTACTACTTAGTTTCTCTTTTCAGATTCAAAGAATTGTTGCGAAGAAGACTCATTGAATGTGGATGGAGGGATCAAGTGAGAATGTTGTGTCGCGAAATTGTCAAAGAACATGAAACTAACCATATCAATTTTGATATCCTAGTTACAAAAGTAACTCCAAAAGCCCGTGCTTTGGTTCCAGATACAGTTAAGAAAGAGTTGCTTCAGAAAATAAAAACACATCTTCTAACTGCTCAAAAAGAACAGTGACCCGGTTTTTGTGATAGATCAATAATTAGGTACGTTTACAGAATAAGAATGTTCCATTGATAAATTTTCTCACTAGAATTATGTTTAGTTAACTTCTGAAATAAAGTAAATTGATTACAACCAACAGTATATTTTATTCTATAAACATTTATACATTTATCTAGATTTTAAACAAAATATATAATAATTGCTTACACATAATACTGCCATATTCTATTGCTTGAATGTCATGACTATGACTCATGACACGAGACTATGAGAAGATATTTCTGGATTTGAGTTTAGTTTAGCCATGAGAAACAATGTATTGTAAATGAGAATTTGTTTCAATTAATTACATGGAAAGATCTTAGAACATAATAAATACATAACAAGGCTTTTTTCTTTAGGTACCTACCTGCATTATATTTTTCTAAAACATTAGGTACCTACACTTGTTTACGACATTTGCTGCCTGCTTTAAGAGAGCCAAACCAAAGTTTTTAAATAATTTATTTGAGCTTCACAATCTTTATGCATGTCATGTTTATTTTACAATAATAATAAATGAATAGTTCCTCATCATAGAAGTTACCTAATCTGTCATAAAATTTGTGGGGTTTGTGCTGGATCCCTCTCATTTATACTGAGAGCTTGAAAATATATTTGAGCAAATACATACACTTAAATAAATTATACTTACCTAAAATTATTTTAAACTATAAACAGAGACCCATTCAAGGCTATCATTTTACCCCAGCCAGTTATGTATTAGTACCTTTTTCAATAAATTGCAAGATAAAAAATATAACTAGGACCACAAACCTACTTCTTTGTATGAAAATATTTCCACAGTCACAGAATTTATATTATGCTTAAAGTTATCAATAATGTTGATTAAAAATAGCTGCTTAGATGGAAATCATTATAATATTGTTTAAAAGCAAGGGAACAAAATCTATAAATGCACATGTTAAATTAAATTGAAAAATACAAATCAAAGCTATGCTTATGAGCAATTAATTTACAACATCCTTAAAGCTCATCATTATTTTAAATATATTCTGATATTATTCTCTAATTAACCCTCTACATACAAATCAAATTATTTACAATTGGAATGTAATTTGGACTTGGTTATACCTTTGATCAAATATAATTTAATTTTAACATAATAAAGTAAGCTATTAACAATATTCAGTACTCTCTTAAATATTTAGAATTATAACTAACTACATTTGAACAGAGTTCTGTTTACACACCAAGTAATTGATCAACTTTTACAATACTGCAGTTCAATGAGCAATACAAGTATACAATGTGAGTACATATACATACAATCTATATTTACATGACAGGGCAGTCAGTACCTATTCTTTTGAAAATGCAGTTATTGAAAATTGTATACTATCATTCGAATTTCTGAAATTAATGTTCTCATAGCTGCCAGATTTACATAAAACTAATCACAAGAGATTCATTAATAGGAACATTTAACTTACGACGTAACTCAGTTATAAATATTATGTAACTCAGTTGAGTATGTTACAACTCCTAAAAACGTAACAAATAGACAAAATACATAGCTTATTTTTTTCTTTCTATATACATATAAAAACAAACTCTAGTAACATGGTTTCATAAAATTTTGAAATAAACAACAGAACTTTCAGGCAAGTCACAACCAACTACCGTTAATTTTGATTACTTTGGCTCATTGCATGCAAAACAGCATTGATTCTATTGCTTTTTAATCGACGACGGCGTTCCGTCAGTCGACAAGCGCTCTTTAGTTTAACAAGGTACGAAAGCTTTTATATTTTAGAGCAGCCATATAAAAGACATAATAGGATCTTTTACCTGTTTATGTGGAACTGTACTATCCCATTAAACTAAGTATACACTATAAAATCAACAACGTCTTAGGGTGTGATAAAATATGCGCCTATTCGAAAAGGCGTATTTAACATTATGGCACAGCAAATACAAGGTTTAAGACACTGTCCCACCGCAACGCACGGAGAGGCTACGTACGTGTATCTAGCTTCGTTTTGCAAGAAAATATATGGGATAACGACCACTGCAACCACGAATACAAGGAGATTGTCCAACAAAAGAACCCACGCAGCTAAAATGCGCCGCGTGGCCGTGCACTGCGTCCGCAGCTGTGGGACAGCAGCTTTCCAATAATATCATTGCTGCTACACAGTTAGTACAAAAGCTGCAACCATGAAAATAATAATGCTTACAAAAAATTATGAAAGTAAGAAACATAAAAAGCTTCGGGACTTTTTAAATTCGATTATTTTCATTTAATTCAATGTATGGCACCCTAGTCATGGTTATGTTAAGTTTTCCTTTTCACTTAACTGCCAATAATGAGCAAAAATCATTTTCCTTCATATAATTTTGAAAACGCGTAAATATTCCTTTCTATTTTGTTTAAGATTGCCATATTATCACTTGTAACTTACATTAGACGGATTATGGGGATTCCCAAATATTTTTCCACTGGACATACATAAAACTAAGCTAACACCTAAAACCGATTCACGCAAAGATTCACTTTACCTTAAACTATCGCTTATTCTATAAATATCGCTTCAGTGCTACGTAATATGTAACTTGTCATAATTTTACATATTCAGTCGATATAAAAAAAATGGGACGAAACAAACTCAGAAAATAAAGTATATAAATTCTCTGAAACACAAAAATAACAATGATATTCATTACATTTTACGTATTTTACACAAATACATAATTCTGGTTCTGTTACGAAGGAAACTCGTTTTTACGTTTACTAAATATCTAATAAATGCACCGACCGAGCCAGCAGTCAAGTGCAATACGTCGACAGTTTCATCAATTTAGCAATAAAGTAAACCAGTAGTTAATCTATGGTTCACTACAAAATCTTATATGGTCAGACACGCTATGGCCCACAACTTTTTGCGTCCATGGCGGCGATGTCTTAGGTTTATCTACTTATTTTTCAGATGGTTGACCGAAATACAACAGAGTGGAGTGGTGGTCCACCAGCCGGGAAAAAAGTACCTAAGAGAAGTGAGGTTACGATCGCGCAAGTTTAATTTTATATTTATTAGCCTACGCTACGAGATTACCATGAGAATTATTAGAAGAATGTAGTCAGAAAACTGTCTTTAGTATATTTTACTATATCTAGACACGCTGCATCACGCCTTTTTGGATCATGGTCCTTTGTGTCATGGCCCTAAATAAAATTACATAGCATCTGATCGCTCAGATCACTAATTTCCAATCACTGTTCTTACTTGAGTTAGCACTTAGCTTTAAAGTTTTAGTTATGTGTGAGCTGCTAGCCTAGCGAGGGGGGGAGCTCTTCTAGCACGGGGTCGCGGGGCGGGGGCCCTCGAGACCAGCACGAGGGAGGAGCCGAGCGCTAGTCGGACTGGAGCGGTACTGCCGCCTGGTAGCCTGGAACAGGGTTAAAAAAAATTTTTCTTTACAAATGATCCTATAAAGTAAAAGATAGCGTAGCTTTATCAACGGCTACACTACCTTGGGACACCGAGGATGCCTAGGGAGGCATGCACCGGCGTCAGCGAGCTGATTGCTTTCCTTGAGGACATCGGGTGGTAACGAGTAAGTAGGTAATGTTTTTTTCAGATGGATTTCCACTACAGAGGCGTGTATAATTAACCATATTGTATATTAGACATTGTTCAACATTTAAATTATAATGACTTCCATAGTTACACGTAGCTATATTTCAAGGGTGAAACAAAAAGTTACTGATTTTCATTCATAGCAAAATGTCATTGATGGTGCTTGTTCTTTCCGATTCATTCGGAAACTACGTCCCCGATTTTAATCAAATTCATAATCATCATTAAATCAGAGCGAAAATTCATGTCAATTAATTTTCAAGCGATTTTATTACATTCGCTGTCATTTAATGATGATTTGTTTTTTGAAAAACTAAAATGGTGCAATGGTATCTATCTATTTCTTATCCGAATATATGTAGACAAAATTTCATTGCAATAAAGGATGTAGTTTCCAAATGAATCGGCAAGTACGTTTGTATGGGAGCTTAGAGAATTACACCCACCTTAAGACCCAGAAAGATAGAAACTGCGTCTGCAGTGTAAACAGGCTATTACCTGACTAATACAGTAGTGACGGCGGCCCGCGCGTCAGCTGTGGGCTCTATAGCAATAGGCCTGAGGTCGGGCGCGCGCCTCCGTCTCCCGCCGCCCGTTGACATCGTACCAGTAACCATCACTGTCACCGCTGCGAACGGACGCTTTGCCATGTGCAGCATCTGAAATTAATTGAGTTTGAGAACAAGCTTATTTTACAATATTTATTTTAGAGAAACCTAGGTGGCTTTGAAATTTGGCTCTACAGATGAATTACAATCACATAATCATCATTATCGTTTTAGCCCGGTGTAAGTCGTGTAGAAGATTGTGATCGAAAATGTTACGCTGTCCGCTTAGATAACATTAGACGATTTTTATTTAGCGGGACAGCATGACATTATTTATCCAAATCTTTATCTACACGACTTATATCACCCATTACTGGGTGATATAAGGGGATTTTGATTTCCTAGCTTCATTTGTTTTGTGCTTCGGGCAAGAAAGAGTACCCTGCAACTCTAGACTATGTCCGGTTCGGTTGGGACCGACTATTTAGTCAATCTTACAATAAAAATGCAAGCAACATTTGTTGCCTATAAATCTCTTTAAGATAGACAAGGATCAAGTTTATTACTTACCTCAACAACATGCCTTCTCCGAGCGCGCCTCACATCCGCGGCTTGCTTCGCCTTCCACGCGACCACGCATGCCGCGAGAAAGAGAAAGAAGCACGAGAAAAACACAGAGAAGAACACGAACAGATCTATATGCAGCTGATCCTGTCTGAAAAATACCACGCCGAAACTAGCAGCGCCCTCTTCGGTATGTCTCGCGCGAACTATTATATAGAACTTTGTATGGGTGAGTTCGTGAACATTCTGAGGTAGAGTGAGAACCAATCGGTTGCGTAGCTTCCTCACTCTTAGCACGATGTTCCTTCTATCGACTGTCACATAAGTCGCTAAGTCCTTGGCTGTGTAATCAGCGAAAGTATACTCTGTTTTATCGAAGTACAAAGTCAACCGTCTTTTGTCTGGCACTTGATCGTCAAATGTCGGCATTTTCCGGTAAGGTTGTTTGTAATACGACGGATCTAGTTCCACGCTGTGGGAGCCAGTGCTTCCGTTGACTGAGACGACGAATGCGCTGTCGTTAGGGCTTAGGAATAGGTCGACAGCGCCTTGAGTGACGTCGACAATGACTCGTATGTCCACATTCATGTATCGAGGGTTCACTGCGACGAATACTGTCTGGCCGGGGTACAGCGGGCGTGGCTTGATTTGACACTCATCTAAAAGTAAAAATTTATTATTTAGAGGAATACTATTACGGTCGTGGAATCCTTAATGGTTACATCATATTGCGAGAAGGGATAAAATTGAAACTTTTATGTGTTGTTCCCCTAAAATAGGTTACCCTGCATGCGAAGCCGCAGGCAGTAACTAGTTTATAATATTAGTATGATAAAAAAAGAACTTACCAATAGACTTCCCGTCAAAGCACAGTTTATTCTCAATATTAATGGTCTTGTAACACTGGTGTCCGTTCCTAGGGTCGCCCATATATAGATCCTTGCACTTGACGCACTGATACCGCCAGCACTCTTGCGCCGAGTTCTTGCTGGAGCTGCTAGTTTGGCAGGAGATATCACTCTCTGTGTTGTTGCCGCAGTTGCATTTCTCTCCTGTTACCGGGTCGCAAGTGTCACCGTGACCGTGGCATTCACATCTGAGAAATAGGATGTTTTATCAATGATTAAAACCCAAAAATAGCGATATACATAATTTTAATACAAGAAATAAGAATAAACTCGCTGTGCCCACAGTTTTTAGTGATAAGCTTGCTGTTACCTTTTTGTTTTATATTATTGTTATCAGTTTTTGTAAAGTTTTCATTCACAAATGTCTTTGTTGACATAAAATAGTTTGGATTATAAATCGGAGTGTAGTTAACTAATAATAATAAGTAATCTATTCATAGAAAAAAGTTTACAAAACAACACTCACGGCCGACAAGGATCCCTAAAGTCCTCCGATCCTCTGAAATACCCATCGATACACTTCTCACACCTCGGCCCGTCCGTATTATTCGCGCATCGCACACATCGGGCCTTGGTCGCTGTGCCGTAGATGTCCTCTACATCTGGCGCGGATACGTCCCGAGAGGTAGATGGACCGTCGAGGTCGCTGGTGCATATTGTGGTATGCCCATAGCAGTAGGAGGAACAAGGCACGCATTGGACGTTGTTGGTTGGGTCGCCGACGAAGTTGGGCTTGCATTTCTCGCATTGATTTCCCTGTGAGGATTTGTGGTCAGGAATTTATATATTGAAATAGTTGATAAATTCTTTGGCAATATTATTGAGAGGGGTTAAGATTTCGTTAATAGCCAATTAACTAAGACCCACATAAGATGACCAAGAATTGGTCATTGACTAACCCAAACGGCATAATGTTATATGTACATTGCACGGTACCTATTCTTATCGAGATAAGGAATGCCTTGAACATAGTGTAGAGAATTTGGATAGATATTTCAGGTCATCAATTCATACTAACCATAGTGTTATTGTGGCATTCAATACATTTGTCCAGCTTATCGGGTCCCTCGCAGTGCGAATGTCCGTTGCACTGACATTGTATGGTGCAGTTTGCGCCGACATACCTGTCAAAATAAAACATGAATGAGCGGTTATCAGGCGGTTTACAAACTTACCCCAGTAATCTAAATACAGCGGTGCAACGGGGCATTAACGTCCAGTAACTAACAAAACCTGCACTGTACTTAGTGCACTAGCTATTTTTGAAATATCTCGACTGAATGTCTCTAAGTTCCCGGCTGCTCTGATTGCAATCATTGTGTACATTTTTCAGGTCTTAGTATTAAGGTTTTTTTTTTTTCGTTCCGAGTTCTAACAGTGGTTTTGAATCAATCTTAGCAAAGATGCAGAGGGTTGGGAGTGCAAAAGGACTGAAATTATGAACCAGTTCTGTTACTGACCCAAACTCGCAGCGACACACATCGGGCTGCGTACAGACGCCCCGGACGCAGCCCTGCGAGCAAACGGCCGCGCACGCGCCGCCAGTGACCCGCTTGTGACCCGCGCCGCACTGACATTCGTAGCCTTCTGGTAGATCGCGGCAGACCTGCCAAAAAATAACCATGTTAAAGCAAACCATCCATCCATTAGCCCCTAGTCCATTGCAGGACATGGGCCACCTCCCAAAGAGTGCAATGGAGTTATTTAATATAAACACAATAGTTGGTGATTGTAGGTTTGGTCTTAATTTACTTCTTCTGATAATAATGATTGTGATTTTCTAGACCTGGAAAACGTATGGGTTACTTTTCATCCAGAAGAAACGGTTGCCAAGTCACGGGCAAAAGCTAGTTCTTTGCTGAGTGATGAAGCATTTGTCGAATTGGTCACTAATGGAACCAGGGTCTTTACAAGACAAGAATGAATAGATGTCTTTTAGACCTTCCTAATACATTGACGGTCAAATCGCCACTTTCATCAGGAGATTATGGTTAAACGAAGGTCTATTTACCTGTCTATTTTATTTAAAGTCTATTGACTATAAAAAAAAATTATACAAAATAACTCACAAATGAAATGAACCCACCTCAGAATCAGCTTTGCACAGATGATGATAATTATCGCACTCGTTCTCCGGGGGACACCTCGTATAATGCCACGAAAACGTATCGTTCGTATTATTCTTCTGATGCACGTTCTCATAAACCGCAGCACATGTCGTTCTGGTCGTATAATCCAAGGGTGTGTCTATAGATCCTTCTGTGCAAACGCCTTCGCCGTTAGCGCCTTCTAACGCACACCAGCCGCAATGTGAGTGGTGTAAACACTCCGAGCATTGGTCGAAGGTACCGCAAGGCGCGGGGCATTTATTTTTATCCGTTTTCATCAGTACAAGCCCACATACACCCCCCGCGCAGTAAACGGGCTGGTAAGCCGGAGATATGCATTTCCCTAGATAAGTCGCCCAGTGGCATTCTGAGAAACCACCTTCCGCACCGTCGGTGTTTAGACAAGAGGTGCAGTCGTTGTTGAGATGACATCGACTCGGGCATTCCTCTTTGGTGGTTGGTCGTAAACTAACTCGACCGGGTTCTTCTATTTGAGCGCACGTCCAGTTAAACTGTTCTGTTATGTCTTCTGCTAATCGAGTTGATTGACCTGTAACAAATTTTGAGTCAGCCTATCACTGGAAAGTAAGCTTTAACGTTTTGGATCAGAGTTGAAACTTCACTAACCTTCTCTTTTAGCATGTCTAGTCCAAGTACATTGGTTTGATACACATTTTTCGCAGTCCGAAGCCACGCATCTCTGCTCAGGACATTGTCCGACGTCGCTTAAGTATGTGGTTCCCGCATTGCATTTCATACTCGTACAAGATTCGTCTGTCGGTACGCACTCGCCTAAAACATAGTATAATCACCGTCATTCTTCTTGACTTCTGTCGAACCGTCTAGATGATGCAAAATGCGACCAAAGATGCGCAGAACGCAATTCTCTGGCCAAATTGATGGGCGGCTAGGCGGCTACCTTCTGAACAGTCGCCGCGATTATTCACTGTGAATTTTTATTTAAAACGAGTCTGAATTAAACCTTTAAAAAGCGAGACACAACTATACAAAACTGTACCTATCTCTTTCGCCTACTCCGTTTTCGATGGCTTAAATAAATTATATGCGTGAGTGTACCTGCACAAACTTCCCACTCTCAAAGCCCGTCACCGAGCAAGAAGTTTCGCGCCAACTACATATACATTAAATAGCAAGTTAAGATATCAAAAAGTTTTATATTGTGGTAAAAATAACTACAAGATAAGCGAAATTAGTTCTTATTACGCAAATAATACTGACCAACAGCAGCAGCGCAAGACTCGCACCATCTACAGGCTGGTTTCTCCTCCGTGTACAACGGCCAAGCCGCCAAGCACGATGAACAAGTAGTAAAGTTCTCACACGACCGTCTCGCAACCAATTCAGCATCACACGCCGTTCCAGAATTAGTCGAAACGCGATCACTGCCTTCACAGCCTGACTTATCCACCGAATAGCATTTCGTATAGTTCCCGGTACTGCAAAAACTACAGCCCATATGACTGCGGCATTCTGGTTTGCTAGAGCTCCATAGTGAGCAAAGGTCTTCGGGGAGTGATATGCGAGTGACTTGGCAATGCGCGCTTCCGGTCCAGCCGCCTATTATGTAGATGTAGCCATCGTTTTCGTTTTCCATGTCTATTGCCATTGCGTGGGCGATGGTCGGTGGTGGCGGGTGTCCTATTATGCTTACACCTGAAAAAATACATGAATAAAGCTGGTATAAATTTCCTGATGAACATCAAGAGATGCAAAGTTATAGTGTGTGGATGTTGTTATCAAGAAGTACATTAACTCAGTGATTAATAATCACAATAATATATGTATAATATTATATTATTAATACAAAAGTTTGGATGTTTAGATGTTTGTTACGTCTTCCCGCCAAAACCACTAAACGGAACAAGTTCAAATTTTACACTTGTAGACCTAGATCAACATAGACACATAAATGCTACTTTTCAGTCGCTACTGTGAAAGTTAGGACAGATGTTTGTTTGATTTTCACGCCAAAACTACGAAGAATCGGCTGAAATTTTGCGTAGGTACATACGACCTAGCCCTGGAATAACAAAAGACTTTAATTCCGAAAAACAAGTGCGAAGCCGCGGGCAGAAGCGTGTATATTATAAATGGCACCAACCTTTCACAAGCCTGACCCATTGATTACAGCTGTAAATATACGCTATGAGCGTGTCCGATCTATGGTCCGGCTCAGATCTCCCTCCAAACACAATCATGTAGTCGTTAGTCGTTACCGCTGAGTGCAAGTATGTAGCTTGAGGTAGATTTTCGTAATAATGGTTTAAGCTAGGAAACGTAGGCAGCTCGCTCCATTTCTTAGTGGGGTAGTGGAATGCATAGAGCTTGTTAGATAATGATGTGCCGTTGTAAGAATATAGTATTCCACCGTAAATGTATAAACTCTGAGAGGGAGCGTGGTACACTGTACTGTGGCCTATAATACCAGCAGGGACCGCCCCTTCGCAATTTAATTTCACCCACTTTTCGTTATCAAGATCAAATTCCCAAGTATCGGCCATAAAACCTTTCTCCAATGAGAATCCTCCGATCAAAACTAAGCTCTCGTAATCTTGATACCTCTGCAAAGTTATAGTGTGACCGGCTAACGGCGGTGGATGTTGTTCTTTGCTCTTGATGTTATCCCAACGCTTGTCTTTCAAGCTAAATTGCCAGAAGTCGCCTAAAGTTTTGTTGGGGCCACTTTTCTCTTGTAAACTGAGACCTCCGAAAATGTAGATGTTTTGTTTGGAGTGGTATATCTCCGCTGCATGGAAGTATCTCCCTTCCGGCATGTTTGCATCAGGCGTAGCTTCAACAGCCACATTCACTTGCTCCCAGGTGTTATTCTTCGTATCGAAAAATCGTATATCGTTTAGAGGTCCGTGAGAAAGCGAATAACCACCGAACATCCATAACCCACGCCTGTCTGCGACCAAACTGTGACCGAACCGGGGCAGCTGAGATCTTAAATGGTCTAAACCATCAGTAAGGTATTCAGAATTGAATAGTTCTGTGAAAACCAGTTGTGTTTTGTCTAGTCTGATTGAGCAGTCGTCACCTCCGTAGCCATCATTGCAAAGGCATCGGCCGTAGCTGTTGTCGCATACACCAGCGTCGATCGCTTTGCTGCAATTGTTTCTGCAGATCTCGGTCTCACAATCCGGTCCTGCGTAGCCTTCTTCACAAGCGCAATGTCTTTTATTACAAACTCTGGGCGGAGCGCAATAGCCCTCGCACGCCAGAACTTTGTATACGCCCTCAAAACCCTGGTCTGATTGTCCTTGCTTGTAGTGTACAGTCAAATTTCCACTTCTGGCTTCAACGACTCCTGAAGATGCGCCGTTGCAAAATACTCCCAAAAGCTGGCTTTGCTGATTGTTACTGATATCCGGAACTCCGCCCAAGCCGTCATAAACGTAAACGGCGTTCTCGTCACAGGGCACGTCGAATGTTGAAGAGTTGATCGTGAATTGAATGATTGCGTCCTTTATGTCCTCAGCAGATATAATCCATAGACATTCTTTGGACGGCCCAATAGATTTGATGTCAGGATCTGATTTGTAAGAGCCAATGCCTTCTGTTTGCGATGCTACGAGCATTCCTCTCGGCTCGCACTGGTAGTAACATTTCCCTCCGTGTCTCGGATCGCCATAAAATTTAGGTTTACATCGCTCGCAGTTCTGTCCTTCCGTATTATCTTTGCAAATACATTCGCCAGTGGTTACGTCACAGAAGCCGCGATTTTCGTCGCCGTGATCGTTGCAGTCGCAACGTCGACAGCCTTGGCTTGTAGTCGCGTTGCCATGACTACCAGGTTTGCAGGACTCGCAGAATTTCCCTTCGGTCCAATCCTGACACTCGTCGCAACGTCCTACGCCCCCTTTGCAGGTGGAATGGTTGTGACATCCGCAGTTGATGGAGCAATCGGCGCCCGTCCATCCTAAGTCACAGTTGCACATGTACTGGGGCGCGCCGAGACAGTATCCGTGGATACAGTTGTTGAAACAAGTTCTCATACAGCTCTTCCTTCCATCGCCGATGTAACCCTGTTTGCATTTACAGGTGTAGGATCCGTGCGTGTTGTTACAGTCCGCGTATTCGTGGCAGTCGTGCAAGCCGAGACCGCATTCGTCTACGTCTGGGCACTGCGCATACGCCCATCCCGCGTCTATAGATGTCACGTTTAGTAGCGACGCGCAGTCTAGATGGGAGCGAGTGAAGTCTCCTTCTGTACACGCGCCGACGATAGGATTAGCGAAGGAATGGCACCAACCACAGCCCATGCTTCTAAGACAAGTCGCGCATTGAGTATGCCGCGAGCATGATTTACACTGGCCACCGCGTCGCGTCGCTTCGGGATCTCCTGTAGAAACAGCGGTCGTCGGCGCAGAGGCTCGATCTAACCACTCCCGACACATTCCGAACTGATATTCGCTTGTATAGACGCTAAAACTGAAGCATTGTCGGGTCGCCTCGCACCACACGCATCTGCCGCGCTCGTCTAGGCAATGCTCGCAGTCGAGTCGAAGCCGGCACGGAGCGGGACACTCGGTGGCGTCTAAGACTGCACCACTGGCCCGTCCACGTCTTGCACAGCGAGCTTCATCCGCCCACCACTCACAGTAATCCCCACCCACACATCTCTCACAGCTGATGTAGTTAGAACAGTTAGGGCACGCTGCTGGTTGCAGCGTCAGATAACGCCATTCTCCTTCATTGGAACAAACGCTCTGTTCGTCGACGCTGCGTGATTCGCAACGTTCGGTGAGCTCGCACCAACCACAGGCTGCGTCAGCGAGGCATAAGAGACAGTTGTCGTAGTTGGAACATTGTCCCCCTGAGTATGGTTCAAGGAACTCGAATGTGAACACCTGAAAAAAATAGAACTTCAACTTCTTTCTTAATGGCGCCGCTTGCTTTTGGCTACGACTCTGCCAGTGTCGAAAAGAAATTCAAATGTAAATTTCGAAACTTTGAGAACTTTATCTGATCTTCTAATCGTGAAGGCTTATTTAATGAAATAAGCTATGTAAGACGCCGTCGCCATCATCATCAACAGCCTCTACCTGTCCACTGCTGGACATAAAC
The DNA here is from genome assembly GCA_947086465.1 of Eupithecia exiguata. Lineage (NCBI taxonomy): Eukaryota > Metazoa > Arthropoda > Insecta > Lepidoptera > Geometridae > Eupithecia > Eupithecia exiguata. Next base: position 7,892,099 of record OX352229.1, read on the forward strand.
CTGATAAGCATTTACTGGCTCTTATCTGATGATAAAGAGTCAATAAATGGTTATCAGGTTAATGTGGCCATCGTGGGGATTATGGCGTTACGCCCATCAGGGCGGCCATAAGACCCACGATGGCCATGCGGGTTGAGGATCGCAGTTCGGTGGTGGATCTGTCCTGCAGGAGGCGCTGCTGCCCGCCCCCCGGTAGATATTACTTAGTGCTTGTCATGACTACGTGATTAGGTGACTGTAATTTTAAATTAAATTCTATTCTTACCTTCGCACTCTCCTGTGATTTATTATGCAGCAGTTCCATTTTAGCGTGATGGTGCGACGGATATAACCCCGTATGCAGTGAATCATTAGCGTGCATATCAACTGACAACCGTCCAGGGAACAGCGAAGGCCAATCAACGAGTGAACACGCTGATGGCTGCGCAGTCAAATTAGCGACGGAATCTTTGCTTTCACCGAGCACTAGAGATATATTTGAGTATCCAGCGCAAATGTGGAGCGTTTCTCCGGTGCCGTTCCAGGATTGTGGTATATGGAGCCAGCCACGGAGTCTTGCTTCGCTTGGTCCGCTGAATATATGGGTGCTGCCGCCTCCTGTGCCCCAATCTACAGTCGTAGCGTTGACTACTGAGACCGCGTCGGGATGGTTCCAATCCGCGGGTTGCTGGTACCGCAGGAAGGTAAGGCCGGGCCGTTTGTCGAGGATCTTGCATTCATCGGGAGTTGTCACTTCGGTGCCGGTTGTACCCCACCAGCCAGGATTTTCTGAGGGTGTGTCCTCGCCGCAGACACCGTAGTTATCTGCAAAAAACTTGCACTGTATTCTTTTAATTTCTAGTAGAAATCAAATTCTATCAATAATTAAAAACTTATTCAGTCGAGGGTTAAAAACCAAGACTCACCATCTTTATGATGACACCTTGCATTCTGCACACACCAGTTACACTGCTGCAAACCTAGCTTACTGCTGACCGACGGTATCGGCGTCCGTGTGCTATTAGGTTTGTCCAGTGGTGGGCCGTGTATGAGGCACGAGTGGCAGTCGCCTAAAGCAGGGCATATACCACCGCAGCGGATCGACTGGAGGTTGGTCGTGCAGTTGGAGCCTATCGTGCGGCCGTAGCAAATCTGAAACGTAGCACGAGATTGAATTAGAATGCAATGGGCTAGTTTCCTAATAAAATGTAATTAGTCTGTTAGTAAGATTATCAGAAGATATTGGACACGTATTTTTTCTTTTGTCAATAAATTACAAACATAAAGCACGTCAATGTTTGGGAGTGGGGCCTCGTGACGTCACAAAGTCGCTAAAAAGTGTCGCCCGGGGTGACGTCGCTCGGAACTTTAACTAGCTATATCTTCCTATGTTTTGTTTAATTGTCAAAAGAAAAAACCGGCCAAGTGCAAGTCGGACTCGCGTACGAAGGGTTTCGTACCATTATCTATAAAAACGGCAAAAAATCACCTTTGTTGTATGGGAGCCTTTAGAGAACCAGTAAGAAAGAAGTCATTCAATAGACCGCAAGGTTCTGGTTTATTCTTTTCATCGTAATATTTTTTCTCAATCGTTTGTTCTCCTAATAGGAACCAAAGAAATAATGTTGAATTTTATGTAGTGTACCACGGGGTTCCCGTGAGTACCGAGATCAAGGCCTAGGTAGGACAACCGAATCCGTTAGGTTCACCCCATAAATACCACGTGTGTACGTTTTTCCAGCTGTAAATTCTAAATCACTTTACTTACATCGTCAGCAGAGCACCACCCGCACTCGGGATCGGCCAAACATTCTGGTTGCGAGTTGTGTCTTTGGCATGAAGATTCAGGATGGCTGTTCGTTATTCCTGCTTGCCAACTTGGTACTACGTACGCTAGTAAATCACCTATAATAAAAAAAAAATTGCATTCTATAGCATTTAATGAATAAAAAATTAATGTGGGTAGCATAAGAGTATTATGACTGTGTTTGGGATATGTGTTGTGTTACAATCAGAGTCAACATCATCATTATCAGTATTTGGCTGTATCTGTTCCCTGCTGGGTGTAGGCTTCTTCTAATCTAAGCTCACGCAACTCATATCCTCGTATCAGTCTTTAGGCTAATTTCATTTAGATATTGTACACAATCCAGCAATACTGCTAGCGGAACTGTGAACTAAACTGACTTCAGCAAGATGTTGAATATTGACCATTCTCAAAAGAGCATTCCCAAGGCAAGGCGATGCATGACGGCTTCATTTGCGGAGACGCGGGGCGTCGCGTGTCGTCTCTTCTCTCTGTCGCACTCTACAACGCCATATGTTAAAATTCAGTGCAGGTAGCGCCGCCCAACGCAACGCGCGGCGCCTCGCGTCTCCGTAAATGAGGAGTTCTTTGGCACATCATATAGGTTATGATGTGCCAAAGATATATGGTGCCAAAGATATAAGTGGATATAATTAAGATTTTATTTTAGTTTCTATATCATGTCTTATGTCTATTATTTTTCACTTCTTTTTTGAAATTAATTTAATACATTTAGTAGGTAAATTAATGCATGCAATAAGTAATATTTATGATCATAATTATAATTATATTAAATACATTTACTTTTTTATAAGAAATGGGAATAAATGCCAATTTTTTTTTTCTATCAGAATGCTTATTATTATCTCTCTGTAGTTATCTAAAGCTTTACAGTTCTGATTTTTTTACAAGGTTTAGTATAATTACCATTTACGTTTCCATGATATCCTCCTACTATAAGCAAAGTGGAAGGAGGTTTCAGAGCGGCCGCGTGTGCGAAAACTCCCTGCTTTTTGGGGTAAAACTTGCGAGTTTTCCCCAACACGTCCAAAGAGATCCACGCATGGCAACCGAGGTGGTACAGATACATTTGACCGTCATAGCAAATCTCTTCGCGATTGTGACGATGCGAGTAACCACCAAATACCACGAGATAATTTCCTGAAAATGTGAATAATTTGATTTACAATTGAAGGGTTTGTTTTAAAAAGAGATGTTTATTAAGTCGTAAGGGGAGGTAATTCCGGACCTGGCATCGTCTCGGGGGTTTTATGAAAGCTAAAGAAATTTTAAAAGAACGAATAAAATATAAATAATGCGGGAGAATCCACACGGCATCATCTAGTTCAAGTAAGCGGAGCTTGTGTTACGGGTAGTTACTAGATATCTGATAAACTTCATTATATAAGCAATCAGGAATTCCAATCTTAAGGTGGCTCTTGATTTGTTTCATTTTTTATTCGAGTATTTCGTCATAAGTATCGTTACTCTGATTTAGAATCCAAGATATTTTATGTCAACAAAGACATTAAAGAATGAAAACTTAACAAAAACTGATAACAATAACAGACAATAACAAGGTTATCACTAAAAAGTAAAACACAAATTTCTACAACGCATAATCTCACATGTGCAGCAAAAAATATTTAAATTAGAATTCGAAAATGAACGAGAGATCAATTAAATTATGAATGAAAGCTTTCATACACAAAAATTGTTTCGAGCTGCTTGCTTCGATAATACCAATGTCGTTCAATATTTCCCAACAATATTCCTTAGGTTTTGTAACCCTTTAAATACAAAAAATAGGCTTTTGAATCCTGGATACATGGTTTTAGTAAATCTCTCGTATTACCTAACGCCCGAATGAAGTTCACGCTATCGTAAATCGACACACATACAGCAAACTGTCCAGCCTGTTTGAGTGATACTTTTGAATAAAGTTGTTTAAATTGACTCTTACCAATAACAGTAGATGTATGAAAAGCTCTTTCCCTTGGTACATACGTGTCCCTTAAATGCGCCCTTGGATAATGTATTTCACTCCAATGCTTGTAGTCGATATCAAAAGCAAACATACGGTCCGAAAGCTTCGAGAACCTGTTAAAAACCAGTATTTAATATTATAAATAGCAGAGTTGAAAGATCGATGTTGTATTGATTAAACTGAGAAGGTCATTCATAACAAGACTGCCAAATTTTATGTTTATCAGTAAACACGTTTACGACAAAAAAAAAGCGAAGGGAAGTGTTTTGATTAAAGATTATTTTCGGCTCAGGTATAATTAAGCACGACCGCAAATTTAGATAAAAAAAAGCCATTAAAACGCTAAACCTGATTTAAGATTATTTTATAAAAATAATAGTATTTATTTTGGACAATCCCCACAGCATTACATTCCAAAGAAAACATAATTGAAATACGTAGACATACATTTTAAGGGTTCATCATCAGCCTATGCTAGTCCACTGCTGGACATAGGCCTCCCCTAATGAGCGCCATAGGGACTCAAAGGGTTCCGTACCTTAAAGGGAAAAAAGGAACCCTTATAGGATGATTTCGTTGTCCGTCTGTCAGCCCTTTTTTCTCAGGACCGCGTGGAGGTATTGCAATGAAATTAACATCAAATACTCGGGTAACATCTTAGAGCCATGATATAAATCAAACTTCAAAAGTTGCAGCCGTTTGTGCTACAAAATTGATATTTCCAAGGGAATCACATGCACACAAAGCCTATAGGGTAATTCCCGTTCAGCTACCATCATGAAATTTGGCAAGAAGAAAGCATAAGTAAAGGGAAAAAAACTGAACCTTAAATTTCTAGTTTATCTAGAATCATGATATTTGTCATGAAGCAAGGTTTTATAACTATACGGAACCCTCTTTTTGTATACAAATGTAGAAAATACCCAGAACAAATATTTGTCCGGTGGCGGAAACCATCGTGGCACATTGGTCGTCCGTCACAAAAAATATAGTAGTTTTGAATTACCTTGCTACGCTTGCAACGACCCCACCGTAGACAAGTATAGAGTTAGTATACGAGTGGTAAACAGCCGTGTGAGCCACAACTCTGACATCCAATTCCTTGCCGCCTCTCACTTGGACCTTTTCCCAGGACTCTGTACTCGCGTCGGTTAGTTTTATTTTGTACATACTGTAAGGAAAATTCAATACATAATATTGTCGAGAAGTACAATCGATAATGAACTTTATAGCCTTTTGTACATACCTAGAAGAGAACTCCCCATCAACGGTACTGCCACCAAACAAATAAAGCTCATCTTTCACCGCCGTAAGCGTATGCCTTGTAACCCCAGGAGGTATCAAACTCGAGTTAACCGCCCGTAACGTCCATCGATTCAGCACCGCGTCATAGTACCACAGTTCTGAAGACAAACTCCCGTCGGATAGCTTCCCTCCGTATAAAACAAAGCCGCTTCCATACTCGCAAGCCGCGTGCCCATATCTAGGCTCAGGTTTTGTTGTATTCGTCTTAGCTCCGCTAATGAACTCTGGTTGCTCGGTAAAGTGGAGGTAGCTTTCTGAGTAGGGATTTGCGTGATGCGTGTGCATAACAGGGACACCTATAGGAGTCCTATCGTTAGAGACAGAGGATAGTAGCAAATTGAATAGCGAGCTTCTGTTTCCTATCTGCCAGCTGCCGTCATTATTTCCCTGAAATAATTATTGAACATCAAGAAACAGAATTTTATGACGTTACTTAATTACTCTGACTCACAAGAAAAAAGTTTTTCGAAATTCCTGCCATGTCTTGACCTATCACATAACGTATATTTTCACACTATAGTTTTTACTAAATTATACATAAATTAACGTTAACTTGATAGGTATTATGTAAAGAAACCAAGGAAGGAGGTCCCCCAAAGATACAGGTTTATCCTAGTTTGAGGATCAATAATGTAATATTTTAAAGTCTTAATTCGTTGGTTCAAAAGAATTAAGACCTAAAATTAAGTTATTATTATGGTACATGGCATGAAAACATAAGTTTTATTAACAACCTTGTCTCTAGCGCATACCTAGTAAGACAAATAAACAAGTTGACATAAAACGTTCGGTAAATTATATTGCACGCGAAAAACTACAACCTAGAGTAGACTAGACCTTGAAACTATCCTCCACTTAGCGATAACATTGGAAAATGGAGTGACGAGAATTTCAATCCGAAACAGAAGTTTTTATGGAGGCGTGACTGGCAATCAATTATTATACAAATGCTTACCTTGGTGAACAAAGACAATACGGATTTATCTATTTCTTCAATAGTTGGGTATCTTATGAGAACTTTTCCGTTTTCATCATACCATTGACTAGTTGAAAACCTGATAAGAAATTTTATATTAATGAATGCATGAAAAAACAGGAGAAAGGTCGATTTGGCTTAATAATGCTCAGAAAGCACTTAATCCTATTATAGCTTATTATTATTGTTTTTTGTAGTAAAATAAAGCATTAAAAGTTTATTGACTAGCTATAAATTATTATTTCACTAGATAGTATTGTTGTTTATTATATGCAATCATTACCTAATAGTAAAATACAATGCATGACCATGTAGGCATGTAATAAAATAAAGTATGACATTATTATTTGAGACCTAAAATAATGTATCATTCCATTTTCAGACATAACAACTACCTATTTAACATTATGTAACAAATTCTGAATTTAGCTTTTTTGTAACTGTAACAATAATCAGAAACAGCTACCTCTGCGGAAGCTAAGAAAATTGTGATAAATGATGACAGAGCATAAATAACAATTTCATATACAGTAGATTGTTAGAAGACCATTGTTGGGTAGGTAAGGTAGGTAAGTAGCTGGTACATAGCAATTTATAATATACATATGTATAGATAGGTATCTAAACCTAATAGGTGGTTGTGAAGGAAGGGCCTTGTCACATGTCATGATCTGCCTAGTCAATTACATACTGGACTGTTATTTTGCAACATAATGAGATGTTTTGGTATATACAATCTAAAAACGACTGAACGGGAGACAGAGAGAAGTTGAAAACTAAAACTACTCTCTCTTATCAGGAGAGCTTTTCAGTTATTTTTATCTTTTTCTTTCAATACAAGACTACCTTTTAGACTGGAAAAATGTGCATTTTAGTTTAAAAACTTCCAACTAACCTCCTTTTCCCCCAATACCCTCACATCAACCTACATAATAGATCCAGAAATGTATATACCTCCCCCAAACAAGGGCTAGTTTGTCATAATCACCACATTGAGCTGGTAGATTAGTGGTATCAGTGGAGGTGTAAAAATAACCAAAAGGAAGCTGTCTCTGGCAGACAGTATTGAACACTTACTTATAAACTTCGAGCAAGCCCAGTACTTTATTCAGATCATATCCTCCAAATACATATAGAGAGTCAGTATGGTTAACGTAGACAGCTGTGTGAGCTGCCCTTTTTGTCATGCCACTCTCTGTGTGAGAGAGCCAATGCCAGCTATTCCCTTCCTTGTCATTATTTCTCAATGAGCATGATTCACCTGAATACCTGTGGAGGTGATTTGGCAATTATATTTATGTATGTATGTCTTTAGGAATTAATGAATGAACACTTTATTGTTCTTAGAAAAAATCCAGATATAAAAATATTTTATATATAAATAGGAATATAATAATAAGAGGCTTTATTGCTGTCTAATGTCATCGTAAAAAAATCTTAAGTGATTTTTAAATTTATAGTACTTAGTTACTTTAAATTTTAGTTCATGCGTGTTGCTGTCATAAAAACATGAAGCCTATTGACAAGCAACTCAACAGCAATAGGCTATATCCTATAATAGTAATAAGTGTGTGTCACTTTAGTTTGACAACTCATTTACAACAATTAAAGATCCTTACCCTTTCTTACACAAACATCTGTCTCTTTTACACTGTCCATTGCCAGAACAGCTATTAGGACAGAGTTCGACACTGCAGTCTGAACCACCCCAGTTTCCATAACAGAAACATTTGTTTGTCATGCATAGCCCTCTTCCTGTGCAATTGTTAGGGCAATTGTGTATTGCATATGTTGCTCGAAAACCATCCAGAACATAGTTTGTATCACTGTACAGAAGTATTAGCATCTGCAAATCAATAATTCATCAGAGGAGGTATCTGGCTGCTTTTCTATAGCATCAAACAAAAGCTTACATTATGATTATGAATAATCCAATTTAGGTACTAGACTATATAAATACTCACATATCCACTAGTGGCTGTAACATTTTGAGGCTCAGTTTTCCCACTGAAACTTCCCAGGAGTGGTGCATCAAATGAGTCTCCGTCATACACAAACACATAATCATATGAGCACTCTGTGCCCATGCGAATAAAGCTCAGAGTGATGTATTGGCTTTTATTAGCTGCTTTTATGAGCCATTCACAATGGGAGTCCTAAAACAAGAAACGAAAACTTGGTAAAGTAAATAAAAGGACAGGGATTCTTGTTAAACCAGGCTACTTTTAGCCCGTACCTATGAAAATTTTGTTCTTTACCTGTGTATAGTTAGAGTTACTAGGCCCGTCTGTGATTATGCCGCTTTGATCTGTGAATACTCTTCGGGTTTTGTCGCAGGGCGCCGTGAACGCGGCACACAGAACAACCAAGTAAGTCCAGCTGACAACAACTAAACCTGCACTTTTCTCCCGAATACGTGGGTAAGACATGCCTCTTCCGGAGTGATGTTAAACATAAGTCAAATAACAAAGCCATATAATCGTGAATTCGCAACCAATCTTACTAAAATGTAAAATAAACAACACTCATGTAGGCTAATACGTGACATCTACTTCAAGGCTAACCACTTTACGGATTATTATCACGCTGAAATATTAAACAGACTAATTTATTACATACAAGCGAAGATGCTGAATAGTATTAACTTTTTATCATTTCTTTTGATTAATTTCTAAAGACTTTCTAATGAATTTTTATCAAACAAACAAACAAATTCACAACACAAATCCAGCTTAACTTGACTATTTTGACATTAAGATTTTTGACGACTGACTTGACTCAAAGATTATACAATAAACTTGACTGGCTGATTGACTGATGTCTTTTCCATAGACAAAATTAACATTAACGTTCAAATATGTTTTTTTCATAAGATTAATTTTATCGTGGTAGGCATATAGTAACAGAGTAGATATCTAAAATGTAAACTGTGTAAAGATTTTTTAAATGTGTGATACTGATATAAAAGATATAAAAAATTCATTGTTTTCAAACGATACAAATAATCAATTTGATTCGGTTTTAAACCAAACTTGTGCAAAGTTTTCTTGTAAGTAGGTAATGTAGGTAGGTAGGTTTTGTGTAGGTGACTTTCTATTGATTTTCTTTAAACTAATTAAAACGAAACATGACGTCAGGTGACCTAAAACTGCCCATAAGTAATGAAGAGTAAAACACAGTTCTTTTTTGTTTGTAGACGAGTTTTCAACGATTTAATTAGCGTTTAAAACAGCAACATTTTAATTAAAACGTTTTATATCGGTTGTTTAACATCTATAACTATGAGTGACAGTTTTTTCTGCGCATCATAGTAGGAAGTAATAAGTACAAGAAATAATGAATCTGCCAAAGACATACAAGCGCAGAAGACCTCCTCACTGTACTATCTGACATAAGATCTGACTGAATGAAATGATGATACCAAGCAAGAATTTACAAAGTCATGCCACATGAAGTACCTTAGGAGGGCCCATAGTACGGGACAAACATACCTATGGGCCATAACAAACGCTTGTCATGCCGCATGATCGTCTAGAGAGCGCTTTACCTGGACCATAGAGTAAGGAAATGACGCATAAACCTAAAAAAAAGGCGGCAATAAGAAAGAGGCGGCAGATTTAAATTTGTTCCGATATAATTTTGTTGTAAATAGATCCACAGACATAATACTAGCCGCGTGCCCGTAGATCAAATATTCTCAATAGGTCTCGGTGGTTAACTAATAAGGTGGCTAACTAATAACTATTAAGGGCAACGAAATATCTGTTATTAACTTCAAGTACCTACCTATCCATCGAATTCGGTACGTTACACAGTTTTATTACGTTTTATATGTCGGGTTTTTTTTAGTTTTGCCTAAAATGATATTATTTAGGTATCTTAATGAAACTGAATGAGTTATTATTATTCTGATATTAACGTGAAATGCGATAAAAATAAGTAAGTTCCTACGCTGGATTACAGAGGTAGTTACGAAAAACGAAAATATCGTCCCATCAAGTGCGAGTACGGACTTTGATGAGGCTCGATTAGCACTTATTACGTTATGTCCCTGGTATAGATAAAAATCGGTAAGAACGATCTGTTTTTGTCAAATTTCATCGACACTATAATCAATCCGATTAGCGTGAAATAGTAGATTGTTTTACAAGGGACTAAACCATCCCATTATATACGAGGTTGTTATACTCCCGAGCGTAGCGAGGGAGGATGAGAAGACCGAGTTATAATGGGTGGTTTTGGCCCGAGTAAAACACTCTACTTTTCACTTCGATTGCGAGAAAATAAAACAATTCAAAATTAGACAATTTTCAGAAATTTTATTAAAAATTAAATGTGCAGTTAGAGCAATTTTGAATGTTTAGTGATATGTTTTTCCCGGGCAATTTTATTTCGGTTCTCTGTGATTGGGATGTGTGTGTAATATTTTGAGTTGATTGTTGTGGAGTAAAAGTTGGAGAGACTCGACTCATGCTTGAGTTTCGTGCATTATTAAGATCTGAGTGCGGCTTCAGCTGAGTTGACATATTCATCCAATCCCGCGATGTAGATGCTTGGGGTTCTGTAATGTTTGGTAGAATATTGATTCCTTCCGTAATCCGCTGCGTGACGTGATACTTGTTTTGTATAGAGTCCTCTATATAACCTTCAGCCACTTGATCGGACCTCCATCCACCGTGCCGTTTTAATGTCGTTATATTCGCACCCGAGTCCGCCAACAGAGTCGCGGATGTTCTGCGGAAACAATGGCCCGTGTAGAGTTCCGGATTTGGTAAATTTAGATAAGTGGCAATATCTTTAGGCATGTTACCAAATTTATTTTTGCCTATGACTTGCCTTGTGCATTTACCATTTTGATAATTTAGAAAAAATCTTCTCGTTGAAACATTAGTGGGACGTAACTCCTGATAGGCTTTAACTATATTAAGGTATTCTCCACTGATGACAAATTTACGCTCTTTGTTTGTTTTCGTGTTCGGCAGACTCACAGCTTGTAGGTTTGTATCCGTTTCTACGTCTTCTAGCGTTATATTAGCAAGCTCTATTCCTCTGCATGCACTGCTGATTCCATAAATTAAAGCAACCTGTTGAACAAAAAAATAAGTGTGTTATTAATCGTAATAACCTAGGTACATAATTTAGGTATGTAGGTAGGTATCTATTTATTTAGTTTGAGTTGAGTACATAAGTAGTAGGTTACCTTTGTTGCCAAGTATTGTTTATTTGGAGCGTTATTTAAAAATGTTTCGATTTCTTGTGTCGTCAAGACTTTAGATTTTTTTGCCTTGTATCCAGTGGACAATTTCTTCAGTAAAGCCGTTAAATTTACATATTTTTTAATATCGACGTCGTGTCTCGTTTGTAAGGTCATTCTTAACATTGAATATGTGCTCCAAAGAGTCGACGATTTGAATTTTTTCGATAATTCATCAAAATAAGTGAGAAAAACCCCTTCTGTAAAAGAATCCACACGTTTCTCATCTCTCCATTTCATAAAATTTTCGTAACTCTTTAAATATATTCCACGTGATTTTGTCGGCAACAGATTCATAATTATTTCTTTGCCCTTTTCTTCCATTTGCATATTAGCATCTTCACTATCACTTGATGACATTTTTCACGTTCACAATTTGGAAGTAAAAGTCAGGAAGTTAAACGTAAAAGTTTGTGATTTGGAATGAAGAAAATTCTAGAGATTTAGCGCCAATACCATCTTTTTTTTTAAATCTCTATTTAACCCGCAACGAAAGAGTTCGCATTCTACCGTGAAGGGAAGAATCAACCTTCATAAAACATCACCAAGACGGTTCTATTTTCAAAAAAAAGGTTGACGGAGCACCAAGAAGTCGAGTTTTTATGTAAGAGAACGAATGCTTTGTACTGGCTGATGATTTTAGACAAAAATTAAAAAGAAAAATTACTTTTTAGCCCGAGGGATTAAACTCGAGTTTTAGGCCTGCTAAGCTACACTATTATGATACACTTTTCGAGCAAGAGAAGTGAAAAACAAATTTTTGCAGCAACGATTTTTGATGGTGGATGGCTATGATGACAGTACCTACCTACTCTGTGGTTGGTAGGATCCTTCTTACTTCAATGTTATTCAATAGGCTCTTCACTTTAGGTCCCCTAATTGCAGTGACAAAGAACAAAAGGCCTTCGAGTAGACAGACGAGATGCGTGCCGCTAGGCTATCGATCGCGCGCCTTGCTGACTCTGCAATCCTCGCGAACTCTGCCAACCTCCCAGCCTTGGGGAGCTTGCATGTTTCTATCAGCTGAACCAAAAGGTACTTACGATCAAAACAATCCGTTTGGAACTACAATTTGCAAGATGCTTTACAAAAATAATTTACGCTTTTTCAAATTAGACATGGATTAAACGGGAGAACAGCCTTAGGCCGTTGGTATTTAAAATTCCTTAGTAAGTATTTCTTTAGAAGCAATTGTAATTTTCTTACAATCAAATAAAAGAATTAAATTAAAACTTAAATTAAAAGCCAATATCATCGTACAATGAACATAATCAACCAGTCATTTTGGTACAAAACCAATCAGATTGCAGATTGGTACCTTGTTAGAGTAGGTACCTGAAATGCGTGTTTATGTAGGTTTAGGATCAAAGATTTTTTAGGACATTAAAATAGACACAAAACGTCTATTAGTCTATAGAATGCAGAGATGTAGAAGCACCGCGTAAAAGATTTTTCTAAAGAGATGATGAGGTAGTACTTAGCAGCTCATTATTTATGCGTCCAACATATTTATGAAGGTAGGAATGAATAAATCAAAAAGCGCACGTGAGAGTCAGAGGGCTGTTGAAGTTTTTTCATCCGGAATGAAGTGATAACGGCTAATGACTCACCGAAGTGCCAACTCATCTGCGTGCCATCGGAACTAAATTAAAATTTTGTAGATTATAAATTACTAGCAGCATCTCGCGGTTTCACCCGCGTAGTTCCCGTTCCCGTGGGAATTCCGGGATAAAATAGTAGATTGTTTTACAAGGGACTAAACCATCCCATTATATACGAGGTTGTTATACTCCCGAGCGTAGCGAGGGAGGATGACAAGACCGAGTTATAATGGGTGGTTTTGGCCCGAGTAAAACACTCTACTTTTCACTTCGATTGCGAGAAAATAAAACAATTCAAAATTAGACAATTTTCAGAAATTTTATTAAAAATTAAATGTGCAGTTAGAGCAATTTTGAATGTTTAGTGATATGTTTTTCCCGGGCAATTTTATTTCGGTTCTCTGTGATTGGGATGTGTGTGTAATATTTTGAGTTGATTGTTGTGGAGTAAAAGTTGGAGAGACTCGACTCATGCTTGAGTTTCGTGCATTATTAAGATCTGAGTGCGGCTTCAGCTGAGTTGACATATTCATCCAAACGTTGAAACATTAGTGGGACGTAACTCCTGATAGGCTTTAACTATATTAAGGTATTCTCCACTGATGACAAATTTACGCTCTTTGTTTGTTTTCGTGTTCGGCAGACTCACAGCTTGTAGGTTTGTATCCGTTTCTACGTCTTCTAGCGTTATATTAGCAAGCTCTATTCCTCTGCATGCACCGCTGATTCCATAAATTAAAGCAACCTGTTGAACAAAAAAATAAGTGTGTTATTAATCGTAATAACCTAGGTACATAATTTAGGTATGTAGGTAGGTATCTATTTATTTAGTTTGAGTTGAGTACATAAGTAGTAGGTTACCTTTGTTGCCAAGTATTGTTTATTTGGAGCGTTATTTAAAAATGTTTCGATTTCTTGTGTCGTCAAGACTTTAGATTTTTTTGCCTTGTATCCAGTGGACAATTTCTTCAGTAAAGCCGTTAAATTTACATATTTTTTAATATCGACGTCGTGTCTCGTTTGTAAGGTCATTCTTAACATTGAATATGTGCTCCAAAGAGTCGACGATTTGAATTTTTTCGATAATTCATCAAAATAAGTGAGAAAAACCCCTTCTGTAAAAGAATCCACACGTTTCTCATCTCTCCATTTCATAAAATTTTCGTAACTCTTTAAATATATTCCACGTGATTTTGTCGGCAACAGATTCATAATTATTTCTTTGCCCTTTTCTTCCATTTGCATATTAGCATCTTCACTATCACTTGATGACATTTTTCACGTTCACAATTTGGAAGTAAAAGTCAGGAAGTTAAACGTAAAAGTTTGTGATTTGGAATGAAGAAAATTCTAGAGATTTAGCGCCAATACCATCTTTTTTTTTAAATCTCTATTTAACCCGCAACGAAAGAGTTCGCATTCTACCGTGAAGGGAAGAATCAACCTTCATAAAACATCACCAAGACGGTTCTATTTTCAAAAAAAAGGTTGACGGAGCACCAAGAAGTCGAGTTTTTATGTAAGAGAACGAATGCTTTGTACTGGCTGATGATTTTAGACAAAAATTAAAAAGAAAAATTACTTTTTAGCCCGAGGGATTAAACTCGAGTTTTAGGCCTGCTAAGCTACACTATTATGATACACTTTTCGAGCAAGAGAAGTGAAAAATATATTCCAGTTATTTATATTCAGTAGGTATATTTCAAAAATTTGGCACAGAGATCTATCTCTGTGCCTAATTTCATACAGATCCGTTCAGCCGTTCTGGCGTGATTGAGTAATAAACATCCATCCATCCATCCATCGAAACTTTAACATTTATAATATTAGTGGGTTATTAATTTTTTTTATAATGTTTCTCCATAACGTAGTCCAGAACCTACTTTCTATGCTAGTCTCTAATCCTAATCGTCTCCGTTAAGGGCGATCCATGGGAAATATTTCAAAATGTTTTTTAAGATGAATCTATTAAATCTAAGTATTGTAACAAATCACAGAATATGACCAATGGTCCCGTGCGACGCAGGGGCGGACTAATGGTCCGCCCCTGCGTCGCACGGGTATATTCTATCACCTATGTTCATTATCAGGGATAATGTAGGATTCTATTGGTGAAAGAATTTTTCAAATCGGAAACAGTAGTTTCGTAGCCTATTATTCTATTCAAACAATCAAAAAAATTTTACCTCTTTATAATATTAGTATAAATAATGTTATATCAAAAAAAATTGTTCCAATTATTTCGCAAGTTTTTTTAACGAAAAAGTTTTTTTTTTGCGGGGTTACCGTTATTGTACTGAATCTAATCTAGCGCCAGAGACTCACCCGCTCACGCGTCGCTTCGACCAGACGCAATTAGGTACGTCATCTAATCTATTGTAGATGTTCCTGTCCACAGATGTATCTAAAGAAACGTATTTATAAATACTATTTAACGGGTATTTATCGCGTTTAATTACCTTATTTTCCCGACGTTCCGTTAAATAGTATTTATAAATATGTGTTCAGATCGCGTAAGTTTAAAAATATTTAGAAACGTATTTGTTTTTTGATACCTACTAAGTATGCTTAGATTCGTGTAAGTGCATACAACAAATTAACCTTTTCTAACCAAAACCCAGTTTATTTCAATGGAACCTGTGATTTTCACGATTCATAATTTCACCAGAGTTTACATTCTGTAATGGGTCTCCTGAGCGACTGACCGCGCGTGACGCTACATTCTAAGCGCACATTTGCCATGCAAATTCACTGACCTCCACCGAACGTTTTTTTTTGAGTAACAAACACTGGCACTGTTTGCACTCATCCGATCCTGTCACATGGACGACGACGCGATGTGGTTTTTCGTAAGAGCATACACGGTTCTAGATTATAATGGGAAGATGGTCGAAATACGTCACACATTGCTATTTGTAAAATGTAAGAAGCATTTCATAGAGAAACCTTAGGATCCCTGGTATTGTATCAAGCGGAATCGGAACTTTTCATATTAGTACCATATCGATCAACGTTTTCGACAACGTTACGATTATGGTCAAAGTAATGAAATAAGTTTCTAAAAATGTTCGATTTCGGCGGGACTCAAACCCACGCCCCACCAAGTACCAAGTACGGGTATGCTCTAACCAACTAAGTCACGAAACAGTCGGTTCAACCAAAAATCTTTGGGACCTCTTACGGACTATAGCGCCGGTGGCTCGAGTCCCGCCGAAATCGAAAATTTTTGGGAAATTATTTCATTTCTTGGACATACCCAAAGTGTGAGTAAGCACTATAACAAAAAAAAACCTTATGGTCAAAGTACCTACCTCTCGACACAACGACGACGAAACATACAGAATTTCGGACACCGTATTACAGGTAATATTAAAATGCGGACTGAAATACTTAATAATAGGCTCCAAGCTCCTAATTAGGATTTTCATTGGCAAATTAGGCTCTTTAACCTTTTACGCCGTTTTAGCAGTCAGCGAACGTTAAGATGCGTAGCTGACACGAACAGCAGTTTGAGGTGACGTTACTTTCATGCGAGGACATTCAAAGGGGGTGCCGCGGCCGGCATCATCATACAAATGGCACATTAGCGGCCGGTCCGAACCGGACGCACCTTATCTGCCTCTCAAACTCTCAACTATATTTGTTCTGCACCGGATTACCAGAGATTTACCACGGTCACCGAACGTTAACAGCCGATTAAACGTCCTCTGCAAAGAGAGCCGAATTTAATACTACGGTTTGACCCGTTTGAATTTTAAAACAGCTGGTAAAATTTTGATATCGACACGACACCCTGCCAACTTTTGCACGTTTTCAAAAGGGTTCCTATTTCAATTTTTATAATACCGACGATATTTTTAAAACCATCGCATCAAAAACCGATTTATTTAATGTTTTTAGGTAGCTGTTTCATTTTCACATTACAATTAAATAATTTGTCCTATCCCTGACCCCATACCTCACGGCATTCTAGTGAGGTGCCACAGGACAGGATAGAAGCGGGTGCGATAGCGGGGCTCCGCTATAAATCAGACCCTGTCGATGCGGGGCCGCCCCATTGCAGCTCGCGGGTTGATTTGTCGCGTCCATCGTATACCAATGTTTTGGCTAGTGATGTCCTAATCAAACTTCTACTCTACTTTTCGAGCAGTATGTGTAAGAAAAAAGATAAGAAATAAATGAAATCGAATTAAATTCAAAATAATAACAAACCATTTATCAAAAGTTGTAAAAGTTACGTTATGAATTTCATGGTTCGTTAAAGCTATCAATTTCAACTGCTTGCATTTCAACAACTCAGTTCATTATTAAGTAGATCTACGTAAAAACACGTTGCCTCGTAGCACAGTCGTCGCGTCGTAGCGGCGGCGTAGCACCTCGTAGATACCATACATTTCATCGATATCGTTAATCTGTTGGCACAGGCCTATTGACAGTCATCCAATAAACCGTTCGGAGTCGTCCCTATTCGGTCAAGAATATCTTAACTATTATTGTGGCTCTTGCATAATCACTATGCCCGTTTCGCAATAAAACTCCCTTCTTGGTTCCTCCCAATCTAGATGGCGTTTGTTTTCCTTGAGATTTCATTATTGTTGGGCTTATAGTTTGAGTTGGACCAGATATATTTTATCAACGTTTTCTTTCTAGCAGTTTTGTAACGACTCATCGAGCCCCTGTGTCAAATAAATTATATAGTAAACTAGGTACCTTAGGTATCTGATGTGTTCAAAATTGAGACTAACGACAAAATCTTTATAAAACAATTAAATATTTTATTAGCTAGTTTGTCTCGGGGAATCGCCTTTATCACAAAAGCATACTACACAATTGAAGAATATTTAAACTAAAAATAAGAAAAATACAAACGAGTAAAATGTACCTCACCTAGCAACAATGACGTCCTCCTCTCTCTCCATACATATTGTGTGCCCAGCAGGGTCTATAGTGACACTTAAATACCTAGGTTTTAAGAAGCTCTATACACCTATGGAATGCAATAAATAATTGAGTAAGTCAATAATAAATTATTATATATTAATTTAAATTTATAGAAGATTACAGAAGATAAAGCTTGTTCTATCATCCATGCTGCCATGTTAACATTAAAAAAGCAAAAAAAATTCTGTATCTCTGCCTGTCCCTTTTTTCACACGTTACCTTTTCACCCCTAGACGGCTGAATGGATCTTAATAAAAATTTGACAGGAAGGTACACGGTATTCCGAGTAAAGACCTAGGCTACATTTTATCCCATGAAGCGCGTGCGAAGCCACGGTCAGAAGCAAGTTAATTATCATCATCATCATGATTTACTTGCTTTTAATTTGCCTAAGTAGGTAAATTATGGCTGACATAATATCAGGAATTGTTCAAGAATTTATCGATGTTTCAAATTAAGGTGACTGTGTCACAAGGTAATTGATGTCACACCATCTACCCAAGCGAACACTGACCCTTACTTAACATCACGGTGTTAACTGCGACCTAATTTCAGATTAATACGCTTAACGGAAACCTCCTAAGCAGGTTCAAATGGCACGGCGGGAACGTTTGCCTCATTACTGCGCGATCGCACTATCGATAACTACGCAATCACTAATGTTTATTTAACTTTGTTGATACTTCCCTATTAGGTAAGTTTTGCGAGTAAGTAGATTTATTACTTTCCGCCCCGTTCATTATCTGTATTGAACATTGAAGGCCGAAGGAGTCCGCCGGACACGCAGCATAAATCTGAATGAAACGCCGTAAATAGCCAAAGTTTTTGCAACTTGGTTATTTAGTTTCTGTAGCACCTAAAAAGAAACAAATTTCATTAAGTAGTAACAAAAAAAAACTACACGCGTACTTAATAATTTAAATGATATTAGAACTTTTCCTTCGATCTTTCGGGCCGTATCATTCATTACACAATGTATTTTTGACAGCCCGAATTTCGGTGGATTGCCACACGAGATGTAACTTACCTGTGTTTTAAAGAAATCGCAGTATTGAAATGGAATCGTACCATAGTTTTATTGAAATGACGTATCTAAGGTACAGTCAGCGTCAAATTGATATGAGCATCTAAGAGTTTAGAGTAATCAAAATTGATCTGAAAAACATAAAAGCAATTTGATATACGCAATTCGAATCATTATATTGTTGTAAGCACCGAAGGTGTTCAAAATATCTTACTACTCATTGTTTCATATTTATATGAGCAGTCAGAGTGTTCAAAATTATCTTAGCAAACAAAGCTCTCAAAGTTCTACTCTAGATGCTGCTCATATCAATTGACGCTGACGGTACTAAAATGTTACCTTATTAAAGTACCTTCGCCGGTCGCCCACTTAACTACCTTTTGTTTAGGTCGATAACTGCAATAAGTAAAAATAACACCGTCCATCAAGCACGCTTTTAGATATCCTGATTTTATCTACCCCAAGCCAAATTCACCTCAACATTTGCTAACGAATTCGACCACCGCCAATGGTCACCCCAAATAAAAGAAATATAGCGGAAACCATAACCCGTCCTACAGTCAATTCTTTTAGTTCTGCTTCCTAAATTATTCAGTTTTTCTGTTTGTTGGCATTTTTCGTGCAGTTAAGAAAAACAAAAACGCTATAACTCTCTTGCCGGCTGATCAGATAGCCCCGTAATGGCTGTAATGGATCCTGGTCAGCGGCCCGCATGCAAATAAATCTGCGGCCCGATGCAATGATGTGTGGAAAATGGGCCTCACCCCTTGCCTGTGACCGCTGCCCTTGCCTTGTCGATGGTCGAGGTTCTCCGGTAATAAAATAATCGCGATACAAGCGGATTTCTTTGGGGCTCGACAAAATTAAACAAATAGGACTCCTTTATGGAAAAATTCTATTAGTGAAATAATGATCGCTAAAAAAGTTTTATAATGAGTAACTGTTTATTATGCTGCGGCAATTGCCACCCCGCAATAAAAACGAGAGCATTATTTTATTGCAAAATTATAAGGTTGAATTTTAATGGAAAATTAGAGCCAAATGTTAAAACCGAGCTTCATTCTTTCGAGACGATACAGAGTTCAGTAACGTAATGGCAATACTGATTGAAGTGAGGGGTCCGATATGAGTATCTCGGACGTTCTACCTGTCGTTGTTTTATCCTGGATGTAGGCAGCGATAAAAGTCAGAGCAAATGGCAGTCAATAAAATAAATAGCGACGGCAGGGTGTTCTGTAAATAAGTCGGTGCCCTGGCTCGGGGCGACGATCGCCTTTTTTATTGGCGCCTCGATTGCTCTCGAAACAACGAGTGTGAAGCGGCGCGGGCGGGCGCATATTGCACTGTCGCGCTGACTCCGCAGATTTCGCTCTCAGATTAGAAACAGAATTTCTATGCTGTGTTGCAGACAACAATATGAAAAGAGAGCCTTATCTTTATTTCATAAATCGTTATAAAAAACCAAGGTTCTTCACGACTGCTTTAAATGTAGAGTCGATCTACATAAAAACATTATGCAAGTCCTTTTTGGATATGTGGACAAAATCTCATTTACTAAAGCGAAAATACTAAGTTCCGCGACTTGATCATTCATGAGGAAAACAAAACCTGTAAATTTCCATTGAAAACAAACGAGCCCCTGGACCTCTCAGGGTCAATAAAAAGAATTATATTAGCTTGGAGATAATAAAGTATTCCACACGTATCGCAGTCGGTCGCGACGAGTTCCCAGATAGATGTATTAATTTGTAAGAATTTGTCCTGTAGACCCTCACCCTACGCGAATTCCAATCACGCACAACAAGCTCCGTAATTGCACCTAATAATTTCTTTAAATAGTTTCACTGGACACAGTCACTGAGAAATCTTTATCGTCTGGAAGGAATAAAAATAAAAAGATCGATGCAGTTTATTACCGGTATCATCTAAAGAATAATAAAAACAGAGCAATTTCGTTAAGTTTTATGACGTCCCTTTCTAGCTTTTTATATGTTTAAGCAGTGGTGTTATTAGTATCGTCAGTGTCATCGCATCGCCGTGAGCTGTAAGTGTCAGGCCGAAGGGTCCGAGGTCCCATGGGGCTCGTCAACGCAGGACAAACCTAATCCAATCACAGGCAATCGAGTGTGCCCACGCCTACGCTACGCCGTAACACGTGCTACGCCGTAGATCTACACGTAGATCTTATCGGAGACTTGTTGTTACAGTTCTGTTTTGTTACAAGATTTAACTCATGATCGCAAAAACAAAAGAAACCTAATAAGTATGTGCAGGATTCTTTTGTTTTTCCAAACAGCTTAGGCTTATCCTTATAAATCTCACAAATATGAATTCCTTAATTCAATGAAATATACCAAAAAAAAATACTTCTACATTTTAATATTTATTTCACCGTAATTGCGTGAGTTTTTAATAGTCTCAATAAAGATAGCTCTGCCGCTACGCCGTAGCGCTACGAGCGTAGCAGCCGTAGAAAGGAAGCTCCTCTTAATTTAGCTAAGCACCTTACCGCTATCTCTTTTGCGCTCGCGCCGAGGCTTATGCTAATGGCGTCTTGTTATTCTCTTATCAACTTGTCCACCGGCACAATAGTACCTATTTATACAATTAAAATTAATAGGCATCAACGAATGAGCAAGGCATCTAGCTTGACAAAGTACCGTCCATAAGCGCAGACTTACAACGCCTACGCTCAATTTGTCCCGAAACGAATAGTGCGACTGTGGGGAATGATGAGGTGTATTAGAGGTAAGGTTATTAGGAAGTTGTCCCCGAGGCCGTGAGGTAATGGGCGACGCGAGGGGACCGCCAATAAGTCACGGAGACCATCCGATAGTAGCGAATCAATGACCACCCCGATATGATACATGGGATTAACCAGCGTTTATAGTTTTATCTCTAGCAAATTAATACGCTGGATGCTGATGCTATTAATTTTTGTAGGATGTTGTTTTACCAAACAATGGTGGGTGAACATTCCACTGACACACAAATGTTTTTGCGATTGGCGCTATCTTGTTTAGACGCTTTAAAATGCGCTGTTATTTTACTTAAAGGTTTATTAACAGTAAAGCAGTATAGCCATTATCAGACAGAATAAAAGCAGTGGACAGCTGTCAAAAGCAAAGCTGTCAAATTTCATTGCAGGGATGTGCTAAGGGCCTGTCAATTCGGGTCCGTGTTTTAGAGGCGCGAGGGGTGCTTGTTAGGCGAACGTGCCGCGGCGCCGCCGGTAAACACGTGGGTAGATAACAATCCATTTGGATTGCCTCTATATTTCATTTTCCCCGTGTGCCCGCTAACTAGATAGAACGTCACATGGATGGAATAAAAGGAAATACGGGCCCGTTTCTTTTCAAAAGGAATTGATGCTTGCTGATACCCATATCGTAAAATTAGGTAAACGGTTGCGATGTTTTCCTGTTTGCAGTGTTTTCAAACAATTCTTGAATGCCTCTATATTGTCATGTTACGATTCTTTTGAAGCTTTCTCTTATAAACACCTTTAATTCCAGTTGGAAGGTTAAAGAACTGGTCCTCGCTTCGGTTAATTTTCTATGTAAGGGGCGCATTCACATAGACACATGGATCGTTTTTTAAGGATCCTTCGCTACTGTAAACAATCGTTTACTGGATCCGGAATACTTTCGGGTATGTGAACTCGCTCCTACAACTGCATACGTCATCACGGAAAAAAATCCTGTAAAATAGATCCTGTATGAATGCGTCCTTAATTCTCATATTAAGATGTCGACTATTTTACGTAGAGTATAAGGTGAAGTTGACCTGCACCATTCTGTATGGTGCAGGTCACCTTATTACGACAATGATAATGAAAAATGATACACTTGTTTGTACAAAAACTTATTTATAAACCCTGCACGCGACCCGTTCTATTTATAAAGGCTTCCCGTCACAAGGCGAGAACAAATCTTTCGGTTAGTTAGTTTGTGTTGACAAGAGCTGATCCTCTGGTCAGCCGATGGCTTTCGCAAACAGCAACCCTGTGTCACTATTGTAATAAAATCACGGGGTACGTGAATGGAATTGTTTATAAATGAATGATAGTCTTTGTCTCTAGAATATCTGTCGATAAAATATTTCGATATTTATTAAAGAAACTTTCGATCTCTGTTTGTGTTCTCATTGCGTTCAGTCCACGTGCGATCATAATGGTACAGAACCATTTCGATTTCGAACTGAAACAAGCGCGAGCATGGAAAACTTGTAGAACCGGTCGGATTTTTACTTTGACAAGGTTCCATATCACTTTGACAGTGTGGCAAGGGCAAGCACGTGGATCGTAGTCTAGGGTAGATAGAGAAAAAATGTGTCACTTTGTCATCGAATGCGTAAATTATTTGAAATTCATTCCTTCAACTTCAATAATGTATGCAATGTATGACGATGCGATGTCATTATTGTCTATTCTATCCTAGAAAACCATCCCCTGCTTGACCTCCTTGATTGTATGAAAATGTGATGTCAAATATTAAATTTGATAATCTTTTGTCGAGATCTGATGGCGCGCGAAAAAAACCAATGGTTAGCATATAGAGTTAATATAGTGGCTAGTACTATATTAACTCTATGGGTTAGCACTAGAGAGGGTTATTTCCTCCGTCCACGGGTTAGCGTAAATTATTGTTGAAATGTGTTAAATTTATCGAATGCGTAAATTATTTGAATGCGTCAATTTATTTGAGCACTAATCCATTACTTGACTCTGGCAGAATTGTGTATAACCAAACCATATTGTCATTAACAAAGGTCATCATCATCATCCATCACCCCTCGTTAACCAAGCAGTGCACTTGAGCCACAGTGCCTTGATAAACTGTTCTGTAAAAACCGGATACATTAAACTCTCAGAGTGCCATTGAATAAAACTTCAATGCAGAAGCGTTTCCGAAAAAGTGATATTCACGAAGGCACCTACTGTATCGCTACTGTTTGAAGAGGTTTTATTATTTTTAAAGCACGCGCTCGTTTGCACGCGAATGGGCCACTTAGCCACGGAGAGAAGCTCCCTAGAATGTACCACCGCCGAGAATATTTCCCATACTAACAGCATTAGCTATCTTTATGTTGAGGATAATAGTTCCGCCACGCTTTTTACATGTTTTTTCTAAAGTAATAAAGCCAGATCTGACGATCTCGATTCTGAATACAAATACGTACCTCGATAAAAGGATTAATAGCTTTTGTAACAACAAAACTGCTTTAGGGCTAATAAAAACGACGCGACGCTAAAAGTGCAAATAGCCAATAGACTATAGGCACAGAATTAGAAGTGTAACAGCCGGATAATCAACCGCTTGTTATTTCTGACAATATAACAAAAGTTTAAACTATTATCAAAAATAACGACCGGTTGAAAAACCGCCTGCAAGTATATTACTAGACCCACATTATACTAATGTACCTACCTACTTACTACCGAAAAAGCTACGAAAAAGTGAAATAAATAACAGATACCTATTATGAAACGTTTTAAATATAGTACAATTTAAAATTACGTTTTAACAATGGCATTAAAGCACAAAAAAAACTCTCCAACTATATAACAATAACTAATGTTATGGTTTAATGTGTATTTATCTACTGTTAAAATGTGAATTCACAGCAGAATCAGTAATTTGCAACCCCTCCGATGTGGTTTGTGTGGTTACGCGACCATAGTATACGCTCAAATAGCAGCGCAATTTTCGTCGTGGCATTTGTTTGTATCGCAACCCTCGGAAATATTATTTATCACCTATATCAGGACAAATAATCATATTCCACGCTTAACGTAAGCTAATATCACAACACGTTTTTAGTTGCAGTAGCTAATTGATTAAAAGCGTCGATTTTATTGACATTAACGGCCAAATGAATTTCTAAATATTTACGTAAGTTATATAGCCAACAGTTAAGTAAGTAGTAAGGCGAAGATTATAAACCAATTTTTAAAAACCCATGCTAACTATGATTTTCGATCATAATGTCCTTTGAAGTAGGCCGACATGGACTGAATTTTGAAATTTACCGCTAACCGAGGCGACCGTTAGTGGTCAACTTTTTGCTTACCTTACCTAAGCGCCAGGTTTCTAAGACCTATGACAAAAAAATGAAATAAAACATGAGAGCATAGTTATTTTCATGTGTGAACATCTCAGAAACCTGACGCTTTAGGACATTATGTTTTGGAACATTTTTTATTTTTATAAGGGGCTCTATCCAAAATGTAACTTCCAATGTGCTACGAGATTTTGAAAAAAAAAGAGTTACCTTCCACAAAATCTTAAACCCCCTTTCTGTTAAAAGTTTTAGTAAAATGTAAGTGCGAAGTATGTATATGTGCTAGGTCACTACCAATTTTCAAGGATATGGTAAAAAAACACTTTTTGTCCTCTTGTCACTGAACACGCCCTTGTTTTCATATTTTATTGTAAGTAGATATTAGGTATATAATTATAGGTCAGGTATGTATGTATTTTTATATTTATATGTATCTTATATATAAAGTATTGAGTTAATATGTATACATTTATAATTAGTACCATTAGATGCACACCGATCTTACCCCATATTAATCGATAATCTTATCCATACCAGGTTGTCTGGCAGAGATCGCTCTTGAGCGATAAGACCGCCAATTGTAAATTGTTTTTAGTTAGTAGTATAGTGTGCAATAAAGTGTGTTCTATCTATCTATAAGTACCTAAAATACCTTATATACAAAATACACAAAATAAATTTTCGTACCAAACAGGACAAGACGACATGATTTTTTATTTGTCACGTTAAATTAAAAGTGGTGGTTTACTCGGGTATTTTAGAAAAACCTACCAAGAAACATTATCTGTTTACCATCTCAATGTTTATCTCTACTATGCGCACGGCAGCGTGTGAGCTACAAAAGCGCATTTTGATTCTTATTCACAACGCTAGGGTCGCGTCGACCGCGACCTAACGATTTGATAATGTATTCACTTGATAAAGCGGAAGGTGGTACTTCGCGAGTACCGCATTAAAAAACCAATTACAGCGTGCCTAAATCGCGCGACGCTCCCAGCTATTTGTCAGACTCCAGAGGGATAAAGTGTATTCTAAATTTAATTTCACGCAATTTTTAAAATTGGGGGACATCCGATTCTTTATTTTTTATTGTACGCTGGTTAGAAGTTTATTAAAGGGATATCAAATCTTGCTTTATGTTGGGGGAGTTTAGTAAATCACAAGATGATTTTTTAATTTCTTCAAATATTAATGGTCTAATTTTTGAACTCAGCCAATGTATTATTTGAAAACTAGGTAGGGTAGATTGGTACCTACGCATGTAGGTATGATTCTTTGTCTCAAGGGATATATTTTCTCCCCTACAAGCAATCCCTGTTTCAGCACTCACTTAATTACCCCTAATAATGCAGACAGAATAACCTGCAAGTTTGTCGATTACTACCATATATTGGTAGGTAATTTTATAGAGCAACTCAAATTTTATACTTATAAATTATAAGTTCTTATTGATAACTTTATATTAAAATTTTCATAATAAAATTCGTGTAAGTAAAGGATGAAAAAAGCTATCCAGTGAAGCAAACGAATAGAACATTTTTATTCGTGATTTTTCTTTACTTATAAAATATCTAGATATTGACGATCCAGTAACTTACAACCGCCCTAATACAATAACGGCCGAAACAAACTGCGCCATAAAATATCACCAGTGAATAAATCAGTTTTGCCGTGATGCGCCCCACCCCTACCTTCTGTAACTATTGACGATTTATGCTCATGCTATATTATATTGGAGATAAAATAATAATTGACTTGACCTTAAATCTATAGCATAGCAGCACAAACAAAGAAAGCTTTCGTTGGACGCTATCCGAAGTTAACGAATGTAAATAGTCATTCAGACAGACATGGTACATGGCGGACATGGAGTTCTGTGGACACGATACCTACAGACGATTTGGTTTGTCTAACTTGTCTAAGGACCTCTAAAATTAATAAATAAATAAAAAAACAGGTTATAGACAACTTTCGTAGCAATGCTACACCGAAGACCCTTGAAGTTCGTAGGCCTCGATTCTTAAATAGTTTTTATTTTGTTTCAGCAAAGAATTTTCGTCACACGCAGAACACTTATGGTAAGGTGCATCAAATATTCTGTGCAGCAACCATGAAAGAGCCACAGTGATGCGTGCCGCACCCGCGCAGCAGAGGGGCCGCACACCTCACGCCCCAGCCCGCACTGATTGAGCCGCGACAAGTTAAACGATTTGAAACAATTTAATAGAGATCAAAAATTCAGTACCCCACGACGCCCGCACTAACTTTTGAAGTTTTTCCCTCGCTAAAGGGATTATCGGTGAGCGGAAGCTCGGGGGGATATTTTATGGGTTTTGTGGATTTTCTTTCATATTTTCCTAATAGGTATGGGCTGGTTGCTGTAAACCCCAATCAATTACTGGTTTAAACCAATTATTTTTGGAGCTTTATCGACAAGAAACTTGGTGTAAAAATCATCTCTGATAACTTCTGTGGCGAGCTCTGTGGCGCGGCGGGCGAAGGTCCGCCTGCGACGCAGGAGGTTGTGGGTTCGATTCCCGCTCGGGTCAGGAAAAAAGTTTGTACGATCTGAAATATTTCTTCAGGGTGTTCTGAGTTTTTTCTATGTATAATAAAAAAAACTATCTACTTAAGTACGCACCTAGAACCCATAACATGAGCTCTGCTTAGCTTGGGGCCAGATCATGCTGTGTGGATTATCAGCATTATTTGACAAATAAATAATTTACTTACTTACTTTCTTATTTATTTATTCTCAAAGTAGAAACAAAGTCTACGTGTTTTTACTGAACTTCTTGTTTTCTATTTCTTTTGGAATTCATAAGATTTAACATGGTTACCAAGACGTTGCCAAAGACATTACATTTATCGAAGGAATAACGAGAGCTTTAGGTTATTATAGTCCCTGATCGAGTTCACGTATCTACTCCACTTCTTTGCTGGAAGGCTATCAACGTAAATATCTGCAGATTTCGTTGCTTTACTCGCACATGGTTCTACAGGTCCACATACATCAAATTGTGACTTTATCAGTAGCGTATTAGGGTTGAGAGTTCGTTTGTTGGTGGAGTTGGAACGGTTTCGGAGTAAGAGCTTTGCGATATGCGATTGCGTTATGATAGGATCAGGGTTCGCCGAAGCGTGGCCCGTACAGAGAGGCGCTTCGAGCTACGGCTCCCGAGCACGTCTTCGTATGACACTAATGTCATTTTAAACGTGGCGAACTCTTTGTGCCCTTTTACAATTTATATTTTATGGTGATTGATTTTGACGTAACCCATATCAGAGGATCAGAAAATTGATCTCACGTCACTGGAGATGAAGGATAGTCGCGGATATTATTCACAAAACTGTTTATTTTAATATTATGAAGGATAACATTTTTTGTAAATGTTCAGTTTTGTTATTGAGTTTCTACACCTGAGCAAGAAAAGGCATGTTTTCTGAGGATTATTGAGGAGTATATTGAAGCAGAACGACATCATCCCCAATCTCTTCATCCGATAAGCACAACCGACCGGAACGTATTCCCCTACTCGCATCAATCGCACTATTGATTGTCCCAAAATTTAAGGACTTTTTAAAATAAAAAAGTACGAACATTGGATTGCCATTGTTATTCAACCTAAGACTATGAAGACGAGAATTAAGTGTCAGGGAAAAAAATTCATGCTTTAGAATTAGATATGTACTAAAATGATCAAACTTCAAGAGTAGGTGGAATGAGACACAATACCAACAATACTGTGAATCGTATTGTTGTCGAATCGAGGGTGTCGTATTGCATTTCGCAACTCTGCAGTTTGCAAGTTTCCTGTTGCACTCATCGGTACTTTGTCCTGCTATCTTGTACCTACACCTGCTATAAAAATTCACGCCAGGTAAGATTATATTTCGGTATTTCAAATTCATATCGTTTCTATTAACTTAAAACAATATTTGCTGATGTACCTACTATGACCGGAAATTATGTCCAATTCTAAAGCTCAAACGATTCCAACTGAAGGGAAATAATCCTTTAGATTAATATCTTAAAACTACTTCTCAGACTGATTCAATTTCTGTAAAACCCTCCAAAGTCCGAAGACGTTTATAATGACATCTTTTGATGAATCTGATATCCCTTTCAATCGAAGACCGTCCCGTCTTCGGTTCAGTTGTGCTTACTGAAGCGGTAGTGGATTATATTTTTATAATACAACAAACACAATCCCGACTAATCGGATCTCGGCAGATAGCCGGTCATTTGGTAGAACGATCGAAGTCCGAGAATGTCTAGTGACTATCTAAAGTATTGAGATAATAGGTGCAGGGGCCACAGTCACCCCTGGGGCTGTAAGGAATAATGTAAGTGTCCGGGGCGACATTTGCACCGAACTGCCGACGACCTCGCCTCTTACTTATGCGGTTTTTAATATTTTTATTGTAATAGCCTTGGTCAGTCTAGCACAAGGAAACTGTGGAGACTTCTCTTCTGGCTTGGTGTTGAGACTTCATTCTGCTCTACATTTCACAAGTAATTATCATAAAACTAGGACTTACGAGGTCACATTACCTTATCCATACACATATGGCATAGGCCTTAGGTTTTAGATTCTACTATTAGTATTTTGAACATGTATTGTGTTGATATGGTATACAACAATATTATCTGTGCCCGGAAATAACTTTAGGTAAGTTCTTCTTTTTTCTGTTTTATTATATTAAAGGTACCTAGAGGTGGAAACTTAAATACCAACCTGCATAGGAACGAAGATGACATTACCGTGGCTTTTAATGAGTAAAAAATTTGGTAGAACAAAAACTACTTACAAAAACGATTATAATATTGAATATAACATGTGATTCTACCACGTCACCGGTTTTCATAATTCCTACGCTCTAAGGTAAAGGTTGTGGAAAACGTGTAAAAAACAGCTGCGGCATGTCCCCGACACCCTCGTGGTCACCATTATTGTTGGCGGCGATCGCCGTAAAACTGCCCATAAACCATCCTCTGCCGTCGCGCCTTCGATACATATCTACGCACTTATTGAAACTGCCCATTTCCCAGTCAAAATAAATTACTTTAATATCTTCCGCTACAGAAAGTTCCTCAGAACTTTTCTTCAACCTTTATGTTTTTTCTAGTGCCTCTGTCTTTGTTGTTCTTACATATCCAGTCCATCCCAAGGTTGCTTGGAAGAGATCGCTCAGAGCGATAAGGCCGCCTTTGGACTTCGTCTATTCATAGCATTTATTTATGTACTGTTTTCTGTGTTTGTGCAATGCGGTACAATAAAGGACTTTATTAACAATGAAAATTACAATCAAATATTAGAATTAAATTAAAACTAGTATTTATAATAAAGTATAGGTATACAATTATATCTATGTTTTCAGTGAATCAACGTTTCGGAAAAACTTAGACAGAAAAGATTCATCTCATCAATGTAACACTTACCTACTTTGAGGGACTGTGACTCAAACGTTCATTTCATTTTCAGGGACCTGTAAAATCTTTCATGAACCATAAGTAATAATAAAAATCCACGTAGAAGACTGGATATTATATGAGCTGAAATAAAATCTGTCAGTGACCATTTATAGGTCGGAGTCCCTGTTATTAAAATGTACCGGAGCGAGCGGGGCGGACGGCGACTCCGCGCCGGCTGCGGCCGCGACACGATCTGATTTATGCCCGAACCAGCAGTATTTTATTCGACGGGCGCCTCAAGAAAACTATAAGTTTCCGTTCGGCAGGACCAGGGGAGTAGCCCACTAAATATTGTCTCCGCTCGCTGCGCCGATACAAACAGATATCTGTATTTATTGTCCTCCTTTGAGATAATTTGGTAATGGATTGGGATCATTACTTTTATATTGCGAATAAATCTTTTTCGTACGCAAACTATCTGTTATCTCTAACAATATTAGTTTTATTCACCTTCTAGCACACGAGCGTCGGAGGTGACGGCATTATAAACGAAGGCAATTTGATAGTCTCAACGCTAGAGGCGTTTTATGCTAGAATTGAACACCCTGCCTACGACATGACGAGCAGTAACTCCACGATAAATAGAGGTTTGGTAGATAAGAATAGCTCTATCTTAGAAAATTCAGTACAAAAGCGAGTGAGGTACTTTATCTAAGAGTATTTGTTTTCCCTATTAACGCATTCACTTCCCAGCCTCCGCTGCCTCACGGCGTGGAGTATCATGGCCCACGTCATTAGGTGGTAACACACAAGATGTTAGGTTTCCTTTATCCAACGAAGAAAGCTTACGATATAAATGACAACTCCAAATGACTACGATATTGTAATAAATTCAGCTAACTATCACATCACAGTTCGTGAGCCCCGTGACGCTAACGACTCTTCAACGTCATGACTTCCACGCCTCTTCGCCCCTCGCCATCCAGGCTGATTGACGGGACAATCTCAATGCATTAATTTATCTAATTACTAGTTGTATCTGTGCTTAGATCTGTATTTGCAAAATAAGTCCAATTTTTAAGGCATTCTCTGGCCACTATCTGCATGGCGACCTGAACTGGCAGCGCGTCGCTGATAGGACGAGCTCTACCTGGGTACCTATTTATGTGAATCATAAGCACCGAAAGTGTTAAGCTCGATGTTATCAGGTGTAGGTATTGAATAATAAGTACCTACTACTTTGACAGAATAAAATAATTACCTACAACTAATATTTACAGATAATCTTGTTCCTAAAAAAGCTAAGCCGTCTCTAGCAGGCCGAGCGCCCAGAACGATGGCAGGAACATAATCTTCATGGATATTATCTGTCCATCTGGTCATTACCCTATGAGTGATATCTATCGACTGTCTATGCCTAAGTCCAATTACGTGATTGGATTAGCCAACGTTGACGTTGGCTCAACGCCTGTATATCAACCTAGGTACCAACTAACTCAATTCATTGCGTTTAGTAGGTACTGTTTGATCACATTGTCTATAGCAAAAAATGCTATTTTGTCAGTATAGGTATTTAATAATAGTCCTGTTGTAGTTTTTCTAAGCGCACACACACGCTACTGTATCTTTGAAAAAATAAGGAAACCCTCCGCCTTATAAGATCCGATTTCGATGGTTTCTTTTTATTTTAAAGATTTTTTTAACCTTAAGTTGGTCTCATAAGAATGGTAAAGATCTGTTAATTATGTCTATAGAGTTTTATACAGAAGTAGCAAATTATTTCAAATGACGATCGTAAGGATCACATTTATCCGATTAGCGATGATAACATGTGCTTTGAATATATGAACAAAACTTCGCGTGCTTCAACCATATTGACCGATTTTCGAAAAATACTGTAGACTCTACTACCTAACTCATTCAGAAATTACTAAATGTACAAAACAATTACGAGTCTGTTAGAGTTTGCTTACGAGTTGATAGAGCCCACCCTACCTACCTATACGAGCACCCGTCGATCAGTCGATCATTAGAGATGATTGTTTTGAGTTTTGTGCGACGGCATTTATCCTGTGAACCTGCGATTAACACCCGCGCCATCTGACCACACGTTGATTGAACGATTGTCTCTTAGTTATTTGTGTTGAAACCTATTGTGGCACGGTGTAAATTAAATGTAGAGAGATAAGGTAAATCCTGGAAGTCATCATGTTATTGAAAACTTAGGTGCACTGAACTTAGGTACTACCAACCTTGGTTCCTACTCAAAGTCCTGCTGCCTATTCGGTACCCCTGTTCCTCTACGTAAATAAAAATCTCACTCAGGCGCGTTTTCTATGAAAAAAGTTCTTAATCTTTTCTGCTGCGGTATCTAAACTGACGAGTGGTTGGATATATGAAAAAAAAACATTTTGACGAAAGAAGTTTTAATCGAAACAAGATTTTTTATTAAACCTTTTTAGTTTCCTTTAAATTGTGTTTTCAGCCAGTAATAAAAAGTAAGATCGTAGGTAGGTAAATAAAACATTGCAAAGCGCTCTAAAACCGAAGTTCCTTCTACACTGATTTAGAATCCAAGATATTTTATATCAACAAAGACATTTCATGAATAAAAAATTAACAAAAACTGATAACAATAACAGAAAACAACAGCAAAGTAATCATTAGAAACTAAAACAAAAACTTCGACAACTATACGTTGTCGAAGTTCTCTTACATGTGCATCGAAAAATTGTTTAAATTCGAATACGAACGAGATATCAATTAAATGATGAAAAAGCTTTCAAAACCAAAAATTGTTTCGAGTTTCTGCTTTGCATCGTTAAATATTTTCAACCAATATTCCTTGGGTTTTGTAACCCCTTTTAAGACAAAAACATATCTAGGTTTTTTAATCGGAGTATAGTAGGTAATTTTGGATCATACCATACATATTGGTATGGTATGATACCTACATTATAAACAGGGTACCTACAAGGATTCCAATGGTGTCAATGTTATGAAACTTCAACCTTGAGCGTTTGGAACCTGATCCGCCGACATTGTGACACGATGGCTTCACGTTACGATTATTTGTGTGATTGTTATTAAAGGGAATGTTATAAATCAAATCATTATCTAATTAAATTTATTCTGAAACTAACTTCAGGCAGTGGCTTCGCACGCGTGTTTTTGGAATGAATAACTTTCAGTAAACTTAATACATTACGAAGATAGTTTTTTTATATAAATTAATTAATTAATTATGTTTATTTTTATGTTTTCATATCGCGGCTTACTTCGCTCGCCGTATTTCTTCCACTCGTTGTATTTATAGAGACTTTTTAAGCACCCGATATTTTAACAGAATGCTGCACTTTTATAAATTAATTAAAGTAAAAAGCCTTTTAATTGTTTTGTAAAAAAACCCTTACTTTGCTGTCCATTTCTTCTATCTTGAAGTTCTTGAAGTTTCATCCCCCCTCGAGGGATCTCCAATCGTAGTTCCGACACTAGCAAATAGCAACATTGTAAGCTAAGGTGTCGGATTGCATACCTACTACACCTTTAGCTTCAATGTTACCTAGAATCGTGAGCGATAAGTTAAGTCCGAGCTTGATTTTAAATAATAGTGCTCTTTTACTCCTACTCCGTACCAGGAATATGAATGAGCTTGGGCTTGGAGCTACATTGTTTCTCAAAGAAGCATGTTAAAGATCCAGTACACTACTGTAGCGTATGCTGGCCCACTTCAGGCCATCGCCATTATATACAGGGGGTAATCTCATCTCACTAATATTATAAACGTGAAAGTTTAGAAGGATGGATAAATGGATGGATGTTTGTTCCTTTATCACGCCAGAACGGCTGAACGAATCTGGATGAAATTTGGCACAGAGATAGATTATAGTCTGGAATAGAACATAGGCTACTTTTTATCCCAGAATTCCCACAAGAACGGGAACTACGCGGGTGAAACCGCAAGGCGCTGCTAGTGATATATATATAGTGGTGGACAATACGACCATAAGTGATCGTGGCCTACAGTTGTGCATTGCAAAGCATGACCTGTTAGTTCGACTAATTATTACGAATACTTACTAAAATGAATTCCTTCACATTTCAGAAGGATCAGCTGTAGGTAGGCCTTTGCCTCATTAATAATATTAATAAATATCATAATCATATAGATCAATAAACTTCTCTGTGATTGCACTTGACGTGACAATCACTGCATCCCGCCTTCCGGCCGGCCTCGGCATCGATTAGAACGACAACAATCGACTCTGTTCTGTTCCAAATAAATGGCATCAGACACTTTACCTACCTACTTCAACTTCAATAAGCAGGTACTTGACACGTATGGTCTGATTTAATTATCAGATAGATCTGAGAGCACGCTCTTTTTAATATGATGTTTGTTTTGTGATGTTTTTGTTTCGGCCGCTTTTATCTGCCTGAAGCCGAGGGATTGGATTGGATACGTTATTATGATTATTAAGACTTATGGTTATGATTATGACTCGTTTGGAACTCTACTTGGTATAGTTAGGGTTACTATACTTACCTAATGCCGAAGCCTGAGTATGATGGCATGTGTCCTTATAAAAGATAACCAGGAAGATACATTTTAAATTGACGTTTTTGATAGAAGTGTTCATGGGATAAACGTCGAAGTCAACCAACGAAGCGACTAACTGTCTGATTTTATCATTAGGTGAAAACTGGCCTCATTGCTTACGTACGGTTTAAACTTCGTAACCTAACAACTATTGTAATCTTATTTTTCAAAAATTTGAATGCAGCATGGAGGTTGGTAAATTAACAATGCTAGCTTTTCTAGCCATTGCGTTGGTTGGAGTGTGCCATACCGTCACAAACATTACCGACAGGTGCGGGGTAACAGCATGCTCGTCGGTTCGTTTGTCCACAATCGCATCGGGATACCCGCGGCGCCTCGCACCCCTTGAATCCATGATGCATGCTATGACGCTCTTTTAGCGTGGAACTGGAAAGATTTTTCCTTCTACACCCAGCATCTTAAAATTGCCTTCCCACCATCTTTAAACAATTTAAGTTGTTGTACCTTATTAATGAAAATTTTCTTGTAACAGGTTTTATTCGCTCTAGCTGGCCTATATTTGTATGTAGGTATTATTTGGTCTTCAGAACAGAGTCCGTTTCAATAGATCACGTTATGGGACGGTTCTGATACATTTAGTGTGATAGGTAGGTATACATATATATATATTTACATCCATTTATAATGATACTTCCTATAACTAGCACGTTAGAATTAACAAAAGAATAGTGCTCGCTATGATAGGTCAATAATTTGGAGGCATGAAATAAAAAAATCATTGAACCAGGCAAAAAAACCTCGGTTTTTTCCGAGGTATATTTTTATAGAGAAGATAAAATTATCCAGAGTTTTATCTTCCGTACTTTTGCCTGGTGATTTGATTACGCTCTGGGAAATTGATCGAGGTCTACTGCTACTGATACTGACTGACCTAATATTAATTGAATTTCTTTGATTAAAACTCTACTTAATAACTTCGAATGTCTCTTATCAAAATGCAAAGCAGCCTCCACATTTAACAGCATCATCAAAAATCAGTGTCTTTGATGCGGCTCCCGCGACGCGTTAAACAAGGCTGGCGGGGCGTCGAGGGTGGCATAATTCACTTAATTCATGCTTAAACCACCTTCAACCGCGCTCAAATCACGCACGTATTCAAAGTGCTTCCCTGCCTAACCGAACGAACCCACTGCCTTCTTAAGTTGACGTCTTGTTGACAGTAAAAACAGATTAAGCGCTTGACCAAAATTTAACCTCATTAGTGCTCTGCTCGGTCTTGACCAGCTAAGCTAATGGATATTATATATGCCGGAAGTTGTTTCGTGAAAGGTTTAACACATTTTTACTCTACATTTTACTTTTTTTTTGACGTCTCTTAATTTACTTGGAGAACTAGAAGTAGTCTTCAAGTTCTCCAAAAAATTGTATTAAGTTAAATCAAGAAACAAAAGAAATAGTAAGTAAAAGCAACATTAACTAAAGACATTGATACTTATCAAGGTCTACCCCGCAAGCAGTAAGACAAAAAACTCATAACAGTAAAACAATGACACAAATATTATTGACTTGATCCAAAAATCCGGCAAATAAAATTCCAATAATGCCGGGGACATATTCGGTTTGCACAAATCCTTAAAACGTCATCCAGATATCCATTACATGTCTATTAAATCTTACGACATATATTTGCGGGGCTCAGCAGAGATTCCCCTCGCAAACAGCGCGCCGATTACGAGCTCGACCGACCGGAGTAAACGAATATAAAACACACGGGAAAGACGAATCTAGAATGTACTCGTCAAGATTTTGCATAGGTAAACAGTGGTAACCCCTTCGGCCCACCCGCGGGTTACTGTCAATATTTGGTGGAATTGAAAGCCACAAGCGATATGGAGATGATCTTTTGTGAATCGTTATGAGTAGGTTTACTAAAATGTCGCCGGTAGAA
This sequence comes from Eupithecia exiguata, assembly GCA_947086465.1. NCBI lineage: Eukaryota > Metazoa > Arthropoda > Insecta > Lepidoptera > Geometridae > Eupithecia > Eupithecia exiguata. Next base: position 7,928,961 of record OX352229.1, read on the forward strand.
ATTAATCAGACTAATATTATTATAAATACGAAAGTTTGTGTCGTTTGCGGTGACTACTTTCTCACGCTAAAACTACTGAACGGATCGGGCTGAAATTGCATAGACGTAGGTCTAGACCTGAAATGACACATTTACATTTGGGCAAGTAACTCAAAAATTACTTTTTATCCCACAAATTCCCCATGGGATAGAAGAATCCTTAAAATTTCCATACAAACAACGCGTGTGAGGCTGCTGCAGAAGGTAGTGTTCCTACTTTTAATGTTAGTATTTATAAGTATTATTTATTCTATTTCATCTGATCAACTTATCTGGCAGACTTGTTTAAGTTATAATAAGATAGATTTGATTCTTTTCGTTTTACCTATAAGTTGGTTTTTGCCTAGATTATATTTTTGACCGATTTACCTCAATGCGTAATCGTTTTGCATTCGTTCAAAGATTAGTACAACCAAAACAATGAAGTTACTTTACTATCCCCTTATTCATAATAGTCTGCTAACTTAGCATATTGCTATTTTTCACTTTGTTTTCTTCTATTGACATATGACATAAGTCAGAGTGAGATCACAGTTTAGCAGCTATTTTAAGTTAGAAGGCCATTATGATTCAGGGGGTAAGTGATTATTAGAATCATAAGCCCTTGCTAGTGTCTTTGCTAGCTCTAAGTGAAAGTCTGCTGAGCAAGCTGTCTGTAATATGATTGCGACTGGCGACTCATTTCCATGAACCCGATGATAAGGGCGCTACTTGCAGCCACAGTGAACTGACCGTCAGCTAATTGTTGCATTAACATAATCAAAATATGTTTCCAAGAAAACATATCAATAAATTACCAGATAAAAAAGTACCTACTATAAAGCATAACTTTGTAAAAATGAGAACATGGTTGATTATAAAGATTTCAAAACTTCTGAACGCCTGAACTTTTTACCCAGTAGCGCTGGCGAATACACACACAGCATAAGCTAGTAATATTATACTAGCTATGATGCGAGTGCAGCGCGTTACATGTTACACAGCTGTTATGCTATTTGTAGCAAGTGTACGCAGTGTTACGAGTTACGAAGCATACGCTACCGGCAGCGTATTGGATGCTACAGATGCTACGCGATATGAAGCAAACATAACATCAAACATCAGGCATTGATATTTAATGTTTACAAACATAACGCATTCACTAGAAGTGCTACGAGTTACAAGTTACAAAGCAAGTGCTCTTACAAAGCTCTAAAAAGCGAAATAATAAGTAAAATTCGTTTATTACAAGCACATGTATTAAAAACTTATATTAAAATAGAAAATGAAATAAACATACTCAAAAAATATGCATACACAGAAACATTTCAAACACAACGTTAATGCTACCGGGCTACATTACCGGGCCGTCACTTCTTGTTGCCGTCCAAGGGGAACTCCAATGCTGGAACATTGGGTTATTGTACCCCGTGACAGAGACAGTGCTCAGTATGCCCAGAACGAGGCCACTCGAGATCGAGTGACGGCAAAGAAATCTGGAACTCCTGCCTCGGAGAATAGGCTTGACGCGCTGCAGTACCTCGGTAACCTCATAACAACAGTCTGGGTTGCGTCTTGAACTCTTATGATATTGATGGCCTTTCTGTTAGTAAGTTAGTCCACACTTGGCACGTATACATATCCAGACAATATGCATGGGACAAAGTGTTTTTGACTTTGGTATTGCAGTTTGTGAAGCGACGCGCGAGCATGATACTTCGTACTGCTCTTCGCTCGCGCTCAATGTCATCATCGTCTCTCAGCGTCTCTGTTAGCCAGTGCCCCATGTATTTGAACTGATTGGCCACTTTCATGGTGGCTCTATTCATACGTACATTACTAAATAACGTATATGAGTGTGTAGTGTATGAAATGGCAGGCGCGTTCGCTACAAGCCCTACGAGCTACGTAGCAAGGGTTACGAGTTACGTCGCAAGGGCTACATGCTACGAAACTGCTACGAGTTACGTAGCAAGTGTTATGCTTTTTGTACTCGCGCTACGAGTAACTTGCTACGTATCTCGTAGCACTCGTAGGCAACGTGCAGCGTGGTGCGAGCTATGCAGCTGCTATGCATAGCAATTATATAGAGTTACCATCGATATCAGAGCATTACGCATTTATTGAAGCAATATAATTCTTAGGATTGAATTATAGTATAGCAATGGTGAAACGCTAGACTGACATCTGACTGTTTTTTGTGTTTTTTATTCATTACGTATTTGTGACGTAGATAGATAGATAGATAATTAGACGTACCTACTTATCCGCTTGCAAATGATTACAATAATGACAATGATGTAAGTTTATGCGTTATTATTAGAAATGTTGGCAAACTGGTTAAAACGATTCAAAGTGCTGCTACCAATTGTAAATTTTTGTTCAAGACATTTCAAATCCGGCAGGTGGTCGTACTAAGACAAGACTGTCTTGTCAACAACACCACGTGGAGCCAAAACCTGACCTACAAAGCTAATTTGAAGGACATCGAGAAAAGGAGAGTGACCTGACGTAGCAGCATCTAAAGTGATGAGTCGCGCGTGTCCAGAGCGGGCGGGCGGCGGCCGCCCAGCTCAAGTAACGACCTATCGATTGGCAATACTGCCTAGTTAGCGATTCCAGACCGTCCGCCCGCGCCCCTCCCGCCTTAGCCCGCTAGATCTCTATGGTAAATGGAACTTTTCTAATTTATTCATTGGGTTTAATAGCAATTTCGTATTCTGTTCGTGGTTTGGATTTAGCAGCTGAAATATTATTTGGCTTATGATTAAGATACCACCCACCAAGAACGAATTTCTGGAAATTCACATGGAGGGATTTATAGGTTTTCTCTTATCAACTTTAAAATCGTAAAGGATTGGTTGTAATACTTTGGCGTTAATAGTTTACTTAACATGGAAATCAACATTACATAGGGTATTACTAAAGTCCACGCGAAGGAAATCGCGGGCGGGTCAGCTTGTATGTAATAAATCAATAAACTATATCTACTGCATTTCGAGCATCATCTAGCCCCAAAGTAAATATAGATCTTATATTATGGTTACTTTTACTTACCATGCCAGACCTGAGGAACTGTTTCTAATACCAAATTACCTACTTCAATAAAAAATTTTGTATGTGTTTTTTAGTGTCCATAATCTTGATAAAGAAAATAATATTCACTGCAAAATACATTTTCGGAAAGTAACGAAACCTTTTTTTAAACGATTAAGAGCTAAAAATCAGTATTCATTTATTTCCTTTGCTAAGCTACTACACAATTCATAGGTAACTAATGTGAATGTGTACCAGACAGTCACAACAGCGAGTGTTTACTCCGTCAGTACTTCCGTGACCCTGCACCGACGGCGTTTCCCATCCGGCGTCAGCCCTCGTCAGCTCTAGTCAGCGCGAGTCAGGGGATTTAAAGTCAGCTGTCTGTTAGCCGAACCTATCGTATAAAAACAACTTTCTAGTATACAAACAAAGAATAGAAACAAATTAGAACTAGTATTTACAATTGAAATAGTTGAGCTAACTGCAGACTGTTTCAAACAATCTAGAGATCTACTCATCCCACTGCTGGGAATAGGCCTTCTATTACGCCATCCTGTTCGGTTCTGAGGTCCGCGAGGTAATCCGCTCCTTCCCAGCTATCCCAACGTCAAAAGGTAACTTTACTACTTTGTAAAAGACTAGTTTCGGTCCGCTGCTTCGCACGCGTTATTTAATTATATCTATGGAAACGTTCAAAGGTGATTTGTAGCCCATGGGGTAATCTCGACGAACTATACATTTCACAATTTGAGATTATACATTCATCAATGATGAATGTAGATTTTTTTATTCTTAATTTTTTTTCGCTTAGCGAACATGCCAGTCTCGTTTTACAAACTAACCCTTACTTTATCTAATAATAACATAAAAGATTTGAACTATGTTTGTACCAGGTACGCGAGCGAGACCGCGGCAGAAGCAAGTATTTTGTATCGTTATTTTGTGCTAAGGACTTTTACTTTACAAATATACCAGTTCTATCATAGCCTAAAATTAACAAACATATTATAATTTGGTTGGTTTCAAACTACTAAAAACCAACTTTGAATATAACTGTTTTTTTATTATTGCTTAAATGTGCTTATCCGTCGGGAATATTTTTTTATGGGATTTTCTATACAACTGCCAAAGAATCAAGCTTGTTGTAGGGTAAAAAAGCTTGTTGTAGGGTAATGTTTGTACCAAATTAGCATTAATATTAGATAATAAATCAGTTAGTTTGCTTTTCTTACCTGTTCACTGATATATATAGCTATGTACTATATGTGTGTTGCTATTCATATAAGTATAGACTTAGATACCTACCTTGTAGTTCCGTTGCCTAAATCCGTCAAGTGAATACCTGGTGACCTGTAATACAGGTTCTTCGAACCTACTCCAGGCACCAGTCTTCACAAAACAGGTTTTGCCAACACCTACCTATTATAGTACCTATTAATCCTGTAACCATACTAGTGGACAAACCTTTTGTGAAGAAAAATAAATAAACATTTTTATTATTTATTATTATTATTAATCATTCATATCGGCGCCGGAGAAATCGACGAACGTATACATTACATACCTACCTACATATAGAAGTTGTAGTTGTATATTCCAAGAATCTAGTCGATGGTAACGCTATACCTAAAGTATGTAGGTAGGTAGTTAGTACTATATTTAATGCTGACGAATTAAGCAGAAAGAAATTATTATTTCTTTCGGTCGTTGTTCCAGTTATATAAGTTACATAAACCTAAAAAAATGACTTATTTGATTTTTTTAAATTTATTTTGACTTATAAATTCGCGATATTTGTAAATTGCTTACAAGGTAAAAACAATTCAATACGAAACCACCTACATTTGCTTGACAAAACTGCGAATTAAGCATTATTTGCACGTGCCTCACCGAATGAATACAGGGCCCTGTGAAACTGTAGGTACGTTTGAAGTACATATAGACAATGAAGTGAAGTAAAGACTTACGAAAAAGCCATAAATAAGTCTATTTTTCAAACTGAATTAGACAAAAGGAAATACATTTATATCTCTTCATCTATCATCCATATAATATGTATATGTACATATATATGTAGATGTGACTATTCATCTTTTTACGGAAGAGTACCAAAGTAGAACCTCTAACTGCCAGTAACTGGTTATAACAAAATATCAGTTTAAGTAGGTAGGTTAGGTATCTATGTCATGAAAATTTGTTTTTTTTTCTGTACCTACCTATACAATCTTACCATGAGTAATACAATCTTTCCCTAAAAATTCAAAATTTGGTCTTTCCAAGTTTTCTGACTTCGATAGCTTTTATTAATTAACTGGAGGGAGATACATAAATTAGTACCCACACCACTCGCACCACAGTAAAACAATGATTGGTAGACACAGTTGAGAACAACGTTAGAAAAGAAAATTTTTAGTAAGCGAGATTATAATCATCAAATAGCTAGTAATATTGTGGTAATAGTTACAAACAGCTCTTTGTTAAATATGTGTCCATGTGATCAGCTAAAATGGTTTCCCCCATTGGGCTACTATGGATGCCCCATGGTATATAGTAGCCCGCCTCAAGAACTGAACTGCATTCTAGAGATCAGATGTCAAGCTATCGTTCTAAACATCGTCAGATCGTCGTGTAGGTACTAGGTATATTTTACCTTGTGTTTTTTTAATATAAAATCTACTTTCTTCTCTCTAAAAAAAATTTGACCTAAAAGAAAACTAAATCCTCCTTAGAATACAAACCTAAGTGTTGCAAACTCCTTGTTATTTAATTTGATGGTGAGTTCCACTCTGCTCCACACCTGTTTTGCTCCGCGGCAGTAAGGGCCTGGAGCGCGCTCTCAGCGCTGAGCCAGCAGTTTGTAGCAGGGTCGCCGGTCGATACTCCCACACTGGGTCGCACTTTACTGTGGAAGATATTTTGTTAGGAGGAAACATTTTTTCTGAGGTGATTCAAAGTCTGATAAGAAATACATGAATACCGCAATCGCTACAACTAGGTAGGTAAGTATTTAAATCGGGATAAGTTTTAAGCTTGAAATGCTATTGTAGAGGTCGATGTGAGCCGTGCCCTACCAGGTCAGTTCTGTAAGATAGGCTCAGCTTACAGAATTTACCTCAGTTCAAATCTGCTGCTGACCTCAAACACCTTATTCTACCAGGCAAACCTGGCACCTTCATAGCAGGAATTATTTTAGAAACAAAAAGGCAAGCTTTTTAAGATGAGTTTATTTATCGGCTAGTTCTGAATTCAGCCATTTTTGTTAAGGAAATATAACCCTACTATGTAATATTATAAAACCGAAAGTTTGTGAAATGTGAATCTTATTTTGTTACCTATGATCTCCAGAACTACTGAACAGATCAAGATGAAATTTGCCGTACATTTAGAACATTAACTAAGATATTAGGCTATTTATTATACTAAAAATACGCGTGCCAAGCCGCAAGCAGAAGCAAGTATTGCTACATCTTCACTTTAAACATACATATTTACTTTAAAAGTTTCTTAACTTATGTTTATACTCATATGTTTTTACATAACTAAGCTAAAACAGTAGCTTTCAAAAGCATTAAAAAAAGTTAAAATTCTTTATTTAGGAACAACAATAGGAAGCAATGTGAAATGCAGAAGTCAAAAAATATATAGAAGTGATATAATAAAGTAGAAGTAAAAAATATACAATAAGTAAAAAAACGTGACACAGATAGCAAAAGAAATGCATTCGATCTAAAAAAAAACATCTCGGCAGATTAATTAAGCTTTCATTGTAGGATTTTCAGACCTAACATAACCTTCCCAAAATACAGTTGATTCAGTTCAGTTAAAAATTACTTTATTAACTCCAGTTGATTAAAAACATCTGAAAACGGAAAGTACACCTACATAATGGTGACGTCACAGAGCGACCTTGCCACTAGAAAAATGTGCCGCGTCGTGGCGCCGCCAGCTCATCAGCCGCTACCTCAGCACTCTGCTGCGGGCAACGCTCCCGCTTGTTGTCATCCATTCTGGACTAGAGACGGCACACTTTGGATCTAGTTGCTTGATTTTAGGGTTTAAAATTGAAGATCTTGTTGCCGATGAGTTTAGGGTATAAGGTTAAGTTAAACGTTCACTGGATCGTTACCGAAGCGTATGGAGCGTAACTATGAATTTGTTGCTTTGTATTGATTTCTATGGTAGTACCATAGAAATCAATACAAAGCAACAAATTAAGGAAGGTAAACAAGGTGCCTCCAGATTATTCCTCATTCAATAAGGTATTACACCCCCTCTTGAAAAGTGTCTGAATTAGGCTCTATAGTGCTAATGAACCACAAAAGAAATACAACATTTTTATGCAACCGTTAAGTGCCCTAAAACTAAAATTTACGTATTCAAGTTGCGTAACTCGACAAAACGCAGGACGCAGATGACGCAGTCGACGTCATAATTGCTCTGTGATCATGACGTCGTCAGTTGGATCCTACAGCTTGCATGGATCGGCATAATTACCGACACCGATGCCAGATACCGGTATTTCTGTCGATCGACAAACTCACATGCTTTGAATATACCTTAAACGGCGATAGAAAATACAAAAGCAGTTGTCGCACCTTATCGGCATATTGTATAAAAATACCGACGACGCCTCATACGCTGCATTCGCTCCAATATAGGATATTAAACCCATTTTTAAAATGTGTCTCAACTAGGTTCTATAGTGCTAATGAATCACAAAAAACATATTTTTTATTCAATCGATAAGTGCCTTATTAATGCATTTTAAATTTAAGTTACGCGCGTAACTTGACAAAAACGCTGGACGCAGTAGACGCTATTATTGATCTGTGGTCATGGCGTCAGTTGTATGTGAGACCTGAACAAATGCGCTGATTTTCTCTCATTTAAAGTAAAATACCCTATTCCGATGCAGTGGATACGCTACCTAAGTTGCGCGTCCACTGCATCGGCTGTTGCTATTAAAAATAACAACTTGGTTGTTTCTTATTTCTGCATCACTTTCCTGTTTCTTATTTCTCTCATCGATCCTTGTTTGTCCCTAACCTCTATCATACTCCCGAACTATCGAAGACTTTTACTGGATCTAGTAGCCGGTGATGTTGTTTGGTGTCCGAAATTGGGTCTTGAATATTTTTTTCTTCTGCGTCGTATTGGTTGGTAGAGTTGGGTAGAGTTAGAATCAGTCTCAGATTTTTATGTTTTTTCATAGAAAGGAGGTTTTTGTTTTTTTAGGAACTCATGGGAGTGATTCTCTTGGTTTAACACCTAAACTAAATTAGCCTAAAAAAAATTGTTGCCGTGTCCGTTTTTCGATCGAAAGAAAGGGGACAATAAACTTTTATTTCCTTCTAAAGTTAAGTTTAGGTTTTGTGTCAACAGAATCACTATACCATTATCTGTGCAGCTCCAGCAGCGAGCAACGCTAACAGGCTGGTTGCCATTCATTCTGGACTTGCGGAGGCATACTTTTACTCCTTAGTTGACAGTGATTTTAGGATTTTCAACTTATCTGTTTCCTATGGCATGGCTTTTGGACACTAGATTTTTGTGATTCAACAGTTTACATTACAATAGTAAAGTATTTACTAATAGCTAGAAGGGTTCAATATACATTTTCAGAGCATGGGGAGTCTTGCGGTATTTTGTGCCACAAACTATCAAAACAGAGGCACTCTGTTCTGCATGATGGAACAACGAAATAAAACAAATCTTCACTCCCTATGCCTTTATGTCCAAACTGCTTCCGCCAGCATTTCCCCAAGCATAGACCAAGCAAACTGCTGAAACTACATCCATAACTCGGTGTAAAGCATATTTACATAAGTACAGCATAAACCGATCAGAAATGCACTGGAATGGCATCCTAGAAATAATTGTGCCATACATTACGATGATGTACGCCTACAAAATGGCCCATTATAGAGCCAGGCCGCAGTAACAATGCCCATAATTCACCTCGACTTCATTAACAGGGCTCCATTTGCATGACAACGAAGACCTATGTACAACTACCTACAACTATAGTGAGAGAGAATGGTGGTGGATGTACTAAGGATATACCAGTAGAATCTCTTCTACAAAATGCCTTAACCTGTTCAACAACCCAGAATCAGCGAATATTCTGCCTTATTTCGTTGAGATAGGAAAGTCGCTGGAGTGTTTTGAAGGTAGGTATATTTTGGGTGATGCTGTGTCAGTGGGCGGCGCGAGATTGTCTCGCTCTGCGGGGCGTGGCTACGCAGAGCACGCCCCTCGCTTTCCGCCGTTTTCCTGTATTTGCTACGAAACCTGCGTTCGCTACGAGCTACGATCACGATTTGTTTTGCTTGTATTTTTGATTTTGCTATGAAAACATTTATTTCACCTATGGAGCTTGATAAATTCTTGTTTATTAATAAACATTATTTTAATTTTCATAGTAAGTCGAATAAAACAAAAAAGTTATTTTTTTTAATAATTGTAAGCAGCTTTAGTTGGTAGGTACTTGAGGAATGACAACTTTATTTGGAAGTGAGAAACAATGAATCGGACCTATTCATAAATGATCTGGGCTTGAAATAATATTAAGCCAGCCTACTTTTAAAAAAAAACAAACAAAACCGCATGCAAAAACTAGTCGGAAACATAAATGTAGGTATAGTATAGAGCTACCATAGGGTTGGTAATAAATCAGTTACTTCAATACCACTGGGGCCGAATTCCACTAAATGAATCCCTTCAACATAACAATAATGGTGTCGTCTCAGAATAACACTTAGGTACTTTTGACGCAAGAAACTACACATTTTACTACAAACTTATTTACAAACAAATTTTGACAAACTAAGGACTCTTGTCAAGTGAGAGAAAAAAACCATTATATCAATATCTCCGTACAAGCACCGCACGCATTATATAGATCTGACGACCTCTGTGGCACGGTGGGCGAAGGTCCGCCTGCGATGCTGGTTCGATTCCCGCCTGGGGGGGGCTAATGTTTGTACGATCTGAAAATATTTGCTTCGGGTGTTCTAGTTGTTTTCTATGTATAATATAAAATTATCTGTGTATTTTATTATGTAGGTATATCAGTCGTCTTTTTCTGGTACCCATAAAATAACACAAGCTCTGTTTAGCTTGGGGCTAGATAATGCTGTGAGAGTTTATTTCATCTATGGAAGATTAAGACGATCGTCGCAATTCTCGTCGGCATATCATCACAGAATTGCGACGATATATGTATAGAATCAAAGCGATTGGTATGCATATGCAAGGCACGATAGCAAACCATTGTCATCATAAAGCGATTGGTTATCAGAATTCGGGCCCTGGTACCAAGAAGCCAAGTAACAATGTTGCCATCCTGTTTACATTTAGATTATTTCTTCCGACCGATTAAGTTACAATTTAATAGTAATCCAGCGATAGTGATTAATGTAACAAAACATTCTCATGCAATTGTATATAGTCAACCACAACCATTTCTTGGCATTGAGAACAATAAAAGTGTGTATAATAACCTTCCTAGATACCTAACGTACTGACTTAAGCTAGAATCACACTTTTGTGGTGGGGTGTGGTTTTTTACTATAAAAACTATCGTAGTTTGACGACTTCATTACACTAAATGTATGAAACCCACAACCACACCCCATCATTACGGATGTAAGCGGGTTAACTACGAACCTTATTTGTGTTGGAAGAACCGCACTCACCCTGAAGAAGTCCCTAGTTAAGGGATAAAACGTTGGTGGTCTTCCAACACAAACAAGGTTCGTAGTTAGCCCGCTTACATCCGTAATGATGGGGTGTGGTTGTGGGTTTCATACATTTAGTGGATACAATTGGAACACATTAGTTAAGTTGACGACCGATGTGGCGGCGTGGCGAGCGAAGGTCTGCCTGCAACGCAGGTTGCGGGTTCGATTCCCGCCTTGGGACAAATGCTTGGATCTGCATAAATCTGTTATGAAATAACAATCATTTATGAGCATTTATGAAATAAAACTTCACAGAAATAATAATAACAGAAAACAACAAGGTAGCAGTAATGTAGAAAAGTAATTACTTAAAACAAAAACACAAACATCAACAATGAATAATTGCAGAAGCGCAGCGAAAAAGGTTCAAATTATTTGAGTTTGCAAGCGGACGACAAACGAATAAAATCTCGTCGTCGATCTTTTGAGGAAGGCGTTTACAAACTGGACGTATGTTTGCTGATGAGGAAGTCAATCGATTACAGGAGGTCTATGTCCAGCTGTGGACTAGTTTAAAGACTGATAATGATAAACTCAAGTCAGTAGGTACTCATAAAGCTCATAAGCATAAATAACCGTCAATCTGGTGGGAAAAAATCCATCTAATTAGGTTAAAACGCGTCTTTGATATTTTGAGTAGATAGGTAGACATAGTAGGTATATTCTACCTACCTAGACCTACCTAGTACCTAGGCATAAAAGTAAATTATGTGTTAAAACAATACCTACTACCATACATAATTGTTGTCATCTTGATCGAAGACGACCTCGATATTTGCAAGTGTTGAGCAACCGAGTCGACGCTGAGCTTGCATTTCGCAACATTCGGTCAATGGACCCAAACTGTGACACCGGAACAAAACCTAATTATTATTTAGATTTTTCGCTTTAGACGCTTTACAGATAAACACCATGTCTAAATATAGGTACGCATTTGAAGATTCGTTTTTTATGACGAAAGCTGGCCTATGTTGATATTATTTTATTATTCAACCTGCACCTATACTCGCTTCTAGAATCCAAGATATTTTTCACTTCTCTTGCTCAAAAAGTGTGTCAATAAAGCGTAGCTTAGCGTGCGTAAAATTAGTTTTTAAGGTCTAAATAAAAAAGGCTTTTATAGCAATGTAAGTATTTATTCTTTTTAATTTTCGTTGAAATCACCAGCCAGTACAAGACATTCGTCCTCTTGCATAGAGACTCGGCTTTTTGGTGTTCCATTTACAAAGAACATTCATTTCATTTCATTTGTTTTTTTTTTTAAATGGAACTGAAAGCGCCTTTTTGGTTGTTGTTGATGTTTTCTATGGTAATTCTCTTCCTCCATGGTAGAATGCGTAGGTAGGTAGTAACTTTGCCTTGCGCGTAACGAAGACAAAAAAGTTGGTATCAATCAGTGCGCAATTTCTGGAATATTTGTTTACTGCAAACTGAAGATGAACTTGGCTTATTTGATTGAAAATGCTATCAAGCGAAAGTAGAGCGTGGTCCCTTGTGTTAGAATATACAATCCCCTGTTAAAAATATAGTATTATGTCCAAGACATTAATGAAATTAAAATAAGAAACAATAGGATACAATCTACGTCTTTGCAAAATTTCTTTACAATCGGATGTCATTATTAATATGATTTGAAAAGATATATACTTAACAGAAAGAGCAAGTACCAGCTAAGTCTTTTAAATTGAACATACAATGAAACTAAAATAGAGCTCGAAAAATCACCTTGCACGGAGACCAGATAGCAGGTGGAGTAAGGCGCTAACTGAATGACGTCCAGGAACTGGATGCAGAAGCGTCGGACGTCCAGCAGCGAGATGGACGGATATCACGCGGGGCGGACCTGGATGAGATTGTTGCAGGACCTTTTGTAGTGGGACAAAAGTTTGAAGTCCTTTAAACAGCAGTGGGTGAAGTCGGGTTGCAGATGATGATAATAAAATTGAACATGATGAAAACATGCGGAACTAATAGATAATTTATTAATTGAACTCCTGAACCACAGAAAATAGAACCCAAAACTGCATAGATTCTCTTCTCTATCGGATTTCAAACCCCGTAGTAGTTAGATTCAATGTCAAAATGCGTCAGACTTATAAACCGACTTCAAAAAAGTAGGAGTTTCTCAAATATTCTGTTGTGTTTTTTGATTGAGACATTATTCAATTATGAAACATTATATTGTCTTTCAAAGTACTCGTGGAACTCGTTTTCACTAGTTCAGGAGATATTTTTATAATGTCCTTATTGTACTACCTACCTATCTAAGCCACCTATCCTAGCCATAACAATGTCCTTCTTAATTAGAATCACTCCAAATTTCACACATAGGTATTTAATATTCCATGAGTGTCATAGAACACAAATGGGGAGAAAACAAACTTAAAACAAAGTAAGAAACACTAACAAAATTAAATTAAAACTAGTATTTACAATTGAGACAACCGAGCCAACTGCAGACTGTTGCAAACAATCTAAACGTAGCTCAACTGATCCTATCAATACCAGTCGGTCACATATATTGTGTTTCTATCTCACATTGTACCTAGACGTTACTTTAGTTGTTACCTACCTATTACTTAATTTAGTCCTACCGTCTTAAAACGTGAAAGGTTACGTGTTTATTAGCCAACGGCTTCGCATTCGGTTTTCAAGATACCTATGTCCGTCTCGGGGATACCATTTACCTCCCTGCCATATTTCATTATGATCCGTTCAGCCGCTAGCCGTTTAGGCGTCAAAAGGTAACAGACAGACAGTTATTTTCGAATTTATATTATTAGTTACGAAGTACCTAACATTATTTAATCCTGTGCTATTAGTATGTATAAAAAACCGGCCAAGTGCGAGTCGGACTCGCGCACGAAGGGTTCCGTACCAATATCTATAAATACGGCAAAAAAATCACGTTTGTTGTATGGGAGCCCCCTTAAATATTTATTTTATTCTGGTTTTTAGTATTTGTTGTTATAGCGGCAACAGAATGATAATAAATAAGTAGTTAAAACTAACTATATGTATAACACATCATTGGTAGGTAACTAGTAGGTACCAAGAAAAACCAAACAAGGTTCACGCAAGGTTCACTGAAAGAGAAGTCTAATCTAATCACCGTTCACATGGTGGTTTTAAAAACGAAATTTAAGAATAATAATATAAAAATTAAGGTGGTTTGTAAAAGTTTGATTTTTAACGACCCTCACTTAGGTATGTTCCGAATTGCTGATTGTTAACAATTGTTGATTTGATACAATATCACTCGAGGTCTAATCTACTTGCTGGAGTTGGAGTAATAACCTACCTGTACCTACCTTCTTAGAATGTTCTAGAAAAAAAAAGTTCTTTGAAATAAAAGTCTGAGTATTCTTACATATTTTATTAGGAAAACACAAATCTTCCTAGATATATAAGACAATATAACTATTTACATTACACGATAAATGTTATTTTGAGTCATAGTCATCTTACGCATAAGGTTTTAATTCTAATAATACATACATAGATTAACAAAGCTTATCAGATATCTTACGACACAACCATATACTTATTCAACACGGTGTCTGAGCCGTTCCTGCCGGAATCAAGCCCGCATTGTTCCACCATAATAGACGTAAACTATAGAACTGGAACTGATCATAATTAAATTTCAAACTTAACAAAAAAATCACTTGAACTGCATCTGCAGAGCCAAGCCGGAATCGAGTTCGTGACAGCGGCGGCGGCGGCGGGGGCGGCGGCGCGAGCCTAGTAGCGCTGCCAGGCGCAGGAGGAGGCCCGCGGCGCCGCACCCTGCCGTCACAGCTCCGAGTAGAACTCCGGCGAGGAGTGCGGCGTGGGTGGCGCGTGCTGTGGCACGGCGTGCTCGCGCCCCGCTAGCGCCAGCCGCTGCTTCAGCACGTCGCGCTCGTGCGTCACGCGCGCCACCTGCAACTGCAGCATGTGCAGCTCGTCCTGCAGCGACCGGTTCGTCAGCTCCAGCTCCTGACGCTGCTGCAGCCGCTTGCTGCGGCAGTTCTGCGCGTACCCGCGGTTCTTCAACGTGCGCCGCTTCTGCTTCATGCGCGTCACGTCATCACGCGGGAACCCGTGCAGCCGCTTGTTCAGCTCGCGCACGCTCAGCGTCATCAACAGGTCGTCGCTGATCAGATCATCTCCGACGGACGAGGGGTTGTACGCGTGCATGCCGCCGCGCGGGGACATGCCCGAGCACGAGCTGGAGGGCCTCATGCCGACCTGTTGCATGTGGTGCGTGTCTTCGCGCCAGTCGCGGCGATCCCACTCCTCGAAGCTGCCGCAGGGCACGGTCCGCATGTCGAGAGGCTCCCGCATGTGCGGCAGCCATAGCACGTCGTCCACGAGCGCGGCGCGGCAGGGCGAGCGCGCGATCGGCGCGGGTGGCGTCTCGGGCGGCGTGCTGGGCTCCACGGCCACCGCGAGGTGCGGCTGCGGATAAGGCCCCGCGTCGGGCCAGGGGCGGCAGGCGCGCGCGCACGCCGGGCCCAGCTCCACGGACTCGTGCCATGCGGTGCGCAGCAGCGGCGGCTCGCGCTTCACGGGGCTGTTGTGGTCCTCGAGATGGTCGAGCTCGAAATTCTGCACGTATTCGTCTGCGAGGTGGTCCTCGTCCTCTTGCGGAGGCAGGGTCTGCATCTTGGAGCGGTTGGCGAGCGCGGGCTGCACCATGTGCCGTGCGAGGCGCACGCCGGCTAGGCTGGGACTGCGGCCGCTGCCGCGCTCGCAGGGCGGCGCGCCACTCCGCCCTCCGACCCAATGGCGACCCACGACGCGCGCATGCCAGCCGCTAGCCTTTATTTTCAGTAGCATAAGTTCGCTAACACTGAGATAATATCGTAATACAATATAATCACAACATGACACACATTACGAAACAAACACATACGAAGTTCATTATGTGCTTACGCTAGCAGTTTCACGCTGTCTTATAGCTACTTGTTACCTTGTTACAAATAATTATATCTACAGCTACTTGCAAATTAATAGGTAGGCAATAATCGAGTTCACATCTATTAAGATGTGAACTCGATTATTGCCTACCTATTAATACAACTAGACAACCGACTAGAATATAATAGAATAACTAAATGCATATTGAAACCAAAATATTTTTATTCATACAGTTTGTCTCTCATTCGTAGAATAATGACAAATCATAAACTTCTGAGCAGAACTTCGAACATGAATCCATACTAATCCCATCCCACTAATATTATGTGATGTGAAAGTTTGGATGGATGGATGGATGTTTATTACGCAACCACGCCAGAACGCATGAACGGATCTGGATGAAATTTGGCACAGAGATAGATTAGTCTGGAAAAGCGCATAGGCTACTTTTTATCCCGGAATTCCCACGGGAACTACGCGGGTGAAACCGCGAAGCGCTGCAAGTATTATAAATTCGAAAGTAGGTACCTAAGTCTGTCCGTCTGTTACTTTTTAACACCTAAACGGCTGAACGGATCTCAATGAGTCAAAATGATATCCCGGGGACGGTCATAGGCTACTTGAAAAATGCGTACCAAGTCGCATGCAGCAGCTAGTCACTCATAAAATAAGAATCTGCTAAGTTACTACCATCTCCAAAATCCTATTGTTAAGTAGGTACAATAGGGAACATGATAAGGAGCGCCATAGCGCCCTGTCTTCAGCTTGCCGCATCCAGCATCTGCCAGCAGTCTTTCGAAAATCATCATCCCACCTGGTCGGAGGGCGTCCTACACTACGTTTGCCGAGTCCCAGTCTCCACTCAAGAACACGTTTACCCCAGCGGTTGTCGGTTCTTCTCGAGATATGGCCAGCCCATTGCTACTTCAGCTTGCTAATCCTTTGAGCTATGTCGATAACCTTGGTTCTCTGTCGGATGTATTCGTTGCGAATCCTATCTTTCAGAGAAACTCCGAGCATAGCTCTTTCCCGGTCCTTGCCCGTGGTCCACCTACATAGTACACCTGGCTGTACCAGGGGCATTTTTTTCTTTCCGTAGTCCACCTCAAGATAACTGGCTGTACCAGGGGCATTTTTTTCATTCCGTGGTCCACCTGTATTTTGGGCATACAAACTTTTTACTAATTTTTTCCCTCCATAGCTCGCATAGATTTCAAATATCACAATATAATTATAAAGAAAATTTGTTCGCAAAACTGCTGTCGTAGCACTGTTACGAAATTCGTAGCACTACCTATTTTTCTTCCAAAATAGTATGTATGAGGTATGGTCGTAATTGTATAAATATCACACTATAATATTGATACAGTTTAAATATTTAAGAAGTGGTTATGGACATATTCCTATTTTACTTTATGATTTTCGTAGTTTGACATGTTCCTTTTCTACGTTTATGAATTACGTAGCAGTGCTACGCGTTTCGTAGCACTTTCAAAACCTCGATTCCAATACACATTACACGAAAAATCTTCTAATTATGTACACCCGGGATAATAAATCAACAGAACAATAAATAATACCCGGCGTAAGGTGGCTAACTGTAGAACAAAGTGATTTCACGCGCCACCGCGCGAGGGTAACAATTCAGCATAATTCAGATTAGGTACATTTAATCACGGAATGGGGTTTCAACAACCCTTGTTAACCCTGAATAATTGAAATGATGTGCCTGTTAGTACTGGATATGAGTTACACAATGAAGTCATGACTTTAATTACAAAGAAAATTACAATCAAATAATAGAATTAAATTAAAAGTAGTATTTACAATTGAAACATATATTGAACCATACATTGAAACATACATCAGCATTACACCCGTACGAAGCCGGGGCGAGTCGTTAATAGAAAAAAATAACAGTAGAAAAAACTTTACTGGCTGATACAACGAAGTAATAAGTAAAAAAAAATTGTTATTGTGCAACCTACCAAACCCAAAATCTTATTAGCATTATGCTTGAGAAAAAAATGTCCTATTTCACTCGCAGGTAGGTACTTGAGCGGAAAATGGCGGATGATGAAAATTGAAAATGGATTTTCATTTCCAAGGGCCTAGGTGTTAAAGGAGGTTCAAGTCCAAGAGTGAACAGTAACAAGCTGTGCATGGTGTGTTGATAGAGAATGGTCAAGGTTAGACGAAACTAGGACAAAACATGGAAAAATTGGAAAGTACAGGTGTCATCCTCGTCATCGTAATATCTCTACTATCGTCCCCAAAAATTAATCCCACTAATATTATAAATGTGAAAGTTTGGATGGATGGATGTTTACTCAATCACGCCAGAACGGCTGAACGGATCTGGATGAAATGTGGCACAGAGATAGATTATCGTCGGAAATAGCATATAGGCTACTATTACTATAGGCCGTACGCGGGTGAAACCGCGAGGCGCTGCTAGTAAACAATAAAATGATCTGCCATTTATCTGCAAATAAAATTCGATGTTGTCTAGGCTATGCTAATTTAATTGAATCAAACTAGTTAGGTCCACATATTTATTTAATAGGTTCTTACTTAGTTGATATTAGTAATTATTCTTAGTACTAAATTGATATCGTAGGTACATTAGGTAGGTACATTTAAAGGGTCGGTAACGCGCGTGTAATGTCCCTGATGTTGCAGGTGTCCCTTTAAGCTGCGATAATCGCTTTCCATCAGGAAGGCCGCAAGTTGTTATGTTTTTTTATACCACCAAGGTAAGCATAAGGCTTACCTTGGTGGTATAAAAAACATAAAGAACAACAGGTTCTCTTCAATTTCTAGCATATCTCGATGTTCATTTTAATTGCCTTTACCTATCCGACCCGCGGTTTAGATTGTTTGGTTAAAACAATAGATGTGCGCTTTGTAAGCGACCAATTAACAAAGGCACTCCGAACAAGTAGGATACGTGTCGGGTAATCATTGTGATATCTGGTGGAAAGAGGAGAGGGGTCAATGTTGCCAGCTAATAAGAGGTTAGGGCGTTTACCACAAAATAGGGTATTTTACTCTATAATATGACAAAAAAACAAAAAATATCTAGGTATATTATTGAGATGAAAATACATGAAAATGTAAATTTTCAAGTTGTTGTTGTTGTATTTTTTAGAGGTTCATTAGCACTATAGAACGTAATTAAGACACTTTTCGAAAGTGGGTGTATTACCCTATTGAATGAGGGATAATCTGGAAGCTAGATAAGTAAAGAGGTAGGTACCTTGTTTACCTTCCTTATTTGGTGCTAAGAAAAAAACGCACGCTAGGTATTGGTGTAGGTAAGCTGTAATATAAAAGACCTTCATCGATATGTAATGCACCTGACCTGACAGGTTCCAAGACATCCTATTTAGGTTTTGTTTTAGATTAGATTAAGACTTTACCTCATAAGTTGTTTCTATATAGAATATTAATATCAGCTTTGAATTTTTCGTGCCTACTATAGTCATAGTAATCAAGAAAGAGAATCAGTCGATTCTCGTACGGGTGTTCCGTGGCTGTACCGTCTGATAAAATGCCTGTAATATCTCAGAAGCGTTGTAAGCTGGCAACATAGTGGGGTTGCTACTTTGGTCGGAAGGCGCGCTAACAATGTTGACCGGCGGCAAACAGCGGCGGCTGCGTCAGGCCACGGGTCGCCGCACCGCGCCGCACTGCGATTCCTCAACCCTTTCCCAACAAACCAAATATTCACTGATATTTTGATCAACTATGGTAATTTCTCGGCAAACCACACAAACAGACATTGTGAATATTGTGATCGAAGTGGATTGTCCCATTGTGATAGCGATTGAGTCAGGTTCTATAAAATATGGATTTAAGTCGGTCTCGAAGTTTTTCTTATTGTAGGTTTCATTTTGCAAGTTTTTTCTTTGCCACACTCAGGCTCATGCTCAAGCTGTAGATAACTTATAAAAACCTAGTACTTAACTACAATGAACGACCACCGTAACGTTTCAAAAGTTTTGAATCCCTTACGATCAAATCAACATTTTATTTGATGTCAATTATTTTCTATAGCATTCAAAAAGCCTACACCTTCGATAAAAGTAAAAAAAGGCCTTTTTTTACTTTTATCGAAGGCCTATACACAGCTACCAGCTCAAAGATAAGTCAAGATTTCATCCTTATTAAATTTATAGGTAAAAACCTTTAACAAAACCTAGTTAAAAGCGTATCGTATTGTTCGTCAAACAATGCGCAGCGATAAGGCAGGGCAGCCGATCCGTAGACACGTTCGGGACCTATCAGAGCCTCTTCATCAATTGAGCCGTGCCCTACTTGTACCTACTTTCCTCCTCGTACGGCCGTTCGCACCGCAAATGTGGCTGGGCTGCGAACTTTCGCACCCCTGTACTTTTTAACTCTTGTTTTATGAGATTGACTTGTTATACCTACCTTTCAAAACGCAGCTTGGTTGTGTTTTGTAACCAGTTATCAGAAGAAATCCTGTGTCACGTTCGTCACGTAGGAGTGCATTCATAAACTACGTGAGGCGATTTTGGCAACTTCTCGACCCCCCTTTCCCTTTGGTGAGATGTCGTGAGATTTTACTCGACCCTCTCCCTCCTCCCCTAAACCCACGTGATTTCTCATAACGGGTTTTTTAATTGAAATAAGTAAATCTGTGTTGAGTTGCATTGCATCAAAAAATCACAGTGACAAAATCAAGCAATCGTTTCTTGTTAGCGCGAGATTCAAATTTATTTGTAGTTATTTTTTTCTGTGTTCTTTTTTCAAGGAATAAAATTAACGGAAAAGTAATTTGCCTCAATCGTAAACGATTGTCTATTATATGTAAAAGGAACTGCTAAAATGCGTAGAAAAAAACGTGATATTTGCCCAGACCCCACTCTCCCCCACGTGAGATTGGTTGAGATTTAGGGGTCTAAATGCCTCACCAGGGACGAGAAAAGTCCATCTCTCGTCCCTGTGCCTCGCGTAATAATTAATGGACCTTGGTAGGAGTGAGTTCGTAGTTAGGAAAAGTAACTTTTATTATCAAAGAAAATTACAATCAAATAATAGAATTAAATTTAAACTAGTATTTACAATTGAAACAATTGAGCTAACTGCAGACTGTTGCAAACAATCTACAGGCAGCTCAACTGATCCATATCAATACCAGTCGGAAGCGTGCCCAAGATTAGTGTGTAGATAGGTAGGTACCTATGTGCCTAGCCACGTACCTAACTACAAACCCAATAAAGTATTTTTAATATAAAAAGAAATAGAAAAAGAGTGGACGAGGGTGATACAGGACCGTATAGAATAGCGCAATACCCAATAGATATCTACTCAGAGAGAAGGTCCATGTTGGCGGTTGAGCGGTTGGCGGTTGGTAGTAGGTACGTTGAGTTGAGGACGTATAGAAAGTACCTTCCTAGTACAAAAATATTTTAAAAGATTACTTCAATTATTTTATACCGAGCGAGTGGGAAATTCACGATGGAAATATCGAATGTGGATTGAGATACGATTGACAATATAGGCAAATGAAATCACTTATTCATCTTCCTATCTCACCTCCCTACTTAGGAAAATTCAATAATCCACAGCATTACGTAATACACGTGTAGATAAGACGAAGGCGATCAGATAAGCGATCGATGAACCCTGCACACGTCTGCAAGATGTCAAAGGTGATGCACTGGATCTAATCTTAGGAGTCATGGTCACCTTGACTGACAGTCAGCGGATGATTCGAGAGAGGTTACTCTAGGAATTCTTTATTTACGCTCTGCTAAATTTTTTTTAGAAGCCCTGGCTATGCCCGTATTATGAAAGCTCAGTCAGTAAGATATAGATTTATGCTTGAATGACGTTTGTGCCTTAGAGAAACGTTACTCAAGCTTAAATCGATGACTGAGCGAGATTTCATAATAAGGGCCTTAGTTTGTGTGGTGACAAATCTTGCAACTAAATTGCATACTAGGTACCTAGTTATATCCTTGGATCCTAGCCATTGGAGATAGACCCACGAATCAGGTACATATGTGTTTTTCTAAGTCGTCATGAACCCACCTGTCCCCCGTTTTCGACCTGACGATGAGTTTCGGGACACCCTGTATACTTAATCACACAATTTCATGAACCAAGAGATATAGGTGCGTCTGTGGGCGCTTCTCTTGGTCAGTGAGAAAAGTTGGCATATATAGGTATGACGATGATTGTTTATGTGGCGTGCACCGCGTAGGTAAACCAACGAAGTTGTAGAATACAATGTAGAATACCTACAAACCTTTAACAGAAGCCGAGGCGAGTATGTAAAATTTACCTACAACATAAATATTGGTAGAACACTGCAGGACAAAAGCTACCCTACTTTTGTCCTGCAGTGAGAAAGAGACACCGAGCTTCATTCATTATGTAGGTATACCTAGGCTTACAAAATAAGCACATAGACAAGTCAAATTGGTTTATAAATACCTTCCTACATTAGGTACCTAGCTTACCTACCTAACGCAAAGAGCATTCACTGCCCAGCCTGTTCGGTGCGACCCAAATAGGTGCCAAGCTGCTGCAGATAGTCGAACACGTTTATAAGCGTCGTGGGCAAAGAACGAAAAACTTTTGAAAATTCAAAATTAAAAGAATTCAAGTTCCACATGATTTATTAGTGATTTGAACCTAGTTTGAACACATTAAGTTGAGTAGTAGGTAACATTATAAATAGATAACTGTTATAAAATCTCTTGTAGAAATGAGTAACATTTAAAAACTAATTAAAAGATTTCTCATATTTTTACCTCATTATCATTAATATCCATTTCGACTTACTTACAAATAACCTAAAACATCGTAAGATACAGCGTCAACAAAAATTTGATCGCGCAAATAAATATGACACTGCATTACTTATCAACATGTAAGCGAATTCTTCATTGAAAATTATTTGTAGGTACGTTTTTGTACAAAGAAAATATCTAATACAAAAATAAAATACCTTGTTATTATAATAGTAATTCTGTCTTGTATAAAAATATAAAACGATACGTATAATTTTATAATAATTATAAAAAATCTTTGCTAAATACAATTATTTGTTATTTATGACACATAATTTCAAAAGATATAAAAATATAATGTCGGCAGTCGGCAGACACACTCGCCGAGACGTCTCGTGAAGACTCGGGCGCTCGTTCACTCAACGAAAGGCATCACGTACGTACACACTCTGTTGTCGTTTGTCGTCGTGCCACAATGCCGACAAGTGACCGAGCCATGATCGAGAGCTTACGCGCGCGCCCGGAGGCGAGACGAGTTCACAAAGTACACACTCGCGCTCGGCTTGACTCGGGGTGCCTCGGCGAGTGTTGCCAGCATACTTCACATACATACTACAATATTGCAGAAATGTGGCATGGGTTATCACAATTTGATCAATTATTCAGTCTTCAGCTTCAAACTTTCTGATCTGCGAATACATTGCACAAAAAATATAACATCAACTACGAAATAATTAAATACCCTTACCGTATAACCGTATTAAAATGTATAATAAATGCATACATAATTAATAAATAAACACAGTAAATTCAAAAACATGCACTTATAAATTCATAATAATATTCACTGCTAAATGCATAATTATTCCCTAAATAAATTTCCCATAAGTTTGATTGTTTCATAAATTATATTTGCCTTAATTCCTAATTTGTAAAGATTATTTGGTACAATTTATTAGGTTTGTTCGAATACTTAAAGTTAAGATCGAGACTTAGTTCATTGTTCTAAGTTGTTTCTACTAATTGCATACCTACTTACTACCCCACACACGCAAGCAAATGACTGTAAAAATTTTCTTTAGTAATAATTTATATACTACAAGTAGTTATCAACCACGATAAACGATAGAACCTTTTCGAACACAAGTAATCAAAAACAAACATAACTTGATAGACAAAATACAAGACTACAATACAATTATTTTCTGCCTGCTATTATCAATATATCACATACAAATTTTGTTCATTTAAGCTTTTATGATTAATGCAAATGAGTTTAGTACACTTAAATAAAATACGGGGCTTTATCGTTTCGCAGTATTCTAAGGCGCTCGAAATATCGAATAACATAAAACAATAATATACTCTACAACCATGATTATGCTTATAAATTACGGACGCTTTTTAGCTACTAATGTTATATTATAATATAACATACATAACCCATATGGTCGACGACCGGCGAGCTCTGAACTATGATATTTACCAAGCGATGGATCAGGGAGGCGAACTATGAAGTTCAATACGTCCAGGCAATTCTGTATTTCGGAGTTATCCCGACATTTCTGTCTTCATTTAAATTTGTGTTGACAAATTTTTACTTGTATTTGTAAAATGAAATGCCTACATCTCAAAATTGCATAGTAAACCCCAGTTTTGTATCTAGTTGTTGAAATTCAGCAACAAGTGATTGTACCTCATCCTGATACATAGAGGCTGGCCGATGACCTTTGAGCTCTAGAGTACGACATTTACCAAGTGATGGCTTAGGAGGGCGTACTATGAACGTTTGCAGCCAATGTACAGGCCAGGGTAGGCAGTTAAATGAATTGCCTGGATTCTAAAATTGCATAGCAAGCCCCATTTTCGTACCAATGTCAGCTGCGGCGGGCTGATGACCCGAGAGCTCGGTACCAAGCAATGTCTAAGGGAGATATATAAATGTACAGACACTTGCAAAATGTATTGCATGGATTCTAAAAATGCATTAGTAAGCCGCAAGTTCTGTGTAAGCCTCCATTTTAGTATCTAGTTGTTGAAATTCAGCAGCGCGTAGTCGTGATAATACATCATGATGCAGAGAGGCTGGCCGATGACCAAGGAGCTCCAGACGATGATGTTGCCCCAGCGAGGCCCCAGCTCGAGCTCCACGCTCCGGGAGATCACACCCAGTGGGGGCTGAGCCATCATGCCGAGGAAGGCCCAAATGCGGAACATTTGGAGGGGGACGCTTACCTGTAACAATCAATTGAGGGTACAGTCGAATCCGTCGAGTGGTACTAACGATAGGTACTTATTTTTCGTCGAGTGGTACTTACGATAGGTACGTATTTAAGTAGGTGTGGCAGGATTCCACTTTAAAAAGAAATAAATTAATATATGAATATAAATACAGGTCAATGGAGGCGGTTAGCACAGGACCGTGGTGGATGGCACAAACTTCGGGAGGCCTATACCCAACAGTGGGTAAAATCCGGCTGCGGATGATGATGGAATACAGGTATTGTCGGATACAGGGTATAGGGTATATAATTAATTAAGTATTTAAGGATCAATAAATATGACGAAACGATTGGAGAAAAAGAAAATGCTTTTTAACTCGCTTTGACAGGCTTGCCATGTCACAGTCATTTTGTTGATTACACCTAACCTTACTAAAGTATTGATTAACCGTGAAAAAAAATATCAGCTACTCACATACTCATATCCTCAAAGAACAGAGAGTTTTATATTATGCACTTAAATCACACTATTACAAATGCGAAAATTTAGATGTTAAGATGTTTGTTACCACTTCACGCAAAAACTACTGAACGGATCGGGCTGAAATTTTGCAAACAGTTAGTTCTAAGCCTGGAATAAAACAGGCTTACTTATACATTCTATCCCATGAATCAGTTATGGGATAGAAAGCTCTACATAGGGATGTGATGCGTTATTTATTTATTTTTCTAATCGGTACCTACCTAACTATTATGAAATGGTTTGTAGTAATTTTTTTCAATTTATCGGGACATTTGGATCAGGTGCAAATCGGGACGCGTCCGTAGAGCTCTGAAAATCGGGATGTCCCACGCAAAAAAATATGCGTATTGTAGGTAAGAAAACGTGATTAAAATAATCATTTTTTTATATAACGATCACGTGACCGAAAAAGCTCTGCGTTTGGTTGCATCGCTGGTGACATACACAATCACAGATTACAGTGTTATTGAGTTATTCTTGTTAGGCGTGGTGTAGGGTGTGACGTCATCGAGTCATGTCACCGGAGTCATGACAGAGATTATCGTTTTGGGGCGCCATTATTTTATTCAAACATAAAAATTCGTTTTTATAACTAATACGACTGGCTTTGAAGAAATATTAAACACTATCCGACAATACGTTAGAATTATTTCCCAGTAGTAGTCAAGTAGCCTACTGAGATTACCTGAGGTACGCAGGTGTCCCTCTCAAATCGGATTCTAATGAGCATGAGATGACGTTATTCTCAATCCTATTTCCAGGGCAGGCTTTAGCTAGAATGTCAAATCTCACTTACCAAATACTCGTGGAAAAAAGCAGACACGAAGAAAACAGCTAACCCAGCCAGTGTCTTGCTGTATCCCATATCAGTAATCGGGATGTATAGGTGACGTAACGCCCAGACATGAACGGGCGTGTTCCAAGAACTCCAAAACGTCTTCATGTTAGTAGCGTTCCACCAATCTCCGTAGAACTTCCGGTCAGCAAACTGCATTAGTTCGCCCATCAAATTTAGGAATGAGTGGAAGTTGAGGTAGAAGAAACATAGCCAGATTAGATGGTTTGGAAGCTGAAAACAATAAATAAATAAAATCAAATAAATATTAGTGTACAATTCATACAGCATTCTCTAGCCCCAAGCTAAGCAGAGCTTGTGTTATGGGTACTGGATACTACATAATACAATACAATATGTGCAGGGCCCGAAACGCAACGTCAAGCCATAAACGGAAGACTGTCATGGCGACCTAGATAAACCACAAATTCATCGGTCTATCAGCAATGGTTTCTAAGTTATAGGCTTTTTACTAAAAATCAGGAATTCTCTGCCCGGCACCAAACTTTTCTATGCTGTGACTACAGAAGTAAATATTTTAGATTTTTATGTTTTATAAGACCATTTGGGGATAAATATTTTTAAGCTTACGCGATCTGAACACATAATTATTAATACTATTTAACGGGTATTTATCGCGTTTATTTACCTATTTTTCCCAACGTTTCGACAGGTTTACACACTGCCGTGGTCACGGGATGACCGCGATAAATACCCGTTAAATAGTATTAATAATCATTTGGGGATAATTCTGTTTAGGTACAATAACGCAGAATCGTCAAAATCGGTCCTTAATTTACAAGGAAATCGACGAACATCCAAGTATATACCATATTTTTCGAATCGACAGATTCGCATATCAATCTGTCAAAAATATGTGTGTATGAAATACCTACTTCTTTATCATTCAGTGTTCATTCAATCACCTGTCAACAAAGTCGTGTGAATGAACCAGAAAATAAACTCTCTACGAAAACTTTATAATCATCCGCACCCGTACTGAGAGTGAGGCGCGGTTTCGAATCCTGCCAAAATCGAAATTTTTTGGGACATTAATAAATTTTCGAAGAAAATTGCCCTAGTGCGAGCTACGCACTATAATAGCAAAAACCTAAGAAAATAAATTTGTGCACCGACCATAACTGGTAAATTTTTAGACAGCATCATCTAGCCCCAATGTGAGCAGAGCTTGTGCTATATATAATATAAGAAGTACCACAGTACCAGTTTACACTTCAGGTACGTACTAATTAGTATTTATTAGATACTAGCTTCTGCGCGCAGATAAAAATTTATAATTTTTGATATTTTCATTATATTCGGTGAAGTAGTTATTTAACAATCGTGCCTAAGCAATAGGTAAATTTTTTTATAAACTCGATTCATTCATTGGATTCGTTCTAATTTTTCGCCACTCAAGAAACAAACCACCTTAACCTAATAAATTTAAAACATTAATAAAAGTATAAAATTTCAGTATACATACAGCCAGTTTTAAAAGGCGCTCAGTAATCCTCATCACGTTCATGCTTGAGAATGTCTCCAAGGAGTTGGTGATGGAAGGAACCATCCATTGCTGCAGTAGCGCGAATATCAGGTTGATTCCGACTACGAGCTCCAGCAGTCTTCTCAGCACGAAACGCTTGCGGATCCTGGAAATAAATATATAAATTATATTCAAAAGGTTTGCTTAAGAAAACTCTTTTATGTCTACATGTCCTATAATATTGTCAACTTTTGTGTACAATAAAGATTTTAAAGTGGGTGCGAACGCTTAAGCCCTCATACAAACGTAATTTGCGATTTTTTTGAAAACTATTATACACCATAAGCCCTTGGGATAAAATATATATATATATATGTTAAAAAAAAAACAACACATGCAGCCTCAAATAAAAAAAAAGAAAGAGACAAAAGAGCATTACGTCTCACTCAACCCAAGGACCGAGGGGTCGTCATACTTCGAGTTGCAGCCAGGGTAAAGAGGCCAAGCCTCGAGGCCTCCCTCCGTGCCCCCAACAAGGGCCGGAACGAAACTTTGAACTTTGACATAACACAATACAAAATACATACATATCATCATCATCAGCCTATATTAGTCCACGGCTGGACATAGGCCTCCCCTAATAAGCGCCATAGCGCCCTGTCTTCAGCTTGACGCATCCAGTATCAGCCAGCAGTCTTTCGCAAATTGTCATAAATCATAAATACTACTTCTAATTTGTTTCTATTATTTGATTGTAATTTTCTTTGTTAATAATGTATTTATACAATACAGAGATAGATATTTATTAATATACATAGAAAAAGAACAGACAGACTCTCGGAATAAATATCTGCAGATCGTACAAACATTTGTCCCGAGGCGAGGCGGGAATCGAACGCGCAACCTCTTACGTCGTAGGCGGACCTTCGCCCACCGCGCCACAGAGTTCGGTCAGATGGATGGGTCGAGTCTTGCTCCGCGACCGCCCCGCTAACATTTGGTACTAACCGAGCAGTTCTAGGGTAATTCAACTCGTAACAGAGAGTGGGCGCCAGCATGAAGTAAGCCAAGTCTTTGAGGTTCAGGTTATCAGGGTACTTCACGAGGCGCGCAGCAGCGATAGCACCATTTTTGTCCTCGTCAAAACTCTCTGTGGGTAATTAATAATATTTAGAAATGGAATCATTAAACTACGGTAAACACAAAACACCTAAAGCGAAGGCTCTATCTATAAAGAACTTAGACGCACAAGAAATCGTCGATATCAGGCCACACATAAGCGAAGAGAGATAAAACACCGCCAATTCAACCTTGAATTGCTAGATAGATATGCATAATACACTAAAACCAAATCTAATCTCAATTTCGAACAGATTTTCAATTCCAATTTAATATTCTTCGTAAAAAGTAGGTATAAAATAATAACGAAAGCTATTCAAAGGGCTTACAAATGTCAATGTAGAATGGGTTTTAGCGTAATTCCACAGCAGCCGTGGAATTACTTATTGACATCTGAAAGCCATTTCAATTGCCATGAAGCCCTTTTAAATGGATTTAGCCATACAATTGCAAATTACGAAGGCCATTCAAAGGGCTTTCAAATGTCAACATAGGATGGGTCGTTTTAACGTAATTCTACAGCAGATCTAGTACACAAATAGAAAAAGTAAAGAGAAGCAAGAGAATAAAAGTTCCAATCAAAATAAAGCGTAAACAAGATAAAGCTGCAAAGTACAAACAGGTCAACGCAATTTTGACTTAGGCCACCTGCATAAACAAGTGGAAAAATCAGAATTAATTTATTAAATCGCTTTGTATTTGAGACTTGTATTAAAAATACAGTGTACTCAAGTTTTCAAACAATAGAATCAACTTCTAATTTGACTAAAATTTACATTTTCAAATTATATCAGTTATTTGGTACCCATAACACAAGCTTTGCTTAGTTTAGACCTAGATGATGCACTGTGAATTATCCCGTACCTATTATTTATTTATTTAAAAGAGAAGAAAGAAAATAAAAGTTCCAATGAAAATAAAGCGTAAACAAGATCAAGCTGCAAAGAAAGTACAAACAGGTCAACGCAATTTTGACTTACGCTCGTGTTCAGCGTTCATAAGTTCGTCTGTAAACAAATTATTTACGTCAAAATAAGCTGCAAATAATTAATAAATTTATCCACCTTCTTATACTAAACAAGTAGAAAATTCAATTTCATTTATTACATCGCTTTGTTTCGTTTAAAAATACAGTGTATTTTTAATCTTATTTTCAAACAGTAGAATCAACTTTTAGATGGACTATTAATTTTTCTAGGTATATCAGTTATCAAGTACCCATAGCAAAAGCTCTGCATAGTATAGGGCTAGATAATGCTCTGTGAATAGTCCATCATTTTATACTTAAGGAAGCTCCGCGGTAAATTGACCTATTCTGTTCTCACTATTTTAAAGATTTCTGTAAAACCAATCTTATAAAAGCAATGGAAACTAATCATAAATATCACCAATATTTGATATACACGATAAAATTTAACTTAATTATTATTAATTATTTAATTTTATAATATTATGTGTACTTTTATAATAAATTACTGTAGAAAATGAGCGCGGGGTTTTAACCTTCACACGAAACAGAAAATACCAATGAATAAAATAACATGACAAATTTCTACTTCATATCATATTTTTCCTGTAAAATATAAAGAATTTCATAATCATCATTAGATTTAAAACCATTAATAATAAAAACCCAAAACAAAAACGTTTTTATAAAAAACCTTGCGTATTAATTGGGATTCATTTATATTTTTTTAAACAATTTCAACCTTATAGGTCATAATTATTTTGATTTGATGTTAGTAATTTTTTTGCGAGTTCGTTCATTACTTATATCAGATTCGTTTTAGAAAAACATTATGAAATACTTCTCACGGAGCGTCCTTAAATAATAGTATTTTACGTAGGAAGGTTTAAGCGAAAAAACATCGTTTATACCTCCGCAAACCCTATGATTGTAATTGTAAAATTAACAATAAGAACTCAAGTACTTACTCCAATTCGGCGCTGACAAGCTCTGGCGTCTCAGTGCTGACTGACGGGCCTTAGCCATAGCTTTTCCAGAACGACACCAGTAATTGGTCTGAACGTAGCTCCATAGCTTCAGGAATATTAGCAAATAATTAAAGCAGATCATTGTCATTCCAACTGAAAATAAAGATAAGAAGGGAAGTTACAGACTGCACATCCATACTTATTTAGGGTTTCGTACCCAAAGGGTAAAACGGGACCCTGTTACTAAGACTCCAGGCTCCTCCAGCTGTATCTCATGAACCTTGATAGTTAGACAATTGAAATTTTCACAGATGATGTATTTCTGTTGCCGCTATAACAACAAATACTAAAAAACAGAATAAAATAAATATCTAGCTAGCTCTCATACAACGAACGTGATTTTTTTGCCGTTTTCATAGATAATGGTACGGAACCCTTCGTGCGCGAGTCCGGCTCGCACTTGGCTGGTTTTATATTATAAATACGAAAGAAATCATATTCACGACGAAAAGGCTAAGGGTTTATTTGTGCAAGTAATGGTCGTATGTACGTACGTATAGGCCTTTTAAATGTATTCTATAAGACCTTTTTTTATCACGGCACCCTCAGGTTATGTGCCAACCGAATCCACAGGTACTGTAAATATTTTTCAGCTCTCGGTGTTTCGCGAAAATTAGTGAAATAAACGCTTATCTTATCTGTTTTATTCTTGGCGTAACACTTCTGTTTTATTCTTGGCGTAACACTTCACAGTACATTTAAATCTAACAAAAAGTAATAAAAATAAATACCTGAGCTAAATGTGTTTCCTCTAAAATGCAGTGATATAACAGGCAGTGTGATTACAAACAAAATGTTGGATATTTGCAAACCAAGACCAATCCTTTCAGGAATCAAATTCTAAAACAAGATTATACTAATATGTGAACTGTGCATATAATGTTATAAATATCAAGACACTTAAATGATCTTTTAATTTTACATGGTATCTATCCAATAAAACACACTAATTAGTGGCCCAGACTACACCAAAGCGGAGATGTGCAGAGATGTCCGTAGCGAGACACGAGAAGAGAAGTTTTCAGCTAGGGTGTTTCCACCGAAGCTGTGCGGAGATGCGTACCTACTGGCTAGACTGGATCGGAGATGTGTGCTCCTTAGAGCGGCTGGTAGCTCCGTAAGGCGAGCGTCGGATGTTTGTTGAGACAAACGCACTAAAGTCCGGACGCAAAGCAGATTGAATTTCGTACAATGACCTCTTTGCCTACTGACAGTGGTCTCAAACAATTTTGCATTACCGGCATGGTTTATAAGCAATATTTGAAAGAGAAAAATAATATTTACTGGCTTATTAAATACAGTTACGTATAAAAATCGAGTTATAATTTTATTAATAACTTATTTGGTAGAAATAAAAAAATTATGATTCATAAATCAGACTCCGATTTCTCTGTATCGGAGTTACTGAAGTTAAAAGACCACTATACAACGAAAACAAGATAGCAAAAACTAACAAACAACAACAAACTAAGATATTATAACTGACCCGTGACTGTGTCCGAAAACTGAGCGATCACTAATGCATCCCAAGATGGAATGTCGTTCGTTCGTTAATTAAAAATTATTAAATATGTCTAGCAAGCCGTGGTTGGCCTTTGTCGTGACCCAAGGCACAAAAAAAAACTCAAGGAACAAAAGTCAAATAGTACGAGTAACACTATTTCATCTGTGACAAAAGGTTTACAATCCTGGTCATTGCATTCGTGCGAGCGTGACGGATTATATTTACGCGGGAGTGAGAGATCTGTCGCGAAGGCGAAGATATATTCTCAGTACCTACCTAAGTAAAAGGTAGGTTGAAAAAGATTTTAGCTAGCTCGCATGGAAAATACCGGTCGAGGCGACGACAGGCGGGCGCGCGCGCAGCGCTCTCGGTCGCCGACGGACCAAGCATTTAGTCTGTGTGGAGACAGCGAGCGAGAGACATCTCGGTGAGTCGCTTTGAGTTACTGCGCATGCAATTGAGATCTTTGACACCGATATGTGAACCATTTTCAGAATATAGTTGTTGGTCTGTCTGCGGACAGGTCGATCAGTTTAAGAGCGAGGCTCGGGATGGCTGTAGGGGAGGTTGGAGGCCATAATGGGATGCGTCCCCGTAACACTAAGAAACTGAGCACAGGCGGAATAGCCGTCATAGCTCAATGAAGGGGGTACAGACAGAAAAGCTGTCATAACCCAGGGTATGGAGTCCAGGTGAAATAGTCATCATAACTCCTAGACATGTGGCACAGGCGGAATAACCGTCATAGCCCAATGAAACCCAGCACAATGGGAACTGCTCCCAAAGCGTGATGAATTAGTCATCACATGCAGATGGAACCGTTACATTTCAGATGAATTAGCAATATAACCTGGTGGACAACACCACTGAATTATTGCATGACCTTGTTGCAGCAATTTTTACTTACTTACCCATTACATGTTTCTTACCTACGTAAATTATTCGTCACAATCTATATAGTTGAAGGAATTGGCGACATGGTGGAGATGCAGGGATCTGACAATGATTCGAACCATATTATCTAAAAATAGAATACGCATAATAATTTTTAAATTTTCATGTGGGTAGTTTTACTAATGCTGCTTGCACTGTCTGACGAAGTACTTAACTGGTCATAAAGTATTTTACGACTTTGTTTGTGTTCCAATTTGCTAAGTAGACAAGATTTTCAAGCGTTGGATTATCGTGTGGTAGGTGAGGTACTGAGTTAGTATGCCATTATTCTGTGCAATCCTACGAATAAATAGTAAAAGTAATCGTAGTTTTTGCAGCAGTAGGTAAAGGAATTATGCAGATTTTACACTTTACCTTTGACTACTTGTAAAAGTTGGTTCTTATTTTACCCGACTACGCACTAGAGTAGGTGGTTAACATCCTTTTCATAAAGCTACTAAGCAAGAATTTGAATCGTTGGATGCAACCTGAGACCAAAACTGTGGCATTGTCTTTGAAAGTAAGCGTTAACAAAATGCCGACGCAAGCACACTACTGAGTGGTTAAAATTTGTGTTTTGTCAATAAGCCTAACTGATATTATTGCCTACCATTTATTTTGCAATCATATTGCACACATATTCCAAATAAAATAAAGGTTCTAATCGAAAGTTATAAATTTATTAACAAAGAAAATTACAATAAAGTAATGGAATTGAATTAAAACGGGTATTTGCAATTGAAACGGTTGGGCTGGCTGCAGACTGTTGCAAACAATCTACAAGTAGCTCGACTGATCCATACCAATACCAGTCGGAAACGTGCCTAAGACGCTAGCAGCATTGCCCCGCTGTATGGCAGTGCTGATGCGCTGCGCCAGATACTCACCAGCTCTCGGGTCACGCGTCGCAAGGACCAGACGCTCAGATAATTTTGAAAACCCGGTGAGCCTCGGTACCTCACGGACCTAGGGTCTCGACTCCAAGGGGAGCAAATGCGTAGGCTTTGGAGGTCTTCGGTCAAATCTGCCGCCGCACCAGCCCTCACGGGAGTCCTAGGATGATAGAAAGGCGCGAGTGTATCGACGCACGTAGCGTCCTACATAATAGGCTTCCCCAACTCCCATGGGACTAGTCATACCAGTTGGGCCGCTTACCATCGTCATGCAACAGACCATTCGGTTCGAGAATAGTTGGTACCTACGTAAACGGTGACAAAGGCCCGCCGGATAATGGCGTTAAGACTGGCATGGCGAGATGTCCGACCGGCAGCCCTAGTGCAAGGTGAGCAAGGACCAAATGAGAAGGCTTTAACATTTTTCAACTAAAGAAATAGTGCTGTAGACGGAAGATAATAATGCTGGTAGGGCTACACGTGAAAGTTTGCGAATACCTAAGTCTCTCAATTTTACAGGCAGGGATGCTTGCAACCATGCCTTGGCATCCAAATATATATTCAAAACATATATCATAGATCATAATTTTTATTATCTTGTCTTAGCCTACCAAGAGCTCGCTATGTTTCCACAGTTGACAACATCTCAAAGAATACGTAAATTTAGGTACAAACAGGCAAAACCGAATAATTGTAAAAGCCATACATGGCTATTAATTTTGAGAAGTCTGTCCGAAGTTCTGTTCAAATGTTGAAAGGTTCTACTATGCCCCTAAAATAGAAAATGTGTGTCTAAAAAGTGTGCTATCTGAAAAGCGCGGTCCAAGTGAGCGAGCTATCTCTTTTTGAGTGGCAACAGAACGGTGCGTGCCTATCTAGCGATTTGAATCTTTAATGCTAGGTGTTGTATTACCTACACATATACGATATAGTACAATCTGTGACTTAAGATGTTAAAATAGAGATTGGAATTTGGCGCAATGAACAGCCTTATTTCTACCAGATAACCTTCGCGCGAAATAAGTAATCTATGCACTAGAGCCGTAGTAGGTGCTCGAGGGAGTGTGTAAGTGCTCGGAGAGAAGCAGCGGTACGCGTGCGCGTGGAACCGCGCTCATCCTGAAGAAGTCCCTCGTTAAGGAACGAAACGGTGATGTTTTTCCATGACAAATAAGGTTCTTGGTTAACCCGCTAAGATCCGTAATGAACCTTAGGTGTTTTTAAATTTTAGACACTGGTTTTTATAAATCTACCTTATATGTTACAAAACCACTTTGTAATAAGCCTAACAAAAGAATATACATAGATACTCATACATGACACAGTTACAAAACCATAACATTTTTGCAGATTCACTATGATTTTTGCTATAAATTATCTAATTTATCGGGCTTGAAAGTAAATTTGCATTAAGATGGTACAATGCGCGCCATTTTGTGAAAAGGATGGGCATTGGATTTCGTGTTCATGGGAGTGGGACAGAGCATGAGTTTTGGGAACGGCGTAAATGCAAAAATTTAGTATTTTCTTATTTAAAAGAAAACTACACAACTTAGGAAAAAGCTATCAAAAGGGACCAAGTAATTAGTAATAGCCCACGAATCAAAACATAGGTCGTTTCAATAGATCGCAGTGTTCCTAAGATCTGGACCAAATGATGGGCAAAACGGTGCAATTTCATGATGTTTTTCTGTAGTATTTTTTCCTTAATCGTGTTTTCACGTAAATAGAACCAAAGATAAAATCTAGAATTGTATGTCATTCGAGTTTTTTACCACGGGAATCCCGTGAGTGCCGAGATCTGGTCCTAGTTTGACAAGCACACGCGCTAGGTTCGCGTCATAAGTGACCTGCAAAATTAAAGAGGCAGTGGTGCACTGCTTGATATAGGTCTGAATAAGGTTGCTGATGGTTAATTATAAAATAATTAACTTCTAAATCAATTAAATGTTTTGGGGCTTTAATAGAAACCTATTGTGGCATGTACATACTTCGGTATGTTCCTACCGAACTATACTTAAAATTTTGCAATCTTGAAATAAAAGTTAATAAAGTTTACGCTTTAAATATTGTCCTAATGCAAGAATATGAGGCGTTAAGAAAAGGTGGCGTCTCACATGAGGTGTTGGAAAAAACCACGCATGAGACGCTAGAAACAGTTCGAAATTGCTACCTATCTAGGAAAAACGGTAGGTAGGCAGGTACTTTACTGTTGACGGTGGAAATATCAATGAAGTAGATTAGTGATTGTACCTTCATTCTGTTCTTGAAGGCAACGCACGCAAAACCAGCCATTGAAGGATTGAACATAAATAAAACAAATTATAACAGACCTGTCCAAATTCTCAGAAAGGTTCGTTAAACCAACGGCGGTTATTAACACGCATTAAGTGGCATCATACCGGATAAAACCCGTTGTTATAAATCAAATAAAAGACTACAGGCATGTACCTACTCAATAAAATAGAGAAACAGCGGAGAATCAGAAAACATCTAGAACACATAATATCTGCTAAAGAAACCTTAATTAGACTAAAGAGAGACACGACGTGATGGTTGTAAAGATTAGGGAAAGGACCAATAATGAAGGAATAGACGTGGCAGAAAACGTTACAACAAGTGACAACAACAAACAACTCATCAGATCAGAAGAAAAGACAGGCAACAGGCAATGTATTAAAAATAGTTATAGAAAAGACAAACACAAAAAGGATAACAGACCATTTAGTAAAACGTAATCAAAGAAAAGACAAAACGATCAAAATCAAACATTCTTTATTTCCATAAATACAATAAAGTGTACACTTAGAAAGGGTCAAATTCTTGATGTATGGCACTGACACGGAAATAAAGTGGTATTTCTCTAGCTTCGGTATGTAGACTGGAGTGGGGAGGCGACTGAGAGACCTTTAGCCTGTTAGTCTTGGTAGTATGTCTCAAAAGGTTCTGATGAGCCACCCAAAAGAAAGTTTGTGAGAAAATATATAAATATATATTGTATTTAAGATCATTTTAATGTAATGAATTTAAATTCAAAAGTTTGAATTGTTTTCAAACAGTTCTATTGCAAGCACCTGCAAATATAATTACAAATAAGGGTATTGCAGTGAAGATGTGGCGCATAACCGGTCATTGTCGTTAAAACAAATTACACAGCCAGCTGTGAGCAAAAGTCTACTAAAACAGATATAGTTACGAGTAACATGACAGTAAAAAACCACGGTGTTAAAACTTGCTGACTCATTGTTGATAGATTCGAGAAAGATTATCACTGTTAGCAGTTTTGCTCGATTGTGGAAAGTTACTCAGCGCTCGAAAAGGGCTGAGTCAACTACCTAAAGACTAAGTTGCCTGTTCGTTACGCATGTAATTACTGCAAAATTTCCACATAGAATAATGAGACCTAGAAGTACATTATAATATAAATAAATAAGAACAAGAAGATCTACTACTAACAAAGGTTACCTGGAAGAGATCGCTTCTGAGCGATAAGGCCGCCCATAGTACCTATCTAATGTAATGTCTCTTTGCAATGTTATTTTCTGGTGTATAGTAAAATATTTTTGTATTGTATTGCAAGATCTTTATTTGTAGCTAAATAATTCTGAGAAATCCGCACGGCATCGTCTAGCCCCAATTAGAGCAGAGCTTAGCTTCTTTTAGTGCTGCAAAAGAACCATTTAACTTACTGATACTGAGACAAGAACAGCTGGTCGTACTTATGTGTCTATGAACCCGCAGACTCACTATTATTTTTGTTTAAGTACACAAGTACACGATTATAATATTACCGTGACAAGTATGACAATGTAGGCCAATCGGCACATTCATGATTCACCGCGCGCCCGTGTTAAATAAAATCACAGGAGTTTGGACTTAAGTAGGTACAATAAAAGTAGTTTTGGCATGGTGCAAATCAGACAACAAATACAGCCATTTCTGCCGTGTACAATTATTAATATAATAAAGAAAAAATAAGTCACTCACTATATATCGGAAACGTACCTAAAAACGAAATTATTCGTTTGGTATAGGTACCAGGGCAGACAAATAGAAGTATGTGACCCAAAAGGGGGCAGCGGCGTCGCATCGCTGTGCAGCATACTGAACTGTGAGCACATAAGGCAGTCAAAGTGTTAAAGTTAAAATTCTGGTCGAATTTCTGACAAAAGTCCTTATAGTGGCCAACTGTTGCCAAACAATGAATTTAAGACTTATCCCTTGGTTGAGGAGGGTCTAACGAAAACAATGTTTTTCATCAGATATAAAATAAACTCATATTAATAAAAATAAAAAAGTGTATATATTCGTAGTGTGTATATTCGAAGAACATACAAATGAAACCGTATTAGAAACAAATAGTGTTGAGCCAACTTCTCAAGAAGAAATACTGGGCTTGGCTATTCACGTGCGCAAGACCGCAGCACCACATCTACCGTAGTTCATTGTGTCGGTTAACTTCACATAATTAAAATCTACTGTTGATATTTAAAGGGCAACGTAAGCTGGAGACTTAAACCAGAATTAGAGCCATGGTTAAGGAGAATTTTATGACCGCCTGACACGAAATGAGAAATAAGGTATAGAAATAACATAGCAAGTTAATCACAATCAATTGTGTACGTAAATATAAGCTTGAAGCCATTCTAAATACAAGACCGTTAGCCACGGTAGGCGCGGAGCTGAATCATGTGTTTACATGTTAAAATTTTCTGTGTAAATCATTTTGCAGTATAGAAACATGTTAACCAATAAATACCTTTATGAAAATATATGAGGAATGAGGGCACAAAGAAGTATTGGACAAATAACAGAATTAGTAATAGGTGAATACGTAGATGAGATGAGACATATTCACTCGGTCAATTTATTCCCACTTGAAACTTAATGAGCAAAGTGTAGTTCCAAATGTTAATAAGAGCAAAGTGTAGTCCCACAATCAGAGCTCAAGGTTCCGAGGAACATGAAACCTACTGGCCTAAGGTTTATCAAGCTGCACAAGCAGAATCAGAAACTGATACATTAGATATCAGTAAAGGAGGCGGATCATGTTAGCCAGTTAGTTACTAAGCCAGTCAAAAGATCAAAGAGTGGACCATGCACTATTAAGACCTTTTCAGTAGTAAATTTAGTTGTTGTTCAGAGTTCAGATTAAGTGATTTAGATATAAATCATTGTTTTATAAATATAATCATATTGATTATTTTTCATTGTCATTCTTCCTTGGAGGGGGGGAATGTCGCGAAGGCGAAGATATATTCTCAGTACCTACCTAAGTAAAAGGTAGGTTGAAAA
Source organism: Eupithecia exiguata (assembly GCA_947086465.1). Classification (NCBI taxonomy): domain Eukaryota; kingdom Metazoa; phylum Arthropoda; class Insecta; order Lepidoptera; family Geometridae; genus Eupithecia; species Eupithecia exiguata. The sequence goes on from OX352229.1 coordinate 7,968,237, forward strand.
AGATTTTAGCTAGCTCGCATGGAAAATACCGGTCGAGGCGACGACAGGCGGGCGCGCGCGCAGCGCTCTCGGTCGCCGACGGACCAAGCATTTAGTCTGTGTGGAGACAGCGAGCGAGAGACATCTCGGTGAGTCGCTTTGAGTTACTGCGCATGCAATTGAGATCTTTGACACCGATATGTGAACCATTTTCAGAATATAGTTGTTGGTCTGTCTGCGGACAGGTCGATCAGTTTAAGAGCGAGGCTCGGGATGGCTGTAGGGGAGGTTGGAGGCCATAATGGGATGCGTCCCCGTAACACTAAGAAACTGAGCACAGGCGGAATAGCCGTCATAGCTCAATGAAGGGGGTACAGACAGAAAAGCTGTCATAACCCAGGGTATGGAGTCCAGGTGAAATAGTCATCATAACTCCTAGACATGTGGCACAGGCGGAATAACCGTCATAGCCCAATGAAACCCAGCACAATGGGAACTGCTCCCAAAGCGTGATGAATTAGTCATCACATGCAGATGGAACCGTTACATTTCAGATGAATTAGCAATATAACCTGGTGGACAACACCACTGAATTATTGCATGACCTTGTTGCAGCAATTTTTACTTACTTACCCATTACATGTTTCTTACCTACGTAAATTATTCGTCACAATCTATATAGTTGAAGGAATTGGCGACAAGATCAGAAGAGAAAGATAACAGGTCAATGTACGAAATTCCACGTGCATCGCGATCATCGCGATCGGACTTTAGCAAGGCACAGCTCACATCTCCGCTTAAATCTTTCATTGTTACTTTGAATACAAATATGATACATACATCGCCGCTCGGTGGTCTTGAGCGGAGCCGAGACGTGTGAATAGCGACGTTCTATTGTCTGTATAAAACACATCCCTTCTCTGCTCACCTCGACTCAGCTTTGGTAGTCTGGCCCACATAGCTCAGTCGGGTTAGAATTTTACTTTGCATTTATTACCATTCCGACAGTTATTGTATAAGCCGTTAGGGACGTCAGTGGGAGTCTTAGTTCAAAATGCCGACCAGCCTCGACACCGACTTTAGCCGCCATAATATTGGTTTTAAGGAATAAACGTTTTTCGTTAATGACTTCGCCATTTTGAAATTTTCGAGAAAACTCAAATATTTATTGAGATTTTTCAATCCCGTCATCATATCCCGTCTTTCCTAGCTTAATTCGAAAAATATAGGTCGGACAAAAACTAAGCAAGGAAAAAAATGTAGAGATCTATTATAATGGTAATAATGGTCTACTTTAGTCATGATGATTTTTCTCGAAAGTTGAATAATAGCCAAGTTATTAACGATAAACGTTTACTCCCTTAAATCCAAGATGGTGGCTAAAGTCGGGGTCGGTGTCGGTCGCCATTTAGAATTTAGACTCCCACTGACCCCACTAAAGGCTAATGCAATAATTGTTGGGATGGTAATTAATGCAAGGTGGAGGTCTGTCATCTAACCCGACTGCGCTAACAGGGTAATTGCTTGACCTAAGCCTTGCCTAAGCTACAGATAATATAACACATATACTACTAAATCACTACATAAAATAAAAACAAAAAAATTCCATCTGAAGCAAAATAAGGAGAAGCACACGAAAAACCACAACCAAAAATTATAATAAATTAAGATATCTTACCAGTGCAATTATTTTTTCAAAAAGCAGCGCTACCACCACAGGAACCACTGAAACTGAAATGGAAATAAAAGCATAAAGCTCGAAAGCCGAAGTTTAGGCTTCACTTTAGTCGGAGACTAAGATTAAAGAGAGGACACCTCAATAGAATGGTATAGAATGACGTCCGTCAGAGACTAAGATTGAAGAGAGGACATCCCTTTGTCCACGGAAAAAGTCGGTTCGACTAAATGTTGCTCACGAAGGCTACTTGTTCCTGGATTGCTTTCCGCAACTAGGCCACAGATGGGCGCTTTTTGCCTCCTTGCCCACGGAGTGGTGTTACATTAATTTATTTCTTTTTATTATTTATTAATCAATTTGGTATTTGTGTATTAGTTTAGTCAGCCTATGCAACTTTTCTATGATCTTTCCTAAACACCTTGTCTGTAGGAAATTAATTAAATTAGCTCTCTATAGGATAAGTTTATTAGGGTAATGTGGACAGTTTTTAGGGCTATCTAATAAAGTATTATCAATATCCTAAAGCTTTTTTCTATGTGCTCATAAATGCCTTATAATATTTTTATTACTTACATATTATTAAAATCAATGAAGGATACTGATACTTCTCCCCTTCATTGTAACCAGTGAGAACAATGATCCATTCAATTGGATTGACACGAAATCCATACCTGAAAAATTTGTTCCAAATTCATTCATTACACAGAAAATATTTTGATTATAACCTGTCTCAACAAATTTCTCATCGACCTAACTTTCTAGCTATGTGTACAACTATTTTGGCTATTATGTAAGAAATTCAATGCTGTGTTTAGCTAGTAATACATAAATATTGACATTTAACTAAAGTCTCAATATATTATGATTAAGATACCTAGGCAAAACAAACATGTATTAGACACTTAAGTTATTTAAGAATGTATCAAGTAGTGGTTTCTTTTTCACTTCTTTCACTAGTGCACAAAAAATTTAAGTGAAGAGAAAATCAAAAACACCTTATTTCTTATTTGATCATAATTTATGGTATAAAATTTGACTTGTCAAAGTACATACTTTGTAAGCTTGAAGAAATAAAGTTTTTGAAAACTGAAATTTCAGCCATAAGACAATTAATAATATATGGGACATCATGGGCCTAACCCAACCACCAATGGTCAATGTTATAGGTGCACCATCCATAGATGTACTTAGACAAACTGTTTGTCATCTTAGATAAAGCTCATATAGCTAAGTTTGTTAAACTTAATTATTGGCCAAGATTACGCATTTACTGCCCAGCCATAGTGGTGCAACCCGCAGGGGTGCGGGTACTACACGAACATGGAGGAGAACTTCTGCATCATGGGCCATGGGTGTAAAGCACATTGGCAGTGATTAGTGGTTAGGGTTACTAATTGCCCGTTTGACACCATAAAATATTAATTTGAGTTTGACCTTACTTCAAGATATTTTCAAGGAACAGCCTTACTCCACCAATGAAGAGCATAAGAAAACCCCAGTTCACCAAACCAGTGAAATTAGTGAACTCTGAACTCCATGTAAACAAGGAATCTCTTGGTTTGTGACATCTGAAACCATAAAATCAAGTTTACTATACTAATATGTTACTACATATTAGTTTGAGAAATTTATCATGAGTGCACACACTGAACTTTTTTTACAGCCTTATTTTATGAAATAACAAAACAGGCAGTCATATCATTAAATGCTCTTTGCCCCATAATACCTGTTATGATAAGTTGCTTAGATTAAACATAGGCATATAAGGTCAGTGATACCTTTCTGATAAAAAAACTGATGATCCAAAGTATAAAAATGGACTTACGGTTTGTCTAGCTGTGATTTTCTGGCCTTCTTTTCATATTCTGTAATTTCCTCAGCTCTTGTAACGCTTTGTGCTCTTCTATAACGAAGAGCTTTCTCTTCTGATTCACTTGTCATGGTAAGCAGGTTTAGACTAGTTGTGAACAGTGAAAATAGAAGTATAGATGCTTAGTACGTAATCTTATCTTATCAGCGAGCAGTGCACGCTCGACCAACGATCTGCCTGCAATAAAAAGCAAGCTGTAATTTAGGTAGGTACAGTCGATCTATGACAGAAGGCAATAAACGTGAAGACAGGCGTGATAGAGACAACCAATGGAATAGGAACGAAATAAATATGTTTACCGTGTCTACTTCGTTTTAATTAAATTATGCTTGGGCTCTGCAATAAGAATTTAAATTTCCTTCCTTCTAAGAATAATACAGTAATGTAATAGAAATAACTACTGTAAAATTAAAATCAGCAATCGACCGACAGTCAGCTCAGATACCGACAGACAGAATAGCTTGCTTGTCACTGTCAAATTTGAGTACTTGTCACTTGTCAGTGTCATTGTTATTTGAGGACTTCAACGTCAGGTACAGTCTGCAAAACAACGAAAGTCCATGAAAAATCAAAGGGGACTAGAAAAATAATAGTATACCAATGAAATAATCGTATCTCTCTACGTTTAGGAAAATTTTCTAAAAGTAGCTCATATTATAAGATTAACATTTTACTAATACTCTGTATTACCACAGTTTAAGTATAACATACAGTAGGCCGACGCCTTTCCCCCCCCGAAGGGTTTCCGCCTTGCCGTGGCGGGGGGGCTTAGTAACCGCGGCCTGGTCACCCGCGGCGAAGCTAAGAGGAACCCATGGGGCCGTGCCAACGCAGACGGCGACACGGCTGGCCCCGGGACGGACCGCTCCACTGGGTTTTGCGCTCTAAGCCCAGTTGGAGTGGTAGTAGGTTGCGGTGTCGTATGGGAGGCACCGCAACTGAGGCGGGTGGCTGTGCTGTATGGGCAGCATGGCCACAGAGAGATGGAGGCCGCGGCGGGAGAGGATTGCCGGTATTGAGGTACGCCGCTCTCCCTGCCTTCCGCGGCCTTGGCGGGGTCGCCACCGATTGATGGCGGACGCGGTGGGGTCGCAGGGGAGGAGGAGTCTCGGTATTTCGAGGGCCGCTCTCCCTATCCTCTGCGACCGTGTGGCAGGCGGCGGGGCCACTCGACTGACCCGTCGCAGGGGGACCTAGGACGTCCGGACACGGGGTCGTCCGGCGTCCATTTGACGGGTAAGGTCCCCGGGGTGGTCGCGGCAAGCCAAGTGTTTCTGGCGCGTCGCGAAGGGGGGTGCTCTTCACCCCCCAGTGAGGGGCCCGATACCGGGCAGCCGCGGTGGGTCCGTGGAAGAAAGCGAAAGCGTCCCCATGTTCCCACCACAAACGGCAGAGGCGGAAACACCCTGAGGGTTTTAGTGGGTTGGAGTCCCACATAATCGTACTGTCTCCCCGTGGCAGTACGATATGCGTGCGCATTTCCCTCAGGACAATAAAAAAAAAAAAAAAAAAAAAAAAGGCCGACGCCTTTGATTTCGCGGTACATGTCGACAAGTGACGCGACAGCATATGGGCCAGGGTTGTCACCATGCTAGTGTCAAATTAAAACTTTTACTTATTAATTTTAGGTGAACATCGTCATTAACGTAACGAATATTAATGATTTTTCAAATCCAAGATGGCGGGTATTTTAAATTTTACTCACAGGTATCTTTTTCGACTAATTCGAGGGTATAGATTACGAATATGCGATATTTTTTCAAATTCAAGATGGCAGATATTTTATTATTTCAAATTTTACTCATTTTTAACGTACTGAAATGAAATAAGTTCCAAAATTTTTCGATTTCGGTGGGATTCGAACCCGCGCCCCACCCTAAGTACGGGTGTGCTCTATAATAAACCAAGAAATCTTAGTCGGTTCCATCGAAAATCTTTGGGACCTCTTACGGACTATAGCGCCGGTAGCTCCACCTACAGGGGTAACATTAGAGTTACCCAGAGTGCGGGTAAGCACTATAAACTTTTATATGCAAAAAAACCTTTATCGTCGTATTATTTTCAATTAAATTATCCCGAATAAATTATCATTTGAAAACAATCAAGAAAAAACTCCAAATAAAACTTGTCGCGCTTGCGGGTATAATTTTATTCTTTCATATCTTCCAGTGCTATACTCCACCTTGGACCACTTTGACAAAAAAAATACAAAAACCCCACAAAAACACGGTCTGTCGACCAACGCATTTTACCCCTGTTTAGGGTCATTTTGGCCACCTCTGCAAAATAATGGAATTAGTCAAAAACGATACCTTTGAGTAAAATATTAATAAAAAATTATCCACCATCTTGGATTATAAAAGTAACCCCATTTTCGTATTTAACACCCTGGATTTAGACAAAAACGATACCCATGAGTAATACCTATATTTATAAAAATAAATTCGCCATCTTGGATTTTCAAAATAAGCCCATTTTCGTATTTAACACCCTCGAGTTAGTCAAAAACGATACCCATGAGCAAAATATTAATAAAAATGAATCCGCCATCTTGGATTTTCAAAATAACCCCATTTTCGTATTTATCACCCTCGAGTTAGTCAAAAATGATACCCATGAGTAGGTCCAATATTGATAAAAATTAATCTGCCATCTTGGATTTTTAAAATAGCCCCATTTTCGTATTTAACTCCCTGCAATAGGTACTCCTACTCATAAAAATTAATCCGCGTGCGCGCGTAGAAATTGATGGATGAAAGCGCAAAATTTTTGTTATAATATGATGAGTTGAAATTTCGAACGGCAAACCTCACATAAAACACTTAAAAAAAATTAAAATGTTATACAATTTCAAAATCATATAGCATGCGTCAGACCAGACGGTCATCCCTGAAAAATATGGAGGCAGTTACTAAGGCGGTGGATGGAGTGCGGTCCCCCCTCGTCCCTTGCCCCCCGCACGATTGCCCTGTCAAAGGCCTTCGTCGAACGACTGTATGCATTAGGTAGGGTAGGCTGTGGTATTACTGTCATTAATAACAGTAGGTACCTACTGTTATTAATGACAGTAATATGTAGGTATGTAATATTATGTAGGTACATAATATCACAAAGGGGGCGCCAAGTCAGCCGTATCGTCGGATTATCGCCTAAAAATTGCTCGTGGTAATATTAAGTAGGTAGTTATTCAATGAGTATAATTTTGTATTTATTAAGTATTCAAGTCATCATTGCTTGATGTGCCCAACTGTAGGACCAACCTATTGCTTGCCCCCATGTCACTTGGTATCTATCTTCTCAACAAAAACATAACAAAACAAAAAGGTATTTATTTACAAAATGGAGACACTTAAAAAAAACTTACAAAGTTCATATTAAAGTTATTGCACAGAGGTAATAATGAATTCGTTTTAAAGTAAGTTTCGAATACTCGCTCTTAATAAGATAAAATCTTGTATGAAGATGCAAGGGATCCCAGCTTCGGCTTTTAGATAAGAACCTAATACAAATTGTGTTACTTAGGTAGGTATTATTATTTCATTTAATGCTAAACCTATACTAAAACTATGTAACATTTAGGGTAAACGGTCTAAAAGGGAGGTGATGTTGTACCTATGTTTGATCTTAAATGAGCATAATTTTACAACGAAACTAGACCAAAAATTGCTCGTTCATCCTATTAGTCGATATTCGTACCCTGTTTATAATGTGATTTTCTTTGTTCACAGTACATGACAAAATACAATCAAAAGATGACGTTATTCGAAACAATCAACTTCAAGTGTAAATTTCTATCATCTCATCTGTCTGCCATGCCATGCCAAATCTTGAAATCAATCATTCATTTCTGCCTAAAGATGACGAGTCGAATGATCAGGGTTGCCAACCGTACGAGGTTCCTCGTACAAATACGAGATTTTTGGTCTTCCGTACGAGGTACGAGGGCACTATCAACCTCGTACAATTATGTACGAGATTTTGACATAACATAACAATTGTCGCATTGGCGCGATGATTGTCTATAGTTCGCTCGCTATCCCCGAAATCCCCGAGAAATAAAACATTTCGTTCTTCGCATTATTTGTCTGTCGCCTTGATCACACATGCCATAGCGCCAACCAGAGAGGTGTAACTTCACAAAATAAATAAAAATCTCGTGCAAAAATAAAAAGAAAAACGATGCGAATGAGGATGTTCCTGATATAATATTTGGAAATGAAAACTGAGACTAGAAGTACATAGTTACCTATGCAAAGTTTTCAACCTACAAACAAATCTCGTTCATTAGTTATTTACGATAGTAATATTAAGGATTATTTTAATACAATGTGATGTTTTATTTAGTAGAAACTTGCAATAGTTTATTTCGTTGTGTAAAACGTCCTAAATTCAACAGTTTGATATGCATTAATTTTGGTTTAGTCACCTTTTAGAGGCAAGTACGAGGTTCGAAAGCCATAATACGAGATTTTTAGCTGCTTAGTACGAGGAAAAAAATTCTATGGTTGGCAACCCTGCGAATGATCTGCAACTACTAATTTACTCATTCGACTTGAATATTAGTAATATACTAATCTTCAAAGTTGAATGAGAACTACTAATTACTAATGCCTCTCGGAGTCGAATGAAATGTAGGTATGATACTCGACTATCCATCCAAGTCGAATAGGTAACCGACTCAGTCGAACGACTCGGGCGGGATTACTAACCAAATTAGCAACAGCAACAAATTAGTTACTAATTTGCTCTTGTCATTTGAATGGTTCGAATAATTCGAATGAAATCATTCACATGCACAGCCGCACAGCGCATCTTTATTTCTTTCTGCCATTTGTCAGTGGGGTGTGATTGTGAGAAGGGCGTGCTTGTGGTGGTAATGTGAAATGCAGAAGAAATAAACCTCGGTTGTAATCAAATGAGATAAGTATTATCTCATCAATTCAATAAATAGTGTAGTATTTAGATCAATCATGAAGATTTGGACTTCAGAACATACCTTCAAGTAAGTGGAGAACTTCCACTATGACGCAACTTGCATTCAGTACAATACCTACTTAAAATTATCAATTGTAACGCACAAAATCGTTCATTTTAGTCACCCATGGGAGACCGTTGCTCAGGCAGCATGGAGAAAATACCCCAACCCGATGAACCCGGCAGTGATTGGAACTGACGTAGTTGAGCGAAAGGTCACTGATGGAGTCTTGATTACGCACAGACTTGTCAGTTCGAAGTGGTTTTTTCCGCGCTGGGCACAAGCAGTAAGTATAAAATTATATAGTTCGCATGTATGTAGTAAGTAATGTGATAGTTTCAAAACAAAAAAATATAATCATGATCCTCTGGGAATCTCATAAAAAATGACCCCATAATGACATCCAAAGATCCGTTCTAGTGATCAAATTGGTAGTAGTTCATTTGGTCATTATCATTGCTATCTGAAATAGGTACACATCCAATTACATGTTACAATGTTAGATATGCATGCAACAATTTCTTTGTTCTAATTATATCTGTAGTCATAGATGTATGAATAGTTAGATATAAAAATCTAACTCATGTGACATTTAGTTTTATACTAGGTACTTAAAATATGCATGCATATTATGCATGTTTAGTAATGATTGCCAACGGGATATGATTATTTTGTTTTAGCTTATTGGAACAGCTAAAATTTGCTATGCCACAGAAAAGTCTGAAGTGAACCCATATGAACGACAAATGACATTGAAAACAAGAAACCTCACATTCTGCAACTTCATAGCAGTTGATGAAACAGTGAGGTACACACCGCATCCTTCAGATTCCTCAAAAACATTGCTGAAACAAGAAGCAGTGGTCACAGTTCAGGTGTGTATAATGTCAACTTCTTGAGCAAGTGATTGAAAACTATTCCCTTCATTTACCTATTAAATCTATGCAACCCTATGCTGTTGAAAATAAAATAAAATATTATGAATGTTTCAGGGAGTACCACTGAGCAACTACATGGAAGACTTGCTAGCCAATAGAATATCTTTGAATGCTGGCAAAGGAAGACAAGCCATAGAATGGGTCATAGGAAAATTTGATGCAGAAATAAAAGAACTTGCCAACTCTGCTTGCAAAAGTACAGATGAATTATTGTCACATACCAAAAAGTCAATTGACGATATTACAACCACTGCAAGAAGATCTATGGATGATATATCAACAAAAGCCAAAAGGTCACTTGATGACATAGAGAAATTCACAAAAGCAAATGCAAATCAACGTAGCTGAAAAGAGGAGTAATCAGTTGGACGAACTCTGCAAAACACTTGAAAGTGCATGTAGTATGAGTGTGTCATGCTGTAGTGAATTACATTTTGTTATTGTATTAGAAATGGCAAATAGTTTATTACTTTCAAAGTTTTTTTTGATAGAACTGCTTGCTTTAAAAGCATAATTTACAATGTGTTTACTTGGCTTTCTTGTATTAAAGATACAACTTAATGGGATGGGTGGTCAGTTCATCATTATGTGAATATGTAGGCAAATGGTTTCCATTTAAATACCCAAGTGAAAACATATTTGCTGTGGTTTGTTCTTGTATTATATTGATTAGAATTAAAGCTCTTTTTTCGTAATTTCCAGAATGTTAGTTAATTGCTTAAAGTTGTAAATATTTTTTACTTATAATTAGCACTATTTTGTTCATGTGAAAAAAATTCTGTGAGAAGTAGAATGTGTCCACTTGGTACAAAATTATTAATTTGCAGAGCTGATATTGAATTAAGTTTTGTAGTGCTCTATCTATTTATTTTTTGCTGATAACTTATTATCTTATCCTTTGTAGGCATGTGATAAATGTTCAGTATGTATTGTAGGTACATTTAAATGTATCAATTTATAGAAATGTACCTGAGATATTTATATTGTGTGCATTAATCCAGTCTTTGTAATGTACCAATGAATAATACCCAAAATCTTTTCTCAATATAAATGTGATGTAATTTATTTTACATACTATTATCTAAGCATAAGGATTGGTTTGGTATGGATTTGGGTCATTTTGAAATGTCGATTTCACAATGCTTAACATCCACTAGTTTAATTTTATTATGCAATCACCTGAAACAATAAATTATTTTCAAGCATCATTATAATTTTTATTACAACAAGTGTTCCTCATAGTTGTTGTATTGTGTTTGTTGTGAGCAATTAATTCCTGAAAAGTCCAAAATTAGTATCTAGAGTAAAAGAAACAAATGATTAAATCATTATACTTTATTGGTTGGAAAATCCAAGAAATATGCAACAAACACATATTAGTACGACGAAATGATAGAAATTGGGTAATATGAAAATTACCATTCTCTGAAAGTTTTTTTCAATTATCTTATGTACTTGTCCCTGATGAAGTCATATTGCCATTAGGCATGTTTCCGGGCTGTGTCCGTGTAGTTGCAGCTAAATGAGATGCCTTTAAACGGTCCAGTTCATTGACCCATGAGCGAACATGCTCCAGACGATGCCAGGCCATCTGCAGCACTTTTTGTGAGGCGTAACCTGATCCCTCATGAGGTTGACCTGTAGATACTTGAGTAAGATAGTTGATTTGGTCACTTAGTTTGGATTCCACTTGGCTGAGAGTTCTTAGAAACTGTGTAGTGTTTGCTTCTGCTTGTTTCTGGCCAGATTTTTCTTTACTGAGCTCCAATAGGGCTTGTGCTACAATCAAATAATAAATGATGCTGGACTATCTACAAAGCATCATCTAGCTTATCTTGGGCTAAGCAGAGCTTGTGTTGTATGTACTAGATAACTGATATACATAATGTAATAAGTACAATAGATAGATATTTTTTATTATACATAGAAAATATCCAGAACACCCGTAGCAAATATTTGCAGAATGTACAAACATTTGTCCTAGGGCGAGAATCGAACCCGCAACTTGCTGAGTCGTAGATGGATATTCGTCCACCACGCCACAGAGGTCGTCAAATGTTATGATTTGGTACCTACTAAAGTTGCTACGCTACCACCACCATAGATATAGAGGGTATGATTACTGTCAATAGTGGTTACAACCACACTTTAACCCTAGATTGTCTAAGCAACCACAGGTTATCAGGTGAGCCAATTTGTTTATGGAAGCTGGCATGAATGACAAAACCGAGCATATTGTACACAAGACGACAACAAGGCATTAGGTCTCAACTCTGTATCATCTACCATAGAATCATTTATTCAGTTGTAACATGATGGTACAAGGATCTCATGTAAATTTAAAGTACCAAAAATGTACCCCGTTGGGGTGCTACAAAATAACTTAAAACTAGATAGATTTAATTCAACTTCAACTTCTTTTGTTATATGGCTTGCTGTGCTTGTAGTTAGCAACAATTCTGCCAGTGTCCGTGTTTTTTCATGAGATTTAATTCAAAGAATTAGAGAAATTATACCTATCTACAATTTATTATGTATTACAAAGGCACAGAGAATAATATATTACTAAACTTTGTAAGTAATAAATTATGTGATTGATCACTAGACTCCTTTAAATATTCTGATTACTTATAGTTCTTTTGTAATATTCTTTGTTGTTAAAAAAAGTCGAACCGGTTTCTGTTGTTTTTGTGTGCGGGGATCATTTATTATATTTTTATAGCCGGTGTGTTGCGGATCTTACTATTTGGAATTTTGTAAAGATTGCTAACGGTCTAACTAGGTACCTGAGCACTGAAGACAAGTGATGATGTCTTTTTCGATGTCGTCTAGAACTTGAATTCTTTCCATTGGTGCAGCCATTTCGAATTCTTCACTGACTTATCGCAGTGACTAAGTTCTCCTTGATCTATAATTTAAAATCACTTGGTACAAAATTACTCGTAAGACTTATGTACCAACTGCAACTACAACATAGACTTTAATAAACTTCGTAAATTAGATAGAACGTTTTTTGGTGTTCTTGTCTGCTTGCCTTTTGTTTTGTTTTTTGTCGTTTCTTTTCTTGTCTTCAACTTCTTTTCTTGCGTCTTTCTGGCAATGAAAAAAGCTACTTGTATTGAGCTACTTGTAGATTGTTTGCAACAGTCTGCAGTTAGCTCAATTGTTTCAGTTGTAAATACTAGTTTTAATTTAATTCTATAATTTGATTGTAATTTTCTTTGTTAATAAATTTTTTTATGAAAAAGAGATCCCCTTCGGTATACTTTCTGGTTCTCAGACGAGGATTCCTTCGTCTGAGTTCTGGTTATGTACAAAATTACTCGTAAAAGACGTACCTACCTACTGCAACTACATCAAAACTTCGTAAACTGCAACTTTTTTGGTGTTCTGCGGTCTAATCAATCTACGGCTTATTGGCGGCTACACACAGCCACCGCAGGGGCAATCTAATCTAGGTAGGGAGTAAATGTGGGATAATATCTTTTTTTTTTCTTTATATGGTGTCACCATTGCAAGGAGCTCTTCAAAAGAAGTATTATCCATTCGTCAAAAGTTTTTAAGGTCATCAATCAAATCATTTATTTGCAGACAACGGGTTACAAGTGTACAAACAAGGCCACAGATTTTTGCCTCTATTACATTACTTACACCATTAATAGTAGATTATACACTAAGGGGATAAAGCACTGTTTTATGTCACGGGAGCGAATTGAATCCCGAACGTAACGAAGGACTCATAATTTAACTCCTGAGCGTAGCGAGGGAGTTATAAGTTAATTCCTGAGCGAAGCGAGGGAATTAAGACTGAGTCCTGAGTGCAGTGAGGGATTCAACCGCCCAAGACTAAAACAGTCTTATCCCCGAGGTGTATACTCTACTTTTCACACCTTATGCGAGACAAAAAAACAGGCTCAGTAGATAAATAATGTTTTCCTTTGACTTCTCTGGCAGCAGATTGTTGACAATGCCTATGGCATCTAATTTGATAAACTCAGGAGTCAAAACACTTTCATCACTCGACATTTTCAATATTATTTTTGAAATTAAATCTTCTATAGGCACCTACAAGAACTCGATTTGTTCGTCACGCGTGAACAAATGAAGGCGCGCGACGTTCCAAATTCGAAAGCACAAGCCGTGGTCCTAGATTCGAAATTCGAATTTCGAACACCGCGCTCCTCCGGACCGGGGTTCACACGGAGGCAAACTTCATTTATTTTGTCAAATCAAGTAGGCCATGGCCTAGGACAAATTGTGTTTAGCAAAATTAAACTTTATGCATATAGTAATAAGAATTATGAAAAGTGAAATCATATTATTAACCAGCGGGTTATAATGAAATTCAGTACAACATTATAACCCGGCTAATACCAAGGGATTTAATGTCTTGCTTTCGGTAGGGTTTACATGACCTATAATTCGGCATTGTCGAGCATGTGGTTTGAAAAGTATATTTTTCAACTTGATGCCCTAGTATGCCTAATTATTCTAAGCCCTAGTACTAGCCAAATGAAAATTTCAGGGTTTATTCTTTATGAAAGGCACTTAATGTAAATATTAGATTTTGAAAAGAAAATTTGCTATAATTTCCTATTTTGGTTTTTCCTCTTTTCCTCTAAGACTCTGATTGGTATAGGGGTACGATAGGTCCACTAATTGATCTTGTTATAAATAAAAAGGCAAGGTCGCAGACCTAATATTTTGGCTGCACTTGCGAAATTCAGACTAAAATCTGATTTTGACAAAAAAATTACCAAAGTCCAAATAACTTTTGAACCACCGAAAATCACTGAACATACAAGGGGGTTAAATCGATAGGTACTGAGGTCCCCCACCCCCCAGCCACCGATGATCCACCCCTCATGTTAAACCGTGTTTATGTATTTTTATATACCTACTTAAGTACTTTTGTTCTTTAAGTACCTACTTACCTCTACTTTTGTAAGTACCGTTATTGTAGTACCCTAGCCGGGTCCATGTTTGGAACTGTTTTCTAAATACCTACAAACAACATTGGCTGCGTTCCGTATAGAAATAAAATCGATTTGAGCGCTCACAACATTACAATGGTCCGTTTATCCGTTAGCACGTCTACCATCGATAGCGAAACGTCATAGATGACGTCATAGCCGACGCCATTTTGCGCTCACAACGCCCATGCTACCGAGCAAGTACCGAGCATGGTCGCTGTGAACGATCTGTCAAATTGACAGGTGTAACACTTGTCATTCGATCGAGATAATCTTTAGCAGAAAGATTTTAAATCAGAGTCTAACGTATTTATAAGTGTTTGAAGAAGTTGCTGATCTATTTATTTTCCAAAAAATCGACTACAAACCGAAAATTTTCAAAGTAACCATAAAACTATTGAGGTTATGTTTACGTGAGCGATGTAAGCGCGTCTACAGCCGTTCCGTATAACAAAGCCCGTTAACTGTCGCTATTTTATTTATTTTATTTTAACTTACAGCTAGGCTTTTTACCGTAGATCGAGTATACCTAGATGGTTGGCAAGTGTGGCCATAAAGAGGGACAGACTATACGAAGTGGTGTTGCCATGCAATTTTTTTACCCTGAGTTTAGGTTCGTAATTTTATGCCTGGTAGGTGGTATTTTAGTATCATACATCATTAAATTAGGTACCTACGTATGCGAGAATAGGTAAACTTTTGATTTAATTAGCACAGAAAAAAAACAACGTGTTTCGTTTAAATTTATTACCACCGCCACATACATGTCAGACATAATTTCAAATACTAAACTAATTACAAAAAGTATGTCATTTTGAAAAGAATATTTTTGCTAGACAATCAATTTAAACACTAACCAAACACAGACAATAAAAATTGCACTTAGGAGATCACATTTCTTCTGAGTAATTAAATCTTACACTTTAGGTATTGCTAAGATAAGACAACCATAGTACGAAATTCAAAAGCACTTTTAAAAGTATACTTCAGGTAAAAAGTACAGAGAAAACCAAATTATATTACAGTTTTTACACCTTATACACAATATTACCTACGTCCTTGCCTATGTTTCCAAATATTTTATATTCTGTTATAATTATTACCTGTGTAAAAATGACCAGTCTTTAAAACGATTCCAATATATTCTCCACAAATCATAGGATCACAAATCAATCAGTCTTTATTTCTATCAAAGAGCCTTAATCAAAATATTTCTATAAGTACCTGGCTACCCAACTTATCAAAATGTACCCTTTTCAGTCTTATATTATTCAATTATAATGTATAACATTGCACCTTAATACTAGTAATTAATAATAATAGTACTTGATACTATAATAAAATTGTACATACACTAATTAAACTGTACATACCTACTTACTAATTAACACTGTTGGTTTTATTTACACTGCATTGTATTTTTAACAAACTCAAAGTTTTCGTGATGTTCTTCACGTAGTAGTATTTATCTTACATGCCTGAAATAAAATATTGAAGCATTAATATGAAGATTATACATAGTGCTATAGTAATAGTATTAAAAATTGTAAGTAATATTAGTAACACCAAATCCCAATAAATATAACCATTTAAATATATTTGATTTAGTATTTGATTAGTATAGAAGGTATAATTTTTCTATACAAATCTCAAACAGTCCTTCACCCATCATCGTAGGCTACGATGATGGGTGAAGGACTAACTGTCGACAGCGCCCTAGGCAAGCCTCTCTTATGCGCCCCTCTGTGAACGAGCCGCGGCAAAACTCAGTATTGGACCCCCAATACTGAGTTTTGCCGCGGCTCCAAGAGTTGTTATGTTACTAAAACCACCCGGTTTTAGTAACATAGGTAACAACTCTTGGACATGTCACAAAACTCAGATTACATAAGTAAAACTAGGAAATAAGGTGATCACTTTGATTTTTTGTCCGCTTCAATCTTTTTAAGGTAAAGTAAAGAAGCGTACAAGAAACCTTTACCTTGTTAGAATGTTAGTTTTCGAGTTGGAGCAAAACTCGTCCCAAGCTTTTTATCCTCTACTAGATAATCTGATATTTTATAGTAGGCCTTTTTACAAAGGATCTGTGTAACAATTTGTTTGAATTTATATATTGTCAATTTTTGCAACTCTCTTGGAGTTTTGTTGTAGAAGTGTATACAATGCCCTTTAAAAGATAGGTATGTACATTAATCTTGTGTAACCTTGTTGTGGGCACAGCGAGTTTATCCTTATTTCTAGTATTTATATCGCTATTTTTGGGGAACCGATTGATATTCTTATGAGTGTATAACAAGGTTTCATAAAAATATTGACATGGTACTGTCACTACCTATGTTTTTTTTTCTTTGAATTTATCACGCAGGGATTCTCTGGGACCCATATTATAGATTGCACGAACAGCCCTCTTCTGCAGCACAAATACGGTGTAATATCTATAATATTACACCGTATCACCACAGCAGTATACCACGACATAATACTGTGGAAGTAGCTGAATTAAACAAGTCTAGATGTAACCACGTCTGTAAGATGACGGATCTTTTTTTACTGCATACGCTGTAGAACCATTGAAGTTTATTATCTAAGGTGATTCCTAAAAATACGGTACTTTCTACAATTTCTAACGTTTCTCCTTTTACGTTTATATCAGCCTTAACTTGTTTTACATTAGGTAAAATAAATCTAATACCTACATTTTGTTTTTGTTTCGGATTATTGACACTAAACCAATGGACTACCTACTTTTGAGATTGCATTATTCTCAACGATAAAGTTCCTCAGTGGTTGAGTAAAAAGTATATAAAACAGGTAAAAAACTAGATCGCAATTATTTTCATGCTTTTGTTTAGCATGATTAAGGAGGTTGTCAAATGGCAAAGTTAGAGCCAAGATCGTTGGGTTTGGCGGGGTCAGCTAGAAAGATAGGAAAGAAAGATAACGGCGAGCGGAGCGAGCCGCATTTTTTTGTGATTTTTCAAGATTAAATAAGATAGGTATGCGAACGTTGAAACGCAAAACTTTTGTGGCTATCGGTAATAAAATTATCACCGAATTCTTTAGAAAATATGGAAGCAAAAACAATAGAAATTACGGCAACAACGGAGCGAACTAGCAAAAAAGTTCGAGACAATCCAGTGGTTTAACAGAAAATTTTACGAAGTCATAAACATCCAGACCACAGCAGATAGAGAACAACGGCGAGCGGAGCGAGCCGAAAAATTTTTTGTTTGTAGTGATCGGTGTTGTACGCACGCACGCACGTACCACGCTCAGCTGCGCAGTTCACTCCTCTCTCAGAAGTCACCACATGGGCGCATCAAACTATTACTTTTCGCTCTAAATAAATTGTTTGAACAAGGAATTCGCGTTATGGGTGCGTGGGCACCGCTCGCTTTACCCTAGGATCGGCGCAGATAAACAGTAAAACATAAGATGCGGCATTAAAACACGTGCCTTTCAAAATTTCGCGAATCTTTGACGATATGATTTTAAAACCAGCCTAATGCATAATGATTAAATCGTCATTTCAAACCAAATTTTTTAACGAAAACCGAGCGCTGGATCCTAATAGCGGATGTGCGCCGCGCACCCACAAAAGCCACCTTTGATGGTAATACAGCTTAATGCCCATGATTGTTGCTGTCTTTTGAAACATATTAAAACAGATACCTCACTATAGCCGCCGTGCCGCCGGGGGTGGCGTCGCCTCGGGCATAACAAGGGTTCATGGTGTGGGTTAGCAGGCCTGGGGCTGCCACCGGCGTGCATTGCATGGCGCCCCCTATGGTCCTGCGCCCGTGTGCGCCGCTAAAGCCGCCTTTGGCGCTCGTCAACCAATATCATCATACTAATTATCAGATTTTTGCTGAGTCCCTTCTTTTTTATTATTATGTTTCTACACATAGAACAAAAATAAAAAGTTTCGACAAAATTAAATAATCATTTGTATTTTGTAAGGAGGCGGATAAGTATAAAATTAATTATATTACTCATATAATAAATTTTACACTTAGGTATTACCTTACATATTTAATTATTTACTAGTGTAAAATTTTCCGCGCGCGCGCCCCCTGGAACCTCGCGCCCCTAGGCACATGCCTACTTTGCCTTGGGGATGATCCGCCACTGATCGTAGCACTGATTCTTTTTATGTATATATTTATTTTACTTACCAGTCTTGGAACAGCATAAGAGAACACATGCGTTCGCGTTTCTTTTTTGTTCACGATTTTTATGAAAATGTTGAACAAATTACTAAATATTTTTGGGTTCCCAGTTTTTTCGACCCGTGGCTTCTATCCAAAGCAAACGTAAATCATTGTTTTCGAGAAATCTGTAACAAACAAAAACATATTTTAAGAATGTATGTAGATGTAGGTATTCATGTCTCAATGCGCCACGACATTTGGGGAATTTTATTTTCGAGTGCAGGCAACCCTAAATTTTCGTAATTTTAGGTTATATTTATTAGAATTATTTTAAAACATAGTTTTTGAGTCTTGTCTGTACGGAAATCTATGAAACTATAAATTTAAAACCTTTTTTGAAGTCAAACGAGCTTGTACTTACGATTGGAATGACAAACTCGGCACTTTTCGTTCACCGTCACTTTTACATCCAAAAACACTGCACCGCACCATCGTTGCTTCAGATTTATATCGTTGAGAGACGCAGGAACGCCCGCAGAGTCACTTTCACACATTTAATTAGCAGAAAGTATCATTAGGTCGAAAACAACAAATACTATGTGATGTGCCCGGCATGTTTGTTTAGCTCTTATAAGAGCTTAACAATGAAAAAACTGGCACACTGGTAGAGACAGAGAAACTTTCATTCTATCTCATTTCTTCTCAGGCTACAAGCATATTTTTATCTCTCTCTTGAGTGACTGAAATGGGTATATACAACACCTCTAGTGCCTTATTACTCTAAGCTTTTTACATTATGGTGTAAGTATATGTATGCTAACCTAACATGCATGAGGTATGACAAGTTTCCACTTAAAGGTATTTTATACAAAATCAAATGTGAGAGTTACTAGACGACGATAAGTAATAAGAAAAATATGAAATTTAAAGACACCTGCTTATACATATAAAAAAGTTAAATTTAAAATAGAATTAAAGATTAAAACGGTAGTACTATATATAAGTAATATGCTCACTACATTAATAACTGTATGTATGCTACTTAAATATTAAACTTCCAAAAAAAAAAGTATCGTTAATAACTTGTATAAGTTTTTGCACTGTTGTGTTAAAAATATCAATATCATCATTTTCTTTTGCCAATAAATTAAACAAATTACTTGCTCTGATAATAAATGCGTTCTGCGCGGTAGGTACATACAATGTATTCGGGTTTCTCACAGCTCTGCTCGTGCGCAATCCCACTAGCTCTAGTAGCTCAGAACAGTCCACTTTGCCATTCGCAATGTTGAAGAGGAATGCTAAGTCGGATATATTCCGTCTTTCGTAGAGGGGTAGAAAATGAAACTTACGACATCTCGGTATGTAGCCGGGAAGGTAGATTTTAGCTCGATATTGTAGATAGGTACCGTAAAAATCTTTTTTGAATACCTTCTATCCGTGTGCTGTAGACATCGTAGTTCGGGTTCCATACGTGACTGGCATACTCCAAAAGACTGTGCACGAATGCACAATACAATATTTTAATTGTTTTTATATATTATATATATTTTTAGCGCTGATAGTCTTGTGAACAATAAACGGAACGCAGCCATGGTAATCCCTTCATTTCACTAAAAAATTTTGCTCTTTGCTTCATTCATTTCATTCGTTCGTGTTGTGTATTTCGTTCAATCTTCGCTTGCTAACTCACTCACTTAACTCGGCCATTTTTGTTGCGAGTGTCTTCAGACATGGTTAGTTTAGTTTCTGTAATTTTTAAATCCAATATTATTTAGAGCATCATGGTAATTTTTATCATTTCTCTTCGAACGCAGTGAAAAGACATTATAAATAAGCCTTCAAATATCGTATTTTTATGATGTGATGTATGATATCGGAAACGAACGTGTTTTCTTATTCCGTTTCTATCCTACGCTCGACTGTCACCGAAGCCCATACTGTGAATTAAATTAGGACGTAGTAAACTTCAGGGCACTGTATTGTTGGATGGCATTAACCACCCATGTCTTTCCATAGTCGCACAGGAAGTTCTCAGCACCTCGCCATGGGTCCATGGGATTCTACCCCAAGAAGAGGTCCCGTCGCCATCGTGGTAAGGTGAAGGCCTTCCCCAAAGACGATGCCACCAAGCCCGTGCATCTCACCGCTTTTATCGGCTACAAGGCCGGTATGACGCACGTGGTTCGTGAACCTGACCGTCCTGGATCAAGTAAGTACCACACGATTTTACTTTTTCATTGAATAATCCCCTATCTTACTTGACTCAACCCTGAGTGATGACCATTGTTGACAGAGGCTATTGCCATTCACTTGTAATAATGTCCTGCCCTCATGGCTAGTCTCTGTAGAGTCGAGACGCTGTCGCCGAAGTGAAGACCATCTTGTCTGTTATGTCGTGTGTCGAATACCGTCACATCTTTTGTCCTCTTTCCAGAGATCAACAAGAAAGAGATTGTGGAGGCAGTGACCGTGATTGAGACTCCCCCCATGGTCTGCGTTGGTGCTGTTGGCTACATCAACACTCCTCATGGTCTCCGCGCCCTGCTGACCGTGTGGGCTGAACACATGAGCGATGACTGCCGCCGTCGCTTCTACAAGAACTGGTAAGAATATGCACATACAGGTGCTTAGTGTGACCTAAGTTGATGTTTGTAACAATATCTTGATCCTCCTATCGTTAATCTTTACTAATGAACTATAACAGCCCTCCTCTCACTGAAAGAGGGCTTGTACCTACCAGATGTGGGCAAAGCACATCATTACCTAGTGGTCTCCGCTCAACGATGAGGCTGCCAGGTTTTTGTTACAGCACCACCTGATGTATAATCTGTTACAAATATAAGGTACAAATGCAAGAAGAAGGCATTCACCAAGTCCAGCAAGAAATGGCAAGATGAGCTTGGAAAGAAATCCCTTGAGAAGGACTTCAAGAAAATGATCCGATACTGCAGCGTGGTTAGGATCATTGCTCACACACAGATGAAGCTCCTCAAGCAGCGCCAGAAAAAGGCTCACATCATGGAGATTCAAGTCAATGGTGGATCCATTGAAGACAAGGTTAAATGGGCCAGGGAACACTTGGAAAAGCCCATCCCCATCGACTCTGTATTTGCTCCTGATGAGATGATTGACTGCATTGGTGTCACAAAGGGCAAGGGATACAAAGGTGCGTTATTCTATCATACTTCACTCTGAATCTCTCCATGAAAACGAATATGATGATACAAACTAGAATTATAAATACGGTTAGAACCTGAGTTCTTGTGAAGATTTTCTAGGGCGGACTGATTTACCATTTTAAGCTAAATTTATAAAATTGTCAAAAGTTTGTGGATGACCACTATTATTAATTTCTAGGTGTTACTTCCCGTTGGCACACAAAAAAGCTCCCCCGCAAGACACACAAGGGTCTCCGCAAGGTAGCCTGTATTGGAGCATGGCATCCTTCAAGAGTGTCCTTCACTGTAGCCCGTGCTGGTCAAAAAGGCTACCATCACAGGACAGAAATGAACAAGAAAATCTATCGAATTGGACAAGGTAAGCTTAAGTCTTACTTAGCACTATTTTTTAATACTTTATGCTGTTTCATGCATCTGGAGTATTGGTAAAATTGGTGTTATTCTACATTTTTAATTCATGCCTTATGTTCATGCAGGTATACACACCAAGGATGGCAAGGTTGTCAAGAACAATGCCTCAACTGAGTATGACCTGTCTGAAAAGTCTATCACCCCCATGGGAGGCTTCCCCCACTATGGTGAGGTCAACAATGACTTCATCATGATCAAGGGATGCTGCATGGGACCTAAGAAGCGTGTTATCACGTTGAGAAAGGTGTGTATCTATGTTGCCCACATGTGGTATGTACTGATTATGAACTGATGTTTTTTCATTACTATTCAAATATATACATTTATTATATATTTTTTTATGTTAATCAGCCATTTTTCACATCATCAGATAATTTTACATTATACATGCTTTGTAGATTGTATGCAATAATTGCAATCTTCACAAGGTTTTTAACCTTATATTTAATTATGTTAAAACTGAACTGAATGTGTACACTTCACTGGCCTGCCAGCAAGTTGGGTGTGCAGTTTCCATTATTCTTACTCAGAATATTGATGGAATTAAAACTAGAGCATTCTTATTTTCAGTCCTTAATCGTCCACACGAAGAGGGCTGCCCTTGAGAAGATCAACCTGAAGTTCATTGATACGTCATCCAAGTTCGGTCACGGTCGCTTCCAGACACCGGCCGACAAAGCTGCGTTCATGGGAACGCTCAAGAAGGACCGACTTCGCGAGGACGCTGCGGCCACTGCTGCCGCACCCGCTGCTGCCCCTGCGGCGCCAGTACAGTCATAAAATATCGTTTGACGAAAATAAATTCAATATCAAATTTTTGCAGTTTATTTACTATCCTAAATGACTAATCTAAGGTAGGTCAAAAATCGTAGTTATGGATTTTCATAGATCGCGAGGACGCTGCGGCCTCTGCTGCCGCACCCGCTGCTGCCCCTGCCTGCGGCGCCATGCGCCAGCAGTAGTCGCATAAAACATCGTTTGACGTAAATAAATTCAAAATCAAATTTTTGCAGTTTAGTTATTGCTCTGAGCAGTTTACCTAATTAGTAACCATCATAAATGACTAATCTAGGTAGGTAAAAAATCGTAGTTATGGATTTTCATTAAACTAAGGATCTGTCAAACATTCAAATTTCTTCATGGATGCCCATTCCACTCTATAGGTACCTACGTCAAATGCCGATGTAGGACAATGAAAAAAGAAATTCCTTCGGTAGACTTTAGATCAATGATGTAGGTTATCCGACGATGCTACTAAAGACCACTAAATCACGGGTTTTTCAATCTTGGCAACTACCTATCAAATGTAAAAACATGAAATTGGAACAAAGTAAATATTTTGCTATATTTCAAATTATGGTATGCATTTATTAAGAGGTAATGAACCATTTTTAGTAGGTATCGCCTTAAATTTTCCCCATTCCCGCTAAAAATGGCAGAATATTTTGTTGGTAGGAAAACACTCGTATGTGTACTGGGCTGCAGGGCTTCGTTCAGAGGCTCAGGGTGCGCTTGTTTGGTGTAAATTTTAACTTGTCCAAAGGTACGGAACGAGTCGGGCTAATCGAAATGAAATCATGACTCTGAATCTAAAAAATATACGTGCGAAATTTGCCGGTCACCTCGCGCGGATAATGATTATTTATTGAATGAGATAATTATTAAAAAGGGTGTAGGTACTAGCGACATCTACCTATCACTGAATTAAAACTTCTTTAGAGTATCTTCTAGATGGCGCTGCGCTGTGTCACCGTTTAAGGCAAGGAAGATAGTATAGTAATAGTAGAGAATTGACCTAGTGAGCTTATCGATATAGTATATCAATAGTTAAAGATTGTATCTTGGAAAATAACACGACTCGTGCGTAGCCGCAGACAGACACTAGTTTTATAACTACGTCATCCATCATCAGCCCTTGTCGACCCACTACTAGCCTTTCTTTTAACTACTCTACCAATAATAATTTGCGCTATCTCTCCTCGGAGGCAGGGCGTTATTATTGTGTACCAACGTCTATTAACGAACCTGTGTTCTTTCTTTATCGCGGCAGAGGCCAAGAAGCAACAGGCTGCACCACAGAACATGGAAATCATTAAAATATGCTTATTCCAATCCAGTGTAAAATCAGGAAGTCTTATTTCATTTGAAACAGAAGAGACAATGACCTTTATTCTAGGGAGCTAAAAAAATTCGACAAATGCAAATTGTAACTTACATAATTATTTGCTTTATTGAGTTATGTGGATTTGTCGAAGAAGTCGTGTAATATAATGTATCTTACACACTGAAGAACTTTATTCCGTTCCTGTTTCATTTCTTTTGATAAAAGTTTATAGATTAGAGTAGATGGCATTTTTGGTTTAGGTTTCCTGTAAATGGGTTTTCTTTTTACAAAATCTTCCTTTTTCTTATTTTGTTTGTTCTTGGCATCAGCACTTATATTTTCTGTTTCATTGTTTTTCTCTACCTTAATTTCTTCTGGTCCACTGTCATCATCACCATTTTCAACATTATTTAGACAACTTGAAGGCATATCTGTCTTACCACTAACATAAGAATATTTCTTAATTTTTAATTCTGTAGTGGTATCATAGTTATCATTTACATTATCAATCACTGGTTTATTAAGTTGATGAAGTTTCTCTGGTTTAACATCATCAGACTTAGTGGCCACACATTTTAATAGTTTATGAATGCATTCATTTTTATTACCAGAAGAAATGATAGTGTCCATAACTTTTGGTACACCATTACATGCCTGTTGTCGTTGTCTGTCTGTTTTAGCTGAATGAACATGTAGTATTTTGTTTTGAGCAGGATTTTCTAATCCTTGTACTACACCAAATTTTTTATTAGGTTTTGGTTCTTGACTATCATCAATTTCTTCATCATCAGATGTACCATATTCACACATGAGAGATGACAAAGCACCACAGACTACTGGTTTCTCATCATTGGTTTTATTTTCTTGTATAGCTATGATATCAGTGTTTATTAGGTCATCATCCTCTATCAAATTGTGGCTGTTTATGTCTTCATCCTTATCATCCAACTCATCATCATCACTGTCCATTGCTAATGCGCGTATACCAGGGAATGGTATGAGTGATCTATTTTCTTCAGGAGTTGGAAGAACTTTAGGCCTCTTGGCTGTATTTCTTCTGTTAGGTTTTCGAAGTTTAGATTCCGGTTGATTATAGCTTCTCTTTTGTCCTTGTCCTGTAAATTAATAAATAGATATAATATTTTCATAGTATATTCTAAGGTTATTTTCGCGAGAACTACATCCAGTCCTACATCGAGTCAGGTCCCACACCCAGCAATCCATAGCTACAACCCATCAAGACACTGTTAGTGATTACTGCATACATACGGAACGTTATAATTAAAGTTGTATAATTGACGGTAGATATGTAAAATTCAAATTACTTGTAAAGACAAATGTCACCTCAGTCTGCCTGTGACCATGGAAGCTGAAACGCCTCCGAAACGTCAGGTTATAAACAAAATATAAAATATACGCGATCAATCCGGTAAAAACAGTGTTTTATTATAATATTTTCAGTTATAATTATTAGTTAAGAGGTGAACCTAATGGTTTTGGTTGTCAAACCAGGCCTAGATCTCACAGGATCCCTGTGGTAAAAAAGTCAAAATTCATATAATTCAACATTTTTTCTTTGGTTCCTTGAATGTTAAAACATGATTAATAATAATAAAACTTCAAGTGCGAGTCGGACTCTAACAACAAGGGTTCCGTAACTAAACATTATATTATTAACATAATTATACCTATCTTACCAAAAACATGATTCTAGCTCAACGGGAAGTAGGTACCCTAACCTTGGTCCATGGCGAGAATCATTTTTTTTTTGTGATTAGACTACAACATTACAGGTTTAGGATTTTTCCCCTATATTATGCTATAAGACCTTGCTTCTTGCCAAATTTCATGATTCTGGGTCAGCGGGAAGTACTCTATAGGTTTTGTGTGCATGTATTCCTTTGGAAAATTAAAAAAAAATGGGCCAAAATGGCTGTAA
Organism: Eupithecia exiguata; assembly: GCA_947086465.1. Lineage (NCBI taxonomy): Eukaryota > Metazoa > Arthropoda > Insecta > Lepidoptera > Geometridae > Eupithecia > Eupithecia exiguata. The sequence goes on from OX352229.1 coordinate 7,994,437, forward strand.
CTTTTGATCGCGTTGACTTGGAAGTTTGATTTATATTGCGGCTCCAAGAGGTTACGAACCTAAGTATATGATGTGAATTTCAACTCGATACCTTCACTCACACTGTTTCTGAGAAAAGAGGGTTGAGAGACGGACAAGAAAGTGATCCTATAAGGGTTCCTTTTTTCCTTTTGAGGTACGGAACCCTAAAAATAATGATTAAAAAAATCATGCAAGTAACTGTTTTGCACATAATTTACTCAGAAACCTTGCGGTCTATTGAAATTACTTAAGTAGGTCATTAGTTATTACTAATTATTCGGTTCCTTGAACCAGTTTTTTTATAAGTTGTGTAGTGTTCTTGTAAATAAGCAAAAACTTGATTTTGCTCTGTCCTGCTCATTTGAATGCGAAATCGTATGCATTAAACAATTAGTAGAAATCTTTGGCTTTCTTAGTGTCTAACTAAAGCTAATTAAATGTATCCTAACCCAAATATTATTAAGTACTTGCCTGTAACATCTTTTTTGACCCACTCTTTTTTCGCCAGACCCATCTTTTCTCCTCTATTAATTTTCTCTTTTAATTCAGCATCTTTTTTGTCAATATTAACTTTTGTAGGGTATTTCTTTCTCCTTTCTTCCCTCCATCTCTCAATCTCTTCAGGATTGTTAAGTTTGGCAATCTTTTTGAAGAGCCCTGATGAATGCTGCATCTGGATGTGTTTGGTGATTACTTTTGGATGTGCTACAAACTGGCAGCCATCTATGTTGCATTTCTGAAAATGAAAATAGAGATGACCATCTTAACTTCTACTGATTGTTGACATAATTGAAGGTGAGTCATACTAAAATCATACAACAGGTATAGGTTTATCCGTGCTTATATCATTAACCAACTATAACAGCGCAAATCAACCACTTTTCAAAAAATATTGTTTGTAATGATAACCCATTTTTACCAGCCTACCAACAGGGGAGGGTTATAGGAGAGTGGGGTAAATTTCTTAGGGGTAGGTCACACTTTCCTTTTATGTAGATAGTTAAATTTTTGGTTAGGTTTAATTTTTTTTGCATACCTGGTGTTGTGTTTTATGATTGTTGAGCAATTGTTCAGTAGGAAACCCTCTGTCACATGTTTCACACCAATGTTCTTGATTGCCATCGTGATTATGATTGTGATGTGCCTGTTGTGGCCTGTGATTTAGGAAACCCTGGTTTCTGGGTCTGAATAGAGCACGTGGCCCATGGTAGGGCATTCTTTGCGGGTTATGTGGTGCACGATACCCATTCCACTGCACGTGGTTCGGCAAACGAGGGTGTGGCATGTCGAACATTGTATCTCATAAAAACGACAAACCCAGATTTTTCGTACAAGTCGCAAACAACTGAACCTAATGAGTATACGTAGGAATATACACTATCTTATCTACCACTGAAGGCTGTAAGAAGAACATCACTGGCAGGGTTGCCAACCATAGAATTTTTTTCCTCGTACTATGCAGCTTAAAATCTCGTATTATGGCTTTCGAACCTCGTACTTGCCTCTAAAAGGTGACTAAACAAAAATTAATGCATATCAAACTGTTGAATTTAGGTCGTTTTACACACCGAAATAAACTATTGCAAGTTTCTACTAAATAAAACATCACTTTGTATTAAATTAATCCTTAACATTACTATCGTAAATAACTAATGAACGAGATTTGTTTGTAGGTTCAAAACTTTGCATAGGTAACTATGTACTTCTAGTCTCAGTTTTCATTTCCAAATATTATATCAGGAACATCCTCATTCTCATCGTTTTTCTTTTTATTTTTGCACGAGATTTTTATTTATTTTGTGAAGTTACACCTCTCTGGTTGGCGCTATGACTAGACAAATAATGCGAAGAACGTAATGTTTTATTTCTCGGGGATTTCTTGGTTCCTGGGAAGCGTCGAACTATAGACAATCATCATTGTAAGTGTTATGTTATGTCAAAATCTCGTACATAATTGTACGAGGTTGATAGTGCCCTCGTACCTCGTACGGAAGACCAAAAATCTCGTATTTGTACGAGGAACCTCGTACGGTTGGCAACATTCACTGGTCAAGGTCTTCATAGGTTGGGCAAAGAATAAACAAAACATAGTGAAATTTTGTAAACAAAGATTAGGTTGCCATAATACTGTTCTCTGTCACTGTCAGTCAATCAATTTATTATCATACAGCAATGAAAAAAGAGATCCCCTTCGGTAGTATACATCTAAAGCGTAGATTGACTTATTATTATTACTCTAAGATCTAAAGGCTAGGACCAGTATTATTATTCTTTGGCTAGGACAATCAATCAGCGAAGCGAAGGCCTACAGCACCGAAAACTCCATCTAACAACTGCTACTTAAAATACACGCCTCGTCTATACATCTAATCCTTACTTTTCTGTTCTGTGATCTAATCTATGCTTAGAGCAACAAGGCACAACTCGGCACAAGGTAAAATACTCCATTTAAGCAAAGAGCTAATAACTCGAAACCTTAGAGGAACAAGGCACTCCATCTACGCTCGAAACCATCTGTTTATTTTTTACACCTCGAGTCTTTTGTCAATGGAATGAAGAACATTTTAGAGGAGAAAGCAAATCGCAATAACACAGCTATGAATAACTCTGCTGCAAAGGTATAAGTACTTTTATTCTATATAATGTACTAACCTACAATACCTATACAGTACCTAAATTCGCCGTCTCTCATTGCAGGTTGGTGAGATATTTACTGAAGCTGGTGCAGCTTTCAACAAACTTGCTGAAATGACTATGCTGTTACATCCCATCGCTGAAACACCGACTAGGTACCTACTTTCTCTAAAATATTGTGGTGCTTCCACAACTTTAGTATGCAGTGCTTAGAGCACTTTCATTTCAACAGGGTGGCACACGATCGTCCTCTTTTGAAATACTTAACACTTCAAAAAATTAATAGGTACTTAAGTGCAGGGATGAGTGAAATTTCACTCGTCCCTGGGTAAGTGATTGTTTCTGTCTGTAGGATCTGTAGGTAATGTTATGTTCTTGAGTGAATGTATAATTTGATTCATACCTACTCATAGTAGGTAAATTATGAAAATAAATCATCATGGGCTAATTTAGCACATAGCTAACGTATTATTTTTTCAGTTTACAGAAAACCCCAGTAAAGAGAAAGATGGCAGAGGAAAGACCAACACCAGCAAGCATCCCAACTACCCATCACAACATACCTCATTCAGCACCAATATCCCAACAGGTTTTAAAATTTACAAGGCTCTGCTTTGCCCTTAAAATAAGTAGCCTCTCACATGTTGTGAATTATGTAGCTGTCTATGCTTAGTGACCAAATCATCAAAATTGGATCAGTAGTCATGAAGCTCGCTCACCTACAAACATTACCTCTTTCTAATATTGGTTTGTATAATATTGACAGGGTTTGGCACCATGTTGAGAGCCAATTTAATTCCTCTCCTGATATAATCAGATTCCTCTGAATGTAAATACAACCATTCTCATTTTAGATATTCTTTTCTGCCTCTTACAACTATTTATGGGCTAACTGGTTTAAATTTAAACGTCTGTAGTAATACAACCAGCCAAGTGTGAGTGGACTTGCACATGGAGAACATACAAACTAATATTGATTATATTTCAGGTAACGCTAAACATGTTGAATGCCCAAGAGTCGGAGATGGATGTAGAAAATGTTGGGAGCAATGTAAAGTTAGACTTTGCACCAAGTACTGATGAAGATACTTCTTAGAAAGCTTTGATAGAACTAGTAGTATTACAGCCAAATAGGTTTTTCAAATAAATAGTAAACCACCACCTACGCCTAGCCATTCACATAGACTAAGAATGAATTGTACAGCTTAGCAAATAATAGAATTTGAATTGAAATTAAAGTAGGTAAGTCTTAAAACTATGTAATAAGGTGTGTCTGGGGTATGATTGGACAGATTTTCGACTAGTTGGAGTGGTCTAGCAAAATATTTTTTTTCTTGTGATCACCACACTCACATTGAAATATAGCGGGAGCTATTAATTTATTGTTTAACGTGTTCACTGCCCAGCCTGCTGCTACAGATCGACATGTGCATCATTGGCCATGAAAGTGTTAACTACTTACCTACCCTTTTACTTACTAGGTAAATAATACAATACAAAAATGCTTTATTGTACACCATAAAATAACACCTATAAAAAAACCACTGATAAATAAGTACCTAAATAAAGTAAAGTCGACTGCTGAACATTTATTATTTATGATTTACCTTTCTATTTATTATAAAATAGCTCTATGCAGTTAACTGTATCTTCTTTGCAATCAATTTAAACTTATTTAATATTTTTTTATGAAAATATGAATCACATTTTTATAAACTGAACTTCTATTTTTGGTAGTCGGGCAAATACTTTAAATATAGACAATCAATTCACTTTAAAAAAAAAATGATCTGGTGAGGGGAAAGTCTGGATATTGGCCTACAGCAGCGTACCTACGCTCCGCCGCGGCACGATAAGTGAAAAGGGAAAGATCGGATTGTCAAAAAATAAAATTCGGTTGTCTTTTGTTTTGGAACATAACTCATCTATGAATTGCCCTCCGGCAATTCATAGATGAGTTATCCACCATCAACTGGTGGGGACAGGCAGGATGGGCAGACTGAAATGGCGTTGTTGAAAACATTGGCAGCATAGGAAACTTTAGCTTTATTCTGTTAGAATAAATTTCATAGTCTTCACCCACCTCCAATCTTACACCAATGCACCATATGCTTAACAGCATAATAATACCTACTTCAAAAATGTCATTGAAGTTGATTAGCTTCTCCATCTAGTGTAGAGCCAGTTGGAAATATTGTAATTCAATAAAGTTAAAGCGTTAAGTATTATATTTATTGAGTAAAATACACAACTGTTGAACATGATTATTATTTTTCATATACAAGGCAAATAAGTAATATTATAATTGAATACAGAGCTTGAAAATAATTGAAAAGCAGACTTATTACACTAATCTAAGAATTTTTTTATTTTAACAAAATTAACTAGTAGTTATAACTTAAAACAAAAAATATATTTAAAAAAAGGTATTTTAGGGATTAATTAATATTTCATCAGTTGTAGATACTGTAACATTGCAGTTTCCTTCCAAATGCTGTCAGTGCTGACTGAAAAATCTTGGTGAAGTTACCTTTTAAAATAGTGTCTTCAATATGAGACTCAACTTTCTGTCTGATCTGCAATGTTTCAAAGTTCTCAAATGAACTGTTAGCTTTTTTGAGCCTCTTCTGAGCAGCTTTGTAGCTTGGCCACTGCTGCGGTTCAATTATGATGGAAGTGGATATACTTTGAACATACTTCAAGAAATCTGTTAATCCACTATCCCCATGGTTGAGGTGTATCCACATTGTAATGGAGAAACAAAACGTAAAATCAAAGCGCTCTCTCTCATGTTTAGCAAGAAACTCTCTTACTAAGGTTTTGCCATCTTCATTCATTATATCGCCTACTTCGAAGTGTAAGTAATCTAGACAACCATGTACACTTTGAGCATTAGAGATCAGATCAGGATCGATGTCTATAGCCAGTATCTCAATGGAACAAGAATAATCATACCTTTCTTGCATATAATGATGTAGAGCACCAGTCAGATCACCTATATTACATCCCACATCCAGAACAATGATTTTATCAGTTTCGGGTATAGGGAACATTATAGGATCAAGTTGGTTTATACGGCTTTGGACACTGTTGAAACAATAGTAGTTGATGAAGTTTCCATGTTTCACTGCTCCAGGATCATTATTCAAGAAATTAAGTTCTGGATTTTTTACGATCATGACTATAAATAGATTTCCCGTTTATTAAAATTAATTGCTATTTGAATTTCAGTCACGATGCGTTTCTTTTCAATGCAATAAAATGTTATTGATCCGTAGCCCTATTGTCTAACTCAACTGGTAATCGTAATCGACTTCATTTTTGACATTTGAAACCTAGCCTGGACTTCGATTGTAACTTTCGTATTGTGTAAATAGTTGACACATGGAAGACCATTACCAGCGAAATTGAAGCCCAGTGAATGAATGAAACTTCGTATATTGGCGCGGATATCGGTATTGTGTAACGTCGAAATGAATTTCAGTAGAAAATTCAAGCCCATTTGAAACGTCAAATGAAGCAGGGAGCTCATTCGAGTCTTGTTTGGAATGGAAATCTCAAATATATCCATATAAATAAAAAAATTGTGATAAACATTGTGTTTGAAGGCTAAGGAAATAAGTAGGTAAGTAAAAATCTCTGAAGTAATAAGTAATAATTATCTGAATACATACCTACCCGAGTTCAAATTCATTTTTTGTATATAGGTATACATACGAGTAGGTATATATAAACATTTTCTTCTATTTTTTACAGGGTGATGCACAATACACCCATCAAAGCGGGAAAAGTAACCAACGCCTCGTCGATGTCGATGAGGAGATGACACGCGACCGTGCGCTACAACCGCAGCACTGCATCATCCCCCTGAAGGTGTACGGCGGCGGGAAGTTGATGGAGGAAGGCAAGCCGTTGTTGACAGATTGTGGAGGACTCGAACATAATTGAACGACGACCTCTGTGGCGCAGAAGGTCCGCCTGCGACGCAGAAGGTTGTGGGTTCGATTCCTGCCTTAGAGCAAATGTTTTTACGATCTGCAAATAATTGTCCTGGGAGTGTGTTACGTATACTATCATCTAGTACCCATAACACAAGGTCTGCTTAACTTGGGGCCAGATAATGCTGTGTGATTGTCCCCAGCATTATTATTATAATTATTAAAGCCTATGAAAGCTTAATAATTTATTTTTTATTGCTAATTTATTGATTCTGACTCATAAATAAAGTAAAAAAAAAAAACAATCCATTCTAATTTATTTTAATCTTACTACTAATTTATTTATGTACAACAGTAAACCTAACTAAAGTTTTTCTTCAATTCGCGCTTCAGAGCGCTGCATATCGCTGCCAAGGAGGCAGCCATGGCCTCTAGCGAACGCGAGATCTTCTTCTCGTTTGCTAAATGCCGCTCCTCAATCTGCATTGCCCACTGAGGCACATCTGCAGCATGTGATGTATCTGTAACAATGTATAAAAATACAGCTTTGGAGGAGGCTATGTCCAGCAGTGGACACTAATTGGCTAGCCATTGATATGATGTGACATGAATAATGGTACTCTCCTAAAATTTAAAGTACCTACATCAGATACAAATTATTACATGATCGCCTGCGCGTTGGGGCCAATTGCGGTGGTTGCATTGGCATATCTAAAGCTAAAGCTTTAAAATTAGATGGGTAATTAGCATTAGTGACAAACATTCAAATTAACAGATAAAAGGTACTTACAACTCTCCACTTGGCTAAGGTTTTAGTGGCGCCAGCCCCAACAGCATTGAGATTACACGCAAGGTCCGTCCTCCCAAAGTTTTTCAGCTTGTAGTTTCGCCAGTGGGCCGTTATTAGCCAGGCGGCCCACTGCGAATCCCCTGTTTGCTTCCATAAAAGCCACAAGCATTTCCATCTGCCTGGAGAGCCACAAGCATTTTTTCTTGCTGGCATTCTGAAATAGCCATATTATCATATTACCACACTGTTGTGTAACAAAACACTTGATAACTTTTGTAACACATAAAACGCGGTAGTAATTTGTTAAATGTACTTACTTTGGAACTAATCTTTTCGTTTTCAAGAAAAAAAACAGTCGTAAAAGTTGTTTTTGTTTTCTTAAAGCAGCCAAACAAACTTTAAAATATACCGCGAATGACAAGTTATGACAAGTGTCCCTCACTTGTCATACGTCACGCGCGATTTTGACAGTAACAAAAAGAAAACTTGCGTTTCGTTACTTTTGTGGTAAACCTTTTTAGATATATAAAAAAGGTACACACAATAAACTGAAAAAATACGAGATGTAATTGCAAATAATGACAAAAATAATGCACAGGCTGTGTTTTTCCAGCATAACAAATATAATTATTGTTTTTTCAACTAGTAAAACAACTTAATCGCAAATAGTACCAGTGGAACTACTAGTTGTTCCACTTGCATTAACGGAACGCATGTAAGATCGAAAACTACAGAAATTGGATTCACATGAATCATTCATTCCGAAGCCGATTACCAGTTGAATACCTTACACAATACCGAAAACATTCTGACTGGATTGACAACTGGTAATCGATTTCAAGTTCACTGGTAATGGCCTTCGAGTTAGACAATAGGGCTACCGATCCGTTAGTCAACCATCTTTCCATTCCATTTTTGATGAGTGAGTGAGATGAGATTGAGATGAGTGATGGGAGAGATGAGTCAGTGTTTCCAGATCGAATTTGACAGAATAAGGAAAATAAAGTAAATCAGTATATTGCAGAAAATATCAGATTTAGAAGAAAAAAAAATATTTTTAGTCCAAGACTAAACAAAAAGAGTAAAAGTGACATGACAATCTGTAGTTTTTTTGTCCCATTGAAGTTCCTGAATGGATTATCTATTTTAATTTAGTTTTTTTTATGTAACGAGCGTGTATGTTTTAATTTTCTAAGCTGGCGTGTTTCAAAGTACCTACCCAAGTTGCTTAATAAAATATTCACGGTTCTCAAATTTAGTAAAATTAGGTGGTCATAGTAGGTTTTAACATACCTAAGTACTTACACAGGTTTTAAGGGCAAGAATCACAGAACAGAAAAGTAAGTGGAAGTGCAATGCAACAAAATTACTACGGGAACCGATGTCGCCAAACTCACACAAATAAACCCCTAATCATATAATACAATACAAAGAAACAATTCGTTTGATTGGTAGTTTCAAGTTCAGTCAAAACTAGCCAACGTCAAAGATTTGGAAATAAACCTTGAAATTTACTTAATAAGATTCATTTTACTTTAGCAGCAGAACGTATTTACGATCTATACTCACCAAACATTCACCTGACGAGTTAATTCCGCTACTTGACCATAGATGGCGGTATTCTCCGTGATAGTTATTATAAACCTAATTTCGTTAGGTATAAGATTGATATTCGATTGATAGTTCGCAGATCTACTGCTACTCGATTAAGGCTGCACCAGCAGGGCTATTCACGATTGCTCCGAATGAAACCGAGCCTCGGAATCGAGAAGACATACGCGCGAAATTCAAATATTACGCGCGAAATTCAAATATTTTATCGGTTTTTTATATTTTCTGCGGTCTGCAAGGAATTAAACTACCAGAAAAGAAGTCGTAGACATATATTTCTATGAATCCATATAACAATAAAGAAAATTAATGGAGCAACAGGTAATTTATGTTGATTTTTAGTAGTAAAACTCCTTTAATAATAATTGTTCAAATAGAAGCTATAAATCTAAATTTGTCAAAACATGGGCTTATAGATTTTTTTTTACTTTTTATGGAAAACTTCTTTTTCTGATTTCGCGCGTACTATTTGAATTTCGTGCGTATCTGTTTTCGATTCCATGCCTCGGTTTCATTCCGAGCCATCGTGAATATACAGGGTGGAAAGAATCTATGGGCCCTGGAGGGGAACTACCATAAATCCTTTAGCTAGCTCATTTAACTGAAAGGAAACATTCCTTTATATTTAAAAAGAAACATAATTGCATTCAAAGATTTTCTAAAAATTCCTTGTCTCACCTGGGAATCGAACCAACTAAAAATTAAAAAAATGAACCCTTGCTATTTTACTATGTGAATCAGTAGGATTATTGTTCAGGATAAAAAGAAATAATGTCTTATAAGTAAAAAAAAAGTGAAAACTAATATTCATTTTATTATATCATCAATAGAAAAAAACACAAAATATGAAACATTTTTTTAAGTAGACAGATGTTGACCAGTGAAAAATCACACTATCACACTAATATTATAAATGCGAAAGTTTGGATGGATGTCTGGATGTATGGATTGATGGATGTTTGTAACCTCTTCATGCCAAAACTACTGAACGGATCGGTCTGAAATTTTGCATACAGGTAATTTTAATCTTGGAATCAAACATAGGCTACTTTTTTCTTTACTATCACGGTTACGGATACAGCCTGGTGACAGACGGATAGACAAACAGACGGACGGACAGCGGAATTTTAGCTATAGGGTCTCGTTTTACCCTTTGGGTACGGAACCCTAAAAATGATGAAAGTTATCGTTCGAAATTCAAATTTGTTGCCGCAAGTTGATAAAAAACACACTCCGTTTTTAAAGTTTTTGTCAGAACGCCTCATGTAAGGAATTGTGCATAGGTTTATTATTACCATTTAACGATTTTCTTATCGAAGTATGCAACAAGGTACCTTCCAATTAATAACATTAGCAAGCCTCTTCATCATACGATGTCTTTGGATGTTAGAGATAAGAAAATTATAACGTGTTATTTACTTGTTACAAGTGAACAATACTAGGTATTGTTAATAAAGAATATGTAATAAATATTCGATTTCATGGGTATCCTATACAACAGATGAGTGAAAGGTCCAATGTTTATTTGACAATTTTTATCCTGAACAATAATCCTACTGATTCGCATAATAAAATAGCGAGGGTTTATTTTTTTAATTTTTAGTTGGTTGGTTCCCTGGTGAGACAAGGAATTTTTAGAAAATCTTTGAATGCAATTATGTTTCTTTTTAAAAATAAAGGGTCCTTTCAGTTAAATGAGCTAGCTAAAGGATTTAAGGTAGTTCCCCTCCAGGGCCCATAGATTCTTTCCACCCTGTATAAAGCACATTGAACTACTTCTCCTTGGTTTGTAAATCCTAACTAATGTTATAAATTCGAAAGTTTGTCCTTTCTTCACACCCTAACTTAGTAACCAATCGCCTTTATTTTTGGCATAGAGTTAATTGAAAGAATGGAGAGTAACACACTTTTATCCCAACAAAAGGCGTGCAAAGCCGCGGGCAGAAGCTACTACTAAATAAACCAATCATTCTTGTAGATTCTTTACAACAGTCTGCTACAACAGTTAGCTCAATTGTTGCAATTGTAAAGACTAGTTTTTAGTTGGTTTTATTAATTTATTGTAGTTTTCTTTTCTAATAAGGAATGTTTTTTGCTAAGTAAATAATCGATTCAACATTAAAATCACATTAAAATATTTATTTTCTTGTATCGATATTAATCGATAAAATCAACAGCCGATTTGCTTGACTACATCACTAATCGAGTAGCGAAGAACTTTCGAGAACGAAGTGAATAGACACAATCCAAAATCAACTTTATCATATTTGCTTAAGGTTGATTTTGACTAACCGTTGTAATAAATTATTTGTAAATTGAAATAAATTGAAACTTTAGGAGAAAACAATTAAAATCCTACTTACCGATGGTATGAAACACCTCCGGTTTTAAGATTTTTTCGCCTACTATCATTTTTACATTCCAAAATGGAACAATATGGCATAGCTTCGGAAAAATGAATTTGTCGCGAGACAAGCAATTCAAAGCGATGTTAGAACACGACTGAGATCAGTTAAGCGTAACTACGCTTAATTGTGACACGCGTGCCACGCCCACTTAGCACTTCCACTTACTTTTCTGTTCTGTGGCAAGAATAGACTCGAAGCTTACTCGAAATCGAAATTACCTACACCGACTATGTGAAGACAACACACAGTATTATAGTTTGCTTATAACAGAACACAATAATATTTACAAATAAAGGAAAAAATTCTTTATAAAAACAAAAGTTGATTGGAAACGAAATTATTAAAGGTAATAAGAATATGAACCCTATTCCAGATCAGTTACCTACCGTTCATAATTCGTACGACGTGTAAAACCTGACTAATTGGGAGTTCCTCGTATAATCTGGTCATGATACAGAAATTCTCAGTTCGGTAGAATAATGCTCTACCAAATGTATTAATATACAATGTGAGTTTGCATAAGGTGCACAAACAAAAATGAGGGAAACTACGTCATATCTTATCGACGAAAATGTGTTAAAAAAATCAATTTTCTTCCAAATTTTTTATAGCATTTTTTATAACGGCGAGATAATTCGAATTGATGTCTTTTGAGGAAAGATGGGTTACATCCTTACAACTACCAAGGTGCAGCATTTACATGAAGACGTAGACTGCGGTCCAAGGTGCGTGACGTGATGCTTCGTTTGCTCACTTAGCCATTTTGTTTTCGGGCGCACGTTGCCGCGTTTAATAAATGAATTGATTCGCTCATGTTGCTGACATTCATTTCTACTATGGAGTTGCACGAGAAAATGATAGAGCTGCACTTGTCAAATGTCGCTTCGTCCGTCCATAGTCTCGTTTTTGGAATGTTGGGGTTTTCTCTGGTTTTTCAGAACCCAAGAAAACATAAAAAAAGTCAAAAGTCAATAACTTAATTTCTTTAGGCTTACAAAAAAGCACTTATACAAGTCAAATTTTATAGATAAATAAATAATAACATAACTATAATTAAATTCAAGGTTCTTTAGTCTTTCGCGCAGCCTTGCCATCGCCGCCGCCTAACCCGCGCGCATTTACAACATTAACTAACAAAAACGGGTCTCTACCTGATAAAACAACTGATAAATAATGTTGTGATTGAGATATCATCATCAGCCTATAGTAGTCCACTGTTGGACATAGGCCTCCCCTAATGAGCGCCATAGCGCCCTGTCTTCAGCCTGACGCATCCAGCATCTGCCAGCAGTCTTTCGCAAATCATCATCCCACCTGGTCGGAGGGCGTCCTACACTACGTTTGCCGAGTCGCGGTCTCCACTCAAGAACACGTTTACCCCAGCGGTTGTCGGTTCTTCTCGAGATATGGCCAGCCCACTGCCACTTCAGCTTGCTAATCCTCTGAGCTATGTCGATAACCCTCGTTCTCTGTCGGATGTATTCGTTACGTTTATTTAATTCTATCCTTCAGAGAAACTCCGAGACTATTTGTGTCTCGGACCGAGACACAAATCCATAACAGGCGTACAGAACTTAATTTGTGAGATCTTTCACTAAAAGTGTTTTGTTGGCAGCTCTATTTCATAGAATTCACGACGTAAAATAAACTGTCACTGCTATAAATTTAAGCCATGTCAGTGTCAAGTTCAGCTGACAAAGTCTAGACCGTGGTAAAGTTGGCGCGCCGAATTTCATGACTGTGAACTTTCTATGAACTAGACACTGGCAGAAAAGTGACAAAACAGTCGCATATTGCCAATAACAAAGAAGTCAAGTCAAGTGTACGATCGTGCGGACCGCCCGCCACGTACTCCTCAACGGACTCGCTCCTCTACACACGAGACCGCCGGATGCAAGAACTCCGTGGCGACCCCTTCCCCGGGAGCTCCTTGAACCCCCCGAAGCTATCTCCCAAGATGACCAGAACAGCCAACAGGCTAACGAACAGCTCTTGAGAAGCCTGCATGGCTCTCTGAGCAACAACACATGACTCGAGTAAAGTTTTTCTCGACGTAGAAACCGGAAAAAAGAACTCTAGTTCGTTTCCTGCCTGCATTTGACGACGTAGAGCCATGTAGAGTCGATCGAATGTTGAAGACCACTGATGATGATCATGAGTCTAGACCACAGATCACTATATAAGTAGGTCTAGACCTCGAACCACCTCTGTGAAGTTGGCCGCCAGACTTTGTCTTTTTTAAACTTCGATATTACTAATCGTTTGAGAATCGTTTGAGAGAGATTGAGAGTTCATCAACATCGTTTGAGAGTTATTAATTTTTATGTAAAAACCAATTTAAATTTTTGTGTGAACTTGGCCGTCATTCCGGCAAAAATGTACTTGGACGTTTAATTTTTGTTTCATTTGTTTGAGAATCGTTTGAGAGAGATTGAGAGTTCATCAACATCGTTTGAGAGTTATTAATTTAATTATTACAATAAATAATCATTTCTGAAACAGCAATTTTGATTTTCGCCGCCAATTAGTGCACTTCCGGTCTGCGGCGCAGGCGCAGTGAAGAAGAGCGAGTAAAAGGGTGAATAAAAGAATGAATGGGAAAAGACGTCTTAGAAAGACATTGACATTCATTATAACGAATCGTGTCAGCCGTCGTTAAACTTCGCCAAACATCGTAGAGCGAGAAAGTTAGAAAAAAGAAGAAAAATCATAGTCCAGCTAGTCTAGTCATAATACCATTTCACAAGTTAATACTTTGAAATATGTTTAAATAATCATATAATATCCATGACAAATATTCTAAAATATAAAAATATCAATTTAGATACTTACTACACCCAATATTATTAATAAAACTTTTGCATATTCATTATTAAAACTTATTTGTCATATTATTCGAATTTGAGTAGCGAACAAGTAAGAAATCAAGTTTGTTACTTTTTAGTAGTTAATGAATATATTATTTGAATACTTTATAGTTTACCACAAAATTATCTACACTTAAAATTTATGATAGTTATTGCTAAACAAATTTCCAATCCCATACACGCTCTTGCCCTTTCGAAAAAAATCTAACTTAATAGGAAGTTAGGAAGACACAAGCGAAACAAACCTATTCACGATCACGATAGGTCGGATATGTCTGGCCGAGGCTCGAAATCGAAATCAGATACGTACGCACGAAATTCTAATATTTTCTGCGTTCTGGGAATTAAACTACCAGAAAAGAAGTTTTCCACAAATTTTAGATATATTTCTATGAACTCATGTCACAATAAAGTTTGAAACATAGAGAAATAGTTAAATTATGTAGAGTTTTAGTAAAAAAAAATACGAAAATTATATGTTTATAGTAATAGTTTTATTAATAATTGAATTAATTGCTCCAAAAGTACCTCTAACCCTTGAAATGTTTACTGCACACACGGGTGTTCACTAAGTTTGAAAGCCCCGCGTGCTTAGTGAACACACAAATAGGTACCTACTTTATCTACCTCTTTTGTGAGCCTCTAATTTAGACAATTAAGTATAGTAACTTCATAAAAAATATAGATTTTAGAAGGAAAATAATGTAATAAAGATCTCACTGTTTTAAATATATAAAGATCTCACTCTATGTAGATTTCTTAATTGTTTTGATGTAGGTAGGTATACCTACTAATTTAGTCATTAGGATTTTTTTTTTATTCTATTTGCTTTTGTTTCTTTTGTATTGTACTCTTCATTTTATTTTGTAGCCAGTTATTTTGTCCGTCCAAAGAAAATGTTATTTGTTGATAAATAATTCTGTGCACGCTGAGACGTCCTATATTATAGAGACACATCGATTTAAGAACTGTTACTTGTTACTAACTAGCCATAAGTGATCTCATGTTGGATGTCCTATTTAATAAATAAATAAAAAACACACGGGTGTACACAAGACGTCGGTCTCATTCGTTGCTTCTATCCTTCAAAGCCGAATTATCTTAACGCCCATTGGCTGCACCAATGTCAAGTCATTCAATACGGAACGAAATACAGCCCAAAGAGAATCATTGAGACCGGAAATTCATACTGGCCGAGTGAAATTACCGAACATTATCACACGGCTCGGCAATACTACGCGCCGCCGCCGCCGCGCCGCCGCGCCGTGTCGCCTCACGATGTAGCCGACTCGTCGTGTCGCTACGTCATAATAATATGTAAAGGGACATGTAGTTGTATGTACGTAGTACGAAATATCTAATAAGGCGTGGCGTATCTCTCACAAAAGATTGCCTCCATGTGGGCTAAATTAGCGGAAATTCACTAATCCTTCTACCTTGATTTATTTAAAAGTCAAAAAGCCTGATTTCGAAAGCAGTGCCATACACTGCAAGTGTAAACTGTCTTATAGGTTTTTTGATCTGGCAGCACTGCCTTCATCCACTGCGCCTGCGCCGCAGACCGGAAGTGCACTGATTGGCGGGGAAAATCAAAATTTCTGTTTCAGAAATGATTATTTATTGTAATAATTAAATTAGTAACTCTCAAACGATGTTGGTGAACTCTCAATCTCTCTCAAACGATTGTCAAACAAATGAAACAAAAATTAAACGTCCAAGTACATTTTTGCCGGAATGACGGCCAAGTTCACACAAAAATTTAAAATGGTTTTTACATAAAAATTAATAACTCTCAAACGATGTTGATGAACTCTCAATCTCTCTCAAACGATTCTCAAACGATTAGCAATATCGAAGTTTCAAAAAGACAAAGTCTGGCGGCCAACTTCACAGAGGTCCTCGAACCCCCCGAAGCCCCGAACAGCCAACAGGCTAACGAACAACTCTTGAGAAGCCTGCATGGCTCTCTGAGCAACAACAAACACATGACTTGAGTAAAGCTCACAGAACACTTACTCTAAGACAGAACAGAAAAGTAAGTGGAAGTGCTAAGTGGGCGTGGCACGCGTGTCACAATTAAGCGTAGTTACGCTTAACTGATCTCAGTCGTGTTCTAACATCGCTTTGAATTGCTTGTCTCGCGACAAATTCATTTTTCCGAAGCTATGCCGTATTGTTCCATTTTGGAATGTAAAAATGATAGTAGGCAAAAAAATCTTAAAACCGGAGGTGTTTCATACCATCGGTAAGTAGGATTTTAATTGTTTTCTCCTAAAGTTTCAATTTATTTCAATTTACAAATAATTTATTCCAACGGTTAGTCAAAATCAACCTTAAGCAATTATGATAAAGTTGATTTTGGATTGTGTCTATTCACTTCGTTCTCGCAAGTTCTTCGCTACTCGATTAGTGATGTAGTCAAGCAAATCGGCTGTTGATTTTATCGATTAATATCGATACAAGAAAATAAATTTTAATGTGATTTTAATGTTGAATCGATTATTTACTTAGCAAAAAACATTCTTTATTAGAAAAGAAAACTACAATAAATTAATAAAACCAACTAAAAACTAGTCTTTACAATTGCAACAATTGAGCTAACTGTTGTAGCAGACTGTTGTAAAGAATCTACAAGAATGATTGGTTTATTTAGTAGTAGCTTCTGCCCGCGGCTTTGCACGCCTTTTGTTGGGATAAAAGTGTGTTACTCTCCATTCTTTCAATTAACTCTATGCCAAAAATAAAGGCGATTGGTTACTAAGTTAGGGTGTGAAGAAAGGACAAACTTTCGAATTTATAACATTAGTTAGGATTTACAAACCAAGGAGAAGTAGTTCAATGTGCTTTATACAGGGTGGAAAGAATCTATGGGCCCTGGAGGGGAACTACCTTAAATCCTTTAGCTAGCTCATTTAACTGAAAGGACCCTTTATTTTTAAAAAGAAACATAATTGCATTCAAAGATTTTCTAAAAATTCCTTGTCTCACCAGGGAACCAACCAACTAAAAATTAAAAAAATAAACCCTCGCTATTTTATTATGCGAATCAGTAGGATTATTGTTCAGGATAAAAATTGTCAAATAAACATTGGACCTTTCACTCATCTGTTGTATAGGATACCCATGAAATCGAATATTTATTACATATTCTTTATGCATCTTTTTATTTGTATGAAAAATTTCAAAAAAATATTTGTGTCTTTGCCCACTCAATTTTGGCGGTTAATTTGCTTGCTTGAACGTTTTATATTAAGATATAAAGTAACATTGATTATCCCTATTGCTTGTTCCTTAAATCTTGTTATCCTAAGGTCAAAAATACCGGAATTACGATTTTTTTTGCAAATGGGCAAACTCGGAAAAAAAAAAATATTTGGCCCGCTCTCTAAAATTATGATTTTTACACATACCGTCCCATTTTATTCGATTTATTATCTATTATTTGCAAAGAAGAGTATATTTAAAATAATGTAGCGCAAAATTATTATTAGAACTATACATACTTTTAAAATTATCTTAAATTGAACCACTAAATCCAAAAAAATTGGGCAAAGTTGCACGGTTTTACTGTACCTATTAAATCGGGCATCCAACATGAGATCACATAAGGCTAGTTAGTAACAAGTAATATACACAGTGTTGCCAGTGGCTGATAGTCAAATATAACATGAGACAGCTCAAAAAGTAACATTTTCCCGAGAAAAGTTACATTACCATATATTATGTGGAAAACGACATAAATAATACTCATTATGGCACTTTATTACACAAAAACTAAAATAAGTTGTCTGTCCTGTCCCATTTGTACAACTTCGAAAAAATCGTAATAATTGTTTATCGAATAGAGTGAGTATGCGGTACGACGAAGTGACAGATTTTCGCGCAAACGTCGCATCAGTCAGTCAGTCCACAAAATCAAGGGCGCCAACATGACGAACAAAAACATTCTTGGATGCGTTCCGTTTCACGATATTTTTTTGTTTGCTGGAAAGTATTTTTCAAGTTTATTTATATTGACCTAAAAGTAACACAAAATAACATATTGAGTCGTGTAACATGGAAGTAACATGAGAGGGTCAAAAGTAACGTAAAATGTTACAAAAGTAACATTCTGGCAACGCTGAATATACAGTTCTTAAATCGAGTGTCTCTATACATATAATAAAGGACCTCTCAGCGTGCACCATAACAGAATTATTTATCAACAAATAACCTCAGACTAAGTAAGAAATAAAGACGGAGCGCTGTCGTCAACGAAATGAAGCCGGTTTCGTAAACATGTGTGCACGTAGTGAGTGTTGCCGTGTAGTAAAAACTTATTACCCTAAATGTTATTGTCTAAGTACTAGCAGGATGAATAGTTAAGTAAATATTTAAGTTAGCATTTTTTTATTGTAAAGGTACCTCTTTTACGGGGTACCTAGTATATAAGTATGTTTACTCCGACTAGACAGGGGAAAAATAAAACAATTTCAATTTCAATAACATTTATTTCTTTAGGTTAAAAAAATAAGCACTTAGACAAGTCAAATATTTTACTATAAACAGGTTTCCAAATAGTAATAAATATCAAATAAAAAACAAGGTGTTCTTGATTTTATCCACTAGTGTTATACACACACAATTATGGTGTGACGGTGGTCATTGCGGTTCGCATCCACGCCAACAGAATGCGAACACGAAGCGCGGCTCGCCTTGCTGGGTCACGGTGGTTGTATTGCTGCGACCTTGCCGTCATCAAATTCGAAATTGTCGACACCAAGTTAATAGGAAACGATACCCATATCAGATATTTTGGTTGGGGGCGGGGGGTTCAAGAGGGCTGGGAGCGTGGGGTTACCAGCACGGCTCGCTTCCTCCTAACTTTTTTGACAATATTCTATAGTTATGTTCATCAGGGATAATGAAGGATTCTAATGGTGAAAGAATTTTTCAAATCGATCCAGTAGTTTCGGAGCCCATTCATTTCCTCAAACAAGCAAACAAATCTTTCCTCTTTATTATGTTAGTATAGATATTATTATTATTATAATATATAGTATAGATTTAGAAAATTCGATCACTGCAAGGAATGCCGCGTCTGTCGTGCTCTCTAGTTCGCGGTCACCTTCACTTTGACCCCGCTACCTCATTAGACCCCTAATTTCATCTGACGTCATATAACCTATAACAACCGAAGTGTCGAGACGGAATCATTAGACACCTTATTTGTTGAAATCGGACTTGTAGTTTCAGCGCTACGTGGGAACATAAAATCGGCTACATACAAACATACATAGGATGTCAACCTCATAACCCTCCTCCGTTGGTAGTCGGGTAATAATAGAAATAGGTAAACAAATGAACTGTTACATTACCTACATTTTACGTCACATGAATAACTTGCTTAATAAACGGGAACTATTGTGACGCTTACTCGTGGCAACACTGGTGGAGGTTGTTGAGGTTTTGTGTTCCAAGCTTTCCATAAAATTATTAAAATTGATTGAATTGATTTTTATGTTTACTTACGTGTGAAATGTGATTCCATCCTGCTTTTTATTCTTCGATGATTGGTTTCTATACCCTTTCACAACACAATTTGGTATTTTTGCTACAAAAATCGCGAATAACAATAACGTAACAGTCCGCGCGCCGGTACAGCGCGACCTTAGAGTATACCTAGAGACGGCATACCTACGAAAAAAACGTGTATACCTAAACTTACCTAGAAACTTAAATGGCTCCTTTCCGTAGTGCTGCCCTTTTGTACCTCGATATTTTTATCGAAACAAGTATTTTTGTGACGATATTTTAGCAGTTTCGTAGTGATTTTATTGTTTTCACCACGATTATGAAACAGAATTCTATAATCATATAGTCTTATAATGCTTAAATTAGAGATACAAAGTATGTGAATGCACGTACCCAACTATGGCTCGACCGCGCTCATGAGACGCAACCACTGAGAAGTTAAGAAAATGAGCTATTATAACAATGGTAATTTTTTCATGTATATTCCGAGTCAAGACTCATGCGTTTAGACACGTGCCAGACCTCCTTAGAATTAAAGATCAAAGTTCACCAAACCAGTTTATTGAACAGTCTGCAGTTAGCTCATTTGTTTCAATTGTAGGTAAATACTAGTTCTAATTTGTTTATACTATTTGATTCAAATTTTCTTTGTTAAACGTTGTGTTCATTTAAGAAAAAAGGGTACCTACTGAAATGAAACAACAAGCTACTTAATTGCAAAATATATTGTTTGTATGCAACAGTGATTTGTGAGATAGTATATTTATATTTGTATAACAATATGGGTATAACAATGTGTAATCTGTATCTTTAGCGTAGACGCTATCTATGCTTATATTATAAATGCGAAAGTGTATTTGTTTGTCATTCAGTCACGGCTTAACTAAGAAACCGGAACCTAACTAAGAAAGGATGGAGAGTAACATAGGCTTCTTTTTGTCTTAGTAAAATAACAAACTCCCATGGTAGAGTTACAGGAATATCCCCCTAGATATTATATGAAATACGAATTTAACGGGGATGAAACCGCGGGGAACAGCTAGTATTATTTATTATTATAATATAAATCACAAAAAGATAGACACCACATTTTATAAGCAATTCAACAAGTCTCATTCATTTATTATATTATATCACAAATTTAACACAGACTCCTACATTTTTAATTAAACAAGCAATGTAATCCGTAATCCGTCTTATTCATTTACAGTATAAATCAAAAATTTAACACAGACGCCACCTGTATTTTCGATTGTAGAAGCAATGCAACAGTCTCATTCATTTACACATTTGCAATATACCTACCTAATTCAAAAATTCAACTAATACTACACCTAAATTTTCAATTTTACAAGTACCTAATGTAATCAGTCTCATTCATTTACAGTATAAATCTCAAATTTACATTATTTATATTAAAGTACTGGATCGCGCTGGCACTAGTGGCTGAAACAAACATGAAGAATAAATTTATAATGCAACATTATTTGTCAGCCTACAATTATAGACTCTAGAAAGGTACTGGGTAGTTCAACTTTGAAAAAAAATCTAAAATCTTAAAGAAATTCTAAAAAAAAAGGTGGGCGAAGGTCTGCCTGCAACGCAGGCAGACCTCCCACCGTGCCACATCGTTTGCGAAATAACTTTATTTTGCATGGAAATAATTTGCTAAGGGAGGATTTATGGAAATGTACATTTTAGAGGGGATTTGAAGTATGGTAGGCTTTAATATTACTTTGGGTCAGATTTATTTACTTAAAACTTAATATTCATTAATATCAAAATTTAAGCCCTCTGGAAAAATAAAGGTAGTCAAGTTTGTTAATGCATATATGCATTACTTTGCAATAGAAGTTTGTGGGAGTAAGGTCAAGTAAAATACTTACTAAAAAGATTCGTGACGGTACGGCATCCTCTCGCAGTCTTGTTATTTAAAGTTCGATTGAAGCAAGTTTCTTCAAAATGAAGAGAACGAACGAAAATATCATTCGTACCAAACTTCAAATTTTCTACTCCAATTGAGTCCAGCCACTTTTTCTTTTACCGTAATTTTCGGGTAACCTAGAACGTAAAAAACCAGTTGAAAATTAATACACTACAATTTACACTTGAAAACATCGATACCTATGAAAAATGCCTTGAAGGACAACACTATCGCCAAACAAACAGTTTCATGTTTTCTTTAATTACACTTAAAACTTACAAAAATAAGCTACATTCGGTATGAATTTTATGTAAACTATTCCTATGAAAGCCAACACATAAGGTATTTATTGTATTATTTGGTAATTTAGCAAAATAAGAATACGTACCGGTGTAATGTTATGTTTGGACGATTTTCACTTGTTTTTAAGCCGCAACCTACCAAACTGCTGTTTGGCATCTTCCTATTAGCTTTCTTTCGCTTACTATATAAGTATTCACATGAAAAAGTCCCGAACTCAAATAATTTTAGCATTTTTACTGTAAATGCAACTCTCGTTGACAGTTTACATACCTGAAAGTAAAATGGCGAACCGGCCTCAATCATGCTTTGCTATGACGTCACGTTTCAATGTTGCCAAAAATAGGTTTCGCACATTATATTGATGTCTCTTTTTACATTGGTTATTGTAGGTAAGATAAAACGAGATAGCTATAAGTTTATGAGTTCAATATCGATTTAGATCATATTTGTATAACCGAAAGTTCCTATAGAACAATACGCCGTCTCTATATACCTATACTCTAAGAGCGCGACTGACAAGGTAAGGCGTAGTTTCGTTATATGTGTGTGCGTGTAACTGTGTATATACACGGCAAGGCGTAGTTTTACCGGCTTCAGTGTGGTTTTTCGGCGGGGCTCCGTCTTGATTTCTTACTTAGTCTGAGCAAATAACCTTACAAATAACATTTTCTTTGGACGGACATAAACGGACAGTAATGCCTCATCTCCCTTTTTTTACTTTTATCGAAGCTCGGCAGCAAAGTTATTTTGCATCTCGTACCTTTGAAACCCTCGCTACGCTCGTGGTTCAATCCTAGAATCCTTATCTAGCTCAGGTTTCAATACAAGTACCCAAGTACCTACCTAGGTAGGTACTCGCACCCAAAACCAACTTTGCAGCCTTGCTTCCCGAGATTATATCCCCTACAACCTACAACCACACAAACTTTACCTCAGGTTTTTGCTATTATAGTGCGTAGCTCACACTGGGGTTAATTTTCTACAAAAATTTAATAATGTGTAAAAAAAAATCTAAATCGAAAAATTCTGGGACATTATTACCTAAATTTTCGTAGAAAACTTTACCTCTCTACAACCATAGTTATTCTTTGACATTACTTATTGTGATGGCATGACGTCACAAATCAGTATTCTTTGATTGGTGTTCAACGTCTCTTGGTGGGTTGCTGTATTTTGTAGATTGGTTTTATGAAAATGATAATTAATATCGATGAAAATAGAAAACAGTCTTGGTGTCGTTATACGCCCGCACCTGTAAGGTCCAAGAGGAACTTCCTCCCGCGAACACTGAAGTTGTAGAATGATGTCAAGGTTATTCACACGAACTATGTAGGTAGGTACCTATTGTTGGAAAAACCAGTTAAAATGCGAGCATCAGATAATACATAGTTACTTTAATGATCTACATTTACCGTACAGCATTATAATTGATACATTTATCCATATTTTACATAAAATTCCTTATATTTTAATTTTTGCCCTCTCGTCTTTTTTCTTTTTCTCTATAATGGCCTTTTTCTTCAACTTCTTATATGATGGCGCCATCCCGTTCAATGGAATGGCTACATAACATTTCGATACTTTTATAAAAATCAGACAGTTATTAATACAGAAAAATATAATATTTACTCGACTTCTAAAAAAAAGAGGCTATGTTTTTATTGATGCTAACAGTCGGCATCCTGAAACCTACAGGACTGTCTCTAGTCCTGCTCGGCCATTAAAGATGTTGTATGTCCTCATACATGTTTGATACTAAACAATTGAAAATTGTTGATTTAAATAAGTTATATAAGACTTATTTCTTACTTACTATCAAAACAAGATTACTAACAATACTAAATTTATACTATTATGTAACGAAATAAATGAAGCAAATTATCAAACACAAAATACACAGAAAAAAAAAAATAAGAAAGAAAACAAATGCAATTTCTTTCTAATATCAGAATATTAAATATTGTGTGATTAAAGAAGTAACGGATGATGCAGTAACTAGATAACAACGAGACTTATTAGTAATAGGCTTACAATTTATGATATTACCAAATTTATGAATAAAAACTGTAACGAAGCGTTACAATTTTATTCGTTCATTTATTTTAGATATTTAGTTTTAATAATTTTGAATTTTACTGTATTTACCGAATTAATTATTTATCATTTATCACATAATCATTCTAATTTGACATAATCATCGTGATTATGTGATATTTCACATAATCATCATATTATATGATATGAATAAGCAAATAATAATGTAAAGTTTATATTAATAATGTCTTCATCTTCACGCTAATAATGCGATGGCGGTGGTGAGCAGGCAATCAAATATGTCATTATGATACGGCGTCTGCGTGAAAGAGAACAAAGGGAAACGTTAGTTGTGTTTTAATAATTAGGTAAATAGCTATTAATATTATTAATATTAGACGGAAAAGATTAGCTGGATGGAAAAGGTTACTATTACTAATGAGGTGCTGAAAAGAGTCAGATAGATAAGATTTTTCATGAACACCATTCTGAACAAAAGTGGAGGAAATTGCATAATTGCGCCGACAAGTGCTAGGCTCTTTCATTTATAAATATTTGGAAATTATCTGAAGAATCCCTATTTAAATAGTAAATTCTCATCATCGAATTAATTTATTATAATGATAACATACTAAAATAAACTGTGAACGATACCCTTTTTACCAACGTTACCACCATGATGTCGGTATGATACAGCGTCTGTGTGAAAGAGAACGAAACGTTAATTGTGTTTTAATAATTAGGTAAATAGCTATTAATATTTATGCTACACGGAAATGATTATCTGGATGGAAAAAGCTACCATTACTAATAAGGTGCTGAAAAGAGTTAAATAGATAAGATTTTTCATGAACACCATTCAAAACAAAAGTGGAGGAAATTGCATAATTGCACCGACAAGTGCTAGGTTCTTTCATTTATAAATATTTGAAAATAATCTGAAGAGCCTCTATTTAAATAGTAAATTCTCTTCATCGAATTAATTTATTATAATGATATCATAGTAAAATAAACTGTGAACGATACCCTTTTTACCAACATTTGAGTCCTTGTGATCGGGCAAACTCATTAACGTGTTTTGAGTCCTCGTAATCGGGCAAACTCACAAACAGTTACTTATATCTTCGTAGTTGGGTTAAACAGTTACAGTAAGGTTTAAACCTTTTGACGTAGAGGATGCTCCTTAACGTGTTTTGAGTCCTCGTAATCGGGCAACCTCATAAACAGTTACAGTGAGTCCTCGTAATTATCATATTAATCTGTTTTGAGTCCTCGTAATCGGGCAAACTCACAAACAGTATGAGTCCTCGTAATCGGGCAAACTCGTTTATTTATATGTATGTGTATTTATGAGTCCTCGTAATCGGGCAAACTCATTTATTTATATGTATGTGTATTTGAGTCCTCGTAATCGGGCAAACTCACAATACTTATATCTGTGAACAATTACAAAATATTATATATATATACCTACACACATTCATTTATTATAAGTGCTGCAAGATGCTGTTCCATTAATAACCATTAAATTCTTTTCTCTTTAGTTTTTCTGGATATGTGCCTTTATATCCTATTTCTGTGGCTTTGTACCTTTGACATAATCTTACTTTTAACATTACAAGGATAGTGCTGTGATTAGAGATCATAACAAGATCCTCAGTAATAAAACACTGTTTTTACCGGATTGATCGCGTATATTTATATTTTGTTTATAACCTGACGTTTCGGAGGCTTTTCAGCTTCCATGGTCACAGGCAGACTGAGGTGACATTTGTCTTTACAAGTGATTTGAATTTTGTATATCTATTTATTATGAGTTCTCGCGAAAATAACCTTAGAATATACTAAGATCCTCAGTGTTAAAGAATGGTTGGCTGTAATCATTTATATTTTATCATTTAATTATAACTAAAAAGTTTTAGTTATTTGTGTGTTTGAATTGAATACAAATATTTTTTTTATTTATAATTGGTATTGTCTTAACGAACCTTGATATTATTATGAACTTGACAGTTGGCTATTGTACTGACATTTATTTCAAGTCAGCAAATTTTAATCAAACTATACGAGCTAGTGTTTGGGCCGGGTGTCTGTCTGAAGTATCTCCATTTATTTTTAATTTGTTAACGATGTCGATAAATTATAATATAATTCGTTAAATATTTATTATTCGTTACTAAATTTAAATTCAATTGAAAGGTAATTCGACTGACTGTGTAATAATTATAATTTGTGATGTTGGAGCATAGATAAGTTCGTCATCCATCACTCATCACGCCGCTAACTACCATAAGCACAATCAAATTGCATTGTCTATATTTCTCGCTAGTCTGACGGTACGATCTCAGTGCAGGAGACTGGATGCCATTTGGATTTGTCGCGTTCTTGTGTTTTAGTAATGATACTAAAATGTATAGCAAATTTACCAACTGGCATTAAGCAATGTGATGTGATGATTATTATTATAATACATTTTAATCGAAACTTCTATGAATAATTAAATAGATAACACATTGTACGGCTTGCCTGAATATTTTGACCCAGTTTAAATTTATTAAATTGAAAAATGTATGAATAAAATGTATGTATCCTTTGATGTTGTGGAATGTATATTTCAAAATAAATAAATGTTTTTTTTTTATTATTATGTAGGAATGTGCATGTCACTAAGGTAACACTGATTTGTTAAATGCATTATTTTTAATTCCCATAAGTTATCCTTTATTTTAGATTTTCTGTCATTATGTGAACTTTGACCTAATGATAGCTCACAGAACTCTTACATTTATCTGTGTAAATCTATTTGGTATCTGTATATTATCACTAATAAATAAATGAACTTTTGAAGACCTAGCAATGCCTAGTAATGCTTTGAAGCGCGTTCTAGGGTTCGAAATCCACCTTAAGGCAAACTTCGTTACCGGCCGGAGTCCACACGAACCGTTCATTTTAGAACTGGCACTTTAGAAATTGCCATGGACTAATTTAAAGCACGTTTATAAAACAAAATGTCAACTATAGATGCTACATGGGATTTGATGACCAAGATCAAGAAACATGTGGTTGCCATCGTTTAACAACTCTCAAACACCAAATAGCTATAATTATGGAAGACATTTAAAGATTTATATAATATGCATTTTTTTTTATTACTTTTTATATTCAAACTTTATTTTATTAAATTCATTACCCTTATATAACATCTGACATTAACATTTTAATTTTAATTTTCACTTTACTTTTTTTTTTGACAATGCTATTGCAGCTACTTATCTTTAATCATTTTAATGTTCTATTTATTTTGTTGTTCTATATTTAATATTTCATGTACTTGAATGTTATATATTTTAAAATGTAACTAATGTGAAAAGGCATTTGACTTGACTAAGTGCTCCTCGTGAGCCAATGGTATTAATAAATAAATTGAATTGAATATAGATCAATTGAGCTACCTTATGATTTTTCGCAACAGTCTGCAGTAAGCTCAGTTGTTTAAATTGTAAATACTAGTTTTAATTTAATTCTATTATTTGATTGTAATTTTCCTTATTAATTACTATTAGATACATATTTCTTTTTAGTAGTAAGTACAACTTTTAAGCGTTATATTTTCGATTGCTCTCAGATAGGAAAGTGTTAACTTGATAATATTAATAATTATTAAAATTACGATGCTTCATCATTATAGTAACAGTTATTGTATCACCTTTAAACATGCAATTAATCAATAAATAAACTTTTAGTTTACATGACTTTTACAGTATGATTAATTATGTTTCACATTTAATTGTATATAATGCATAAGTTAAAATAATCAATATTGTTTACACTTTTGATCCATCTAAATTTCTAGCCATAAAATGGTGAATTAGTAGGTAGAGAATGACACAGGTACACTATGATATTCTATATGAAATGGGGTTAGATGATGTTGAGTGAACGGTGGTCTAGTATTATTATTATTAATTTATGTATCGTGTGTATACTTTGCTTATTATATTGACATATCTAATGATGTCCTCATATTTCAAAATAACTGTGTATGGAAATCCCTTATTCTTTATTGGCTGTTAGTGATATGTTTACAAAATGTCCAATTTGACAAGTTTTTTTTGTTTTGTTTATTTGTATCTATTGTATACAATGAACACGGCTAATATCATCAATTACATTAATTACATCAGTTTAAGTGAATAGATAGGTAGGTGTACATAGTTAATAAATGTCGTTATTAAGAAATTAATAAGGCAAAGAAGTAATAATAATACCGTTCAGAACAAGTAAACGAAATGAAAAATCTTTTTATTATTGTTGTATTAGTACTTAATAACTAAGTGATGGAAAATAAGAATTTCCATGATCTCGTTACCGAATTAGCAATGAATCAGTGTGCTAATAGGAGCATGTTTACTTATATTCATTCTTTCGTTTGTTCGTTTCGTTTCGTTCGTTTTGTACGATTTGATTGTAAATTTAATTTGTATATGAATAAATAAATAAGTAACCATGCATGAATTATCTGTGTATGTAATAATTATTACTATGTATAATTTGTGCATTATTAAATATACATGATTAGGAGTTAAAATAATGTGCACAATTAAGGGTTAAACTTGTGAACATAGAGTAACAAAAATAGTCATTAAGGGTTAATAAAAATAATGTAAAACTGATAAGTGCAATCATTAGGATTAAAATTGAGCGCATAAGTAGATTAAAATAGTTCAGCGTTATGGGATAATAAAACAGTTTGCATCGGAAGGGTTAAAATAATGGGTTTCATAAATCATTTTTCCGCATAGGTATATTTTTTTAGTGTTGTAGGTAATTAGAAATTACAATCCGGATTATCTGAAATCCGTGTTATCCGAATTATCTGGACAATTTCTCATATTTCTTTATCCTGATTTAGGCGTTTTAAATCCGGGCAATTCGGATTATCCGGATTTGTGAATGATGCAATCCGTATTATCCGGATAAGAAAATTGACCGGATATTGCAATCCCTAGTTGTGATAGCGTAGATACTTCAAAGACTATTACTTATATTATATTACTTTTATTGTTAACACCTCTTGGTTAAACGAATATACATTGTTATTAAGCCTGTTGGTCTGCCGTTCCATCTGACTATGAGTGTGAGATATAATAAGAGTGTGAGTGCACCCATGATTGCACATGCACTTGGGCACTATAATATATCATGTGCACCTAGCTAGTCTCCATTGAAACTGGTCGCCTTGACATTTGGTAAATGCCATGAATGGATAGTTATCTGGAATAGTGGATGTACCTATGCAATACCTAAACATGCCGTATATAATGCATGGAGCTATAAAATATAAAATAGACAGATTTTCATATCATAATGAACTTTTTAAATCTTTAATGTATTTTTTTATTTTCTTTTTAAATGTTATCAAATAGCTAGAACAAACTAGGTAACTCAATTCAATGCAGCACCAACAGCCTTTCTCCTTCATGAACAATCAACAGCATCAGTTTGAAAACAATTGGTGATCATGCACATTGTATGCAACATAATTCAAAACTCAAAGTAGGTAGTTTATGTCCTTTAGACCATACAGGACTCTTGGACACGTCACAAAACTCAGATTACATAAGTAAAACTAGGAAATAAATGATCACTTTGATTTTTCTGTCCATTACAATCTTTTTAAGGTAAAGAAGCGAACAAGAAACCGTTACCTTGTTATACCTAATGTTAGTTTTCAGGTTGGAGCAAAACTCATCCCCGTTTTTCTTCTCTAAATAATCTGATATTTCATAGTAGGCCCTTTTACAAAAGATATGTTTAACAATTTGTTTGAATTTATTTATTGACAATATTTTTTTTTTTTTTTGCAACTCACTTGGGGTTTTGTTGTAGAAGCATATACTTTAATAGATACAATAACCTTGTGTAACCTAGTTGTGGACACAGCTAGTTTATTCTTATTTCTAGTATTTAATTTATATATATTGCCATTTTTGGGGAACCGTTTGATATTCTCATGAGTGTACAAGTTTTCATAAATATATTGACATAATACTGTCATTATGTTCATTTCCCTGAATTCATCCCACAGGGACTCCCCGGGACCCATATACAGGAACAATTATCAACTAATAAAATGGTAATAAGCGCTTGCTCAGTTTATTGTATGAGGGTGTAACCTGATAACTATCTCAAAATGAAACTATTTAGTATTAAAATTTAAAAAATAAACTAAGTAGACAGTTTGATCCTGAATACCCGCTAGAGAAAAGGTTTATGTGATTTTTTTTAAGAACTAAGCTGGACTAAACTATCCAGACTTTTCATAAACAAGAAAACATAATCATGTGTTGTCGGAGTCATTGTAAACTTTGGTCACTACCAAAAATTATTTTTCTTCCGAGGTAAAGTAACTGATCTGATTAACAGTAGAATTGATATTAATAGGTATATCATATTAATATCAATTCTATATACATAACATAGCTATAGCTTGGTTTATTTTATTTTGTTGTTGATTTCCGAATGGAATCAATGAATTTGAATTGAATTGCATACCTTGACATGTCCAGTCCCTGACATTCTAGATCAAGTTTCGCAAAGGTAGCTATTGTTTTATAGGAAATAGTAAGAAGAGTTCAGAAACGGAATGTCTTATAATAAGTTTTGAAGTTGATGGTGTTATAACATGCCTTTTTATAACCTTATCTTCATACTCCTGACCAGTACCTATGTGATGAGTTGTGTATGTGTAAGTATTCTCTGTGAGAAGAACAGGTACGGCAGGAGTAGGTGTCCATTGTGTCCTTACCCACTCTAGCATTTCTTTGCATTGCATCTTGCTGCTTCCTCCAAGGTTATGATTAGGATAGCACCTTGATGCTTATACATAACATTATGTTGATATTATGTTACCTACTCAGAGAGTTTTCTTGTTGAAGCAGGTATGTGTTGTGAGTATTTTTCTTAGACTACTAACTCAACAATTACCAGGTAGTACCTAGGTACACTCTGTGGAAGGCCATTGATAAGCAAATAGCATAAAAATAAAGTCTACATACCATTTGTGGGACGTAAGGTTAATCTCGCTTCTGATTTGTTGGAAAAACCAGTTAAAATGCGAGCATCAGATAATACATAGTTACTTTAATGATCTACATTTACCGTACAGCATTATAATTGATACATTTATCCATATTTTACATAAAATTCCTTATATTTTAATTTTTGCCCTCTCGTCTTTTTTCTTTTTCTCTATAATGGCCTTTTTTTTCAACTTCTTATATGATGGCGCCATCCCGTTCAATGGAATGGCTACATAACATTTCGATACTTTTATAAAAATCAGACAGTTATTAATACAGAAAAATATAATATTTACTCGACTTCTAAAAAAAAGAGGCTATGTTTTTATTGATGCTAACACTATAGATCTCTGTGATAAAAAGCCATTATGGCGATTATCAAGGGGAGGCCTCCGTCCAGCAGTAGACTATTATAGTCTGTTGAGGTGAGGTGAGGCCATAGTAATTATCGCTGCGGGCTCGACCTACCACCAAGCCTACCCATGCTGATAGCCGGGATGAATCCCTACCACCATAGTGCTGTCCTACCTAGTATAATGAACGCGTGGTATCGATTTGAAATTCACATCATATCTTAGAGTATAGGTATATAGAGACGGCGTATTGTTCTATAGGAACTTTCGGTTATACAAATATGATCTAAATCGATATTGAACTCATAAACTTATAGCTATCTCGTTTTATCTTACCTACAATAACCAATGTAAAAAGAGACATCAATATAATGTGCGAAACCTATTTTTGGCAACATTGAAACGTGACGTCATAGCAAAGCATGATTGAGGCCGGTTCGCCATTTAACTTTCAGGTATGTAAACTGTCAACGAGAGTTGCATTTACAGTAAAAATTCTAAAATTATTTGAGTTCGGGACTTTTTCATGTGAATACTTATATAGTAAGCGAAAGAAAGCTAATAGGAAGATGCCAAACAGCAGTTTGGTAGGTTGCGGCTTAAAAACAAGTGAAAATCGTCCAAACATAACATTACACCGGTACGTATTCTTATTTTGCTAAATTACCAAATAATACAATAAATACCTTATGTGTTGGCTTTCATAGGAATAGTTTACATAAAATTCATACCGAATGTAGCTTATTTTTGTAAGTTTTAAGTGTAATTAAAGAAAACATGAAACTGTTTGTTTGGCGATAGTGTTGTCCTTCAAGGCATTTTTCATAGGTATCGATGTTTTCAAGTGTAAATTGTAGTGTATTAATTTTCAACTGGTTTTTTACGTTCTAGGTTACCCGAAAATTACGGTAAAAGAAAAAGTGGCTGGACTCAATTGGAGTAGAAAATTTGAAGTTTGGTACGAAAGATATTTTCGTTCGTTCTCTTCATTTTGAAGAAACTTGCTTCAATCGAACTTTAAATACCAAGACTGCGAGAGGATGCCGTACCGTCACGAATCTTTTTAGTAAGTATTTTACTTGACCTTACTCCCACAAACTTCTATTGCAAAGTAATGCATAAATGCATTAACAAACTTGACTACCTTTATTTTTCCAAAGGGCTTAAATTTTGATATTAATGAATATTAAGTTTTAAGTAAATAAATCTGACCCAAAGTAATATTAAAGCCTACCATACTTCGAATCCCCTCTAAAATGTACATTTCCATAAATCCTCCCTTAGCAAATTATTTCCATGCAAAATAAAGTTATTTCGCAAACGATGTGGCACCTTCACCTTTTTTTTTAGAATTTCTTTAAGATTTTAGATTTTTTTTCAAAGTTGAACTTCCCAGTACCTTTCTAGAGTCTATAATTGTAGGCTGACAAATAATGTTGCATTATAAATTTATTCTTCATGTTTGTTTCAGCCACTAGTGCCAGCGCGATCCAGTACTTTAATAGAAATAATGTAAATTTGAGATTTATACTGTAAATGAATGAGACTGATTACATTAGGTACTTGTAAAATTGAAAATTTAGGTGTAGTATTAGTTGAATTTTTTAATTAGGTGGGTATATTGCAAATGTGTAAATGAATGAGACTGTTGCATTGCTTCTACAATCGAAATTACAGGTGGCGTCTGTGTTAAATTTTTGATTTATACTGTAAATGAATAAGACGGATTACGGATTACATTGCTTGTTTAATTAAAAATGTAGGAGTCTGTGTTAAATTTGTGATATAATATAATAAATGAATGAGACTTGTTGAATTGCTTATAAAATGTGGTGTCTATCTTTTTGTGATTTATATTATAATAATAAATAATACTGGCTGTTCCCCGCGGTTTCATCCCCGTTAAATTCGTATTTCATATAATATCTAGGGGGATATTCCTGTAACTCTACCATGGGAGTTTGTTATTTTACTAAGACAAAAAGTAGCCTATGTTACTCTCCATCCTTTCTTAGTTAGGTTCCGGTTTCTTAGTTAAGCCGTGACTGAATGACAAACGAATACACTTTCGCATTTATAATATAAGCATAGATAGCGTCTACGCTAAAGATACAGATTACACATTGTTATACCCATATTGTTATACAAATATAAATATACTATCTCACAAATCACTGTTGCATACAAACAATATATTTTGCAATTAAGTAGCTTGTTGTTTCATTTCAGTAGGTACCCTTTTTTCTTAAATGAACACAACGTTTATTAACAAAGAAAATTTGAATCAAATAGTATAAACAAATTAGAACTAGTATTTACCTACAATTGAAACAAATGAGCTAACTGCAGACTGTTCAATAAACTGGTTTGGTGAACTTTGATCTTTAATTCTAAGGAGGTCTGGCACGTGTCTAAACGCATGAGTCTTGACTCGGAATATACATGAAAAAATTACCATTGTTATAATAGCTCATTTTCTTAACTTCTCAGTGGTTGCGTCTCATGAGCGCGGTCGAGCCATAGTTGGGTACGTGCATTCACATACTTTGTATCTCTAATTTAAGCATTATAAGACTATATGATTATAGAATTCTGTTTCATAATCGTGGTGAAAACAATAAAATCACTACGAAACTGCTAAAATATCGTCACAAAAATACTTGTTTCGATAAAAATATCGAGGTACAAAAGGGCAGCACTACGGAAAGGAGCCATTTAAGTTTCTAGGTAAGTTTAGGTATACACGTTTTTTTCGTAGGTATGCCGTCTCTAGGTACTCTAAGCATCATATACTCAGGTTCGTAACCTTTTTGAGACTCGATATAAATCAAACTTCTAAGTCAACGCAATCAAAAGTTACAGCCGTTTATGTCCAAGGGAATCACATGCACACAAAACTTATACCTATACTTCCTGTTAACCTAGAATCATGATATTTAGCAAAAAGCAAGGTCTTATAGCACAAATAAAGGGAAAAATCCGAAAACCGTAAATTCGTAGTTTATTTACAGATTCTTTTTTTAATCACGCCATTTACCATAAACCTATAGGGTAGGTACCTACTTTCCGTTGACCTATAACCATGAAACCATTTGGCAAGAAGCGGGTCTTATTAGCCCAAGTAAAGGAAAAAAATCCAAAACTGTAATATTGTAGTCTAATCACTAAAAAGCATTATTTTGATTCTCTCCATGGACCAAAACCTATAGGGTACCTACTTCCCATTGAGCTAGAAACATGATATTTGGCAAAAAAAAGGTCTTTTATTTATATACTTAGTTAATAGAATATTTAGTTACGGAACCCTCGTTGCGCGAGTCCGACTCGTACTTGACATTTTTATCAAGAAATTAGAGTAGGTACCTACTTATTATAATTCATAAAAAATAGGTAATACTACAGAGGTAATGCGCAAATATATGATTGTTTATGATTACGATTCAAAGTTTTTAATAATTATCATTCGTTTACATTAACTCTATAAATTTTTCTTTAATTAGGTATTGTAACTTTTACATTAAATAATTTGTGTATTTTTCCTCTCAACCAAGCACTCGGTATCAGATTTGGCAGAAAGAGGGAGTCTAAAGTAAATCACTGAAACCTCCCTCTGTCTGTCTGTCTGTTTGTAACCTTATCACGGCTTTTTGACGACTAAACGTATCTTGGTGTTATTTGCTATTTATGTTGAAACCATTGAAACCAATTATTTCTTCGTGATTTCGGTAATTTTTAAGTACCTAAGTACTTACTGTTAACTTTAGCTACTTTTGTATTTAGCTTGGTAGGTACTTGCTTCACTAGTATAGTAGGTGTTTATCGTCTAACTTCTTGAAAATCCTAGTAATACTATAAAGCCAAAAGTTTGTGAATTGTGTATTTTATTTTTTTAACCTAAGATCTCCAAACCAACTGAACAGATCAAGATCAAATTTTGCGTACATTTAGAATATACTTAAATTAATAATGGTGGACAATTCACACCGCATTATCTAGCCCCAAGCTAAGCAGAGCTTGTGTTATGGGTACTAGATAACTGATATACATAATACAATACATAGGTAGATATTTTTTGTTACCTATATATAGAAAAACGACCAGAACACCCTGAACAAATGTCTGCAGATCGTACACACATTTGTCCCGAGGCGGGAATCGAACCCGCAACCTCCTGCGTCGCAGCAGACCTTCGCCCACCGCGCCACAGAGGTCGTCGTCGTCGTCGAATATAGCCTAACTTACCTAATAGGCTACTTATTATACCGAAAGTACGCGTGCGCATCAAGCTTTAGTTGTTAGTTAGTCAGTCAGTCGGTAGATAGGTATGTTTGGATCACTGGTGGACGAGTGGTGGCTTGCCCTTCTGATTCCTAGGTCAGGAGCATGCTGAGCCTATGCTAGGTACTCATTTAGAAATCCATAATTTGAAAATGATTTCTATGCACATTTTTCTACTTAGGTTTGAGTAAGTACCCTGTTAGTCTGTTTATTAACTTTTTTTATACTATTTTATAGGTTGTAAATTGGATCAAGAACCATTTTTATGCCATCACAAGAATATTATGAATAATTTGCCAACATATTCATCTCATTTAAGAATACCTTAGGTACCTACTTATTCCATTAACTCCTTACTTTTTCAGGAAATTTTCACTTCAATAATGGAACATTTCACAAAATTAATTACATTTAATAAAATTAATACGTTTATATTAATTACAAAAACTAAAAATGGTACCTAATTCTTAGTAACACACAATAAACTTGTCTATAATCTGCATAATTATTCAATAAAATAATAACTCCTAATGATCTCTAAATGAAGTTATGACAGCCAAACATACCTCCTCCTTTTTTCGAAGTCGGTTAAAAAGTAAAGAAATTTTAGTTTGAATACTATACTGCTACCAGCATCGAGTCGGAATTGTTATTATGAAAAAGTGTGTACCTATGTGGTAGTACGTAACTCTACTTGACGCTAGCCAGGATACCTACGTAGCCTAGGTTATGGTTTTCACTTCTCTTTCTCAAAAGTGTGTCAATATAGCGTAGCTTAGCGGGCGTAAAATTTGTTTTTATAGCCTTGTGTTAAAAAGCAATTTTCATTTTTGTTTGAAATCAACAGCCAATAGGTACAAGAAATTCGTCCTCTTGAATAAAGACTCCTGGGTGGTACCTAACAGTAGTGGATTAATGAAAAAACACACACTTGGTATAACAGTATGAATTCAGATCTTTTTCAAAAAATCTAAAAAAGTCCCTACCTATAAAAAAAATTCGTAATGCATTTTGCTTTCATGGTTTCTTTTGCTTTCATTTTTGAGAAATTCGCATTCCTATTCACAAATTTTCATGCTGGACCGCGTGTTAGAAAATGGACATTTTACAGAAAAGTTTTTCTGATGCCAATCGCTCGTGTATCTATGTATAGTTACCTACTTGATTCATTGATTATTCTATCTGCTTAGCTTGGGACTATGATGCTGTGTGAATTGTCCAGCATATTTATATAATACGCTCAGGATTCAGTATACTAATCGCCTGTGCCGTATGACACTGTTTTATTCCATAAAGTTCCCTATCACACGGCAATCACAGTAGGTACCTATACTAACATATCTAGCTACCCACAAAAATGTATAACATGGCACTACTCCGATACGGTTCGATTCAATTTTACTTTCCTGCAGTGGTAGATAAACGTGATTCCGCATACAGTGCCTCATCGTTGTTAACTCTATATCCTGAGGCGTGCGGCGGCCGGTGCTGGCCCGAACTTGCACTTCACGCAACACTAGAGCAGGCGCACCTTGAACTCTGCGTTCGTAGTGATAGAGACCTTATTACAAACACTGTTTTTATTGTAAAGCCAGTACTCCACAATACCAGCTGAAATCCACCGAGTGAAATGTACAAGTCTGAACAGACAGTCTTCACAATGCACGCATAGTCACCTGTAATTGCGCTTTTCCACACACGTAAACTGAGCTGGTATACCACGAGCCACACACTGCAATGGTAACAGATATGTGTCTCGCTTTTTGCCGTACATTTTATCGGAGAAATTCACTTGGAAAATGGCTCTCGATCATTTTCAAGTTCAGTTACATAAGTGCGCGTGCGGCGAATTGGTGCGGAATAGCGGATGTTTGGTGGTGCTCGACGACGAAGTGGCGCACGGTTATAAGCCCTCACCCGCACCACCGCCCGTCAGTTGCCGCCGGACCACCCTCATACACGTCCAATTTAGTGTTTAGTGCTGTGTGTGAAATCATCAAAATGTGTAGCGCATTCCGGATATACATCGTATCGGCCATCTGTGTCGCCATTGCCTCCGGCAATGTCCACGGTCGGAGATCCCGCAGGATGGACGACCTCGAACAGAACGAGATCGACAGCGGACGGGCCGAGGAGAGCTGGTGGCCCTCGGCGGAGTTCTCTATTCTACAGAAGGTGTACGACGACTGCAGTTCACAGAAGCACATGTCGATGTGTCTGAAAAGCAAGGCTCTGTCAGCGCTCACGAGGGCCGTGGAACAGGTGAAGCGAGTTCAAGTGTTGTGCTGTGACTTGTGCCAATATAAGTGTAGTGGTATTTATTAATCTATATTGTGTTGTACAGGAGAGCGTACAGCTCACCGACGGCCTGACGCTGGTGAAGGCGGCCGACGCACCCTCGGCGGTGTCGGAGCCCCGCTTCTTCCCTGGAATGTCCACCGAAGACAAACTTGACACGATGCTGCGCAGCAAATTTGAGCAGCTGATGAGCACACACACTGTCTCTATGGACCTGGCTGAGGGTCGAGGTAGAGGTTAGTATCTAGCAAGTTTCATGTACTTTTAATTGTTTTTGTTTTTTGATGGTGAACATATTTTATATTAAAGCAATTTTATATTTCAACAGGCAAAAAGACCCTTCCCTACTTGCTGCTCGGCATTTTCACCACCATGAGCATCGTTGGAGGCATGGCGCTGAAGACCCTTGCAGCTATCGCTGGTAAAGCTCTCATCGCCAGTAAGGTGGCGCTTACCATTGCTGGTATCATCGCTTTGAAGAAACTGTTCAGCCATGATGGAGCCACCGGAGAGACCACCTTCCAGGTTCACGCAGATGGTCACCATAGGTAAGAAACAACCATTTGATGCTAACGAGAGTGAAGTGGCTTTATTTCTTGCTAGTTAAAATGTTTTTGATTGTCTCTAATATGATTGGTTCGATAATTAATTAATAGCGTGAGCTTGTGTTCTAACATTCTTTCTATTTTAATTCTAGTCTTTAATTCGAAGGCGGAATCTATATGTGGTGAGGCCAGCGAAATCAGGCGCGGTGGATCCTTACACTTACGGTGCTCCGACGACGACGCCTGCGACTGCGTAGCTGGCACTCAGACCTTCACCTCCGAGCACCCAGTCCTAGGCAGCCACGGGGTCCTTGTCCACTCGGACCGCCTGGTCCCTGGCCTCAACGACCACGTGGCGTAGCCCCCTACGCCCACACACAAACAACCTCAAACCAAAGTACCGTCCGTGTGGACGTCCTCAGACGAATCGGTCGTCCACTTTCGTTCTCAAATCTATGTCAGTAAATTATTTAATGTAATTTATTTATTTGTGACTACGGTTGTATGATTAACGTTTACGTGAAACGTTTAGCATAAATTAATTTAAAGTGATGTAAGAGATAATAAAAAAGGTAACACTCAATCTGGTTTCATTTTCAAAAACTCTATCTGAACTTCATTAAGTACCTACCTAATCTGCGACCTGAGTTTAATGAGAATATATGCCTAGGATATTTGGCACACAAACACAAAGAATTATGCCTACCGACGTACATACGTACCTATATGAGAAGAGCTCATATAAAATAATTCGTTTCATATCAGTAGTTTTTTACTGATATGAAACGAATTATTTTATAGATAGGCAAATTCGAAAATCAAGTGAAGTAAGGAAAGTAAGTGGAAAAAGATAAACATATCGAGGCAGAAAAAAGTCAATGTGCGCTTCACATCCAGCAGATTATAAATTCAATAAACATTATTATTTATCGACCGTGTTCCATGCTATGGAATTTTGAAGAGTGTAGGTAGACTATGTAAAACAAATTCAGTTATTATCAGTTATTAGATTTTTAGAAAATAGATTTAAGTGTAAATATTAGTTGTAATTATTATTGTATTTTCTTTAGTAATAAAAAGTTATTATCAATTAATTTATAAAATGGCATGTACTTAGCCTATGGAGCCTTACTAATCAATTCCCCTAAATAATGCATCTCGCAGTGCACTAGCGTGTGTTTATTAAATATAATGCTGAATAAATGAACGCTAAGTCGCTTTCTTTATTCGCTCTAGTGGAGGAGAGTCCGAGAAATGCGCCGAGATTTTCCGTTAATGTGAGTGCCACACGTGGAAAGTAGAAAGTTCTCATCGATGCACTGCGATGCACATGCATCACGAATCATGTTAGAACTAGGTGCCTCTAACCACTCATGTTTCTACTTTTAATTTTGCGCGTGATTTAGTTTGTATCACATGAAAAAAACTGCTTTATTAATTTAATGCATCATCAGCTAACACGACAGATGGCTTACTTATTTACGAAATCGATTATAATGAGCTCACGGAATCAAATCGCTCGTTCAGAGATGGGACCCGGAACTGTAGGCTCGGAACTGCCTATACACTTAAAGATCACTCAGTAGCAGCAATCTTGCCGTAATAGTCGCTTAATTAATTTACAGTTGCATAGAGACACAAACATGCG
The DNA here is from genome assembly GCA_947086465.1 of Eupithecia exiguata. Taxonomy (NCBI): domain Eukaryota; kingdom Metazoa; phylum Arthropoda; class Insecta; order Lepidoptera; family Geometridae; genus Eupithecia; species Eupithecia exiguata. The sequence goes on from OX352229.1 coordinate 8,034,685, forward strand.
TTGTTGAATGAAAGTTAGTCCATCAAAATGCTTGGTGATTCTAATGTAGCGTTAGATTGCAAGGGTAGCTGTGCTGCTTGTTGCCAGCAGCCATTTTGGCGGCAGGATAGTGGCGTGGCGTTTGTTCGGCTGCGGAAGTAGGAAGGTCAGCTCGTTGATTAGCCTGCGCTGCCGGTAAAGGCCGACCACATGCGCGTTTGTGAGGCCCGCTCTTGTTTATAATGCAGATATGTGTTTGCCCAATCGGTGCACGCTACGCTGGCTATATGGCATCGTTAATGCGGCTACGTCTCTTTGCATACGCAAATATAGGGCGGGCTGTCCGACGCTGATTAAGCGGTGGCCTGCCGGTGACGTTGGCTTCATTTCTGCTCTAGGAATTGCGTGTCAGTTGATTAGTTCTACGTGCAAATACCTGATTTACAACTGAGGAAATGCGCGCTAGCGATTCTTTGATTAGAGTTACTGGTTTATTATTCATGGTTCCGTTTAACTTTTTGTGTGTACAGGACATTCGATACCGATGATTGATTGGTTATACCTACATTATTTCTGTTTTGTTTTTTGCGTTGATTTGTGCACCAATGGCAACACGATCGAAAATGATTAATTCCATTCATAAGTGTTTTATCCACCAGATTTAGATTTATTATAAATTCAGTGATTTCCCTATGGATAAGCCATCGGCAATGCAAGGTCTCATGAGGTTGGCTGGTGTCCATCCTGCTATTACTGTCTCCTTACCACCGATTCAGATGTCCATCCGCCTTCAATATTTGATGACTGCTCCCGTCTCTAGGCGATGTCGCCATATATGGTTGCATTAATGCTGAATTTTGAGACAATAGTGAACAGTGAATTCGTTAGTATTAGTGTAATTTAGAAACTCTGCAGATACAAACATAAAGACAGAATACTAAGCAAAAAAACTAAGTATTGTTCTGAAACCTTCATGTTAATTTAATACCTATCTTTTCAGGTTTCTTAGACCGACTACTGACATGATTACGTACGAGTATAATAGCATGATGATAACTAAGTAACCATCACATTACCTTCGTCAAACGTAAATCCAGTAAAAATAATCAAAAATCTTAAAAAAATCTAATTTCGTAGACCCTCTACGAAGGTCTACGAATATAGAACGAACTACCAAACACTGTCTCAAATTTACTTTACAATAGGCAACCCATACTTCAAATACTATTATGTTTTTTTTTGCGCAGCTGGCGAAGGTACGCTTGAGACACGAGTTGTGAGTTCGATTCGCGCTACGGGACGAAAGATTGTATGGCCTGCAAATATTTGTTCTAGTCCTAGGTGTTTTGTATGTAACTATCATCATCAGCAGCCTTTTTGCTCCCACTATTGGACATAGGTCTGCCTTCGTTGACATTCACCTCGGAATTAAAAGTCGTCTACATAGACGAACTCCACGAATTTACTCGACTCTATGAATTTATTAAAAAAAACAGTGAGAAGTTTATAATTGTCTGGCCCCATGACTCATATTTCTGCTATGGGACTGTTGAGAAAATTCTGTTTACTAAAAATGTTACTATTATACTATTATATTCACGTTCCTTTATTCGATTTAAAACATGAATTTTAATGAACAGACTCCGTTCTGAATAGCCGAAACTCATACATGCTGCTACAGCAAAGTTAGTTCACGGACGAATGGTCAAAGTATCCGACATAAACCTATTTTGTTCTCTTCTTATATTGAATGTGCCCCCTTCTTCGACGGTCGACTCCGCTTTGCCGACCGTTGTCCGCCTAGGGCTGCCACCTCGATGGTAAATTAATTGATTCTTTATGTTTTATTTTTAGTTGGTATAAAAATAGTGTTATAAAATCGAAAGTAATTATGTCTGTCTCTCAACTTTACATGTTTAAGGGGCTGAACGAATTTTAATAAAAATTGGCAGGAAGGCAGACGGTATGCCGGTGACGGACAAAGGCTACTTTTAATTGTAAGTGTATAGTAAAGTACGAGTGCAGCCCTTCGCAGATGCTAGTAAGAATTGTGTTGTCAGTTTTTAATAAATTGAAATTATAAAATTAAACGTAGGTTAAGTTGAAAAGATCTTAACATAAGGTTAAAGACACGGTGGTTTCAACATCATGCACAGATTTGTGTGCTTGTCGATTCGATAAAATGAAAATTTATCGAGCAAAAAACGAAATGAAATGTATCATGTTATGATTTACACTTCATTTAATTAACCCATTTCACTACCAACTAGATTACTTGGTGTTTGAAGCATTAGTATTTTATTCATAATGATAATCTACACTCAATATTTCATATCTGATAATTTCTGTGATTTATTGTCCATTTGCACAGGTGATTTCAATTAAGTCATTATTTATGTTCTCTGCTCCATAGTTGTTTGTACCAACGCGATATCATATTTCGATCGACGATCTCTCCTAACGTCACTTTCATTCATTTTCTCTGCGACAAACATGTTGTTTATAACCATGCTAGGCGTGGGACAGTTTCAGCTTAAGTAGGTATTCTTGTACCCTAGCATTAAAAATATTTACATTGACTAAATCTTATATCTATAAAACAAAGTCGGGTTAGTTTCATTACATCATTTTATAATCCAAGAACGGCTGGTCCGATTTTAATGATCTTTGATTATTGGATTTATCGCCATCCATAATAGTTGAGTACTTTAGCAAATAATACGATGCCGCGAAAAAAAGGAAAAAAACTTCGCGGGCAAAACCACGGCTAAGCTAAAAGTTATAAAAATTGTTTAAGTTAAGTGCTGTACGTTATACATGAGTAAGAAAATTTCCCTTCTACGGCACATAATGTTGATTTTTGATGTCAATTGACTTCAAAACGACAATTGATTCGAAGTTTGTTTTAGCATGTGCTCATTGCAAATAAGTTGCAATGGCCGCAAAGCTAAATTAGGCATAACTTTAAAAATGCAGAAACTAAATAAAAGAAGACATTGAATCTCGCGCCGTTCAGCATCACGTTCCACCTGGCAACTATAACAAACTGGTTTGTTTGAATTACAGAACATTTCGCATTTTTACGTTTATCTCGAAAGAGAGACTTATTGTGATTCCGAAGATAACTGAATCCTAGTTTCATAATGCGAAAGTTTACGGGTTGGATGGTGGTTTCGGCCACTCAACTTGTAACCGAATAGAATATGTATTCGTAGCATCTCTTCAGATACTTAATTGACTTCATTAAAACGATTGAAGGAGTAACAATGAATCAGCTAATTACTTCTAAGAACTCTGTCAGTCTGACAAGCTGTGACTATGATTTGTTTATCAGTTATTTAACACAGGTTCAATTTTAGCAAAGCTTGATCGTTCGTAATTTCTGAAAAAGAAATTGGTAGGTTCTCTAGAATTGGATAGGACGAAATAATAGCATGTTGGTACCGTAGTTAACGGAGGTAGATTAGGTTATTATTTTATTTATTTTGATTTGGTATTTTTTACGTTTGTAGTAATAATGAAAGTATGTAGTAATTAAGTTACTATGTCTTTGTATTCAAAGAAAACAACAACCAAATAATAAAAACAAATAAGAAGCAGTATTTACAATTGAAACCATTAAGCTAACTGCAGACTGTTGCAAACAATCTACAGGATGTTGTAGATTAATCAGACATAAAAAGGTGAACGATGTGAAAAGCAACCCTACTGTATCTACATCGGGGTTATGTAGGAAGTTTTGGTACGTGCCAAAGCCATTATTGGTGCGAGAAAAGTTCATCAATTTCATTTCTGGATCCGCTCACGTCCCACTCACCTACCACCGTCCCCGTTCCACTTCGATTTTCCCCTTCTAATATAAAATACATTCTGTATAAGCCTTCAATTTATTGTACAGAAAACACTCGATAATTTGTGAGATTTATAGAAATAATTAGACTGCCTGACTTTTTGGGATGTTGTAAAATATACTTAATTTATTAATATTGACGGCGCACGCTGTTTCCAAGCTAAGTTAGTTATTCTGGCGGCACTTATGGGCATATCTCATTAGGTTACACCATGGTGGCGCCACCGGTCGCGCCACCGTGGTGGCTTGAGCTACCAACCGAGAGACACCAAAACAGACACTACTACCAACTGGTGGTGGAGTGAGTAAGACACCAGCCGACACCACACAGCGTACTCCAACTCTTCCCTTGGGTGTCGTGAACTCGTGAGAGGTGACTAAGGGACAAACACCGGGGGGCGGGCAGCAGCACCTCTTGCAGAACAGACCTACCACCGAACTGCGGTCTCGAACCCGCATGCCAAGCCTGGTGATTATGGGCTTTTATGATCATGGTCTGCGCCTTATTGGCTTTTATCTCATGGGCGGTAATCCGCCCGTGAAATGAAAGCCAATAAAACGCTTATCAGGGGGAAGCCTGCGTCCAGCTGTGGACCATCATAAGCTGTTGAGGTTGAGGAACCAAGCTGATACAGGTGACGTACCCTCCATACAACTGTAGGTAAACCAAACAAACCACAACCGCAAGGCGCTGTACGAAACAAAGCCCATAGAAAAATTAGAGGTGTTATAAAAATAAGTCATGGAAATGACATGAATGAAAGAGGCCTTTGATTAAATCCATTTAAAATCTCTAATCAATCGCTAAGGTACACATTTTGTAAGTGGCGCGACCGAGATGACGCCACGACTGAATTTTTTAATTGAGATTAGGCAAAGTCGTCAATTTAATCATCTGCAGATCAAAACGTGTTTTCTTTATTAAGATCTCCGTTTTAAATCTGGCGTGTGCGAGCATATCGAAGCGTTTCTAATAACTTTCTTAATGTTTATTTCGGAATTAGTACCTACCCTTATTTATTGATTAAAGAGGCACGCTTACATTGAATGTTTGTAATTACCTCCCTAACTTTATTTCCAAGAAATATTCGTGTTTTTATCGTAGGTGTTCATTGCAATTGAAGTAACGAATGAACTGAGTGAAAGTAATGTTCCGTGTGCATGCACAGTGGAATTAATGAAATAATCAAAGCATTTCCAATTTTAGAAACAGCAGGAATGTAGAACGTTACCCGGGTTAGGTAAATTAATGTAGGAACCAACTTTTGAAGCTTACGAAATAGTAGATTGTTTTACAAGGGACTAAACCATCCCATTATATACGAGGTTGTTATACTCCCGAGCGTAGCGAGGGAGGATGACAAGACCGAGTTATAATGGGTGGTTTTGGCCCGAGTAAAACACTCTACTTTTCACTTCGATTGCGAGAAAATAAAACAATTCAAAATTAGACAATTTTCAGAAATTTTATTAAAAATTAAATGTGCAGTTAGAGCAATTTTGAATGTTTAGTGATATGTTTTTCCCGGGCAATTTTATTTCGGTTCTCTGTGATTGGGATGTGTGTGTAATATTTTGAGTTGATTGTTGTGGAGTAAAAGTTGGAGAGACTCGACTCATGCTTGAGTTTCGTGCATTATTAAGATCTGAGTGCGGCTTCAGCTGAGTTGACATATTCATCCAAACGTTGAAACATTAGTGGGACGTAACTCCTGATAGGCTTTAACTATATTAAGGTATTCTCCACTGATGACAAATTTACGCTCTTTGTTTGTTTTCGTGTTCGGCAGACTCACAGCTTGTAGGTTTGTATCCGTTTCTACGTCTTCTAGCGTTATATTAGCAAGCTCTATTCCTCTGCATGCACCGCTGATTCCATAAATTAAAGCAACCTGTTGAACAAAAAAATAAGTGTGTTATTAATCGTAATAACCTAGGTACATAATTTAGGTATGTAGGTAGGTATCTATTTATTTAGTTTGAGTTGAGTACATAAGTAGTAGGTTACCTTTGTTGCCAAGTATTGTTTATTTGGAGCGTTATTTAAAAATGTTTCGATTTCTTGTGTCGTCAAGACTTTAGATTTTTTTGCCTTGTATCCAGTGGACAATTTCTTCAGTAAAGCCGTTAAATTTACATATTTTTTAATATCGACGTCGTGTCTCGTTTGTAAGGTCATTCTTAACATTGAATATGTGCTCCAAAGAGTCGACGATTTGAATTTTTTCGATAATTCATCAAAATAAGTGAGAAAAACCCCTTCTGTAAAAGAATCCACACGTTTCTCATCTCTCCATTTCATAAAATTTTCGTAACTCTTTAAATATATTCCACGTGATTTTGTCGGCAACAGATTCATAATTATTTCTTTGCCCTTTTCTTCCATTTGCATATTAGCATCTTCACTATCACTTGATGACATTTTTCACGTTCACAATTTGGAAGTAAAAGTCAGGAAGTTAAACGTAAAAGTTTGTGATTTGGAATGAAGAAAATTCTAGAGATTTAGCGCCAATACCATCTTTTTTTTTAAATCTCTATTTAACCCGCAACGAAAGAGTTCGCATTCTACCGTGAAGGGAAGAATCAACCTTCATAAAACATCACCAAGACGGTTCTATTTTCAAAAAAAAGGTTGACGGAGCACCAAGAAGTCGAGTTTTTATGTAAGAGAACGAATGCTTTGTACTGGCTGATGATTTTAGACAAAAATTAAAAAGAAAAATTACTTTTTAGCCCGAGGGATTAAACTCGAGTTTTAGGCCTGCTAAGCTACACTATTATGATACACTTTTCGAGCAAGAGAAGTGAAAAAAATATTCATGTAAGTAGTAAAATATTTATAAGTAGAGTAGGATAGACTTATGAAAATATTAATCATAGGGTTCATGGAAAACGAAAATGCACACGTTACCTATGTGGTTAGGTAGTACTTATGGTATGCAGTTTCTATAAAAAAGAAACTAAAGATTTAGCAACTTAACTTTAGAATTTTGTTCTTTACAATAACCTCAAAATTGGTAAACTCCATATAAACTTTTTGTTTATCTTATGTATCCTCTGCGAACGCTGAGCATGTGCGTCCAACCACCTGGTAACGGTAGCGCGCCATCATCCGTTATTTTCCGCGTACGTGCGCCGGCGCATCTATAATTTCATATCTAATCAGTGCAGTGGGGCACACTGCACTTGGCCTGCGTGTTCTCTACCATGAGTGCAGTTTTTTCTGAGGGAAAGTGTTTTTCTTACGACGGACGGAATAAATAGTCCGGAAAAACTGGTGTCTTTGGTTTTATTATTTTGCGATGAGCTATACAATCCTAATTATAATTATAGGATTGTATGATTGATAAAAGCTTCTAATAAATTTTTATGTGATTTTAAAATCTCACAACCAACAAGTATAAATATAAAATCACTTATGGCGGGATAGTTGCCATGATTTGTGTGGTTATTTGCTGTGCAAATTTCAGCACAATTGCATGCGCAATGATCTCGGAATAAGTGACTCCTTTAATTTCGTTTAAATTAGACTTATCTCTTGTCTAATAAGTATTATTAAACAATTTTAACAGCTCTGATGTAAAGTTCTTGTTTTACTTCTCTATAGTAAAGTTTAGATAATAATGGAATCCTTCGTCATTTTGCTTTGTGAAACTCTGCGCACATTGATCCAATACCGCTACCGCCCAGCACAAAAATGTGTAGTCAAATTTGGGTATAATATCAAACATTCACCGTAAAATATTATTATACTACACCTACTCAGAAAGTTGATTATTCCTGTTCCAAACATAACCTAGAAAGTTCGTCATTGCAAGCGTACGAAAAATCGGGACGGAAAACTATGGAATTTCATTTCTCACGCGTTTAGCAGGAGAGAAAAGTGTATGGAAATCCATTTCTAACGTGTTATTTTTTTTTATTTCTGAAATAGCAGCCGGATGGTTATTTTCAGAATAGGTCAAACGACAAAAAGTTTTTACTCCGAATCCGTCGTATATTCTTATCGATTTGGCCTCTTCCGTACTATTCGGAACGATAATTGAAAAAAGAACCATGTGAAAATCGTACGCGCCTATTCATTGCGTAAGATTTTCACACAATTTGAGTTTACATGTTCAATTTACACGAGTGATTTTGAGATTTTTCCTCGTTGGGGTAGTATAAAGCTCTATGTATCACTCGGGAGAAAGTGCGATTCCTACCTCGTGTGTTTTAAACCAAATGACACACTCGATAGGAATCAGGCACGTTCTCGCCTAGGTAGTTGTACAATGTACTATTAACTAAAGAATAATAATCTTTAGATATATTTTATGTTCTCGCTTAGTTGTACTATGTACTATTAACTAAAGAATAATATATAATCTTTAGATATATTTTACAGTGACAAAATGGTTTCCCACAAGCTTTAAACGAGTGGTCTGCCAGCTGTTTTTCATCTGATGCCGTCAATATAAAATTTGAGTTAAAGCCATATTTTAATGCATATTTGATTTCATTTGCTGGGTGCTAGCGGTGCTTTTCAGGTGTGCGACGAGCTTTATCCTTACTTATCTTCATACCAGTACGATGATGATGTCCTAGTCCTCCTAGTCGAATTTTCGACCTCGAGACGGCCAGTCAGAACGACTAGCCATATTATGTGCGCAACAGATTTTAAGCCCACAAGTGTGTGCACAAACACAGGTGCACTCTCATAAACCTTCCGTAATATACCGTGCAGGGTAAATCAGAATATTTTATAACTTCCAAGGACCTTTAATTAGCTTGGCAGGCGGTCAGGTGGTCATCGCCTGCAGACCAGGGTGGATAACTAGCAGACCTTGACTGATTTATACACCCATCTAAGCCTTACTGTCTTGTAACAAGATACATAATGGCATAGCGAGTTGCTCTGAGCTTGGGAAGCCACCCCAAGCATCCAGTACAGCCGTCATTATGTATCATTAGTTTTGCGACACTGACCAAATGACTGGTCTGCTATCGAATGACTCATTCTATGGAATTATAAACGTCCGCCAGCGTTTATTGGTGCTTAGTAAACTGAGATCAAATCAGAGATTCTCCTGAAGAATAAAAGAAAAGGAAAGGATTAAGTTTGTTTTCAAAATATGACCAATAGATTCCCACAGGAAGCCAGGGTGAGTAGGTACCTCTATTGTTTTCCTATGCTAACTTTTCTTTATGAAACTTAATTGGAAGACTCATCCACTGAATAATTTGTCCTTTATTTGCCGTTTTGGTTCTGCACTAGGTACCTGAAATGCTTGACATAAGTGATCCAATTCGAAAATCTGATAAGGATCTAAAAAGCCTTATTTTTAACCCTACCGATCAATAATGAATTATTATTATAGATAAGCTATTTAATTTTCTTAAGCACAATTTTTCTTTATGTGTATATTCATAAATAAGTATACCTGTTATGTTTTAATAACCTACCCTTTTCTTTCTTGCTAGTTCTTCTCTTTCTTTCTTCTATTACAATTATTAGTGTGACCAGCTATAGTTAAGTTAAAGTTATATAGCTCAGATCTCCCTTACTAATTACGTTTACCCCTTGTTTGTTTTAATGTTGAGCAAAATTTTTTTCGTACGCTGCGACTTCTCCATAAGTGTGAAAACACATAGGTAGATCATAAGATTGTGTAATGTACTATTTAGCCTTAATGTGATTTTCGCATAGGATACCCTTTTTTAATAAATAAAATAAATTTATGCTAATTTGCGTAAAGGGCTCACTAGGCCTATTACTGTTTTTTGGGTTTCTGGGTTTGAAGCTATACCTACCTGGGTAGATGATGAAGACGTGTCATTTATATTGCGTATATTGCAATATACCTAGTTTTATATTATGGCTGCTAGCCTGAACTTTTTTCTACTTATGTAGTATGGTACCGCATCAATTTTAATTCCATAGGAGCGAACTAATCTACGGTTGTGTTACTTATGTGATCAACGAACGCGGGCCGCCCTAATAAACCCATAAATTTTACTTAGCTAGATTAATGAGATGTTATTGGAAATTTGCCATTAGTTACAGTTAAAATATTACAGGGCTGGACCCTCCGGAAAGTAAGAGTTTTCCGAATAATGCTGGTAAGTGAGTGCCATGAAATATCCAGTGTTTGTTTTCGATATGAACTTCAGGGTTCAACTTCAGCTTCTAGGTTGCCTGGGAGAAATCGCTCTCAGCGATAAGGCCGCCTATTGTACTGATCATGTTTTAAATTGAGATATAAAGCTTTGTTCTTGCTATATTTAAGTGCATTACAGTGATTCATTCATTCAGGCAGGGCAGGACAGGCAAAAAAAAAACACATGTTTTTTGATAAGAATATAAAAAATGTAAGAGTTGTATTTCTAACGTCAAAAATTGAAATGAAGAGAAAATTAGTAACACCTTTTTTCATATTTGATTATAAATACCTAATTAAATTATAGTAAAAATCCTAAATGGTCTAAGTGCTTATTCTGTAGGATTAAAGATATTGAAATCTAAAAAAACTTTCCCCAGAATAAAGTTGTTCATTAGTACTTTTCTACTAAATGCCTAGCTAGGTTCTACATGCGGAAGTCGGTTTTATATCAGTGCTACTAAAAAATATAAAAATCAAACAAACACACCATACAGATGTCCATCTAATCAAAGCCTCCCTAAAAACAGTAGGCAATTACACGCACGGCTAGCGAGAGCGACGGGCGGCGGCGGCCAGTCGCATTCGCAGCCTTCTTCCCCCGCGGACCTCCAAGGAAAACGCTTCATTCCCAACGGAATATAATCGTCCGCTCGTAATTTATATTGTCTGCTGCAGAGGCCAGGCCCGCTGCACATTCATTTATTTTATGTGCCATTTACAATTGTCGGTCGATGGTCAAGGGTGGGGGAGGAGGGCGCCTTCGTATTATAAAAGCGTGTGGTCATCTGCGCATCCGAAGGAATCTGTAATAGCGGACGTGAATTGTGACGACCGCGCATGGGCCTGACTGATGGCTCGGATTAGATTGATGTCGGCGGTATCATAAGGGATTTTAACTGTTTATTTTCATTTAATATAAGTACCTAAATCAATTATTAGCAAACTGCAAAATTGTATCGCACATGTTTTGAAATTGAAGAAACCTCTTTACAAAGCAATAAGCATTCAGTTGAATGGAAAAAAAGTAATAAAAGAACTTAATGAAATAAAAGTTAGTTCCATTCTTCTTTTGAATTTAATTGTCAGTCGTTGCATTTTTCGCATGAAGTCGAACGAAGAACGGTGGAGGCTGAGTGGCTCTGTATTCTTTTGTTTTTTAATTATAACGCCACCGTGTCCGTGGGGTGGTGGACCCCGTGCCAAGTTCTGCTGGAGGTGGTTTCTTGTTAAGCAACGGGCGCTCGCCTCCTACGTGCCTCGGCCATTCATTTTGTAGAAACTTATAACCTGACCCGCGTACTTATGAGCGTCGCCAATAAATATAGCGATGACCGGAGGTGCGGTCCCTGTCGGGCCCGGCGCGCTCGGCGGGCGGCGGAGCGGGACGGCGGCGGGCTGCGGGGTGGCGAGCCATTGTTAGCTAAATATCTAGGTGGTCAGTCGGTTGGGTCGGCCGCTGCGCCCCCCGGCGGGCGGCTGAAGACGGGGGCGGGCGGCGGACGTGCCGACCCGGCGCCGCCGATGTATTGAGCGCGTATTGCAGACGCGGTCACGCGCTGCAATATTGCGTTCGCTCTGCGATATTGCCCCTCGGTAACTCAATTTGATAAATTGTGCAAAGTTCGCCCGCACCGCATTGCCATCAGCTCTATCGACGTATTGTCCCCTATCGATATGTTTGGTACCGATCTGTAATTCCGGCAACCTAGCAAGCTTATTTTGGGAAACATTTTGCTCAAATGGAAAATTCATGGAATAGGAAAAGCTGGTTGCACTTGCGATGTCATAAATAAACATTCTAAATAGTAAACGGCAAACTATTTGGAGTCACAATAGTTAGATATTAAATTGAATACGAAACAGAGCGTTTGTTATTCAAGCAACAGGAAACGGAGTATGGAAATTAAATAACTGCAAATAGTAAAGCGGAGTCCAAGCGTTCCAGCTAAATACGAAATATGCACGCACAGTCGCACATGCCCCGTGCACACCACCAATACTTTTTACGGGCATATTCTTTCAAATTAATTTCTATCTGCTGTACTTTTCTTGTCTTTTATATTAGGGAGGCCTGCGTCTAGCACTGGACCATTATAGGCTATTGAGGTACTTGGATTAATGATTTAACAAAGAACACGACTTTTAATTATGAAAACGGACCGATGAATTCTGTACAACCTACCAATCATTTCTGATAGAACCTACTCCTTCCAGTGTATTCTGAAAAGAAAACTACTCATCCATGCAAACTATCCCAAACAGATAGGCAGAACAGAAAACAAAATAAAGTAAGGCTAATATGGCGTACAATAAATCGGGATAAAGGTGTGAACACAGTGTAGTGGTGGGCGCGCGGTGGGCAGTGAGGTCGGCCACGAGAGCTGGGACGCGGCCGCGGCTTCAGCCGGGAAAATGATTTATATTGTTTGTACTCGCAGGGCGGGGGAGCCTCCTCAAGCAATCCAGTCCACTGCAGATATGGCCGAGTATTATTATCGACCCGACGGGTGGTCGGCATTTCCCACCGCTCATACACCCCCGCCCGGCATATTTATTGAGGTCGCCGTATATGGACATAAAACCTTCTGTAAAAGGCTTCCTAGTGCACTAACCTTTCACGGCGGCTTTCGGATTTTCCGAAGGGTCGCGAACGCCCCCTCGGCCAATGGCGGTGGGTTATGATATTATATCAACTCATAATGGCCAATCCGCGCTCGTTATGATATTGTAGGCGGGCGGCGCGGTGAGCCCCGTGAATTTTCCGCGTAGGGCGGGCGGTTTATGATATTTGGTTATGATTATAATAGGGTGCGGTTTATGTTTTTTGTTTATCTATGTTATGAAAGTAATATATAAGGGTGTTTCCTGAGGTGATCAGTTGTTTTGAACAGTACACTAGGTACTTGCAAGAAATTCTCTCACAGTTTTTTTTTAATAATGTGGAATGATGATATTTTACACTAGGTGTCTTCTTGACATTTGACCGACGACGTTGCATCACTTTGTCAGCTATATCGTTATTTTCCAGGTGAGTTTGTTGTCAAACGATTGCTATATCATCATCATCAGCCGATGTTAGTCAACTGCTGGACATATTCCTCCCCTAATGAGCGCCATAGCGCCCTGTCTTCAGCTTGACGCGTTCAGCATCTGCCTGCAGTCTTTTGCAGGTCGTCATTCCACCTGGTCGGAGGGTGTCCTACACTACTTTTAGTGGGTTGTGGTCTCCAGTCAAGAACACGTTTACCCCAGCGTAGCGGTACGATAACAATAACTATTAGCATTGATGACAAAAAAGTACTTATACGAAAATATTTAAAAAGAACAACGTTGCAAAATAATGAATGTGTCCCGCTCGCGAATCGAGTTTTATGATGACATTTCAGCGTTTTCTATCCAATATCACATTTTCCATTTGGATTGCGAGCGACGACGAAACGTTTGATTTTATTTTCGTCGATTTTGCAGAATCGTGACCTGAAATTCGTATAAGGATTTGTTGCGCAACTTTCGTCTTACACTTTGTCGAATCTACCTTTTGATTTACCTACTTCGACCAGGTGTCTTCTTTTTTTCCATATTTTATAGAAAAAAATAAAGTCTTAATTAATCAAGTACGTCTCTTTTGTCTTTGTTAACTCTGTAAATAAACGAAATTATATTTTAATTCAATAAATAGTCACAGTCTTTGATGCCAGGTATTTAAGTTATATCGCTTTCAAAATTAAACTTATAAAATACTTCAATTAGCCTTTAAGGTATTGTAAGTATTAAACGTCCTTGTTCGGCGAACGCGTTGATAATAAAAGGATAATAAACAAGCGCCTTTGTAACAAACTATAACAGATCTGTAATTGCTTCCACGATACCTCCTCGCGTTATTACGCCTTTTACGACGCAGTATGGGGCGAATAAAACAATTTTACGAGGGGCGCATACATATCCATACATCCAACCATAGGTATGTTGACCGTATGAGAATGTCCGCCTGCGCCAATATTAGGTGTACTGCCCTGTTTGACAAAATAAAATCTCCTAATCGAAGAGATTTTATCTCTAAGCGAACCAAAGCATTGATCGTCATTTGTTTATCCAAAATAATAAACAAATGACGATCCGATAAAAGTTCTCATTTGTATTAACGAAGTTCCTTTTATGAAAATTTACGAGCATGATTGTTTTTCGGGTTCGAGCAGGAAATATAGAGACGTCCAAGATTAGGAAGTTTCGCAAAGTTATTTTATTACATTGAGATAATTCAATAGAAGTAGGAAGTAGGTAGATGCGTCCCTTTGCCGTGCACGGGTGGACACATGGCTCCGGTCACTCAAATAGATTGCGTCATACTAGTGCGCGCCCTCCGCCCCACCGGTCCCAGAGCACAAAACAATTATACACAAAATGAATAAAGTATCAGCCGCCCGTCGCGTTTCACTACACATGTCTTTCTAATCCACCGTACAAAAGTAATGCACATTTGTTGAGTGAAGATACAATTTTATACACATTTTTGTGTTTTTTAGGTACTCTGGGGACACTTTTTCGACCCTCGTCCGAGCGGTCTCTTTGAAAAGTGGACATCGGAACGCGGGGGAAGCAGCCCCCGAGGACTCGGACCGAAATGCGTTGTAAACATTGCGACTACATTCAATTTCCCGTCATTTTTCAAACTGATAAATAATTCTGTCATCGAATGCTCGGACAGGGGTCGCTATGAAGTGATTGCCGATGGAAGGACGACTCCGCCGTAAAAAATAGTAGCCGATGAGACTCGGCCTCTGGCTCGCCCGCCAGTGTGTGCGATAAATTTCTTTTTTATTATCAGATATCGAGGGACTCGGGAATCGAATAAAGCCCTCATATTTAATTCATAGGATACCGGCCATATAGCACCGGCCCGACTATTTTATTTAAGATGTTGAAAGATTACGGACACTGGCTTCATACTCATTTCTGAACTATCCTTCTTTTCCTTTGATGTTCTTTCTACGAAATGTCTAAGCGAATTGAATTTGCGAAAAGACCGTCGCAATTGTGGTTATTTCAGAGCAGATTATTTTTCAGTTAAAAGGTAGAGTAACATAAAAGTTCGTTGGCAAGCAGTAAGAACTCACATTTGACAGATTGAATTGGTTTGCGGATTCTCATGTGCATGTAGCAATACCAATCAAACGAGATTCATTTAAATTCTTGTATTTATTGCGCTGTGAGTGTCCGGCCTTCGGTCCGGCAGATGCGTTCGATACGTTGAGCGTCCACGGCAAGACAGGGCTGGGGTCACTCGCAGTATTAAATAACTCTCCGACAGCTAAATGAGTAGGGGACGCGAATAACGGCCGGCGGGCGTATTCTCAACGGCGAGACTTATTTGATGTTATAAACGGTATATATCTGTAGGCTCTGTTTCTGTATCGACTTGAATAATATTTATATCCTAAAATTTATTATTTTTTTTATATCCTAACAACATCTCAAAAAATGAACCGTGCAATTTTTTGCAACCTAACGCGATTTTTGTGTCTACGGTGACTGGTCTTTAACTAACGATTTGTTGTTTTTACCCGAAAATAAAACAATTGAAAAGTCAAGTAAATAACTTTACTAAATGTAGAAATGCATGTTAGAAGCACAATTGTATAATCAGAAAGTTTATTATTGTGTTCATTGCTATATTTTATTGTTATGTGTATTGTTATATGTATTGTTAGCGTTGCCTCATAAATAAATAAATAAATGAATTGAGAACTGATATTTTATTCACTAAATTATCAATATTGCGAGGACTATTTAGAGCTCTTACGAAAAACCTTAAACTTACCATACATTCACTTTTTTCGTTGTAATAAAACGTAGAATTCGTTTAGAATAACTCCGCCCGTATCTGCCCGTCGCGGTGAGGAACAATAAAGAAAATTACGAGACCAACCTACCTATACCAGCACATTTATTAGTGCCATGTACTTTATTGAGGTTATTTTCAGTTTATGTTGCTATATTGTTTATATTGTATATAACTACTTAAATCATGTTAAAGGGGGACGGAAAAGGTGGCTAAGGGGAATAAGTATGACGTATCTACTTCTACATTTTTTTGTTACTTTATTTTGTCCCTATAAAAACAATGGCCTTCCACAATAGGTATTCGTTCATGCATGAATTCTTTTTTTTTACTGTGTGATAGTTAATAATAATAATAATAAATTTATTCATCACAAATACATGCATCATACAACAATCACACTAACTTAAAATTATTCTTATTCTATCTAATAATCTGTTAATCTGTCTGTCTGTTGTACGAAAACATTCGACAGAGAACCAAGGTTGTCGATATAGCTTAAAGCATTAGCAAGCTGAAGTCGCAGTGGGCTGGCCATATCACGAGAAGAATCGACAACCGCTGGGGTAAACGTGTTCTTGAGTGGAGACCGCGACTCGGCAAACGTAGTGTAGGACGCCCTCTGACCAGGTGGGATGACGATTTGCGAAGGACTGCTGGCAGATGCTGGATGTGGCAAGCTGAAGACAGGGCGCTATGGCGCTCATTAGGGGAGGCCTATGTCCAGCAGTGGTCTGATATAGGCTGATGATGATGATGAGTTGTACACAATCGAACTAAAATTTTCTCCTACAAGCATTTTTAAAAAAGGCATATATAAAAAGGCAATGGCACAAAGGAATAAATGTGCAAATTTGATTTGATTGCGTACCTACGTGTTTCTGCTAACTGTACAATTTTTTTTATGCCTTTTGAAATGACATGAAAGTTTTGTAGGTATTTACCATACGAACTATTCAAATTTGATATTAAAACTACAAGAAGGAAACCTAATAAAAACGTTCCAGTGTTTCCTTCTTGTAGTTTTAATATTAATTTTTTTATGCCTTTTGAAATGACATGAAAGTTTTGTATTTACCATACGAACTATTCAAATTTGATATTAAAACTACAAGAAGGAAACCTAATAAAAACGTTCCAGTGTTTTCAAAAACAAGCAACTCTCCCAAAATGTATAAAATAGAGCGACAGCGAAACACGGCTGATAGGATCTCAGTTTATATTTTATTCATACATTGTATTGTTGGAATATCAATTGGCTGGCCCGGCGGTAGGTAAAGGGTACATTTCCAATCCGCACGGGATTCACTTAGATTTGAAGGAAAATAGATTTCGATTTCCAAAGCTGCGACAAAGCAATCCGATATATTTTTCAGACAGATATTGCCAGCGATTTCTTTTGAGCTTTGAAATATAAGGGAGGGATTTTGAGAAATCCCATGTATTTGCTTCTGCTTTGAACGTACTTTTAAGGAAGTTAGTGAACTATTTAACTGTTTGGTACGTACTTAGACGTGAGTTAGGACTATTCCGCCGTGCTTAGAACATGTGGAAACTATTATGACTTTTTCAAGTATCCGTGTCAATTGTCATTTCATTTATGTTATAGATAGATAGAATATAGGTACTTGATTGCACACTTAAAACTAAAAACAATTTACAAATCTATACTGTGTATTTAATATTAAGTGCAGTATTGGATGTTTTACATAAATTGATTTTTAATAATAAATAAATATATACATATTTACAAATTGAACAATTATAATATAAGTGACAATTGGCGGTCTTATGGCTCAAGAGCGATCTCTGCCGGTATGGATAGGTAATGCATTTTTAATTTTCATAAGTCCTCTTTTACGAGGTTAGATGCAACTTAATCAAATATTACAAGATTTCAATCTACTTAAACTCATTTCACGTTCTTATTTTCTTTTTGGCAGTTCGACTGACAATCAAACAGTCATGCATGTCCTAATGCTTTTCCGATTCGGTTTTTTGTGAAAATCGATGTTGTTTATGAAGAAGTTGTGATTGATTTTGTTTCTTTGTTCAACATTTTGAATTATTCTACAGGCATACCCAAAGTCTAAATGATATATTTTTAGAATCTGGAGACAGAGAGTGCTTAGTATGGGCTATATCTATCTACGCATTATCTCACGAATACTTCCAACGTTTTCGAGTCCTTCCTATATATTAAGCGCCTTTTAGCACCCTTACCGGATCGAGAGGAACTTCTTTTCGTAGTATGACAACGATCCAATCGTTTCTTACAAACTCGATACTAGTTTTCGAATGATTTTTAGTGATTTGTTGCACTTTGACATGAAAGCGGCAGATACGTTTGCGGCATGGCATTGATATCATAAAAGTAAGTTGATAGAGCACCACCAAAATAGCTTGGTCATAGAAATGCTTTCAATAGGCTACTTGGAAATAATTCTAACGTATTGTCTGATAAAAATAATGCAAAGTGTAATTAATATTTCTTCAAGGCCAGTCGTATTAATTATAAAAAAATATAATATAAATATAAAGTAGTAAGTAAAGTAGTATAAAGTAAAATATAATTATAAAGTTTGAATAAAATAATGGCGCGCCAAAACGATGATCTCTGTCATGGCTCCCGTGCTCTGAGCAATGACGTCATACTCCACACCACACTAACAAGAAGAACTCATTGACACTGTAATCTGTTATAGTGTGACGTCACCAGCAATCCAACCAAACGCGGAGCGTTTTCGGTCACGTAAAAAAAATGTGTAATTTTAATCCCATTTTTTACCTAAAATAGGCATATTTTTAATGGAAATCACCTGATTACGCTTTATTACGTCGTCACTGACAAGGATGAAAACAATTTGGAACTTATTTTTATAATGTAGTCAAATAGCCTATTGGTGCTTTAAGAAAAATAAGAACACACGGGAAAATCTATCTTTTTGTGTGGTAGGATCAAGTCTATGGTAAGACTTACTAACTAAGCCCAAGATGTTTGCAAGTTCACAAAATATCTCTTAATACATTAAAACCATCGACGAGTGTGCTTCGTTTTTAGACAAAAATAAAAACCGGCGCAGACAAATGAGTAGGTACATGAATACGCTAAAAGGTCATCGTCGTCGTTTACCGTAGCGTAGACGGACCATTTACCATTTCCTCTTTTTAATTTTGGCAGGCAGACAATGCAAGGAAAACATTAAAGGGGAGAGCGACCCTCCTGAAGCTGATTAATTTATTATGTTCTTTGTTTCTGTTTTGATTTGGTTACTAAGCTAGTGGAAGTTAAAGGGAATCATTTTGCTGTTATGGCGTTGCTTTGCCTTTTGTATGAGCTCATTCGGTATGCCGTGAAACTTATAAAATTAACCTCTCACATGACGATTTAAATTAACATAAAAAATTTCTTTAGCGAAAATTATTGTTATGTACCTAAGCAGGCAGGTAATATTTTTTTTATATCTTGTTTGTAGTTAATATACCTACCCCCCTGCTGGAAGCTATAAAAAGTAGGATATAAGTTATGTATCAAACCCGTAAAAGTATCACTCGTGCAATATAAAAGTTAACGACACAAGAAAACGCGTTTTCCACAACATTAAAGATAACAACAATACGGGGGCGAGCAAGTGTAGAGCCTCCCGCGGGGTGGCGGGAGGGGGGTCGAGAAAAATTCAATATTAATATGAAGGAGGTGCAAGTGAGAGGTTCCCTACGTCTCGCTCGCACGGCCAATGGCGAGCCTCGACGACGCCGCGATATGATGAATTTATGGATGTAATAAAAGCGAGGTACGCGATTGGCGGAGCGCGGTCAGGGAGAGCTTATTTTCTTTATTTTCATATTCGGAATGTCGGTCTTGAGTCGCTTGCACCGGTTTATGGACGTGAGACGTTTCATAACTGAAGTTATTATCATGATAACACCACTCCCACCGCCTTGGATTCGATTTATTTTATGCTTTGTTGCGACTTTATTTCAGCCAATATATTTTCAATTCAAAAACACACATCCTTTCACCCACCATCCATTCCTGAAAAGATTATTTCAATCAAGCTTTGATCACTCTAACATACTACAAAAGCGCACTGATTCAGGTAATCGAGAACTGAAGTTTGTGTGGTGAGTGAGGGCTTTCAAAGGCCGTAACAGGCTGTTGATTGAGGCGTACGGAACGACGCTCGACCGCCGGCGGGTTTCTTTCTTGATTTCACTCGAGTGGCCGAACGACACTTGTATTTGCATGAACCGGTCTAAGGAATTTGTACAGGACTTGCTATTGGTACTTCCAAGACGTGACTTGGTTAAATTTCTAGTTCACCTGGCAGGAACCTAGACGTTTGGGAATGTTCCATTTCATTTGTTTATAGGACAACTCATTTTGTTCGACAAGGTATATATATATAAACGATAGTGATATCGATAGGTCTTTATTATGTGATCTACCTATAAAATTAAAGTGAATACCTACTACTCACTTTAATTTTATAGCCGGTTAAATTATTTAAATTTCATTATAAACGTTCAAATTCTTCGTCAGGGCAAAAAGTTGTGTGTATTGCGCAAAGCACTTTATTAGTATTTATTTGATTTATAGATGACAGTGGCAACACTGAAAACCATTTTGCAGACAAATCATATACCTAAGCTTTCCTACAAATTGCTAAGATTTTTCCATCTCATCATTCCAAATATATTTCCCTCTACACACGGCACTAGAAGCAATCATTTTCTTGATCGTACAGTAAGCTCACGTAAGGCGCTTATAGACTAGTCGGCGCAGAATTGATACCTTCGATATAATGCGATCGTGTGATGGAGCCCGCGCAAAACCCGGCCCTGACAGCAGAGACAACGCAGACAACGTAAATAAACCGTGGGGTTGCCATACCCAAATTGAGATTTTACCGGATTTTGTAGTGTTGGGCGCGCAATCAATGCAGATTTGATAGTGTGTGAGTTTTTAGGTCCATATCTGTAGAAAATGGTTATCAAACAGTTCATTTAAACGATTATAGAGATAAACACAAACAGCAAAAGATTTGGTTTTCAATGGAGTAGGTACAAGTAGGAAATAGTAAAGGTACCTTACCTACCTACTTATAATCCTGATAGATAACTAAAAGTAATATTTCTTCGTACTGAGGTTAGCGCTTTATCACCAATCTTAAACTTCATGAATAGAAAGACGTAAATTGATTAGGTATACAGTTTTGTTCTAAACTTTCAGAAATGTACGATTGCAGACGAAAGAAAAATGAAAAAAATGGCATTGTAAATAAATGGCATTGTAGCTAGTAACACCGAAGGCAGCGAGTCAGCGAGGCGGAAGTATTGGAGCTCCTCAGTTTTGAAGTCCAATTATATCGCAGGTGGCGCCGCGGGCCGACGACGCAGCCTCTCGGAAACCCTCAGATATTGGAAGCTGCACTTGCCATTGATGGGTGGGATATATCTTCAGCGTTTTTATGGTTCAAGTGACTTTCAAAACGGGATAACCTCTACTTTGTTCTATTTCTTTTCTAGTAAATTGTTTTGTTTTCTTTACATTATGTAGAGATGAATGTTTCAGTAAAATGGGTACAGAACCTTAGGTTTTAAAAGCTGTAGTTGCAATTTATGCATGTTGATGGTTGACTCTTTTTTAAGTGATATGGGCTACCTAGATTTTTTAAAAACCTTAATCGGAGGAACTTCCACAGAAGAAATTAGGAAGGCAGTTGTTTTGATGCGTAGCAAATTTTCCTCTATTGGTCCTTCAAACTCATCACAAAAGTAATGTTCAATATGAAGAAAGACTGAACAACCTACTAAAATATAAAAGCGTCGTAATTCCATTTGTTTTCCGTAATGAAATTGATGTGAAAAACTACGACAAAACCAGAAGTTTCCTCATATTTCACGTAGTCGTGAGTAGTTTCCCCCAATCGATAGAACCTCCACCAAATTAATTTACCATTATCGTACCACTCCAATACAAGTTTTTCGTATAAATATTTATCTATAAAGCGCGCACTCCACCGGAACAGAGAGCTAGTGATGGGGTTAAGCATTTGGAGGCCGTATTATCGAATATCGGTTAATCGTTGGATATTTGCTTTATAATTGTGTATAATTAGGCATTGACTTCTTTTTCTATCCTAGTTTGATATAAAATGACCAGATTTATATAAAATATACATCTTTGCAATCTTATTTACTTTTATTATTTAGATGGGCATGTTATCTCATAGCATGTGAAACTACTAGTATCTACGTAGTAGAAAATTCGTATTAAATTTTATAAGGAAACTTTAAGCTCTGCTTGTCGATAAAATACAAGCAAATTTTAAACAAATTAAATCAGGACTTACCATAAAAAATCATAACCATGCACTAGGTTACATGTAATTTTTCGTGGGATGGTAAACTAATTGTAATTATAACAACTTCTTCTGTGAATCTAAATCTCTTCAGGTATTTAATAGTTGTGGTGGTATAAAATAACTGACATACATACTAGATGAAACCAGAAATATTTTTGGTAAATTGTGTCTTGATACCGTTACACTTATCAATATTATTTTCTTCTCAGCTCCAAGAAACACACGACACACGTTGTTTTATTGCAAATCGATTCTGTTTGAAGTGTGCAGTAAAGCATTTGTATATCTTTCTAACACAAGTCATCGACAAAGAGTGTTTACGATGAATCGTCCCATCGGAAAATGATTGTGTCGTGAAACTGACTATCGACTAAGAGTGATTAAATAACAACAACGCCAAGGAGTGTTTTCTAAAAAGCAACTTTCAACAAAGAGTCAATTCGATAAGCATTCGAATAGTCGATGAATCATGACGAAACACTATGTTCCATCGATTCATACGTGATCACCTTATGTTACCCCATCCCTAGCAGGTACTACTGGGCGCACAAAAGGCGAAGTTTTCCCGCAGCACAGATTCCTTTTTCTTTGTTTGGTGTATTTATTGTAAATCTACTCATAGCAGCCTTCCTCGAACGTTAGAAGTATTTCACATAACTTTTGCTTCGAGTACTGTATTGCTGTTTCAAATGTACGCTTTCGATGTACTTATGTGATGTGCTTTTGTTTTCCTTTGTGTGTGGTTTTATTGAGATATATAGGTACATTTTATGAGGAAACATTGTGAAACAATTGAAATTAATTGAGGTGGTTAAAATGTAGTTCCTCATCACAAGGGGAGTTTTACCATAATGCCCCATTCCACTCTGATCCACTTTGCTAATCCATTAATGGATTAGCTACCACTTTTTTACACTTTGATCCACCGATGTATAGAACCACCACGCTTGGCAGGCGGATTGGTGACCGCAGTGAAGGTGTTAAAATACACAGAAGGAAGCTACTGCCCTTACTCTGGAAGGTTCCATAAGTCGACTCTAACGACATCCACGAGCTGAGTTAGAGGGTCGATTTTTACGTCTCGATAGCCAATGCTATTAAATTGTAGTTATTGCAATTAAAATTATTATTTTTTGTACATTATATTGCCAACCAGTAGAAAGCTTAGATCACCGATCGTCTTAAAATTAAATAAATAAATAAACAATCGGCACACATCAGATCACATACCATCTAGACACAAAAGTAGTAACCTAAGCGTTATTCTTTTAAACAACCCACTCCTTTCATGAACTCTCCGCTATCCAAGCTATTTATGAAAGTCCCTACTCCAGGCTCCAACTGAGTTATGAAAGTGCTATGCTGAAGGCATTCACAGTCCCCCGTCCAGTTAGTTACCTCTAACTCGGGAATTAGCGCAGCGGCAGTGCATCCTAGTTAATATGATTTGCAGGCTGCGCTCCCTCGCAACGTGATAAAGTACTGCAGTTACAGCTCCATTTAGCTTATTTATGCATTTTAGCAACTGAAATACAGGAATAAAACCTTATGTAAGATATAGTAGGTACTGGTAGGTATTTGTATGTGTATACAGGGTGTAACAAAAATGAAGGATCAAACTTTCAGGAGTGATTCAGTTTCGATCAGAGAACAAAGAAAAATTATTAAAAAAAAATCTCGACTTATTTAAAGTATGTAGTTTTAGTAAAATAAATATAAAACAAATGATCACTAGACTAGGCAAGAACAGGTCATGTGTTTATTGTCATAGAACCGAGGAAAAATACAATACAATACCATGCAAAAATTGTATTGTATATTTGTGTATTTTTGGCCTTATCGCTTAGAAGCGATCTCTTCCAGGCAACGATTAGATGGAAAAAAATATAGGAATTTAAGAAAGGCAGGGGGTGTACCAAAGATAAACTTAAATGAACATAAAATTATAAATACTGAAAAACATAATAATAAATAAATGCTACAAATTAACTAACTAAATATAAATAATAACTAAATTTATAAATACACATACTTATACTAGGTACCCACATACAATATTTATAATATACTACTTAGAAACATAAATATTTATATATTATGTACCACCAATATTCTTTTTTCTGACAGGAAAAACTCCTTGACGCGAGATTTAAAAACTGGTAAGAATGGACTCGCTTGGCTGGAGATTCAGGATTTGTCGTAGAAACTGCTTTTGTGAGGTGGCATATTCAAAACCAGATTTGATGACGATCGAAGGACACGGGAAGGATGAGGATGATAATTATGGAGGAATCCAAAACGCTCTTTTAAATACGAGGGAGTGACAGTGTAAAAGAGAATCTTATGAAGAAGAGAAAGGATATGGGAATATCGCCGAAGACGGACAGGAAGCCTCTGAGTTTTCTGCGGAAGTCCGAAATATGATCATATTTACGTAGACCAAACACAAAACGTATACATACGTTTTGGAACCGTTGCTTTATAAGAAAAATCCACTAAGGTGTGTCGCCCGCTCCGATTGTACATCCGAGACGAAGGTGTTTTGTGTTTGAAAGGGGATGTAAACAGTTATGTAAGCATTTTTAATGATAATAAGCACATGCATGATTTAAATGGTAATTTCCTTTTTATGTATTTACTTTATCGAAAATTTTAAATTTTAAATTTTTCAAAATAATATCCGAAATTTATGTTTTCGAAGCTGAACCCCTCTGAAAGTTTGGTCCTTCGTTTTTGTTACACCGTGTATAATTATTATTCAAAAAAGTATACTATTCATAATTACAAGACACTTTCAACCAGAGAAGGTTTGTCTAATGTCGGCGGTCACAGCGCGGTGCCAGACGCATTTCATATTATTATCATTTCGTATCATATTTTATCGAAGTGCATTCTTTTAGTCTTTTTAGTAGGTAAGTCTTCAACTTTTCTGAATATCGTACTATGTTTCTACGCTGTACAAACTTAGTGTGTAGAATTGGAGTCATAAATATGACAATGGTCTACGACTACGATGTACTAAAAACTCACATGTCTGAAATAATTACTTAAATGTGAAAAACGTCATGAGTCTCCTCGATAAATGAAAATACCTAAAAGTTTTTCGCAAAATCTTACTACTTATAGATACAACCAATCTATAAGTTCATCGTACATGAACATAGTTGACTAGTTAGGCTCAAGTTAACAGTAAACCTATTGAGGCCCGAAGCAGTTTAGTCCACAACTGCCCGAATAGCGTTTACTGAACATTATACAGCACACTTAGCCTTCGATTCAGAATTGGCAACCTGAGATCGTAAAGACTTGCCTGAGAGTGACAATCAACCTCTATCTTATTCCTCTAGAAATATCTATCACCGAGTCTATGTATTTTCCTTTATATTTGTACGTAAAAGAGTTTACCTGCATTTGATTCGTAATATAATTTAAAAGAGTTTTGTTACTTTTATTAAATTTGAAGTTATAAAATGAAATTTTACTCAGGGTTATCTGCAGTAAAGTACGTACCAATTTCCAAAAATGTTTTCAGCATAGTAATAATAATAGAAACGTCCCTTTACAACATAACATAAAGGCCCATTAGAGTCCGATGCGGCTTCGGGAAGTGCTACAGAAGACGTGTAGTGGGCAGGGGGGAGGTCCAGTCTTCAAGACGAAGGGGGCACCCCACCCCCTCCCGGCGCCGGACGACTTGGTTATTCTATCAACCGTGACACATGTGTGCTCACGGACACACACATGCAAGCCGCATTATACGGCCGGCCACCACTCCACTATGTCAATACAATACGCTCTTCCACTGGACTTAGATTATTTAGAAAGCACTTGTAACGCTCATATAAGAAGCGCCGAAGACGCATTCGACGTCACAATGGCCGGTACGTGTCGGCGAGGGCCGAGCCGGGATACACGGAAAAGATTACGATCCTAAAAAAACAGTTTCCACTAGAATATACTTAATATCCTTTCCAAGATTGACTTAGGTTGGCGGTGTAGTGGCGTTCTGTTTCGCTCCATTATTGGGTCACATGCGTTTGAATTAGTGTTGTCACGTTTCACATCCGGATTTTTATATTCAGCTATAATACAGTCAACATTTTTTTTTTAAAACAGTGGTTTCTTATTAAATCGACGCTGAGCTCCCTGGACAGAGGGGACTTAATCACTTACATTGAAAATGTATTTACTTATGCAGATGTATGAAATGCAATAAACATGACAGGGAAAGGGCATCAGAGTCATATCGGGGCGGGCGGCGTGAGACAACACCACTGGACGCGGATTATCCGCTACGCGGCTACGGCGTAGCACTTTGCGTAGCATTACCTTGTGTAAAGATCTACGAGGCTACGAAATTATTCCTCTACGCTCAAACAACTTTACCGCTCAAATTCGATTGAAATAACCCTAAAACTATCTTAGTTACTGTAAAATTTAATGACCCTTTAAATTAATAAGTGTCAAAGTTTATCGACCGCCCGTCGGTGTGTATCCAAGGCATAGGTACACGTGTGTGCGGGCGGAGACATCGTCTCATGTGTGGGTACTTTCATAAATCTGTAGGGAGATATATGAGAGCGCAATTTCCGGTATCCGGCCATTAGCGCCGAGCTTTTATAAGCTTAAAGCTTAGGTTAAAGATTTTCTGGGTAGTTTAATGCGAATCTTGTAATAGGTACTATAAATTTTGTATAACGTATGTGATTGCATATTAGGTGTCGATTCGGGAACTTTTAATGTGTGTAACTTGGCCTAATGTGTGTTTGCGGTGTCGCCACGGGCGTAGTTAATGAAAATGTTCGTTCGGGGAATCAGGACCTATGGATATGTGTCGAAGAACACTTGTACGGTTAAGAATGTGAGGCACCTACCGGAGGAGAAATGAGCGGTGAGGTCAAGGAGGCGGGGGAGAAAGCTCCGGTCACTTATTATTTTTATCGACCGTAAAAAGGTGCCGGACCCCGAATGGACCTTTTCTGGACTCCTCGGCGAGATTACAATTATTTACGGATATTTTGTTTTAAATCCTGAAAAATACAGGCAATAAAATGTTGCGTGCTTACATAACTCACGTGGAAACATTAGCTTAAGTAGATAAGTGATTTAGCAGAACCTATTTATTCACTTACGTTATTAGGTATTTACCTCGTTGACCGACCTAGATTAGTTCAAATTAAGGGTTATGTAGTTGATAGTTGCTGATTTGAATAATTGATATAGATAATGAATAAAATTGTGTCCATTTGTTCCGCTTGTCGGGGCCGGCTGACAGGACCACTGCAGCTGCACTGCTCGCCCTCGCCTGTCACGGCCCACTCAATAATGCAACGCCGACCCATTGTTACACTCCAATTCTACAATCCAAAACAAACTTACAGCTTTAAACTCGAACAAAAAATCTATTCACAATTAAGGCGACAATCTTCATAAATCAATTTCCCCCGAATTGAATGTCAATAAGTAGGGACGCTTGTCAAACGACGCGCTCTGAAATAAAACTTTCCGGAGGGCGGAAAGTTCCGGTAAAAAGAATATTTACATTAATTCACTTCATTATGTTTTGAGGAATAATCATGGGCACCGACTCCCATTCTACTCTCTCGATTGAGTTTTTATTTGAATATTTTTTGCCGTCGGGGAGGAGCGGGTCCGTCTCTGCGCGACAAAAGGAAGTTTTTATTAGCATCTTAATGATTTTACGGCGAGTCCCCGGTTACAACAGCCTTTATGTCGTCAGATTTTCTTAAGTATTTTTTGTCGAGTTTTTTGCATCTTACATTATTAAAGTTTTCATTCTGGCGCTTAATGAAGCTCATTTCTTCTGTTCGTCCGAGCCTTGATTGCCTTTGTTTTGCATAAATGCAAGATTTCTATAGGTTTCTTTCTAGCGAATTGAGCAAGTTCGAAGACTTGAAATTTGTTCTCGGAAAAAGGCAATTAATTGTTTTTCTACGGATACTTTCCTCTTGTATTTTCCTGGATTCTTAAGTTAGTAGTATATAAGAGCTTTATAATAAGACTAACTGAGTAGACAGCTACTGACTGCAAACTGTGACTCACCAACTCAGTAGAGGTTGTAATTTTTAGTTTACAGAGAAATTATTTTATCACCTTTCTCAATGAATTTGTTCAACTCTATCGTTGGTAGGTAAGTAGGTACTTGTCATAATAACGCGAGTATG
This sequence comes from Eupithecia exiguata, assembly GCA_947086465.1. Classification (NCBI taxonomy): domain Eukaryota; kingdom Metazoa; phylum Arthropoda; class Insecta; order Lepidoptera; family Geometridae; genus Eupithecia; species Eupithecia exiguata. Next base: position 8,063,052 of record OX352229.1, read on the forward strand.
AGAGATATGGAAAGATAGTTGACGCAAGCGCCTCGCGAAGGTGGCAAGCAGCAGCCTTGCTAGCGCAGATCCGATTTGTCCCGCCGTGCGCGGTAATTACATTCATCTCTGCTCCAGACTGATTTACGCTTCTCCTTGCTCGCCTTTGGCCTCCGTCCTGTCATTAACTACTTTTCCGGGTCTATCTTACGCACCACAAAATGATAATCGTCCGGAAAATCGGCGAAGACTGTATGTAATGTTATGAGAGGAAGGCCGGTCGTTTCTCCGCTCACAATCGAGTCCGAATCTTGCTTTCTTTTTAATTTCCCTGCGGTCTCTTAATGAGGTCCCTGCGGCGCGCAGGCTCGCCGTTATCTATGATATTCTTGAGGTTGATGCTTATTGTGCGTGTCACTGATGGCTTCCCTTTTTATTATCCTCTCGAACACGATTCCGAGGCCGCCCAAATGAGTTCTTCTCATTTGCTTCGCTCTCTTTATTTCTCTAGGCGGCAGTTTGTCTTGTGTCGCGACTTAACTTTCTTTTAATTTTAATGAAACGGCCACAGTGTCTGGTTTTCTTTTTATTTAATTTTGTTCTCGAGATACGTAGACCTCTGTGAACAATAACAGTATAAAAATACATTTACGCTTATTCGGGCCATTATTGTGTGATTCTGGATGGTTGAATAAGCAAAGCGGTGCGCTAACAAATCACGCGACTCCGCCTTCACTTATCTATTAAAATGAGAGCTTATAGTCGGCTCATACAATATGGGTGCAATAAGTCCGGTGTTATTTTCACTGGATTGTCCAATATTGTCACAATCTGTATGGAAGGGCAATTAGAGATGTGTCGCGCGTGGCGGGCACGTGGCGAGGCTCCGGCTGGGCCGATGCGCACGAGTCTCTGCCCTCATTACAGCACAATGTTTATCCTGCGCGCAGCACGACGGTGGCGCTCGGAAAACGATATGTTTAAACAGAAATCCCTCTCATAACATCGCTGAATATTTATGATGCAATAAAACATTGACTCATCTTTCTTTAAAAGAAATTGTAATTCTCGAATAGATTGGAAGGAATGTTACAACAGAGATATTTTTACATTACGCAAATCCCCATCCAGGAATTTACTTCATTTAAATAACGCATTTTTCTTGAAGATTATACGTTACGACAGCCATAAAAGAAAACAGGTCCCGCCCTCGATAAGCGACGACCCGGAGAAATTTTTATTTCTCTCAAATCTCTCCTGACATAGGTATATTTTTGCGAAATCGCCTTGAGATTTTAATACCCGATTTTATTTAAATTCGTTTAGGCGCAGTCACCCGCCCCCAGACATTTATCGCGAGGGCGTGATTGTATTTATAAGCAGAAGGAATGCTGCAACACCCAGCAACTCCTTCAAAATGTTGAGATACTTTGAACGATAAATCTTTTGAAGGTATCAGTGGATCGGATCCCCTATAATCACCGCATGCATCCCCATATGATTCGATTTTATCGTGTTTTTTAGCTCATCCATCTTAGCGAACCGACGTTCGATAATGTGACGGCTCAACTAACATCATTTTATTTTTTATTCATGGTATTTTTCTGTAGGGGTGATACCTGAACTATCTGAGGTTTTTTACTGGTAAACCTACAGAAAAATGAACCTTACGGAATCACTAGCCAGTTCTTACGAACTTCCAATTCATAACAACAGCAAATTAAGAATTATTCTTAAGTTCAGTGATGTAGAGAGTGGTATTAATCTGTCAGAAGATTTATTGCTTGCAGCTATCCTTTTGAAGATGAGCAAAAGCAATCATGATTGTCAAAACAACCTGCTTTTTTGAAAACTATTATTGCGTTTGCTTTCAACTTTATAAACTAGTAGTTGCTCTAAGTTTCGCAGCGTCATCATTCACTTAGCGCGAGCGACGTGTCATACGTCCTAGCTGCACCTCCTTACCCCCCCGCACCCTGCTCTCCGCCCATCCCCCGCTAGCACCCTCCACCACCGCTGTGACTGCACCAAGGTGATCACTCTTCATTTGTCCCATCACAGCTCGATCATCCACTTGACCGCATCTACCGAATTTATAACCAGCAAAATACAATTTCTACAAGATTATATAAACCCCTAAAACGTCTTTGTTTTCAGTTTCCCACCAGTTTTTTTGTTACTTGAGCCGGAAAAATGAGTGTAATATCTCACGCCGTTTTTGCTTGCGCCATCTCGATGAATTTCACCGCAAAATTTTCCTCGCCATTTGTTAGCATCGCACAAGATCTTCGTATGAGGCGAGTTTCGCGTTAATATATATTCCCGGAATACCGTGGCCATATATTACGCCGACCTCTGCCGGACCGGACATAACAATCCTCGATTTTGCTATAATATCGGTGCTACGTCCCTGTCTAAGCGAGCGGTCAGCGGCAGGAGCGAGTGAGCCGGCACGGAACGCCTGAAACGCGGGGTGGTGTACGTGCCGCGTATAATAAGCATTTCATGCACGGGGTGCGGGCTGCGGCGGGTCGGGGCTACATATTCGTAGGTACCTACCTATTTCCCGTAAGTCGTCTACCTAACCGGACCGTACATTATGAGCCGAGGGTCAGCCTGCTGCCGTCTCTGTCCCGCTCGCCGCTGAAACGCAGCCCAAGCATAATTTCCTGTGATATATCGTATACGCTTGGGTCGTCGTGATGGACCTCTATGAAAATCCTAGTATGCGCCCAGATACAGGGTGTAATGTATTCGGAGGAAATAGCATCACATTAGTTTGCTTTATTACTATTGTATTAGAAGATTGGATCTTCCTTTGGCAATATAAAGTATGTTAGCAATTTATACGAGGGAAATACATAAAATATGTAAAGGTATCACCGAAAGTGCGCGATATAAAAGGAGCGGTCGCAATAGCACGGAATTCATCTTCTATCTGTACAATTTATACACGAGGAGGCCGTAAAACGGAACAATAAAAACCCAAAACAGCAATAAATTTCAAGCAATAGAGGCAAAGGTTCGAGCGCCTTATCAATTCCCTCCACGCATGGGACCAGAATCGCACAATAAACTTATGACGTAACCTATACGGAGCTACAGACGGCGATAGGGAGGAGACTTCTAGAATGAAGAAACATTACGTAACCGAGCTATTTCGAGGAATGGACAGGTCAACGGTTATAGTTGATTAGATGATTACTTTCTATCTACCCATCTGAAGGCTACATCGCAAGTGAACTCAGACACTCGAAGGCCCATAAAACCAAATATGGAATGGAAGCCTCACCAACTTATTCAAACAAGACACGCTGTTTACAAGCAATCAACACTTAGTGGACAATTGTGAGAGGGTTTCAGGTAGGCAAAACAAACAATGGACAAGTCCTCTGCCTCCACGAGGGGACGGTCATCTTAAAGGACGAGGAAATGCGGTCGCCGCGAACATAGCAGCATTGTCTTTATGAATTAGTAATGCCTCCTAATTGAAAGAGAATTATAGAGATGACCATCGGACTAATCTCGAATTCAAAGCACTTAGCAATATAATATCGTATTGCTGTTGTTCCTTAGTCCTTAATCTATATTTAAGATTACGGAAATTCCAATTTAATGGGCTGGACTTGTGTATTGTGTGTATAGGGCTATTAATAATTCGAGAGTGCGGTCCGGCGCTCTTACAGCTCCGATTCATTATCGTTACGGTCTCGACCGACGGAGATCTACGATATAGCTCCCTGATTGACCCCGCATTAAAAATTACATACAAACGTAGGAAGCGGACGCTAATAACGGTCAGTACTTTCTTTGTTTCGATTGGTTTCCGAGAATGATAAAACATTTACAAGCATTATGGATCGATGCGGATTGCGGCAAGCATTTATAACGTGATTGTACGTAAGGAGCGTTCAGGTGGTGTTTAATGGCTCCTTTGATTCGTTAGGTTAATTCGGTCGGGGAGCAGCGTCGCCGCGGTCGCCGGAGGGTCGAATAAATATGTCCCAAAGAGTTAAGTGGGAACGAAGTGCGGAGCGGAGACCGCGTCCGACGTTTGCTCTTCCACTCGTGTTGTTGCACCACTTATTACACACAAAGTTCTGTTAAAGTTTTCTCCGACACTCGAGCGAGTTTAATTTACTCGATAGTGTAAATAAAGCGGGCGGAGTGGGAAGTTGCGGGGCCCGAGGCTGCGGTCCAGTGATAATAACGTGCCCCAAGTAGGACTTCCTTATTAATCGAGAACGACAAATTTTAACGACAAGAATTAATGAATCTCGTTACTGGGGTTAATCTCCCGCTCGTAAAGTGCTGAGGCAGAGGTGGAGCCACACATCTACATTTCGCATTTATTTGTTTTTATGTTTCAAAATTCGAAAATGTCACATTAGCACACTAGTAACGGTAACTCTTTTAAGAAAAAGAAATTGAAAATGATGGGTACGTAGGTTAGTGAATTTTAAAATTTAGGTTCTATTAAAGATCCTTTTGATTTAGGTACTTTTAAGTGTGTAGGGAAGAAAATTTTCTGGGTCACATTATATTTAATGTGGCGGCACATAAGACAGTACAAGTGCAAACGGCTTTGACGAGGGCATCCGAGATATATCGTCCAGTTAACGACCATGTGCGAATGGAACTTTATTGTAATTGCCTTTTGTAAGATCGGAGCGGGTCATTACGGCCGTCCTAACAACGACGACCCCATGTACCTACTACAAAACTTTCCTTGAGTGTTCATTTGTAGGCCGGGACTATTTCGCCTACTTTGAGGTTTAGAATAAATATGCCCCGAACAAGCATCAAGAAATAAACTGGAGCTTGTGGTTGTGTGAGTAAAACGTGTGTTAGAATTTAATTCGTAGTCGTGTTATTGAATTCAATCAAGCCGTAGGTGTGTGCGTGACTATTCATCAGATGAAGAGGCGCGCGGCACATTAGGGGCTGAGGCCGCCTCAAAGCCAGAAGACTGATTATGTCTATCCGCAATTTCTCTCCGGCCCTATTCTCACGAACGAAAACTAGCGAGTTTTACACCGTGCTATTAAGCGGTCGCTTTCACATTTGTCCTTATAATGGAAAATGTGCTACTAATTAATTTAGAGCGAAACTCATTTATGTCGAAATGCGTGTCTATTAAGCGATGATGGGATGAGCGTTTCGGGTTTACATACAAATCTATTCAGTTGAGTCCCTCTAATTATTTTTCCTGAATCGTGTTAGAGTTTGTAGATATTATACGATGTCCAGTTACAAGCGTTCACCCCATTAAGTAGAGACGAGCTCATTCTCGGTAAGACTAATCAAATAACCGGCGCCCCCGGGGGTGGCCGCGGCCAGCGGTCATCTCCTATCGATTGTGGTGGAGATCGTGCACGGACTGCGATATTTCCCAGATATCTCTACACATTGTTAGATAAAATCTTTATACGAAATTCTGGCTTGATTTCTGTGTCTCCTTTGAGCTACTGTTTTATGCAAGTAAATTCGCTCTCCAATGCATAACACAAAATTGGCTAGGATGAGCTTCGTCTCTAAACATAACTTTCTAGCTTAATAGCGTGGGGATGGGGAGATCTAGCCTGTTCATGATTTTTTCTACCTATAATTTAATATTCCATTTTGTATTATTGATAAAAATCAATGATGAGAGCTTTGCACGACTCTTTCTTCACGTACGAAAGCTCGATATTCCGTGACGCCTTTCTTCAAACACTAGCAACATGATTCAGGTCAAGGCAAAAACTATACCGCAACATGGTTATATCCATGTTGCGGTATAATATTTTCCGAGGATTGACGTGGCGGATATTTCGTTTAAGCTCTGTTATTTCAACTCTGAAAAAAACCGCGCCCTGAGAGGTGGATATAAAGAAAACTGTGGACAGAAGCTATAATTGTTATACAAAATAAAACGTCGAGTGCGAGTTGGACTCGCGCATCGAGGGTTCCGTACAAACTTGTACTCCTAAGTAATCAAACTTTTTTTTTGCGATTTAACAAAATAAATATGGTTTTTAGATTTTTTCCTTCGCTTGCCAAATTTCATAATTTTAGGTCAACCGGAAGTACTCTATGGGTTTAGTGTGCATGTGATTCCCTTGAAAAAATTAAAAAAATTGGGCATAAGCGACTGTTACTTTTGACGAGATCGTTGACTTAGAAGTTCGATTTATATTGGGGCTACAAGAGGTTACAAACTTGAGTATAATGATGTGAATTTCAACTCGATACCTCTACGCTTTTCTGAGTAAAGACGCAGACGGACAGATGGACAACAAAGTGATCCTTTAAGAGTTCTTTTTTCCTTTTGAGGTCCGGAACCCTAAAAAGTATGGCATACAACCTGTACGATCTAATTTGAACTCATTCTGAAAAACAAAAGCTGATCTCAAGGGAAAAATAATACATCTCCTGTTTCCATTTTCTATCTTGTAGGTATTCCATTTCTATGGGACCAACTCAGGATCATTCTCTACACAAAAGCGAAAAAATCCTCAAATTACGGAGAAATTGGTGGACAAACATAAAAACATTAACATACAACAAAAATCGACATCTTCCTCCTTTTAATAAAGTCTGTTACAACAACAAAACAGGACTATAACTCATAGTATATTCTAAGGTTATTTTCGCGAAAACTCATAATAAAACACTGTTTTTACCGGATTGATCGCGTATATTTTATATTTTGTTTATAACCTGACGTTTCGGAGGCTTTTCAGCTTCCATGGTCACTTCAGTCTGCCTGTGACCATGGAAGCTGAAAAGCCTCCGAAACGTCAGGTTATAAACAAAATATAAAATATACGCGATCAATCCGGTAAAAACAGTGTTTTATTACTATAACTCATATTGAAAGTTTAGAAAGCGGCAGTAAATGGTAGTCGTATTCGTTAGGGTAGCTAGCGGACATGAACACAGACCGTTCCGCTATGTAATTCTAATGAGTGTTAGTGGCCTCAGTCTGGCCCGTTCCTCACGGCATAAGCCCCGTATTTCGGCAACGGTAATACGATTGTTTCAATGTACGTTAGAACCGATAGGTGCTTATGGTTGGACGTAAAGCAATAGAGGAATTTGCTGGTGGGTTGTTTTGAGAGCAATCACTTTGTTGTGTCCGTGTAATGGACGAACGATTGTCTAAGCGCCGACCGCTGGATTGAGGGCTTTATACTTTGCTGGAACAGTGTTTGATGAATAGGTACGAACTTATAGGTAAACCTACTAAGGATGCTGCTGGGCTTTGACGCTTTCACAGCCCGCTGCTAGGATTTGCAGATGGATAATTGCGTCGTGTGAGTGTTAACGACGCCGGAGTTCAGTTGACCCTAAATAAATAAATCATTTATTTAAAAGCCTAACTAGTATATTATTAGTATTACAGCCTACCTTCGACGACTGATGTGGCGCAGCGGGCGAAGTTTCGTCTGCGACCCATACTTGTAAACAAGTCCTAATAATATTAGTATTTACCTCCCTATAAAGTAAGAATGCTTAATAATATTGTAGATGCAAACTGTGACAAAAGAGACACCGTTATATTTCATTCAGGTAAGTATTAAAGGTTTATTGCCAGAAGGTAAGAAGTAAAGTACAATCCATACAGAATTGGCGTTTGTTTTCCTTACAGATGTTTCATTTGTAAGCAACTGACTATGCTAAATTTGCTCAGCATAAGCTTTAATGTGGTACACAGAAGTGGCCGGCTGCAGCTTGCTGTAAGTGATGACGACTGTCGTTGAGGCCAGGTCGAAGCTTACCTCCGGAGATAATAGGGCTCTAACGGTAACACTGACACCAACAACGTCATCCACAGGCATCTATTAAAAATAAAAATAAAATATTAATACTCAGAAAGACTGCAGGCAGATGCTGGATGCGGCAAGCTGATGACAGGGCGCTAAGGTGATCATTAAGGAAGGCTTATGTCCAGCAGCTTGTTTTTGTTCCAAACGCCAGCGTTACGAATGATGAAAGTGGAAAAAAAACCGCTTAGTGCGAGTGGACGGAATATCGTTCTTGTGAGCATTATCCAAAATGTATCCTATTAAATATCCAGAGACAAGCGACCTTGCGGCAGTGATCGAGACTTTGGACCTTAGTCCCTGCAAGGTACTGCTCTTTAATGAGTCTGAAGGCTCTTCGTTCTATAGAGTCTAAGGCTAAAAGCTGGTACTTGTAATTTAAATTCAATTAATGTAATAATATAATAATAATATTGCTTTATGTTAAAATAATAAAAATAACTAAGATTTCCTATTCTATGAGTATAATTTGACAAATCTCACTAATCTCATCTCACTTCTCACTAATATTATAAACGTGAAAGTTTAGATGGATGGATGGATAGATAGATGGATGGATGTTTGTTCCTTTATCACGCCAGAACGGCCGAACGGATCTGAATGAAATTTGGCACAGAGATAGATTATAGTCTGGAATAGAACATAGGCTACTTTTTATCCCAGAACTCCACGGGAACGGGAACTACGCGGGTGAAACCGCGAGGAGCGCCTCGCGGTTTCACCCGCGTAGTACAGATAAACATTTTGTTAATAACTAGCCGCTGCTAGTTTATCTTGGCCGAGTCCGAAACATGGCAGCGAAACTCCTAACCAGACTAGACCTGTGCTTGATATAGTGATATTATTTTAATTTTTCTGTTAAATTGTGTCGTGTCTTAATGATAAGTAACCTAATATGTCCTTCCCCAGGTTATAAATATTTTATTGAGATCCATTTTTTTTCCATTTTTTTTTTGTGGAAATGTGAAAGTCTGACAGATATAATTAGGTATGTAGTTACTTTTGAATTTATAAATGAAATAGAAATATAGTTTATGTATTTGTTCGGGGTATGCTTACCAACTAAACTATTAAAAACACTAAAATACTTACAGGAATCTTTACTTTTGTCGTGGAGTGAAATGGTAAAATCACGCTAGATTTATTAAAGGCTTCGACAGATCCCGGGGCATTGGGTGCACCTTTGAATAGTAAAATGTTAGTATTTATGGTGTCAATTCTGTTCATAACTTAATATAAATGTATATAAAACTAACAGAGAAGAACATACCGTTCTTACCAAATTAATGTTATTTATAGGTATCTACCACAGAAAAAATCAATGCATAAAGATCCTTATCATTAAAGATGCGGTAATATCTTCTCGTAATGCGTTTGAAATGATAAAACTTACCAAAACTAAATGTAAAATCTTGACAAAGGAAGCAAAGTTTCCCAAGAGTATCAGGGTCAGTGAGACCACAGAGTGCTTGATTGGCCGACAACAAGACAAATAAATATGTTATTATAACAAACATGGTTCCGTCTTTTCAGTAATGCTCAAGTCAGATTACTGGCTTACATTATTTATATGGTTGAAAGTAGTTATGTAGCTAATAATTATAGATAATTAGGTGAAACGAATTAGGTAGGTAATATATTTGATACCATCTTAATTATAATTAGGTATGGTTTGGATCTGGACCTGATAAGAATAACAAAGCTTGTCAACACGTGCATGGAACACTTGGTACCTAGGTACTTATAGAAGAAAGTGCGTAGGTAAGTGCCTAATTTGGTTCAACTTAGGTATGCATTATTATTATAATAACGTCCCCACAAAGCATCCAACTTGTCTTATTGTCTATATTAATTAAATTGTGATTGTGTTTTTTTTTACCTTAAGAGGTTACCATACGACGCCATTTTATCACAAGGAGAGACATAGGATTTCGCGTTCATAGAAGCGGGACAGGGCATAGCAACGCAAGCCCAAAAATCAATTGCCTAATATCTATTAACATTTGACATTTAACATTTAACATTATTTGAAGAAAAAAACGCAACATATAAAATATTCTTTATCTTACTTAGTTCAATTACAATGCTTATTCTCAAAATCCTAACTTCTGTATTTATTGAGAAATCAACGTTTTAGTAGGTAAAAATTTTGAAGTAACTTTGCGATTTTTTTCTATCGAGAAAATTTTATGGAATCGTGTTTTCGAAACATAATAATTATGATCGATAGAGTAAGTCCTGAACTTCTTTACCTTCTTTACCATATATAAATTTAAAAGTTAAATATTATGTAGTATTGTAGTAGTTTGGAAGATATGGAGGTCCGGCGGAGCTGAGTTAGGGTAGTAGGGCCTAAAGTTACCCCAGCCTCACCTGTGGGGTTCAGTCACTTCTATAGGAAAGTGTGTTTGTTTGTCCTGACACTCCCAAGAGTCCTACGAACGCAAGACCATCGCACGCGCCGACGACAGCCGCGTATGGTCTGGCGCAGCAACATAGTACCTCGGATCGGATATAAATGCACAGCATCAACAACAGTCATACACACACAACAAAATAGTCTAGATGCTTCGATCAAAATTAAGTAGTTAGCGGCCTCCTCGGCAAAGCCGGAAATTTTTGATCGAAGTCTAGATGGAAAATAAATACCTAAACAACCAAAGTTTCAAATATTTCTCAGTGCTAAGTTTTAAGGTTAAATACTTTTTATTTTCAATCTATGGTAAAAACTCTGAGAAGGTATAATATAACACATAAAGATTTGGTTTCTTACAGTTTTGGTGTGATGTGAAACCACAGATAAAATAGTGTGAAACCAAAGTATTTTTTCTTATATTATCTAGAAGACAATGTTTATGGAAATGTCCCCGGTAGCCACATTAATTTCTGATGGTGGGTGCAAACGAGTGGGATTCGACAATCGGTACGTTCGTTCCATATTGTTTTGATGTAGCAACAGCCGCCGGAGCACGGCCGAAGGCGAACGAAGGTCCTTGTTTGGGCTCGTTTGCTTTCGCAATGTCGTCCACACTGGTTTTTTTGCGTTCGTTCGTTAGCCTTCGCTCGCTCTCGCTCGCTTAGTCTGTACCCGGCATAACATTCTGTCTAAGGCGGGGCTAGCTTTAGAATCAGACTTGTGTTTTTTATTATTTGTTCACCACATGTACAGGTACATGTACAGGTACAGGTATTGCAATAACATTACTTTTTAAATAAGGTTGATTTCTCTTTTTGACCTCTATTTTTTTGCTGCCTATTAATTTTCCTTTTTATAGGTAGGCAGGTAATTTGCCTTTCAAGCGAGACTTCAAGCGATCGCTTCCGTTACGATTTCGTATATATAAACATTGTCAACCATACAGAATTCAGATATACATAACATATATTATTTATATCAGATTATCTAGAAGAAAAAAAGCTTCGGACGAGTTTTGCTTCAACTCGAAAACTAACATTCTAACAAGATAAAGGTTTCTTGATCGATTACTTTACTTTAAAAAGATTTAAGTGGACAAAAAATCAAAGTGATCACTTTATTTCCTAGTTTTACTTAAGTTATCTGAGTTTTGTGACATGTCCAAGAGTCCTGTAAGGTCTAAAGTAAATATAGCATTTGAGTTTTGAGTTTTTGATAGTAGTCTTGCCGCAATATATTTAGGGTTATTTGGTCTACTAGGTTCTCATTCTCATATGAAAAGTTGCATTTGCTACCTTGATGCCAAAATCTAACTATAAACTTGTCGAATTTTTGCTACAGCTCTTTTATCGTGTAACAAGTGCAGTGCAAACCGCAAGGCCGCGCCGCCGCCGCTCCGCCGCCGCCGCTCCGCCGCCGCGCCTGGCACCTGGAGGACCATTCTCTTCAGTCTCCAGTCTCCGAGTTTATTAATTGCTACTTCAAAAAGACGTCATCTTGTGGTTCAAAGTGAGCTCCAGGAATACATTTCAATATATTTTGTGTAGTTTAAGCCCACTTTAGTCCAGTAAAAAAGAAGGTAGCTTGTTGTTTTATACATTTATACATTAATAACCAACAAAATATCTCTAGAGCCCTTTTATTCTTGTCCATACCCAAAGGGTAAAACGGGACCCTATTACTAAGACTCCACTGTCCGTCCGGCTGTATTTCATAAACTGTGATAGTTAGACAGTTGAAATTTTGACAGAGGATGTATTTCTGTTGCCGCTACAACAAAAAGTGTTTCCCATCTATGGGACAAAATAATGGGATCACGAGAAATAGTTATTGCTCGTGGTCCCATTGCTTTCATATTATGTTTTAAACTTTCCATCCTTTATAAAATTGAGGAGGAGTAAAACCTTTGTTTTTATGGGTATAGATAAACTTTTTCAATTGCATAGTGAACGCAGACGATATATATTTTAATATATATTTTAATCTGTCTTTTTGTTTGTTGTATAACAAACGTGATGGTTTTTTTTGATCGATATTGATAACGGCAACAGGTACACACTTAAAATATTTACAGAATATTTAGTTACAATATTCACTTTAAAAATAAGTAGTAATTAAATTAAAATGAAACATATTTCAGGTGGTTAAATATGTTTTTGTAGATAACTAACTGTTCCCCGCGGTTTCACCCGCGTAAAATTCCAATTTCACATTTCTAGGAGGATTATTCCCGGTTATCTCCCACGGGAATTTGATGTTTTATCAGTACAAAAAGTAGCCTATGTGACTCTTCATCTTTCCAACTAAATCTATACCAAAAATCAAGTCGATTGGTTGCTTAGTTAGCGTGAAGGAATGACAAACAAACAAACACACTTTCGCATTTATAAAATTAGTAAGAATTAGGAAGTTAGGATTAGGATGATACGGAACCCTTCATGTGTGAGTTCTACTCGCACTTGGCCGGTTTTATTAATAAGTTGGTTGGAACACTTCGGGTTTTTAAATAGGTAACTAGGTGTACACTGCTTTTGTCCACGTCGCCAATGTGGGGTTCAGTTCACTCTTATACGAAGGGAATTACTGGGAACAGAAACTACGAATGTGTGGTTTATGATCGCACTCAAGACCACCGCACGTGTCGACAGCCGCGTACGGATTGGCGCAACATGCGGGTACCTCGTATGTAATCCTTTTAATTCTACACTGTATCTCACAGTACCAATACAATAAAAAACGAACAAATGACAAACAAATACGATTTGCGAAAGACTGCTGGCAGATGCTGGATGCGTCAAGCTGAAGACAGGGCGCTATGGCGCTCATTAGGGAAGGCCTTTGTCCAGCTGTGGACTAATATAGGCTGATGATGATGATGATGATACTAATCTCACTAATATGTACCTATTATATAATATTATAAACGTGAAAGTTTAGATGGATGGATGGATAGATAGATGGATGGATGTCTGTTTCTTTATCACGCCAGAACGGCAAAACGGATCTGGATGAAATTTGGCACAGAGATAGATTATAGTCTGGAATAGGACATAGGCTACTTTGTATCCCGAAATTCCTACGGGAACGGGAACTACGCGGGTGAAACCGCGAAGCGCTGCTAGTATTATTATATAGAGGAAAGATTTGTATTCATGTATGTAACAAAAAACTTCAAAACTACTAGGCCGATTTCAAAAATTCTTTCACCATTAAAAAGCTTAGCAGGCAGTGATTCCTACGGGGACGGTAACTACGCTGGTGAAACCGCGAGGCACTGCTAGTTAATTTATATAGTACTTATAGATTTTTTTATACGTGTAAACAAGTACTAATAATCTTAGTATAGATAGATAGATAGATAGAAAATACTTTATTGCACACTTAAAACTAAAAAGAATTTACAAATTAAACAATAATAATATAAGTTACAATTGGCGGTCTTATCGCTCCAGAGCGATCTCTGCCAGACAACCTGGTATGGATAGGATTATTGGATATATATGGGGTAAGATCGGTGTATATCTCCCTATAAAGTACGAATGTTGAATAATAATAGCAATAATAATATAATAATAATGCGAACTTTGATAATAAAGACACCGTTATATTTCATTTAGGTAAGTACTAAAGGTTTATTGCCAGAAGGTAAGAAGTTTAGTACAATCCATACAGAATTGGCGTTTGTTTTCCTTACAGATGTTTATGCTTTTTGCTCAGTATAAGCTTTAATGTGGTACACAGATGTGGCCGGCTGCAGCTTGCTGTAAGTGATGACGACTGTCGTTGAGGCCAGGTCGAAGCTTACCTCCGGAGATAATAGGGCTCTAACGGTAACAGTGACACCAACAATGTCATCCACAGGTATCTATTAAAAATAAAAAATATATGATTAATACTCTGTAATCTCTTTTATAGCTTGGTCATTAGAAAAATCGATCCAGCCTTATTTTTATCAATAGATGAATGAGAATGATTGGAGAAGACTCGGCAAACGTAGTGTAGGACACCCTCCGGCCAGTTGATATGACGATCTGCGAAAGACGGCAACCTGAAGACAGAGCGCTAAGGCGCTCATTCAGGGAGGCCTATGTCCAGCTGTGGACTAACATAAGCTGATGACGATGATGAAATGGTATAGTACACTAGCTTCTACCAGCGGTTTTGTTAGCTTTTTCCGGGATTAAAGTAACGCAACAGGTCCCCAGGTAACAAACATTTCATTAAGATCCATTTATTTGAGTGAAAGAGAAAGACAGACAGACATAATTAGATATGTAGTTACTTTGCAATTATAAATGATATGAAGAGGTTTATGTATTTGTTCGGGGTATGCCTACCAACTAAACTATTAAAAACACTAAAATACTTACAGGAATCTCTACTTTTGTCGTGGAGTGAAATGGTAAAATCACGCTAGATTTAGTAAAGGCTTCGACAGATCCCGGGGCATTGGGTTCACCTTTGAAAAGTTAAATGTTATTTTTTATGGTGTCAATTCTGCTTACAACTTTATAGATACTAAAACAAAACTAACAGAGAAGAACATACCGTTCTTACTTAATGTTATCTATAGGTACAGAGAAAAATCGGTGATTTATCAATCCTTATCGAAGTCTGTGCCCATGGTCCAGTTTAGATGTGGTAATATCGTCTCGTAATGAAGTTTGAAATTATAAAACTTACCAAAACTAAATGTAAAATCTTGACAAAGTAAGCAAAGTTTGCCAAGAGTATCAGGGTCAAGGAGTCCACAGAGTGCTTGATTGGCCGACAACAAGACAAATAAATATGTCATAACAAACATGGTTCCGTCTTTGCAATAACGTCTAAGTCAGAATACTGGTCCAGATTATTTATAAGGTTGAAAGTAGTTATTGAGCTACTCATTATCGATAATTAGGTGAAACTAATTATGTAGGTAGGTAAATTTGATGGCATCTTAATTACAATTAGGTATGGTTTTGTACCTGATAAGAATGACATAGCTAGTCAACACGTGCATGGAACACTAGGTACCTAATTTTATTCAACTTAGTATTAATAGATATTATACGTCCCCAAAAAAAATCCTACCTTGTCTTAATGTCTAGATTAATAAAATTGTGTTATATTTTTTTACCTTAAGTTACCCCAGCCTCAGGTTCTAAACAGTCATAGGTATAGGGAGGGAACTGGGAACAGAAACACACGAATATGTTCTTATAATCGCACCCACGATAAAGATGCGCAACTGTGAATGATTTCATTCGAATTATTTGACTACACAAACAATTGCAAATTAGTAATTTCATGAAAATTATAAATTAGTAATTTGGTTAGTAATCGCGAGTCGTTCGACTGCCCGAGTCGGTCTCTATTCGTTTAGTAACTAATTTGGTTAGTAATCGCGAGTCGTTCGACTGCCGGAGTCGGTCTCAATTCATTATTCGACGTGAATAGTCGAGTCGAGTACATTTCGCTGGATTCCGGGTTTTTTCGCACACAACACAACGCTTCACGAGTCGAAGTTATTAAATGAGCTGTTTAAAAATAACGAGTGGATGTACCTAATATTAGGTTTAATTAAAAATCAAATAAAACTAACATGAAAAATTCATAAATTGAACAAAAAATTACAAAATACCTACCACAAACTTATCACTCGAATGATAAAATTAGTTACTAATCCGTTCCGTTCAATCCCCGCAGGAGCGGTGAATAATTCAATCATTCAAAATCACCGAACAAAAATTAAAAATTCAAAGTGCTTTATTTCCTTTAGACCTTACAGGACTCTTGGACACGTCACAAAACTCAGATTACATAAGTAAAACTAGGAAATGAAGTGATCACTTTGATTTTTTCTCCACTTCAATCTTTTTAAGGTAAAGTAAAGAAGCGAACAAGAAACCTTTACCTTGTTAGAATGTTAGTTTTCGAGTTGGAGCAAAACTCGTCCCAAGCTTTTTTATTCTCTAGATAATCTGATATTTTATAGTTAGGCCTTTTTACAAAGAATGTGTTTAACAATTTGTTTGAATTTATTTATTGTCAATTTTTGCAACTCACTTGGAGTTTTGTTGTAGAAGCGTATACATTGCCCTTTAAAAGATATGTTAATCTTGTGTAACCTAGTTGTGGGCACAGCGAGTTTATTCTAATTTATAGTATTAAATTTATGTGTATCGCTATTTTTAGGGAACCGATTAATATTCTTATGAGTATAAAACAAGTTTTCATAAATATATTGACATGGCACTCTGGGACCCATATTATAGATTGCACGAACAGCCCTCTTCTGCAGCACAAATACGGTGTTAATATCTGCAGCGTTCCCCCACAGCAGAATACCATAAGACATAATACTATGGAAGTAGCTGAAATAACGGACGGACGGATTTTTTTGACTGCATACGCTGCAGAACTAAGTCTCTTCGATAGCTTATCTATGTGCGGGCCCCATTGAAGTTTATTATCTAAGGTGATTCCTAAGAATACGGTACTTTCTACAATTTCTAACGTTTCTCCTTTTCACATCAGCCTTAACTTGTTTTACATTAGGTAAAATAAATGTAATACATTTTGTTTTGGTTTCGTGAAGCAACAGATTATTGACACTAAACCAATGAACTACTTTTTTGAGATTGCATTATTCACATTGTCGAAGTTTGTGTACGTACAATACAATCGACTAACAAAGTCGTATCAGAGCCATCATTTCGTAGAGGCATTAGTAATTACTAATTAGTAGTTGTCATTCGACTTGAAAGATTAGTTTACTACTAATATTCAAGTCGAATGAGTAAATTAGTAGTTGTGTATCATTCGACTAGTCAGATCATTCGCAGTCGCGCATCTTTATCCCACGACCACCGCACGTGCTGACAGCCGCAACATGCGGGTACCACGGATGTAATCCCGTTAATTCTAAGTAACTAAGTAAGTGATTCGTTTGACCACAATCTTACTTGTAAAAATGAAGATGTGGCTTAAGATTAATATGTAGATTTATGCCATATTCGTCCCTAAGAAGTTCGGCCCACATGACAAAATCTGCTTTCGTCCCACATTGTACGCCATATTCGGCCAGCAATAAATCTTATTTCAAAAAATCTTATTTCGTCCTACTTTTCAGCTCCACATTTGGCCCACGGTTTTTAGTATGATCCATGCGCGACATTATGGAAGAGGTCATGTTCAGTCCCTACGCGACATTCTGTTAAGCTTTTTATATCTTTTTTATCAATCCGTCAATAGAGGAATACAGCGTGAGAATTGCAATGTGCTAAATTATGTTTAGCATTGTGCTAAGTTATGTGCTAAATTAGCAGCCTATTATGAATAGGGGTTATATATTACAATTTAATATTGATTGCAACCTTTCATTTGTCCATGTGCTACGAGTGTCAAACTGATCCACTATCCAATTCAATAAAATACTTAACACAGAGGCCACGCCATAGTAAGCGGCGATAGTAAGCGGTTGCAATGCCAATCGCACCTCCAGTGAGCTGTGAAAATGATTTTGATTTGACCCTTTTAGGGCGACTCTACCGCAAAATTACAATTCCATATGTGCCAGTTGGTATCTATTTGACACGACTTAATGTGCGAGTATAACCCCTCATTCAAAGGAGTAGATTCAATTAGTATTAGAGGGTAAGTACTTAGGTATGTACAAAACAAAAGTACAGAAAGCTGCCTACCAAAATGATCTACCTACCTATATCATGTTGAAGTGAAATTTTATACATAATGGTACGGAACCCTTCGTGCGCGAGTCTGGCTCGCACTTGGCCGGTTTTATTTATATTATTTTCTTAATTATAATGCTTTTTACTAGTTTTTATTTTAGTACCCAGTATGTAAGTCTGTACCTATGTAAAATTATGGGTAAAAATATATATTTTTCTTCATCTTCTACTACATGACTACAGAAAATTATGTAGGTACGCCTATTCCACGAAATTATTTTATTTATAATACTTCGACTGACAATCGAATAGTCATGTCCTAATGCTTACCGATTCGATTTTTTATGACAATCGATTTTGTTTATGAAATATTTGTAAGTAATCGGTTTTGTTATTAAAAGACATGTTAATTTACAGACATGACTCTGACTGTCTCAGACCTCTAAATGACTTTATTTTTGGAATGAGGATATAATAGAAAAATAGTTTGTTTTTATTGTTTTTGTTGTTTTATTTGCTACTTGCTACTGCCCGCAGCGTTACACGCGGTTTTTCGTGATAAAAAGTAAGACAGATTGAATGTGTGTGATAACATATAATTTTTATACTATTTTCAATACTTTTTTATTGAAAAATCATTTAAATATGTCTATGTCGGCTTGATAAAAATATAAAATTTCGTAAATTCGTGGTAGGTCCCCAAATGTGAGTCGACAGATTGGCATCTCTATCTGTCTAAACTAATTGTGTATACTAACATGTCTATGAAATACTACGATTTGTAATTCAGTCAACATTCACTGCCCTGCAAACAATAGGGAACTTCAAAGTCGTGCATATACCAAATATAAAATAAATTAACAGTAGATAAACAGGAATAAACTAGAGGTAGGTAAATAAAACTGCCATTTTTCTGCATATCATTTTTTAATTTATTGTCTGTAGAAAGTGTAGTTGTGAGCTTAACATTTTTTAAACATTCGGGCTTAGTAGATAACATTGATAAAACGTAGGAAAATAAAAACACATATTAGTGTTTTTTTTAAATGTTGTAGGTGTAGTTGTAGGTTTAGTTATGTAACTACATAACTGAACGCATCAACGGTTATTATATGGAACGTGAAACATAATAACCCTTGATGCTATAACTAGAACAAGCTTGACCTTTGATAAAAAAGTCTACTATATGTCTTTTGGTATCATAATTCACTTCAGGATGAAGAGTAGTATTTATTTTCACTACGACAGCTATTAACTCCCATCCTGGTGTTTCCTGTTGAAATGATAAACGGTTTAATGAAACAGAATCGCATTTTAGAAATGTATTAAGACATTTCACATATCAAAGTAGAATTTAGTTAGTGCGTGTGGTTTTGCAACAATGGAAAACGATGTCCAACAGTGGATTACTATAGGCTGATGATGATGATGATGTGTGATTTTCACGTCCGTCGATCGTGACTAAGGTAATTTTTTGACGACGACGGATGCTTTTTCTCTCTATTTAAAAGCTGAATATTATAAAAAGACTAATTATAAAAGTCGGCTGGAAGAAAAGTAAGCTTTACGGTTAATTGAATGACCACGGAAGCCTTTTAAATTATAATTATAAATTTTCCCATAATTTTGACCCTAAATTCTAACTATATTCCAAATATCATTCATTTGGTAGACCCGCTAGAAGTTCCTAAACATTTATAATGACAATGGTCAGTCAGTTAAACAGTGATACCTTGAGGGTACAATTCACCTATTGTAGGGTAGGGTGACACAGCGCCGAATAATCTTAGCACCTAAATAAGTTTAAGAAAACTAACTTAATTTTTAAACTCCTCTGGTTATCCGATAAGGCCGCCCATTGTACGTTACGTATGTTTAATGTTTATATCTGTTTCTTTTAGTTATTTTTGTGGTGTACAATAAAGAATTTTGTATTGTATTGTTATCCATACTCTATACTAAATTATAAACTCAAACGTAACTCTGTCTATCAGTCTGTTACTGTTTTTGTGGTGTACAATAAAGAATTTTGTATTGTATTGTATTGTTATCCATACTCTATACTAAATTATAAACTCAAACGTAACTCTGTCTATCTGTCTGTTACTATTTCACGCCTAAACGGCTTAACGGATCTAAATGAAATTGGCAGGGAGGTAGATGGCATCCCGGAGATTGACATAGGCTATATTTCATCCCGGAAGAGCACGTGCGAAGCCGCGGGCAGAAGCTAGAAGTACCTACATAAAGAACGTGTGTCCTGTAAGGTTCAAAGGAAATATTTTCTTTACATAGAGTTTGAGTACCTATACTTACAGTTATTTGGACGGAATCCCTGCAGTCTTGACCTGATAACTCTCCATTGCCTACAAAGAGGATTTTAGAATTCGGGTCTACATCGCCTTTGGAATAAAAAAAAATCCTATTAGAACACATAGACAGGGTGTCACGTATCATGTATACTAAGCCGAAAGGGGGTGATTCAAGACCCCGAGATGATCTTATTTCAGACATTACCTTAAAATCGTGTTGTTTTACGTTGTATTTAAAAAAAGAAGAACAAAAATTCACAAGTTGGTCCCCTTGGGGCCGAGAATCACCCCCCTTTCGGCTTAGTACACATGTTTCGTGGCATCCTGTATATTAAGGAGCTACCATACAACGCCATTTTGTGAAAAGGATAGGCATAGGATTTCGCGTTCATAGGAGCGGGACAGAGCAGAGCGGCGTGTGCAAAAATTAAGTTTATGCTTAGGTTCTATCTAACAAATAATAGTAATTTTGAAAATCTAAAACACACACCGTCTGCTTTATAATCTGTTTGTTTACCGTACAAAGAATCAAAAACCTTTTTTATAGTATAAATTGAATAGCGACCATTTATTGTAAACTTTAAAGCGAACTTTGGATGTTTTTATATCGAGAAAATTTAAAGTAATCGTGTTTTCGAAACATTAGCGTTCTAGCATCAATCCTGAACTATATAAATCTCATAGTAAATGCTTCAGTATTATGGAAGATATGATCGCTCACGCTAAGAAGTTTCAGGTATCATCGACTCATAAGGACCGGGGCAATTCAAGGCCCGAGATCATGGAAATGAAAAACACGTATATAAACTAACACTCAAAATTTATTTTAAGTCTACAGAAAAATCTTACCATATTTATAAACATATTCTTTTCCACCATCGCAACCCTCGGTCGCAAAGACGATTGTAAATAAAACAAGAGCAACTTGTACAGTGAACATGACGCCTTCCTTCAACTAGATATCGAGTACTTTTGAGTAATATTTTTTCCTACTTAGACACATTTAGCTAGGCATTTATTTATATTCAGTATTAAACCGGAGATAATGAATAAGTGTGGTAACTCAATTTCGTTATAGTAAGATAATTATTGAAGCCATAATTCAAGGAACAATGATATATCAAATCGTATTGATTGCTATGCAAAATCTTAGAAAAAATAACGATGCCTCGTTTATATACGAAAAAAACACACATTAACTAAGTATTTCCTTTTAATTTACCGCGTACAAATTTCAATGTGATCAATATAATAAGTAATACTCAATTTGGGATTTAAGAGACTACGGACCAGACAAAAGGTATTCTTATGACAATTAAACATCTACTCTACAAATCTATGTTCATAATGTTAATCTGCCTTCAGATTATGTAACAAAACCATGAAACTTTAGGTATCTGCATACGTAACGTGCTTTATTCTTGTGTATGTTAAAATGGGTACTATTTTTACGTACAAAAGAATAAGCCCATCTTGGCCACGCTCCTGTCACATATATTACTACTGTACTTTTGTAAGTGATGATGTTTTAAAAAATGTTCCATCCCGTCCTCGTTCCGGTTGGGACGCAACAGAATGAAAGAACGATAAAAATGTATTTTGTCGATCTGATTGTTCTGTTTATTGTCTTTTCTCCAAAACGGCTAGACTATTTTGGACGGGGTTTTTTACTAGCAGATAGCTGATGTTATAAAGACTCAGGCTACTTTTATTTTAATAAAAAAGAATCGGGGTTCCACTTAAAAATTAAAGCCCTTGAAATCCACGTGGAAGATGTATTGGGGATTAGCCCAGTACAGTCACTTATTGAATGTAATAGATGCAATATTAATAGTCCAGGGTGGCGCAAAAGTAATGGCATGATGTGAATGTGTTTTATTTTTTGCTAATGGCGTTAAATGTTACTGTGCTTTAACTTCTATGTTATGGACAAATAGCGAATTGGTTTCAAACAAGCCATAGACCGATACACACTTGAAGCACCACCTTTTTCAGAAGAGACAAATTTCAGGGCGAGTTTTGGAGATTTGAACTGGCCGTCTAGATCGGCAGACCTAACGGTGCTAGACTTTTTACTTTCGAATTTTTAAAAATCTCGTGTTTACCACAACAAACCACGAAACTTGCAAGACTTGCAAGTCTTGAAAGCTAACATTGATGAAGAAATAGTCATGTTGCAAAGTTCGTGGTTTGTTGTGGAAACGATTTCTAAATATCATAAAGCAACACTTCAGACGTGTATCGGTTTACGGCTTGTTCAAAACCAAAGGCTGTGGTATGGGTCAAACTAGCGGCCTATTTAATCTTATTACTACGTTGAACAAAGAAAATTTCAAAATTTGTTTATTTATTTTACGAACCAAGTCTTGGTTTCTCCAAACACAAGTAAACACACTAGAGGTTAACAAAAAGGTTAAACTATTGTCAAATTATAACAAGAGAATCAAAACCATGCTGTTTAGATATCAGTCATCTTTGTACCCATAACACACGCTCTGTTTAGCTTGGGACAAGATGATACTGTGTGGGTTGTCCAGAATAGTTTATAAAAAAAAACTAAGCCACTATAGCAACCGACATTTACTGAACTAATAGGAACTGAGAACTGAAGTAGGTATCTTTAGTATAAAAACGAGGTTACTAGTACTTTCATATTTTATTTCCGTTACATATACATATAAAGTTTAGATATAGCTATTATTTTTACCGTTAGAATAACTCTATGCGAATAAAAATGTTACCATTTTATTGTAGAGTAGATGTTACATTTGTAAGATGAAGGATCTTAAGAAACAGTTGAAAAATGCGTTGCTTTAGTATAAGGTGTAGATAAAGCTTTAATTTTTTATTATTTTTCGATAACATAGTTGAAATTTAACACCTTGTGTTTTTTTTTGTAATTACAAATAATCCTTTCACTGTATACAATCTCTGACGATTATTTGAATTTGTAGTCATTGTAGTTGTCGAAGGTGGTAAAGCAGGTGAAGTTGCAGTGGGTGTAGGTACGGTAGGCGTAGAAGATGTAGTTTTTGATGTAGTTCAAAATGTTTCAGTTGTAGTCGGTATAGTTGTGGTTGGTGTAGTCGTAGTAGGTGTAGTGGGAGACGGTGTAGTGGGAGACGGTGTAGTGGGAGACGGTGTAGTGGGAGACGGTGTAGCGGGAGACGGTGTAGTGGGAGACGGTGTAGTGGGAGACGGTGTAGTTGGAGACGGTGTAGTTGGCGATGGTGTAGTTGTAGTAAGTGTAGTCGTTGACGGTGTGGTTGGGGATGGTGTAGTTGGAGACGTTGTTGTAGGTGTCA
The DNA here is from genome assembly GCA_947086465.1 of Eupithecia exiguata. Lineage (NCBI taxonomy): Eukaryota > Metazoa > Arthropoda > Insecta > Lepidoptera > Geometridae > Eupithecia > Eupithecia exiguata. Next base: position 8,086,545 of record OX352229.1, read on the forward strand.
TTGTAGTGGGTGTATTTGTAGTTGGTGTAGTTGTAGACGGTGTAGTTGTAGTTGGTGTAGTTGAAGTTGGTGTAGTTGTAGTTGGTGTAGTTGTAGACGGCGTAGTTGGGGACGTTGTAGTTGTAGTAGGTGTAGTTGAAGTTGAGGTAGATGTAACTACCGTCGTCGTTGTTATCTTCTGCACACCATAAACTTTGATGTGATATCTAGAATAAGAGCGACCTCTGATTCTAATATTAACTGTTTGCGTTGCGACATCATAGGTAATCGAAGGATGACGACGAGTATAAACTACAACTTTGACTGCTACTATATCCCATCCTGGTAATTCCTGTTGAAATAATAAACATATTCATGAAAATACAACTCAGTTTACAGAATGAAGACATTTTATCACAGTAAAAACTAGCTACGGCAGCTAGCTACGATCTATCTGCCTTTGAGTAGCTCAATTATAAGGTTCAAACTGTTTTCTATCTTTAGGATATTGGACACTGGGTCCAATCCGATTCCGTGAATATGTACATAATGTGCTTATACAGGGTTATTGGTAAATTAGTGACAATACGTGAACTGGCGGTTCAGCCTATCATCACAAACACGTTTGTGAAGACGCCAGGTCTTAATTCTTAATTTTGGTATTGGTAATGGGTACCCCCCGCAATTCAATAATCGTTCATTAGAAAGGTTTTATTTGAAACTCAACTTAAAAACAGCTCTGCCCTGAATTAAGAAAAGATATGAGAGTGAAAGATCGGTTTTAAGTAACTCGTTGGGTTCCAGACAAAGATGTTTTTTCATTTAGTATCAGAGGTGACTTATATTTTTTTTAGAAGTTAGACTTGGTGCCTTCACGAATGTGTTTGTGATGATGGGCAGGACCTGCAGTTCACGTATTGTCACTAATTTACCAATAACCCTGTATATGAAAATTAACATTGCGGCACTCGTTGTCCACGGCCGCGTGGCGCATTTTAGCTGCGTGGGTTCGTTTGTTTGACAACGTGGGTCTGCGTTTGCACTGCTTACTACTTTCGACTCTATTTACTATACTATACTTTACTTTCGACTTTCGACTTCATAGTCGTTATTAAAAAAATAGCTGACTTGGCTCTTATCGTGATCTCAACACTTTTTACGGTGGAAGTGTTAAGAGACGAGACTTGGCACAATTTTACATTAATGTTTATGTTCGGATCTCACCACTTTTTGTAGGTAAGTACCTACTTACTGAGAAAGAAAATTTACGGGTTCTTTTTTTTACTGCGGAATGTAAAATAGATTTTAGAATATCCCCATTTTTCTTCCTAATTAGAACATGTATTTCAAATTGCAAGACTGTAGGTACCGCTAGAAGTAAAATTCAGAAAGAAACTTTAGGGCTCATTGTTTCGATGACGGAAACCTAAAAATCATGATAACAGAACTCTCCATGAATTTTACCTCTGTTTCAAATTTCACGTTTGCATTCCTGCGTACCAAAACTCAGAGACCTAAAAATTTATATTTTCGGTCAGTGAGTGAGGAATGACGAAATATCTATAATTTGAAGGTCGATATTTCCTAGACTAAAGTGGTTAGAAATTTATAATTTTAGGAGTCAGCTAACCTTCGGAAAAATACGAAAACAATTTCCAGGTCCCAGTTTTCATTTATTATAACTTGGCGGCGAAGTCTAGTAGACGGCCGAAGAAGTAGAAGCATGATTAAATCTATATTTAGTCTAACAGATACTTACAGGTATTTGAATGGATTCCCAGCGGTTCCGACCTGATAAATCTCCAATGGGTTCAGATATTATTTTAGAATTCGGGGTTACCGTGCCTTTGGAATAGCATGAAAAAAGTTAATTTTATTATAATAACACATATTGATGTACATAATGGCTAAAAAACTTGCATATAAATATTTTTTTACCTTAGCAATTGCTTAGAGTTGCTTTATTCGTATTCTTTTTTATAGTTTTAAATATTTATTTTGTTGATATATGTCCTTTGGGCAAAAACATTGCTTAGCTATTGCTAAAGTTGGTTTTATAAAGGAGAAGAGGGCAAAGAAAAAACTAAGAAAATAATCTTACCATAATTAAATTCATAATCATGACAAAAAACGCAACCTTCGATCGCATAAGCGATTGAAAAGATAACAACAACAACTTTTAAGGAAAACATGACTTCGACCTTCCGAGTCTAGTCGTCTAGTTTTATATATAGAGTAAGTTTACTTTGTAAATACTCGTTATTATTTTTATAGTCACAATCGTACGTAAGTTCTTTATATTATACAGGGTGGATTTTTGAGACGGGACATTACTGTTCTTTTACGAGCAGAACCTTAACCGGTTTAGCTATCGGAAAATTGTCTTAGGAGACTATGCGTATTTTGTCAGACAAATTCACCGATTTAAAAAAAAAACAGTTATCTAGTAAATGGGCATTTTACACAAAAACTTTTTTATGCTACGTTCTAGCGGGCCAACTGAGGTTGGCGTACCTATTAAAAAAGTAAAAAATCGCAAAAATCCAATCAAAGAATTACAAAAAAATTACTTTTTGTACGCCCTTCCCGTCTCAAAAATCCAACCTGTATATTAGTAGCTATGTACCTATTAAACTAAAAATAATGAAGCGTGACATCTCAATTTCGTTTCGAATTATTTTAGTCATAGTTATAAAGAACAATGGTAGATCGAATTATATTATTAAGATAACATATAATAAGATAAGATAAGATACGTTAGTGTTCGTTGTAAATCTGTGTAGGTTCCTTCTCCTGTCTAAAGGTCGACACGGGTTGGACGACTGCGCTGCGCAAGCGGCTGTAGGAATACATTATCGTTTCTTCCTTCTTACTTCTCTCTCAACTCAAAGCTAAGGCTTTAGTGTTGTGAGTTGTCTTTTTTTTCTAAATAACAGTATTAAGTATCAGTAAACGTTTGACGTTTAGTTTGAAACGTAAATACGAATACGGTAACTAAAGTAGATAGGTACAACGAAAATATTTCTCATTCACATTAAAATCAGATTTGCAGTCCCGCATGGAGGGCGTCAAAGCGCGGCTCTTTATCAGCAACTGTGGTGCTCGCGGTAGATAATTTTATTCGGAGTGTATCTCCTCACTGCTGATATATTCAACAGAATATTCCCATATGTGCGTAATTCTGCGGAATGGCAAAAAAGGTCTGTTTGAGGGGAGAAATATGTAAATTTATTGTCTTGGGCCGCCCCAGCGCAGCGCCCCCGTCATACGCCAACACGGAGGATAAAGGAAATGTTAATGCTTGCCAATTTATGTGCTTTTCTATGATTTTGCTGAATCGAGACAGACATCTTCGCCTTGAAGTACCTTAAAGAACCTCTGCAAGCATGTTTTTATATTAAAAAATAAAGAGTAGGTAACTCTCTAATTTTATTGCTCAACAAACATTTCTTAGGTTTTAAGAGTAAAGTAGTGCTTACATATTACTTTAAGAGTAAAGTAGTGCTTGCATATTACTTTACAAGTTACTGATAGTTATGATGATATTCTATGATATTTGAAGCCGCATTTCTAACAGAATAAAACAGTACTTATTCTTTTAAGGATGTTCATCGATTTCTCCGTCACTTATGGACTGATTGTGATGATTTTTTTACTATTATTTAGATAATTATCCCGAATTAGTTTAAAAAAAATACCCAGGGATTAGTAGTATTTATCCCGTGAAGCTTAAAAACAACATAGTACATGTGAAAAATCACGACTGGCTACAACAATTTTGGTGATATTTTCGCCAATCCTCAATAGATTTTGATAATTCTTTCGTTGTTGTCTAAAGGTTAATTTTGGGGCTAGTCCCATAACGGTTAGATTCTCGAGGAATGAATATGTGCGCCATAAACAACATGACATGATAATTTTCACTCACTGGTCCAATGGTTTCCATAGCAACGGGCGTAACCAAGAAGTCTAACAAAGTTGACGGATGGCGTGGAAAATGTGTGCGGATGCCGGATCGCCTAAAACGAAGGACGACCGATCCAGGACTGATGGTTTGGTTCGGGTTGTCAGTGTCAGAAAAGGTCCCAACCTAAATCCTTTTACTAAGACTCCTGTGTTTATGTCTGCCTGTATGTCTGTTCGTCTGTCAGCGGCTTATATTGTATCAATGTTCAGGAATTTGACATCGGTTTAAAATTAATTCATTTGCTAGCATAGTATGTACCTACGTACCTACTATTCAACTACCTACATTCATCATCAAATTACATCACAACATAAAATAATCCTGTCTCCTTATAATTAAGGAACATGTGGACACTTTCATAAACAAATTGCTTTATTATACTCAGTATAATAAATCCATACTGATTCACTCGAGTTATTAACATTACTGACAAACACCCAATCTCATTCCCCCTGCGATGCGCGGCACCGAGTAATTCACAAAGGCCAAATGTGACATAATACCGGCATAATTCAATGTTTTGCTCACCATATTGTATTTTATTTATGAGTTATGCTCTGTTGAGTGTTGTGCGTCTCTTTTTGGCTGGTCTGTAGGGGTATTGGTATCCCTGTCGCTAGGGTGTACAGTCGGCAGTGTGAACGGATGGTTAAATAGTACGAGTTAAGTTACACCGCATCCGCTACGCGTCGTTTGGGGGTGCTACGGACGGCGTTATGCTCATTTCATTAAAAAATCTTACTTTTTAGAAGATTAAAAAAAAGTGATCCAAATTTTGAACAGGATTTTATAATATATTCAGAACCTAGATAGAGGGAAATACTTTATTAACAAAAAAACACAACCAAATAATATAAACAAATTAGAACTCGTATTTACAATTGAAACAATTGAGCTAACTGCAGACTGTTGCAAATAATCTACAGGAAGCTCAACCGATCCATATCAATACCAGTCTATATGTTTATCTATAATATCGGTATGTTTGGTTGCCATCACACAAAAGATAGAATAAACTGTTTACCAAGCTCCAACGTAAGCTTTTTAGAGTTTTCAGTCAAACTTCCCAAAACAATATCGATTGACTAGTGATAATCATTAAAACTTATATTTTCCCCATGGATCCCATATAAATATTTTAAGATAAATGACGATTATTAATATTATTGAGGTTGGGTATAAAAGGCTCATGAATTCACCTTGTGCATAAAACCATCCCCATTGACAGGTGCTTACTTCCGAAACGTCGAAAGTCCCAACAAACCAGTGCTAAATATCATCGTTTTGACTTCAAGTTAGCTTGAAGCATTTTTCAGACGTGCGCTCATTTCATTTAGGAGGGGTCGCTTGTCGATATTTAAATTTTTAAACGTCGCCCAGACTGAGGGACATGGAAACAAACGCAATTTATTTTGACAAATTCGACAGACTTGTTACCGGATAGTACCTACGATTAGGTTAAATTATGGAATGGATAGTTCTTTTAAACATTTCTATGATCAACAAATATTTATTTTAGGTTTGTGTGTACACGCGGGGAATAGAGGAAAAAGGCACGCGAAAACGAATTTTCAAAAATTATAAACGATAGTAATCAATGTTAGTATCGGCCAAGTGCGAGTCGACTCGCACACGGAGGGTTGCGTACCATCGTACATAAGTATTTCGCAAAAGGAACCCTACAGAGTTTTTCAAAATTAACAATAGGTAGTAGTTATCATGACGTGGACACCCATCCAAGTACTGACCGCGCCCGACGTTGCTCAGTGATCGGTATTCAACTTGGTATGGACATTGGACCCCATTAAATTTTTATTTAATAACGGCACTGTCATTATTTGTCTACCTATTACAGTTCAAGAGACGTCTCGACGAAAGTAAACCAAAAAGAGCAAAAAAAAAAATCTTTTGTGTGTGTTGTGGGTGGCCTCCTTAAATTTTAAGATTTATTTTGTTTTATTATTTGTTGTTATAGCGGCAAGAGAAATACATATTCTGTGAAAATTTCGACTGTCTGTTTTACGGTTCATGAGATACAACCCGCTGACGGACAGACGGACAGACAGCGGAGGCTTAGTAATAGGGTCCCGTTTTCACTCTTTGGGTAACCCTAAAAAAGTACCTACATTATATCGGTCATCTAGTACCCATAACCCAAGCTTTGCTTACTCTGGGCCTAATCCTGTTTGAATATCAAGAAATAAATATCTAACGTTATTTCTTGGTTTGTATGGAAATAATTGACCTTTTATCAAATAAATATCAGTAGCATAGCACTAGAAACAACGCAACTTGTTCTAAAATAAATCATTTCAAGCATTGAAATAAACAGGGTCCTTTGTGGTTAAAAAGTGGCAGATGATAGAAACAAGCGAATAATCTGACAGGGCGACCACATGTCAGCGATGAAAATAATAAAACTGACAAATTGATCAGAAGAGACGCGTGTGCGCAGCGGGGCGTCTAAACTACCGTATTCAACCGCGTATGGTGGTAGAGTCATTGTGTTTGCTTTGAGTTGAATAGGTACGGTACCGTATTTTCTTTTACTCTGATCTCCAAATTAATAGCGAAGACATTCCATTCACTCACAGCAATTCACAACAAGCTCTGTACCATTTTTCTTCTGAGGTTGGGAGTCGTACAGTTGCTTGCTTGCTCAGGTCATATACATAGAATGTAGGGTTGGGACAAAGTATAAGAAACATGTAAATGGCATAACACTCAAATGACCTGTCTGATTAGGGAGGATGCGGCACTGTCGCATCCCACCGGGGGGGTGTAAATGCAAATTGTGGCTTTACCGTTATGCCGATTGCTATCTGCCAGCGTTGGGATTTACTGCCTCATGATTTATACCTACCCCGCTGCGATATTAGCCGCATCCGTGTGAGATTGTTTACATCTGATCTCGCAATATTGCGGACTTTGTTTTGGATCGTGCAGCTACGCCATTAGATATTTATCTTAAAACGGATCCAGAGTCGGATGCGAATTAATGTGAATATTTTCGAGGTTTCAAAGGATTCAACCCTTATAACCCAAAGGGATAAAAGGTCATGTCAAGTGCTCGAGTGTTTTGCTTTCGGGATATGAGCAAGAAAACCCTTCTCACCTCCCATGTTCCGAGTTCATGCATCCAACAAATATCAACAATGTTTTCGCATAAATAAATAATTAAGGAAGTTGGTAAATAAGCGTGCGGCCTCATTTATTATTCTTTATAAGGAAACAAAGGCGAGGGTTAGCCGTAATAAGGCTCCGCCACCTCGCCGGCTTATCTTTATTGCCTCCAACCCACGTAGAATAATAAATCGTTTTCATCAAAAACAAATACTCGACAGTTTTTGTCGGAGTCGAGCGAACGGGAGGAAGGGTGGCAATTTTCCACCCCCATAATACAATATTTTCCGACATTTTCCACGGGAATACAGCTTCGAATCGCTCGCTCGCAGCCGGCAGGTTCCTTTAATGTGTATTTTTCGTCCAATCAGAGAACGGCGAGAGTCTCGATATTACCTCAACTGTCACATATAAAGTGGAAAATATGGTCGTGCGATGTGGGGGGGTTAGCGCGCGCGGGTAGCGGCGGGTGTGAGGGGGGGCGTGCTTGGCAGTCGGCGCGCGTACGCGACGCTCCGGCGCGCCGGAAGAAACGAACAGAACAGGTTTATAGCTTTTCTTTCAGCTCCACTCAGGTACGGGCCGTATCATAACAGGGAATAGCGGCGCGTGATGTGAACCCGTGATAAAATAAACGTCGAGATAGGCTTATGTATTGTACTGTTTATCTTAATAATGGCCGCCGCGAGATTTTCTTTGAAGAAACTTTCGATTTAACTTTTTGTGCCGGTTTCCTTTTACTCTTTGACTCTAGGAGGGGTGGCTGGAAGAGTATTTAATATTTTAATACGATTAAGACATTTGGAAAAAATTCATTGTTTTTTATGGTTATTTTCTTTTGTTCTTTTGAAATAATCAGTGTCGACAATCGTAGAGAAATGTAGCTTGCAGAGGAGTGGGCAGAATTCGCGCGACTATTAAAATATTAAATGCTCTTCGTATTTAATATTTTAATACGATTAAGACATCGATAAAATAACCATAAAAATGTTTATTTTACAGTTTTTATGGTTATTTTATTTTGAAATAATCAGCGTCGACAATCGTAGACAAATGTAGCTCGCGGAGGAGTGGGCGGAATTCGCGCGACCGCGGGAAACTCGCGCGGATATAAATCGCGAATCATTTCTCATCGCAACTTTTTGCAGCATCTTATCTGTTAGACTTCACTTTTCATCATCCGAGGGGATTTATGTAATGCCTAGTCATTTCTCGGCGTCGGGCGCGGCTTATCGGCGGAGCGAGAACTCCCTTGATTGATGAGCGCGCAAAAATAAATGTTCAGTTAAATTATTCGATAAGTTGGAAACGGAAGTTAAACGGGAATTATCTTTGTCTTGGCGGGAAGATTTCACGGCTGGAACTGTTATGCGGCGGTGATTGATCGATTGCAGCTTACACCCGTACTCAGAGCTTCGGATGATTTATTGAGACTAATCTTTAGCTAATCGTCTTAAGGTATGAGCAAAATTAAGTTCAGTCTGAATGTGAAAATTAAATTCTTGATATTACCTACAGGGTGCCACGTAACTAGCAAACTAAAATGAGAGTTGAGAGAGCGTGACTCTGGACCCCGCAGGGTCAAATTGTAACTAACGATTTCTTGGATTTCGAATATTTTTATTAATTTTTTCTTCCTGTTCGTATTATTTTTTAAGCACTTTTGCTTATTAAACATAATAAAATATTTGAAAAATGTTTATGGTTGTATTTTTAGCAAAATCTGTGTTTTGTCACGAAATTATTACAAATAAATGATGTAAGAATACACGTAGAAACGAATAAGAAGAATAAAATAACTTGTTTAAAAAAAATCGTAGGACGTAAGTTTATCCCCTCGGGTTCCCTTGGGCTCTTTCACACATGTTTCCGTGGCACCCTGTATACAATCTATAAAAAAAACGTCTAAATATTTGCTAGGTCTCGTTTTGTGCAATCAAAAGGTTGTTTCTTTACCTTTTACCTCTACATAACAATAAAAGTAATCTACTAAGCCTGTATCGTTCACCCTACGTTGTAATAAATGAATACTTTATTAATAAATTGACCACAATAGAAGAAACGACGTCGTGAAATTAGCCATGAAGGCTAATGCCATAATTGAGGGCAATCAGCGCACCCTCCTATGATTTATGGAACGTAGAGGCGTTTCGTAGCACCGCTACGCCGTAGCCGCGTAGAGGACGGGAACGTCATATAACGTTGAACCTTCGACCTTAAGTCTATATTCTAAAGATTAATGGTTTTATCCTGCAGTGAAAACCATTAGCAAGCATTTGTAAAAAAAAACAGTAGAAATTTTAAATTCAGCAAGCATTTACAATCAATTTACAAAACCTCGTAGCTAGTCGTAGTTAGACGAGCACTGAGACGGTAATTGTCGAAACTGTGTTCTGGATTCTTAAATTGCATGCGGGACTGCAGTTGGTCCACTTAAAAAGAGCATTGCGGCTAATCTCGAGCGACACATGTACAAACAAAGTTTAATTGTGAGCGGTGCGCCGCCCGGCCGCCCCGGGCAAAACCGATTACAGTCTTAAAGCGCTCACCTTCGATTCCTGCACCCCCCCACCCACACATATTCAATTCCAATCAATCCTCCACACATATTTATATGTAGGAGTCGGGCGCGTGTTTTTATTGCGGCCTGCATCGAATGACGGCCGCAAACATTGCATCCGCCTCCCTCTCGTCGGAAAAAACCTTTTATTTTTAATTTCGATTTTGATTTTTTCCGAGCGCACCGTATCGTTCCACTTTTATTTTGTTTCATTTCATAGCGCAGGGTGGGTGCGCGACAGATCGGAATTTCAGATATGTACAATTTAAAATCGTGTAAGTACGGTCAGCGTGCGAGCGGCAGGGCGGGCGACGCGGGGCGGGCGGCCCTCGCCCGGTAGACTGACGCCTGTCGGTTTGTTTTCTTTGCTTTTTCACGAATTCTATTTTCATTTGATTGCATTTGAATTTGTGCCGCCAATATCCGTTAACTAAACACGATTAATGCGGAGCGGACGGACAGGCGGGCGGCGCGGGCGCCGGGGACGCCTCGTCACAAGAACGTCGGGCTTTTGTCGTTTTATATTAGAAACCAGCTAATTTATTGCAAACTGCGCACAGGGAATCCTCTTACAGCATCGACTGGCTCGATATTACTTACATTATTTACTCAGACCGATTTAGAATATTAATGGGACATTGAAATAACATTGCAATATTTTCGTGTTGGAGTGAAATAATTAGTTTGGGTCTCTGAAGTTGGATCTTGGGAATTTCAGATTGTTTTGTTAATGTTTGAAGCCAATATGATGTTCATTATTAGGAAGTAAGTAGGCAAACATCTTTTATTATAAAAGTAAAAGTTTCCAACACTTTTTCGTCCAACTTCGTCGCTGCCCATAAAGTAGAATTTAATGCAGAAACACGGTCCAGAGCGGATCGATGGCGATCCGTTATTGGAGAACTTCTCCGCAACACGGCCCTTGATTAAAAGTATGCAAATTTTATTACATCCTACAGGGCCCCCGGCCCTCTCTATAGGGATCAAATAAATTTCTATAATGTAAATAATTGTCGTCAATCTCTTCACGTTGTAGGTGTTGGGATTTAAATCTTTTGTACGGGGAGAGCGGGCCGGGCTTTATGCAATGATTTAATAATGACGCTGACATTTTACCCTTTTCAATATTTGTAGAAAACTTTCAAAAACATGCCATAACGAATTGACTCAATGATTACTCTGAATACTATCGACATTGACAGTGTTATATTCTTAGCTTGAGAGTAGTTCTTGTTCATCTCACTAATATTATAAACGTGAAAGTTTAGATGGATGGATAGATGGATGGATGTTTGTTCCTTTATCACGCCAGAACGGCTGAACGGATCTGGATGAAATTTGGCACAGAGATAGATTATAGTCTGGAATAGAACATAGGCTACTTTTTATCCCGGAATTCCCACGGGAACGGGAACTATGCGGGTGAAACCGCAAGGCGCTGCTAGTAGTTCTATATTTAAAAAAAGATTCTACTTTCTAACTTCCAAGTCCACGTTGGATATTTTTTTCAAAAATTTTACTACGAGTACTTACCTCATGATCATCAAATCATCTCACAAATGTCCACTGCTGGACATAGGCCTCCCCCATACGATGCCACAAATAGCGGTCCTGAACTGCCGCCATCCATCATGCACTACAATGTCGTGTGTCGGAGAGACTACTACCGCCTATACTCAAATGAATTTCAAATCGCAGACCTACAGTTACTGCAGGTAGGTACCTACTACATAAACAGATCGGCATTTGTTATAAATAATTCGCAGCTCCGTGTAGGTACAGGGGTTTTGTCAAATTGTAATTTATCGGTTACTCGAGTCTTGGATATTGCAGACTGCCCCGCCCCCACCCGTCCGATGAAAATTTTATATTATCTACAAACGTGGATGCATTCACATGGAAAACAGCTTAGATTTACAGGTTATTGTAAGAATTAAAGGTTGAAAACATTAATGGTTGTGTTTTAGTATAAATAGTGGGAGTTTGAATCAGAGCTTAAGCTCTAGGATTATGTAGGTTTACATAGAGAAGATAGCTTCTCTATGTAAACCTATTTACAAAATCTTACAATAGAGTAAAACTTTGTAGAAACAATGTAGTAGTTGAGCACATTATTAGTTATCTAGTACCCATAACACAATTTCTTAATTCCTCAAAGACGAACCTTTCTTGATCTCTATATGCCTAATTCGATATAATTTGTACCTAATTTTACTTGACGAGAAACTGATAACACCTAACTAGTTAGATTTAACTATTGTTATTGTGTATTTATTATTATTATTATTTATTTATTTATTATTATTATTATTTCATTTTCAATAAATATTTTCATTTCGTTTCATTTCAAACTCTGCTTAGCTTGGGGCTAGATAATGCTCTCTGAATTATCCAGCGTGATTATTTATATTAGTGCTGGCTCTAAACCAGCTCTGAAAGTGTGAAATATCTACATGTCGGCGCAGAGCAGAAACAGGCAAACCAGCTTTCTATGTAAAGTTCCCTATCGTTACGTCACGTCATCCTGCTTTTTTTTCCCGGCTAAGCGATCTTTTGATTAAATTAAGGGAGCAGAGAATTTTTACACTGATGGATAGGTTGACAAAGCGTTTTAAAGAACAACGGTGGAATTTATATTGGCTAATAAGTGATTGAGCGTAAATTTAGTATAATTTATACAGTTAATAAATATTGGATTTGACCTCCCCTGGTGTGAACAAGACTTCAGATGTTATTTATCTTGAATTATTTTTAGCACTATACGGTCCTGGGATAATATAATGAAGTTTTTCTTCCAGTTTTCCCCTTGGGGGATTTGTTAAGGGGGAAACCTGGAATAAGCCACAAAATGATCGAGAGTTACCTTATACATATATATTTACCTTTACCCTTATAAAATCTGGAACCAATTCAATTGAAAGCACTGATTTTATCTTTTACAATAATAAGACTTGAAGCACCCAAATGAATATAAGTGCCTTTTTGAAGTCTAGTATTCACAAAACATTCAAGTGGTACATTAACAATATTGATGATTATAATCAGGGTTGATAGTGTGTACATCGCCGGGACCAAAACACGAGGACAGGGGTCGAATGCCCCCTTCGCAATGTGCCAGTGTCAAAATACAAGCACCCTACTCATTTACATTTCTGTCACGCATTTTTGTAGCAATAAACTGTTCATACAGTCACTTGTTTTAAGGATCACACACGTAAATCAAGTTACAAGTAATGTGACAAGAGTTTTTAAGATTCTTTGGTCAACTCCAGCCCGCGGGCCGAAATGGCCACTACAAAATTTATTTATATTTTTAGGGTTCCGTACCCAAAGGGTTTAAACGGGACCCTATTACTAAGACTTCGCTGTCCGTCTGTCCGTCTGTCACCAGGCTGTATCTCATGAACCGAGACAGTTGAAATTTTCACAGATGATGTATTTCTGTTGCCGCTATAACGACAAATACTAAAAAATATAATAAAATAAATGTTTAAGGGGGCTCCCATACAACAAACGTGTTTTTTTTTGCCCTTTTTATAGAGAATGGTACGGAACCCTTCGTACGCGAGTTCGACTCGCACTTGGCCTGTTTCATTGTTTATAGTCAACTCAGCCTGTGGGCCATATCGACTCATTTGAAAATCTTAACTTATCCCAAGCCTAACTCAGCCTCCAAGCTAAATGACCAGTTTGAAATATTTTATGATTTTTTATAGCCAACTCAGCCCGCGTAAAAGCCAAGTTAAATTTGAAGATCTGTGTCCTTCTGGCTGCAGCGATGCGATGTTCCTCTTTTATTCCGCAGTGACCCACGGGTCGCTACTCCGCTGATAAGCAGTAAATTGCTTTTCTTTCCATTTCTTAAATAATTAACCCCCCCCCCCCCCCCCCCCCTGCCCCCACCACTACCCGCCCACTAGGTGCGCTCGCATCTCACAATATTCTTTTACAACTCCAAGCAAAAGTTTAATTACAAACCTGCTCAAAAGGGAACAGTCGCGTTATGTTCTAATTATTGTACGGACAATAAAAATACGCAAACGAGTGTATTATACAATTAGACACTTCTCCCCGATCGTTAAAAGGGAAATTTAAATGGAATTTTTATGTCCAGCAATTAAGGATAACGTCGCCGTACTAGACATTTTTGTAATTACAAAAATAAGATTCTTGAAATGTAGCGTGAAAAAGAATTAGGGTGAAGGCTCGCGGAAACACTTCGGCCGTTATGCCAGCCTGATAGATGGGATAAGTAAGAAATGAACTCCGGTAACCTGACGTCTCATAAATGTACCTAAACCTATTGTCATGGAATTTATAAGTTCTCGGACGCAAATACGAATAGGAGGAGTGAATGCCTAATTTAAACTAAAAGCGATACTCATAAATAAAAGTTTTTACGAACTTGACGATTTCTTCAAAATTTTAGCGACTCGTAATTTTTTGTAATAGGTATTTAATGCATTAATAATAAGTAAGTTCATCATAAGTAGAAAGGCATGAAACCTGGCCTGTCTTCCATTGCAACACCCTAAATAGGTACATACTGGAACATTTTATGAACACTCACCTAACCACTAAGACCTGATGACTATATGAATGCAATTAATAAAATACTGAATTTATAGGCATGAATAATCAAGCAATGTTCTTGAAGTAGATTCCTTATAGACTAGTTACTACTACTAGTTTCGCACGCGTTGTTTAGGGTTATTTCTATCCCACGGGAACTTATCTGTGGGATAAAAGGTAGCCTATGTTTTACTTCTGACTTAGAACTACTGTATGTAAAATTTCAGAGCGATCCGTTCAGTAATTTTGGCGTGAAGAGGTAAGAAATATTACAAACATCTAAACTTTCGCATTTATAATGTTAGTGTGATGCGATTTCTAAAATCGGGTTAGCGATACCGAAGCGCGAGTTGCATGTTTGTATATGACCGGGTCGTTCGGATATTCAGCAGCTGGAGCCGATGCGAGACGGGGCCGGGTAAGAAGCCCGAGGGAGCGCGGATTTATCGCCGCAGCGCCGCACCCGCGCTCGCGTCCGCTCGCACTGATTTATACCGCGCAATCTCGCAAAACTTACTTCACATTTAAATTTCCAAACTGTCTAAGCTGCTCTTAACGTCGACCATATTATCTCATTCGATCGACTATAAATTTTATGAGCTGACTCGCCTTTGTCGCATTTTAGCTTTGACTTGAATTAATAGTCAGGAGGGATTGTATGCTTTGTTTTTTTAGATTTTCCGTTACATCCAAAGAGATTAAAACCACTACGTTATAGTTACATCGGTAGGTATGTATTACCATGACCACTGTTTATTCAAAAATAAACATGTATGTCTATGGCTAGTCTATGTTGTCCATGATAGACAAAAGGACTCACTCACTCATTCAGAGGGAGACTCCCGGGACAATACAGAATTAAGTTAGGTTTTCTGTGCTGATTGTGTGTGAACCTAATAAAAAGACTATCTGTCTGAAATATAATCGCACCCTATAACAAATTACATTTTCTGTTATAACCTTTCAGCAAACTTTTAACATGACATTAAACACAAGTCTAAAATCAGCAAGACCTCGCGCTTGTTAAGAATATGACGTGATTAATATTAGTAATTCTGTGAGCGACACCGATGTTTGTAGAAGTGTCTCGGCCCAACATTCCCGTGTACCACGAGAGCTCAGCGGCCCTCGTCGTCGCGAGGCCGGCAGCAGCCGCTGCACATTCCTAGCGATAACACCCCATGATGAAATCTTCGCGACAATCTTGGTACGGAATCCATCGCAACCCCTCATATAATTTAGTTTCAAACTTTTAAATTAGCTTTACATTTGTGTTTGCAGATTGAGACTTCTTCGTTTAGTTAGTCATTGGGTGGTAACTGCGGCTAAGAAGTTGCATTAATAATAATGAACTTGGCTGACATTGATTTTTTTATTTATAAAATAAATAAATAATGCTGGGCAATCCACACAGCATCATCTAGCCCCAAGATAAGCAGAGTTTGTGTTATGGGTACTAGATGACTGATATACTTGAAATATTACATAGATAGTTTTTTTTATTAGACAGAACTTATACAGAATGTCTTAGGTGGAAAAATATTTGCAGATCGTACGAACATTTGTCCCAAAGCGGGAATCGAACCCGCAACCTGCTGCGTCGCAACCGGACCTACGCCCGCCGCGCCACGTCGGTCGTCGAAATAGTGATCGTCATCTATGTTGTGATTAAACTAAACTCCATCATGAATAAAAACTGCCTCATGTAGGTATATCTTTCTTAATTTACATTAACATTCTGTTTATGATTTAATAAAACTGAATCAGTAATAAACTAGATGGTAGTAAGACAGAACTTATTTTCCCTAGAAAAACCCTAAAGACCAATGACCCACTGCGCCGCTGGCAATTCGTCAAGAAAGTTCAAAGTCCGTAACTTATCACGAACTCGCACGAACGTTTGTAAGTAGACAAATCTAATTATTATGTCACCCATGTGTGGGTATTTCGGTAGTTTAATCCAGAATAGCACACGACTTGAATTTGATTCCAATACTAACTAAATTCCATTAAACAAATATAACCTGGGCTTCTTGTTACAGAGTTAATGTAATTTAAGACGGCCAACACAAATATTGGAATACGTCTAGTTGGCATGAGAATCTGATTAGCTAGGCCTGGACTATATTCCAACTGAATAATAATGAATGCCTCCGATTGGATCAGTTTACACAATGCCACAAGGCTCTATAGATTTCGAATGAGTATTTGCGAACATTTTTGTCAAGTTGGGACCCTTTTCCGGCGGTTCAATTCTTTTTATGGTCATATGCCTTTCATTTCAGTTAGAATCTAACCACAAATATTCATTCTAAACAGATATTCTTCACATAGGAAATAATATCCCATTAAACCAGTAATAAAAACCAACAACAAGAACAAACCATGCTTTGGGACATTCCGCATAATCCCACTAGATTACAAATGTGAAAGTTTGGATGGATGGATGTTTGTTACTCAATCACGCTAGAACGGCTAAACAGATCTGGATGAAATTTGGCACAGAGATAGATTATATAGTTTGGAATAGCACATAGGCTTTTTATCTTGGAATTCCCACGGGAACGGGAACTACGCTAGTGAAACCGCGAGGCACTGCTAGTTCATAATAAAAAAAACAGTTTCACATTTTTAAATTGAGGTATTTCTAATTAAATAATTAATTATTCTGTACCATACCATCAGAATTCAAATTTCATTAGATCCAGTCATAGCTGAACGATCACAGAATATTGTAGTAATTTATTAAGCGGGTAGATAAGTAAATGTTTAGAGGGTGCGCGGGTGTGTATCATTCGGGGATGAGTTCATGCACGAGCGGGTTGTTTGCGCAATATGCGAGATGCGAGCGATACGTGTGAAATTGATATCTTTTTATTGAATCACAGCATCAAATTATACAGAACCGTGAAGGGAAATTCAATTTGCCAAGTGTCGTATTTGTTGCATTGCTTATAACCCGACAAACGAGCGAGTTTTAAAATAAGAAATCGTAATAATGTATATCTTAAGTAGATAATGTTTTAGCAATAAACGGATTTCACACAAAAAACCCACTAACTTCATTAGTCTTGTTGAAAATTTTTACGAAAACTTTTAAAAGGCTTAGTTTTGCTATGACTGGATCTAATGAAATTTGAATTCTGATGTTATGCTACATAATAATGAATTAGAAATACCTAAATAAAAAAATGTGAAACGAATTTTTTACAATTAATTATGCTGAATGTCCCAAAGCATAGTTTGTTCTTGTTGTTGGATTACGTGGTTTAACTGGACTGGTTTAATGAGATTGTTACTTCCTATGTGAGGAATATCTGTTTAGAATTTTTTTGGTAACCTTCAATAGTAGAAATTTAAAAAAGTTTAGTTTAGACGCGCCTCAGCTGTTTAGCGCCTTACAAGAAAATCGCAGCAATCGTCAACTGTAAACATGGTTCGTAAAAGTTGGACTTTAGTGCATGGTAACAGTCTAACAGATGCAGTAATAATGAAATCTTAGCCGAAAATACGTGTAGCTTTAGGGCTGTGGATCACGTTTCCATGGTTTTACTTTACGGCCACCTTCAGAGGACCGCCATTAAAGAACATTTCAAGCCCCCAACGAGGCATTAACTTTTTCTAGAACACAACAATTCACTGCACGAGCAATTAGGCATTCCCAGTAAGTATTGGATGAAATTAATCGAAGTTCGGCTTACTGGTGGGTCTTAATCTGCGAGTGTATCTGGGCGCGGAGTTGCTATCTGCTTAATGTCTGGTAAACAAGAGGATCAAGGGATAAGGAACGTCCTTCCATACGCTGCCCTCGGGCGCGGATTACGAGAGTTCTACGAAGATTGCTAGCACATCCGCTGACGGATCTCCGCTTCTCCATCATTTGGGATTTTTCATAAATTACTTCCAAGAGACAATCAGTTCAGGATTTGTAGGGTAAATGGGAGACACAACCGTGAGAACTTTTGGATTAGTAGACAACTCATAGAAAATATTAAATATTAATCATTAAACCTTTTGCTTTTAGGTAATAACTTGAATCATTCTAGAAAGTTTAGCTATTGGAAGCATATTATAGATCCCATGCAGTCCACTTAGATGATAATCCGGAGTGAGGTCGGGTGGTTACCGCCGCGTCGCCGCCGGGACCGCGCGTCTCAATCGACACCGACTTAAGACTCCATGCAAATTCAATTTCGTGCCCAAGCGAAGCCCGAGCTACACGTAAGGCCAACCGAACATATTATTGCTGGATTTATCTTTATTGCAGCCGTAGAACACTCCAACTAACTTCGACTGTCGAACTTGCGCCATTAGTGAAGACACCGAGATACAGGATTGTTTTGGTAGGGGCGGAGTTGTAAGTCTTATTGCTTTTAGTAGCGCCCTAGGGCTGGATTGTTTAATCTAAGGTGAGGATTTGGGCTTCAATTGACCGATGTTATTGTAGCGGTTAGGAATCTGCTACAATTGAATCACTAAACGGCTCGGAGGATGCGGCTGTACCTACTCATTTACAAGTGTTCATTAGCAATGTGTGCTTGGAATCTTTCATGGACTTTCGTATTTGCGTACTTTTGTATTGCATGTACATCTGAATTTATCTTAAAGTTAGATGCCAATTATTAAAGTTTTATATATTATGCACTAACAGATTATTATAAGATGCATCTAACAATAAAAAACTTGAAATTCAAACGGAGGTAGAGCCGTTATTAGCGTTGCACAAAAGACAGGATGTTTACGACGATTGTCAACGTAGGATTCAATTTGGGACAAATAGGACGACAAAAAGCACGACGAGTGCTTGTCTGTTATGACATAATACGCGCAATACCAAACCATAATGCCGGGGACAGATAAAAAGACATCGCTGCCGGCGGCTCAAAAAGATATCACACGGCAATCCACCCGTAAAATGTCCCAAATCTGTACAAAAAGCGTCCGACAAAAGTGTTGTTGTATAAACTTAAAATGAAATTTAATAAACATCGAACAAAAGATTGGGCTGTAGATATTTTGGCGAAGATTCAGATAGTGAATGGGAGATAAGCTGGCAAAAGGTTTGCGCGTATGTTTGATGTCGCAGTCGCCTCTCGTCGCCGGAGCGTGAACGGTTTAAGAGCAAAATTGCACGAACGCCACTGCCATCTGTTTAACTGCACTCTCTACAAATAGATACTTTTTAATTTGCAGATGGAATGTCATTCAACTATGGTCGCTCTATAAAAAGTAATGAATAGTGCTACTTATATCTACAAAGATAAAGATCTTTGTTTGTACAGCAATAAAAGTAGCGAGTAACTATTACCTAGTCCGTCGCTGTAGTGAGATTCTTGATGCCGGGTCCTTAAAGATACTATGCCAAAATGCACTGACGCATGACGGTCCAAAGGAACAAACGACAAAATGTGTAATCCTCAACGACAAAATGAGCAAATGCCATGAATGTATCTGCGATGAAATGCTCCAGCGTCAGAATGTGCATTTTACATAAAGAGCAAACGTTGGAATGATTATGACACTATATGTATATGTTTCAAGGACTTGATGTGCAAGGTTTAAAAATTAATGTGACGGAAACGGCAATGGACAAATATTTGAAGAAACTCGAAATTTTAATACGGTACGGTATTTTTATAAATAAAATACCTTCATAGATATATGCACAACACGTGGAACTAAATCCCCATGTAATATCATTTGCAGTCATGTACGTCCCACTACCTGGTCGTACTGGGTAGTGGTCTAACAGGCCTGGGCCTCCTAAATGTGCCAAAGTGAAATGGCCAGCACCGCATGTTACCTAATAGTTAAAACTTAAACCCTTATTGTTAAGAAAAAAACCTAAGAAGTAAAATAACAAGTAAACAACAGTCTAACTTAAATAAAGAAGCACATAATTATACGTTGTACATATTTACATAGAATCAGATTCTAACATTAATTAAAATTCAAATTCGTAGCTCTAGTTATTTAGATCTAAGGAAATTAAATAATTTCGGTTGGATCGCGCAATCATCCCAGAAGTGTATTATAAGATAAGTATCAAACGTTTCTATTTAACTTCTCTCTGAGGCGGAAATTCCCCAAGCGCCATATTGAAATGTTTATAATTAAATTACATAAAGACGAAGAAAATTAATTTCTCTGCGCGAAGTGGCGAGCGAGGCAGCGACTGCGAACAAAAGCGGAGCGCCTCAAAGTGCCTCAAAGCGACGGCAGAGGCGCTGCCATCACTTATTTTCCATTTTCTAATGTTCCGGAGGTGGAGTTGAATGATAACGTTATAACTTAACGGAATTAAATTTTATACGTTAAAGTGTTAATATTTCATTTTCAAGTTTAATTTAATTAATTCCTAAGTTAAGAGTCGCGGAATCTAGCGAAGGGGTATGCTGATTCAGAGATATATCTCACGATAAGCTGTAATCCTTGTAAACACTTTGAAATAAAGATCTCAAATCTCAATATACAATACAATACAATACAATAACACTTTATTGCACACCAAATTAAAAAGAATACATAAGACAGGAAAGAACTTAAAAAACAGATTTCGTTGTACAATGGGCGGCCTTATCGCTTACAACTATTATCAGAATAGTAAAGAGGTTTTATATAGACACAATAGAAATACTTTCAACCCTCTGATTAGTTATTCAAGGTATCTTTAGCCCTATCTTTAGATGTTACACCGTGTGCGCCTGAATCTTTAGAACGGCACGCGGCAGCCAGCTAAGAAACAAATTGATGTACCCAAATAATTATTAATGCCTCACGAAATTTAATTGGAAAAGTTGAATTTGTATCGCGCTCACGGCGTAGGTGAGCGATTTGAGCGAGCGCGCCCGGCTCCGACTGTTTACGAGATAATTAATCTCAAAGTATTTACTGCTTTAATCGAGGCCTCGGTAGACTGTAGAGTTGCCCTAGATTTTGGGCCCTTTATTCGTCTTAGACTGAAATGCACAAACCTTATTTATCAGAGAAAAGCAGAAGATTTTCCTCACAATCCAATTGCGGACTTAAAATAACGTAAGCGGCATCATTAAAACAAGAGACAGTCATGAACTGAACAATTTCTTACACTACCTTTACGAAAATAAACAATTGAATGGCGATATATTTCTTAAAAATAATTTAATTCGATGACATAAGATACAGAAGATACATTGCTTCTGTTTCTAATCCCGTCGGACTCAATATTTTTTAATTATGCAGGCGGTAAATTCAAAGTCCAAAATTCTTTAGGTACACTTGAAAAAATTACGGTCTAATGAGTATCATTGACATTGGAAAGTGAAAATTGTAATTATCCGGCGTTTTGTAGCTTTTCCGTCCCAACTCTACAGGAGTGCCTGATGGGGAGCGAATAACTCTCGTATGTAATAACGTCGCCTCTCCACTATGTCGATTCGAACATTTTAGCGAGTCGCTATGAGTGTGCATAATGAGTTCAAATTGCGTTATTTTGTTGCCAAATTAATTATTTGTTTCGGTGTGGGGTTAATTTACACGTATGTATGTCTATATAATAATTGGGGAAGTTACTATCTATGCTATATAGCTTAGATACACACATGATGGGTACTTACTGTACCACCATCGCTTTGTGAACTTTTGCTCCAAGATGATACATGGTGGGTTTCTCACTAGTTTTTACAGCATTCAGGGGCGCGAAAATATTCTCTCGACTAATGAATGTATTCATTTATACACTGAATAAACTTTATTCTAAATCTCCAGGGCACAAAAAGAAAATTTAGAATCTTTAAACTACACTACAACTTTTAACGTATTCTATTTGCCAACAGATGGCGTTACTTGTCCGCGAAGTGGGAAAATATCCCCTGAGTGGTAGTTCCGCTATTTGCCGCTGAAAGGCTGGCGCTGTGTGTCCAGAGGGTAATGGATATTTGCATTGCTCTTCATAGGTAGGTACATTATTTGAGTTTTTGAGACAGAAATGATCCTATATCGAATAAAAGTAAAAGTATATAAAATATGTGGAATAAAGTACCTACTCGATCACTTTACTAAAACTATGAAAGTTAATTTTACACGCCAAATTGTTGTACGAATTTAACCTCAACTATAAATGATTGCACTATGCGATGGAAACAATACAAAATAGTACAAAATTCGCACTACCTTAACCAAGTACATGCAAAAAACAAAAGGATACGTGAATTACACTTGTTGCGAGGTGATATCATGATAGAACCGCGCAGTAGAGTCGCAGCGCACCGCTTCGCTCGCCCAGAGGCCGCTAAGGTAATTAACAATAGATCGAACCGAATGCAGCAACAATGAAAAACGAAGAATAAATGTCAATTTCACAAACGACGAGGAGGGTTCGGCTTTAAATCGAATTCCGTTTAATAATAGTACTATTTGAGTTGAACGCACTCGACAGTGCGATAGTTTATTGCATTTTAAAACGGCTAATGTTGGCTATTATGCGGCATGATAGCTACATTCAATCGATAATATCGATAATGCTATAAAAAGTGGCGAGCTTGGATGTTTAGATGATTTCTATGTCACTGTAGGCACCTACCTCCCACCGAGCTGCTTTTTGTTGCTGCATAAGTAGGTTTTGGTTCGATCGCAACAAAGAACTTACAAAATATTTTTCGTTCAGACAGGACCATTATCGAATAAGTATTTTTAAATGGTTTTGCATAAATTAATTCAAAATTTCCCATTAATGATATCCTTTAAGTTTTTGTCTTTATTTTTTCAAGATCTTCGATGACATGCTCCTAACTTTATGAGAACTAGCGTCCACTATAATCCGCTTCATTTCAAAACCCAACATTGTAGATGTAGACTGTATAAGTTACATTAAACTTAACACGGTCGCTACAACGAGAATAATTATCAGGGTCGGAGGGTATGCTCGCACGAATGACTCTAGTATGAGGAACGGACCACCCCCGGACGCCCGTTGACCACTGCCACCCCGTTGCTAGGCGACCGACCACCTAATCATCATAAACAGATAACCCGCCAGCGCCATCTTTGCTAATGTTACAATGAAATTCATTAGATACGTGTGTGAACTACTGGTTTCTTAGTGGTCTGGTTTGAACAGATGGCCAGATTGAAAAGACATTGAGCATAAGCCCGAAAAACCCTTACATCCCGTTACAATGGTTACTCGAACTTTTTATGTAAAAGGAAATGAGAAAGTAGGTAATTTATTTACTATAGCTAGGAATGTTATTAAAGAATTGAAAAGGTAATATAAATGGTATGCTTTTAAAACGACAATACAAAAACAACAATAAGCACTTAAAATCGTAAAGATAATCCAAAAAAAGAAAGTAATCCTTTACTGATCGTTTAACCCCGATTTAAACTTAAAGTCGGCTGAATTTTTAATAAATTTCAAAGATGTCAATGGAGTGTTTTATTTTGCATAGGGCTTAGCGTCGTTGGGGTGAGCGAGTACATTTCGATGTTAGTCATTTGTTCGCACACCCTCCAAGTCTTGCACTACTGCACTTAGTTTTGACAGAATATCAAATGATATTTGATTGAGCTTAGAGTTGGCTTAGAGCGTGCATATAATTGTGGAAAATTCGAGTGTAAAGATTAAAAGGTAAAGTCAACGCCAAAAATAAATTGGTGAATGGGTCTGTCTTCCACAAGGGATTTAGGCGTTTATGAAGCTTTAACAGTTTTCGAAATAGTAGATTGTTTTACAAGGGACTAAACCATCCCATTATATACGAGGTTGTTATACTCCCGAGCGTAGCGAGGGAGGATGACAAGACCGAGTTATAATGGGTGGTTTTGGCCCGAGTAAAACACTCTACTTTTCACTTCGATTGCGAGAAAATAAAACAATTCAAAATTAGACAATTTTCAGAAATTTTATTAAAAATTAAATGTGCAGTTAGAGCAATTTTGAATGTTTAGTGATATGTTTTTCCCGGGCAATTTTATTTCGGTTCTCTGTGATTGGGATGTGTGTGTAATATTTTGAGTTGATTGTTGTGGAGTAAAAGTTGGAGAGACTCGACTCATGCTTGAGTTTCGTGCATTATTAAGATCTGAGTGCGGCTTCAGCTGAGTTGACATATTCATCCAAACGTTGAAACATTAGTGGGACGTAACTCCTGATAGGCTTTAACTATATTAAGGTATTCTCCACTGATGACAAATTTACGCTCTTTGTTTGTTTTCGTGTTCGGCAGACTCACAGCTTGTAGGTTTGTATCCGTTTCTACGTCTTCTAGCGTTATATTAGCAAGCTCTATTCCTCTGCATGCACCGCTGATTCCATAAATTAAAGCAACCTGTTGAACAAAAAAATAAGTGTGTTATTAATCGTAATAACCTAGGTACATAATTTAGGTATGTAGGTAGGTATCTATTTATTTAGTTTGAGTTGAGTACATAAGTAGTAGGTTACCTTTGTTGCCAAGTATTGTTTATTTGGAGCGTTATTTAAAAATGTTTCGATTTCTTGTGTCGTCAAGACTTTAGATTTTTTTGCCTTGTATCCAGTGGACAATTTCTTCAGTAAAGCCGTTAAATTTACATATTTTTTAATATCGACGTCCTGTCTCGTTTGTAAGGTCATTCTTAACATTGAATATGTGCTCCAAAGAGTCGACGATTTGAATTTTTTCGATAATTCATCAAAATAAGTGAGAAAAACCCCTTCTGTAAAAGAATCCACACGTTTCTCATCTCTCCATTTCATAAAATTTTCGTAACTCTTTAAATATATTCCACGTGATTTTGTCGGCAACAGATTCATAATTATTTCTTTGCCCTTTTCTTCCATTTGCATATTAGCATCTTCACTATCACTTGATGACATTTTTCACGTTCACAATTTGGAAGTAAAAGTCAGGAAGTTAAACGTAAAAGTTTGTGATTTGGAATGAAGAAAATTCTAGAGATTTAGCGCCAATACCATCTTTTTTTTTAAATCTCTATTTAACCCGCAACGAAAGAGTTCGCATTCTACCGTGAAGGGAAGAATCAACCTTCATAAAACATCACCAAGACGGTTCTATTTTCAAAAAAAAGGTTGACGGAGCACCAAGAAGTCGAGTTTTTATGTAAGAGAACGAATGCTTTGTACTGGCTGATGATTTTAGACAAAAATTAAAAAGAAAAATTACTTTTTAGCCCGAGGGATTAAACTCGAGTTTTAGGCCTGCTAAGCTACACTATTATGATACACTTTTCGAGCAAGAGAAGTGAAAACAATTTCGTGCATTAACAGTTATTGTCGTAATTACAAAACTACAAGACAGCCTGACGTGACTGAAATACGAAACACAATGTTTACGCGATCGAGGATCGTTCATTATCGAGGGCTATACAAAGGGCATCAGTCAGTTACCGACTTAAAAAGGGTAATAGATGCATGTCTTGTTCTCTATTGTCTAAGGGGGTAATCGCTTCCGTGAGAGTACAAATACATCTGACAATTTTAATTTGTAGATACGCCGCCGCGGGGCCACCCTGTAGCACCAATTCCCACGGGTTTTCGAAGGCCGTTTTAACTAATTATTATTTTCGTTTTCCTTACCACCTTGCAGTTAACAATCGTGCGTCGTGACTGCAATACCAAATAGATTCGTGAGCTTTCTAATGTCGCTGGCATTCTATAGCGTTCACATGTCATGGCTTGGTTTATTAATTAGATGATTTAATAATGTAGATGTAATTACGTTGTTAAACATACTACACATATGAATACTGATTTGAAGTTAGCGACAAAGGAAATTCAACCTCATTTGAAATGAACTCTGTGAAGGTCCTAAACAAAGTCAATCTGACCATCTATCGCCCTGGTCATGAGCATATCAAGTTCCGTTACTTTGTGATAGTCTAAAAACAGCATAAATATGTACATAAGTCTAATAGATGAATGAACAAACCTCGCAATAGGGAATGCTGGTGGCAGGGCACGCTTCACCGCCTATTCAGGATGTGAGTACCTTCGGTTATGGCACGGATCTAATGACAGTCTCCCACTTTGGAAGTATTGAAATGCTGCTTTTTCTTGTCCTTCTTGCACAGTATGATGCCTGCCGGGAACGGGACGTCATATAACGGCGATAACTGGCATTCTCTTTTATAATATTAATCAATTTAATTTTTTGCTCGGATTCAGTCCGCCAATTTCGAACAGCTACGTTTGGTAGAGTTATGTGAGTTGGTTTTAGTCCTAAATAAGAAAACAGTAGGTTTATTATGGAGAGCTTCTAAGAAAATTATGTTTTGTTTTAAACTGTTTTAGTATAACAGTAAGTATTTCGGCAGTTTACTATATCAGCAATAGCTGCTTGTAATTTTTATAATAATAGTAATAATGTTGGACAATTCACACAGCTTAATCTAGCCCCAAGCTAAGCAGAGCTTGTGTAATATGTACTAGGTAATTGATATACATAATACAATACAATATATAGATAGCTACTTTTTTATTAAACATAAAAGAAGAAAACGACTAGAACACCCTGAACAGATATCTGCAGTTCATACAAACATTTGTCTCGAGGCGGGAATCGAACCCGCAACCTCCTGCGTCGCAGGCAGACCTTCGCCCACCGCGCCACAGTATCATCATCAGCATATATTAGTCCACTGCTGGACATAGCATAGGCCTCCCCTAATGAGCGCCATAGTGCCCTGTCTTCAGCTTGCCGCATCCAGCATCTGCCAGCAGTCTTCCGCAAATCGTCATCACACCTGGCTGGAAGGCGTCCTACACTACGTTTACGGAGTCGCGGTCTCTAATTAAGAACACGTTTATCCCAGCGGTTGTCGGTCCGCCCACCGCGCCACAGAGGTCGTCAAAAAGTGCATTGTTATTTTTAAGCCTCTTCTTGGGACGTATCATACTAGACCTTTTTGGATTGCGTGAAATGTGACACATAAAGCTTACGTTACATAAAAAAAAAACTTAATTAATGCTAATAGTATCCCATATTTTTGCATAAGTTAATTATGCTAAAATACGGGATACCTACTCATAACGTTATAGCGAGAATCACATTTAGCTGATTAAAAAGTCCTTGATTCGTAACTGCGACTTTGTATGGTCGTATGGTAAAATATGTGGCTGGACTTGCTCAGTCCAGCTCCGTATGATTTTCAGAAATGGACTGGCTTATAGGTAACCAATATTTTTATGCGGTGCGTTTTCCTAAGCAGTTTTTATGGACACAACTGCGTCTAAAGTAGGAAAATCGTTGAGATGCCACATTCTAATGATGGTGTGCGAGCAGGCGCGTGCGCCGATACTTGATACTGCGCCAGGGTTGGTAGGTGTCAGGTCTTATCTAGTTATTAGAAAATGTATTCGTTAATTATTTTTGGATTGCAAACAATTTTGGTTTAGGTAGGTTGTTCTTTATGCGCAGTCGACGTGACTGCGCTTATTATATTTAAATAATTTTTCCCGCAGTAAGTAAGTAAAGACCGACTTAATTTTGAAATCTGAGATGAACCTAAATTAGTTGTGAGTATTCATTTTGAAGCTATCTTTATATTCGAATTGTATGTACCTTCATGAGGTCTGAAATTATGATGTTCATAAGTAAATAAACTTAGTTTTATGAAAAACATCATTCAAGTAACTGCCAGCCCTGATTTGGAAGCCACACCTCGAGTTATACCTAATACATGAAGAATCAAGACTCGGACAAAAAAGGAGGGTCGTATCTCAATATGATATGCTACCTGGCATTGGCGTGTTCATTCTTCGATTCGAACCCGCGACCTCTACCTCAATAGGGCTATTCTAAATTCAGATTTCCCAATCAACGCAGAAAATATTGAAAACTGATAAAATATAGGTAAATCTGTGCCAGATTCCAAAGGCTCAGAAACCCTGATTTCTGAATACCCTTGCAAATCTATAACGTACCTAAGTTCGTTACACAACATAAGATAAGTAGGATATTTAGATTTTCAAAACATTTGGGTACGTTTAATGTTTTATAAAACCAATAGCCGACGTATTCGTGATATAAACAAAAAATATAAAAAAATCTACTTCAATACACTTTTCTGCAATCGTAAGGCTCTTTCGGTGGCAAAAAAGGATTAAAAAGGAAACAAGACGGTGAGCGTTTAGCTCGCTAATTTGAAGGAGTTGGTTGTAGTGTTGCAAAGCGATGGCATCTTCACGGCTTACAATAGTAAACAAATGTGTCGCGCGGATGCAATTACACCGGCGGTGCGCAGGCGCTGCGCATCACGGCGGCGCAGCGCAGGGCGCGGGCGCCGGGAATCGCGCGCACATCACGTTCGCGCAAGACTTATGCTAATGGCCACCTCGCCTCGCGTAAATTGGAGCGAGGTTGCAGCAAAACAAAATGGGCCCGCCTCTTTATCTTATTTCTTCAGTACTCTCCTACATTCCCAGCTGAAATGTGTCCTATGCCGATGACGCATAGCCGTAATTCCGTCGCGGGGAAAAGCGTCCCGCTGCACAGTAAGCCCGCAGATCGGCAAAGTGAAATTCGAATACAAAAACTAGCGCGGGAATGAACGTGAAACCGATTAAAAGGCCACATCACGATTCTGTATGCACTTTGCACTCATTTTATCCCGACTGGAAAATACTGGCTTCTCCCCGGATACTTTGATTTCTGTGTTTTGTATAGATTAGTTGAAAGAGCCTTATAATTAAAGCGCTTCTGCGCTGTGATTATGCATTTTGTTTTTTAAACCTTGGTAGAGTTTCTTCGTGTAGAGTTACAAATGGCGACCATTTATTTGAATCTGTTTCTTGTCGACTACCTATAGGATACTTCATTCTAATCAACTGTTCGTTTTATAACTGGCTTTGTATTAAGTAGTGTGACTAATACACCACCCGTACAGAATCCATCAAGTGGAAGTGAGGTAGCATAACGATTGAATATTCATCCGTGGATCAACAATAAGAGACCCCATCAGCAGTCGGTATCACATTTAATAAGTATAATAAGCCTTGAATACATCTCACCGTGAAATGTATCGACATAAAAACTTAACTAACTATAACTGCTAACGTGTGAATCGTATTAGAATTCTGTTAAGTCATTCGACTTGATAAATAGGTAGCATTCGATTTAATTTTCGACATTAGAACACCGTTACTATTGTGTGAGTTTGTGATTGTGGATGTAATCCGGCAAATTAATATTGACTTTTGGTTGAGCAATTGGTACCTAGCTCTGAGGGCTTTTCAATGAATGCTTTAAAAAAAACAATCAAGATTTTTATTTTGACACTAGAAAGCACTTCACAAAAGTCAAGTACATCATAAAATAGACAACGAAATAATTTTCTGTTTCCACTAGACCTGCCATCGTCTAGTAGTTTTTTTTCAATTTTAAAATAGCTTTATTTATGAATCATCGTCTAGGGGAAACGGTGGAAACAGAAAATTCTTTTCTTTTTTTGACACTTGAGTTTCATACAGCACCAACTATCTTAGACTATGGTAATGGCTTTTTCTCTCACTGGGTCTCATTGAAAAGCCGCCATTACTTGCAATAGAAAATAAATGAAAAGGTTTTACACAAACAATTTTAAAAATACTGCGACATGCTGTGTTCCTCAAAGGAATACCGTTAGTCCTGCAATTCACAAAGAAAATTAGAAGATACAGATAGTCCCGTTAAACTGTCAAGCAATTTAGCCGATTGTCTTGCAAAACGAAGTGAGCCAATGAACAATAGTTCATATTGAATGGGCGGAAATGTCCGTCTGGAAATTAGCTCGGAAACAAGGGAAAACCTTTAAAAACCAGTTTATTATTTTGCCGTTTCAAAACGGACGAAAGTACCAATTTAAAGCGCATTTTACTAATGTGTTTTACATGTTCATTTTAAGTCGTTGCATAGAAATTAGTTTTTTATGACACCTTCTGGCTAAGTATAAACATTAACAATACATTTTGAGTAAAGTATCTCCTTACATGTAAACTGTGAAGCTTTTATAGCTAACTCAATAAAATAACTTTTATTCGTGATATCTCCACGGAAAATAAAATCGATGGTAAATTCACTGTACGCATTTCACATACAAATACCTAATTTTGGAGTAAAGTGCGCACATTATACAGGCGGGTTCGCGTTTAAATTATTCCAGTGGATCGTTTATAGGCCATAACCGAATTTGGGAATTAGCTATAAAACAACATTTGATACGGGCGGGCGCGGGCGGTTTGCAATTTGAATGTTTAGGCCGTTTGGAGTCATTGGATTGCGGGGCACGCGCCGCGTTATCTATCCTCACCCCGGCAACCGCCAGGTGACAGCCGCTCAGCCCTCAACCTGCTGGTTGCAATGACAACCAACTATAGGTACCTACCCAAAATTGTTGAATTGGAAACCATTCTTCGTTTTAAATCAGGACAGTGCTAAGAGTTGAAACTTTGAAAGGCTTGAAATGAAACGGAAGGTTTCTCATTCTAAACGTGAAGTAAAGTACCTACCTACATAAACAGCTGGAGACATCACTCGCAGCAAAAGGTAGTTGACAATAGGTACATTTGTGTCGAAGAACCTAATTATAATCCAGTTATGAGAATGCACAACTAACAAAGAATGAATGTAGTATATAATGGCGTATTTAAGTACCTCGCGAGACACGTTAAAATGAAAATTATATTCCCAAGTAAGAGAAACTTGTCGCCAATACAAGCAGGTACTGAAACAACGACAAATTAATAAATACCATGAAACTTCGTGACTACGCCGAGAGTTTACTCACAGTAAACGAGTTTAAAATGGTTTTAAGGAAGCTATCCTATGCAACAATTTAAATTCCATTACAATGAATTTAAAATGCCAATTTGAACTGTGCATTGCTCCCTGTGGGTTGTGTCGATAATTTCTCTGGATATTAGATAGATTATATGGTTAATAAAGTTACTGATTTTATTGGCTTCCAAGAAGGTGAGATAGTGTTTGCGCCAAGCATTTGTCTACATAAGATAAAAGTTTAGTTCTAGGAATTGAACTTGTAAGTCTGCTAGTTTCTGATGTAGGTATCTATAAATTATTTGTATTGAAATTGCTTCTAATTTCCAGTTTATTGAAGTAGGGCCTCCAGCCATGTCGAGTGGATGGACAGCGTCCGACCGCGGTCGCACGATTGTCAGTTCTGCTCATTGCACTTGCGCGTAATCGTGCCTAAGTGCTTGGAATATTGCCCATCAAGTAAACCTGTGGATATTATTATCACGCCAGTTAGAGAGTTTTATTGTAACGATCCTTGGTATATCACAAATTCTTATAATAGTAGTTTACTGTAACTGAAACGTTTAAACGAACTTTCATGACGCATCATATTTTTCTTGGCCAACTCAGTGGTAACTATGACATAAGGCCTTGGATTATAGTTAAAAGTCCTACGTTAGGTTAAAATAGAGACGTAAAAACCGTAAAGGGCAAGAAGCCGCTATGGAAAAAACCAGTACCGATATTACTACTAGATTGCGTAAATATAACTATACCGATGGATTAACGATGTGATGAAAATGATGACGCAATCATGCATGAGTCGAATAGATAAGATTATACGGGTTGAATACATAGTAAGAACTTACTTATTTATCTTCCAATACATACACAATATTGACAAAACTAATCCGATTTACGAAGATAATCTTATTGTTTCGAAAATGTAAACACCATTTGACCTAATTATGATTATTTCGTAACAAAGAATCACAATATAAAAAGGCACTTCTGTCGATGTAAACTACAGTTCTTTATAATTGTGTGTACTATCCGATAGGTACTCAATATGTTGAAATTCTCTAGTATCACGTTTCTTGTAACAGCCATTTTCCACGGAAACTTAGTTTCAAGTGTTCCCTTTTCTCAATATAGATTAGATATTGAACTGTTCTATCCAGATCCTAGAATATCTCCTACTCTAGTCGAACACGCTAAAGATTTTTTGGAGCTGATAGATTTAGACAAAGTAATGGTTACTGCGATCCCGTATTTGAATGACCCTGAAGTTCAAAGTTTCGTGGCTTTCGTTCTAAGTGATGAATTTAAGAAAATCGTTTGGGAGTTTGAATCTATGGCTGAATTTAAAGAGGTATGACTTATTTTTTTAGGGCGGTACTTTGACTCACACTAGCGCCGCCGGCTATTTTATTATTAAATTAAACAAAGAAATTTCATCAGTTTGTGATACCAATCATAAATAAGTTTTTTAAAAATACATCTGTAATAGTTTTATTTTGTATAGTTTAAGCAGAGATGTGAAAACAGATACTGATGGCCACCACGAGCAACTTCGCATCTCTGCCTAAACTAGAAAAAATAGAACTGTTAAAGAGGCATTCAAAAGAAAGCTTATGATGGGTATAACAAACTGGCCAATGTTTTTTAATTCTTTTGTTTAACGTAATAATAAAATAAAATAGGTTTCAGCACCAGTATGACTCGGGATACCGCTTTAAGTTACTAGAGCTAAGCTTGTAACTGTTTTCTAAAGATTAATGCAAATGCATGTTCACAACTAACTCCTCTTTAGGCTAAAGTAAACATAACATGTTTTCAGGCTATCGCACTGCTAGCCGACAAAGGATATGACGTTGAATCAGTTATGAACATGATCAACGGAGCTATGCAGTTACCGCCGTTCGAAAAAACGAACCTTTTAGAACTTTTCTCCAACAAAGATGTAAATATAAAAGCTAAAGGAATGAACGGACTTATTGAAGAAATCATTGCTGTTCTACCATTTGAAGATATGAAAGCTCTTTTCGAAAGTAAGTTGAAGACGAGCCCAGAAGTAGCTGAACTATTTGGAACCATCAACTCCCCGGAATTCTTGGAAATCATGAGGAAGATGTCGAAAAATCCTAAGTTTATTGAAATTATGGGGATTTTTGCTCGTTACGGTTTTGATTTCAAATATCTGTGTACTATGGCTAAGGGAATTCTAGGAGAATATTATCAGGGAGTTTTTTGTGAAGACTAATAATGTAAAAAACATTTTACCGTAATATCTGAATAAACTTACCTTCTTAAACTGTGTTTTACTTTTGACAACATAGGTGCATACTTAGACACTCTGTCCCCAATTATAATAAAGCCGTTCTTATGAATACAACCTATTTCTATGTTGATTGGCAAAACCTATTAATAAAATAATTAAATAAAGAATGCTGGACAATCCAAAGCGCATCATCTAGCCGCAAGCAAAGCAGAGCTTGTGTTTTTGTGACTGTTATACTTAATATAATATATTACATTGATATATATTTTCTACTATACATAGAAAATACCCAGAACTCCCGGGACAAATATTTGCAGAAGAAACTAACATTTGTCCTTAGTCGGGAATCGAAACTGCGGCGCAGGAGGCGTCACTGCTTTTTAGTCTGAACCAATCAATAAGTTGTCTCACTTATATGTATGGGTTACATTTTATCCCGGTTGTACCACAAGAGCGAAGGCATGGGCAGACGCTAGTTCGTAATAAACTTAGTCAATGCATATTAGTAGTTCGGTGGAAGTAAATTTGGTTTGGTATCTTTGTCGCAGAGAGTTACCGGAACTCAGTGAAGTTGTTTATACAACACAGCTCTGCACTTAGCCTTACATCCCTCCAGAACTTCAGGAAGGATATACCTATACATGAAAATTTATCAAATTATGATATAAATTTAAAAATACTAAAGAAGGAACCAAAATTTAGGGTTTGGTTTGAAAATTACTTGGGGGTCAAATCAGTTATTCAATCAAAAAATATTTATTTCTATAAATACAAAAATAGGTATAGACTTAGAAAAGGTCAAATTCTTTAAAAAAAACACTGATACGGAAATAAAGTGATATTTTTGATTTCTGTCGCTTCGGTATGTAGACTAAAGTAAAGAAGCAACGAAGAAACCTTTAGCCTGTTAGTTGTCATTTTTCGAGTGGGAGCAAAACCCGTCCCAAGCTTTTTTATCTTCTAGATAATCTGATATTTTGTAGTAAGCCTTTTTTCACAGATTTTTTTTGACAATTTGTTTGAATTTATTTACTGATAGATTTTGCATTGCAACTCACAAGGAGTTTTGTTGTAGAAGCGTATACATTGCCCTTTAAAAGATACATTAATTTTGTGAAGCCTGGTTGTGGGCACAGCGAGTTTATGTTTATTTCTAGTGTTTATATTATGTATATCGCTATTTTTAGGTACTTTCTTATGTAAAGATTACTGTTATGTTGCTAGAAGATTACTTGCTGCGAGTTTATACTCGCAGTAGGTATTCATCTAGAAACATATTTTATGATCGTAAAGATCTACCATAATCCAATAGATCTCTGAAGCGACAACTCTGAACATGGCGTGAGTTTCCATCAGCTGAAAATGCGGTCAAACAAAATACTTGAAATTGGCTGTAACTAAAATATATAAAAAAATGGCTGAGGGTATAAGAATAAGTTCAACAATACTTACTCGTATGTTCAAGTAGCATTAAGTCAAAGTCGATTACTTACAAAATAGTTGCTGGATGTTCGTTCTAACCCACCCTATACCGACTTCAAATTAATTTTAGTAACACGCGATCCCATTTGCCTCGAAATGACTTGTTAACCGCACCTCGTATCATAACTACTTTTGTGGTTTTATGTCAGTTTTTATTATTTGATCCGCTATCAACTTGTTTAGATTAAAATCTATGATTTGTACTGACTTAACGGTAGCAACAAATGTGCTGTAGCAATTTGTGTGGGTTCTGGATGATTGGCAAAAGAAATTAATAATCTACCTTCAATCTTGCTATCTCTAAGAGATTACCCAGAGTATGCGAAGGCT
The DNA here is from genome assembly GCA_947086465.1 of Eupithecia exiguata. Classification (NCBI taxonomy): domain Eukaryota; kingdom Metazoa; phylum Arthropoda; class Insecta; order Lepidoptera; family Geometridae; genus Eupithecia; species Eupithecia exiguata. Next base: position 8,121,551 of record OX352229.1, read on the forward strand.
TACGCACTATTCCTGAAACTTGCTATCCTTCAGTTGGCTCAACTGCTACTGTTCAAATTTCTTCTTTCGACGATATTGCTCATGCACCATTAATTTTATGATCATCCCCAAATATAATATTTACGCAAATATGACGTAACACAGGGCAATATATGCGCGCCCCGCTGAGATAAGTGAAGGCGTCGCGCACACCGGAAGTGGGCTCATCCGGAGTCGTGCATCGCTTCCTCTCTGTCGTCACATCCGCTTCCGCTGACCCGTCTTACTTGGAGTACCCGCCCCTATCCAAACGATATTTTTCTAGGCTCCATGAGCTTTGATCACACGATTTATTTGCCTGTCAAATTCAGGAAGAAGACACGCGACGCTGGGGACTTAATGCTCCAATGAATGAGAATTGAGAACTCTGTCATTGAAACGTTTACCTAAATAATTTTAGAGCTTTTGAGGACATGGCACCTACATTGTCATCGTAGCAGGAAACTTTACATGAGTACCTACATAACTAACCAGCAAGTAGGTATATGTTTAGGACCATTATAGCGATTTGATCAAGATTAATTTCTTTCTTGATTTCACTTCTGCAATCTGAGCTGGAACCAGGGAATTATTTTGCCCCACCCTTTTGAAAGATCAAGATCTCTGTGATACATTAGAGGTGAAACGGAAATGACGCCGTATCAGCTGATTTGATGTGCCGCTGATAAGGAGATCGACACTGCGACCGGCCCTGTGACGTCCACAACATGTGGACAATCTTTCACGCTCATGTGTGCCACCCTTTTATTGGTAGGTACGGGATGAGAGGGTGTCTTAGTGTGGATATTCTGCGAAAAAACTTCTCATGAAGCAAACATAATGCAAAGGGAATAGTAGCATTAATTTGTTTCATGTTAATTAAATGTTTTGTGTAATTTGTGTTCCAATGGAAAATATCTACACTTGCTCAGCACTACTCGCTTACCTACCAAGTGTGCCTATCAAAGGGTACGATAATGACAGGAATCATTCTCTTAGTAAGTAGGTACTCATCATTGTAAAAAATATTTATCACAAAAATAAACGACTCAGGCAGGACAGGATCTGGCCGTCTCCCATTGCAACACCCTGCATTCAGGGTGTTGCAATGGGTTTGCAGTTATAAAAATGTACTCATTTGGTAATGTCCACACTAAGCCATATTCGCTGATTAGTCCGACATTTTGGGGTGCAGGGAAGAGAGCGTGAAATTGTCTGCTCACTTCTGTAAATATAATTTCGGCGACAAAAGGACTATAAATGATATACTCGGGGTCGCGGGTGCAAGTGTGCCTTGTTACACGAATTTTAAAAATTATCCCCTCTGTTTTGGGGTGACAAAACACGATTAATTTCATTTCTTTGTTTTTAACGGAATTTCAAGCAATTGCTTTATAAAATATATTATAAAATATACTATAAAATGCACAGTTTTGTAAGGTACGTTCATTTAAAATCGGAATTATAATCATATTTATACCCTTTTCGCTTAAAAATATGATATCACGGTAATACCTGATTTAAGAATTTCACAAAAACATTAACCTTCATCAATAATCCAAATAGGTACCTAACTTGAAATATCACATTGATTAATGACAAAATTTCATTTGTAAGCCATCTTGGGTTCGCATTTGGCATGAACAGCTCATTGAAATAATGCATTAGCTCGTGACTAATGGAATCACAGAACAAATAAAATTAAAATGTAAATAGTGGAACGGCGAAATGCTAATAATAAATTTCTCCATTTTAATAACTGTAACTGTAGCGAGGGGAGCCTCTGGCCTGTTAAGTCAATATAACACTTCCATTACTCCAAATTAAATTCCTTAGGGAGAGAGATGAAGTTTTTATTCTGCGCAGACAAAGGAGGCTGGAAGAAACTGCCCATTGCAAGGACTTCGCACTGCTTAATGCACTCCATATCTTTTAATGAGATTTCGAGGAGGTTAGATACATAGCTCCATATACTTGGGACACCATGAAGTGATTGAGTTTGAGGACACAAAGCCTCTGTCCGTAGAGGGACAGACTAATATTATGTTTGGTGATGATGAAAGTGTTTTTTGACTATGACTGACAGGAACATTGTCTCCTCAAATTTAATCTCTTGACGGTGTTTAGCTAGATTTATATCTAGTTAGCATAATTATGTTAACATGTTATGATGTTTGTTACTCTTGCACACCAAGAATACTGAATATTGAACTAGACTAAAATAAATGGATAGGTAACATACAATTTGGATAATATTTTTATATAGAACTACCGTGAACGAAGCCGAGAGCAGAAGTTTGTTATTCAATAAAATATAGACAAAAGCAGCAGGTTTTGTCATTGATGTGCTCGGATGAGTTAATCGCAGCAACAGGCTGACAAATAATCCCAAACAAAAGCGCACTTGCATAAAAATCTCAATAAGCCCTTTCTAAAAATTGGCAAGTGTGCAACGCGGGTGTGAGGCGTATTAATATTTTACGGAATTAATCATTATAATCCTTCTGGCAAACAAGTCACCCCGGGGACCGAGAACAATATAATGAAGTTGTCATTTTTTAGACTACACGGGGGAGGCTGGAGGAAATCCAAATTGAATCATGCGGCGAGGGAATTGTGCTATTATGTTATTAAACAGGCGAGGGCAAGACCCCGGCGAAACATTTTTTGTTGAAGGGCGTCGCGAGACAGTTAACAGTTTTCACAATAGAATTATGATATAATTTGACACAACCTTGCACGCGCGCCGGCTGAGCCGGTAATCGAATGACTGGGAGACTCTCTATACATTCAGACTTCTATTTCGCATTGCTTATCGACTTTTTCGTATTAGGAATTAATTTTGATACCTGTTAATGGTTTACGTTTTGTCTACACTTACTCAGCACAAATTATGTAGTTAAAGGCTCTCATTACAAGGATCATGTATGAGTTTTGTTGATTTTTATGCTCAGGGACATAAAGATAATCGGGCTAAGCAGCTTCGCTGGTTAACTTTGACTTACCTAGGTTATTAAAAATGCATTAAATTCTGTCATAAGTCTGTTGCTGTAGTACCTACACATAACTAGGTATAGATAGGTCAGATTTATTAAAAACTGGGAACTGATTACTGGGATAAAAACTTGCCTATATTTTATTCCATTGCAACCCGATCCATTAAGCAGATTTGGCGTAAGGAGATAACAAACATCCACTCAAACATTCGCATTAAAAATATAAGTGTATTTGTATTGATCCAGTAAATAATTATGACATTTTGATAACATTACGTATATCGTACCAGATTATTAAAGGGGCAAGCGACTTAAACACTCATCTGCTAAGTAGGTACCTCACACTTAAAAGAGCCGAGTGAAATGAAAGCTTTTCTCCATATGTCAGAGAGAGTACTTACAGCGGCTTATTGTCACCCCCGCTAGAGAATTTGATAAAGCGTGTGCGAATATTAACAAAAGGAATATCTTGTTAAATTGATATAGCTTCAACTCCACGGAAATTTGAACCTTGGGCTCGATCCATCACGACCTAATCTATCTCATAATTGATTGCACGCAGTGCCGGAGTTAAACCGTTTCATAATGTCGAGCGTGAAATTGTCTCCGTTGGAAAATGTATAATTCAAAGGGGAAGATTAAAATATTATCCATGTTAAGTAAATATTCAAATGAATATTTTCCGTGTTAGACAACAATGGCGCTGGAGGGGAGGCTGCCGTAATTTGATAGATACCTATCTACAAAACGGTATATTCGTTAAGGGACCTCCCTGTTATTATAAATTATAAGCGCGATTTGGGAATTATCTTGAATTAAACGGTTCTTGGAGAAAGGGGCGGGGCTGGTCTGTCTGATTACACATTTTCCATAGAACTATTTTGCTTTTGGTATATGCTCGACTATGAAGTTCCCTAATTGTTGACAGGTGATTGAACGAAGACAGAATGAAGCATTTTATAGACACAGTTGGTTTGGACGGGTTAGGGTAAATTCGTCATCGGTCCATTTTTGTGCTACTTTTAAGTTCCATACTTGGAGGGTAAATTTGTCACCGTCGCATAAAATATTATTTTTTATGGGTAAATTCGTCATCGGTTCCTCCATCGTGGATTTATGTACAGTCAGCATGAGAATTAAGTGAAATAAACCAACACTCTTTGAATGAACAATTGTATATTAGGACGTACAAATAATCAACATTTTGGATATGTATCTATCGAGATAGAGATGAGAATCCGTTAGTTTTTGTATTATAGTGCGTAAGCACACAAAAACACTGGGTAATCTCGAAGCATTTAAATAAGTTCCCATGCGCTAGAGCCGTAAGAGGTCCCAAAGACGAAACTGACTAGGATTTCGTGGCTTAGTTGGTTAGTTAGGGCACACCTGTACTGAGAGTGGGGCGCAGGTTCGAGTCCTGCCGAAATCTTTCGACTCGAAAAATATGGGGACGTTTGTAACGAAGATTATTCTACATGATTTTTTCATGAAAAAGAATTTAAAAATTAAATGAAAACTATAGTTTACCTCAGTAACATAATCTGTCATACTTTTTCACTACGAAAAAATGCTTATAATGCTGCGGACAAAAGCAAGTGGCAAATAAAACAACAAAAATAACACTTATCATCATGCCATGATGTTTTAGATACAGTTTACGGTGCACATATAAAATCCTCCAGGATCAAACTTTTATGAGACCACTTCAAAACCAACTTAAACAATAAGGAAATAATCATCAAAACCTATTAAGAATTGACGAAGATATCGCCAGAATATTATGTGGTTTTTAAGCTGCTCGGGATAAATATTAATCTCTCGGGATTACATTTCTCAAAGAACCATTTCGAAACCATTTTCTGTACAACAGAGAAAGAATTTTGAAAATCGGTCCATAATTGACGGAGAAATAGACAAACATACATTAAAAAATACAAGCAGCCGAACATGGAACCTCTGCCTGAAGTCGGTTAAAAAGTAGAGTGCATTTGTGAAGTTACACTGACACGCAGATTATAAACAGCCCCTGATAGCGGGTGTTGCCTCTTGGGACTTCATCTATTGTTATAATAAAATGCATCTCAGTGTTACAGGGCTAAAATTTGAATTGAGTCTTTGTACAAATAAAAGATACATAAGATCTTCTATGACATTTACTAACTAGGTTTTACTCGTATATCTTAAAATAGGTAGGTACCTAAGTTAGGTTATGTTCACCTACTTATATGTTCAAGGCCTGATTTAATTACCAACAAAAATATTTACAATAATAGAAAACAAATTAGATCTAGTATTTACAATTAATTGAAACCATTGAGCTAACTGCAGACTGTGGCAAGCAATCTACATGTAGCTCAACTGATCCATATCAATACCAGTTGGAAATGTCCCCAAGATTACCAACCAATACCATTTGTTCTCATCTTTTTTATCATAAAAGATTAATACTATACTTTCTACAATTAACTTTTGCATGATATAAGAAGCAATAAGACCTGATCATAGTTTTATTTTATCTGATGCAGGATGCGGCAAGCTGAAGCAACAGGGCGCTATGGCACTTCTAGCGCTATGGAGGCATATGTCCAGCAGTAGACTCATAAAGGCTGTTGTTTAAAAATGTTACTGTTTTAAGGTACCTAAACTATTATAAAAATTTCACAGCGAGCTTATTTAATGCCTTTTACGTACTAATAATTAATTACTAATAAAATTATTTCTTGTTAAAAGCGATGTACGTAGGTACATCGCTTTTAACAAGTAATTATTTTAACGATCTCGCGTATCCATTGATTCCTATATCACCAGCGCACCTATACGAGGGTGTAACATGTTTATATGTTTATTTTAATACGCGTGTCGTGCGTATAATACGGAATTTATTACGGCACGACCCTCGGATTAATGCTATACCTAAGGAAGATTTGAATCCGAGGCATTAACTTAGATTGATACACGCGGGAGCTTGAGCGTGTTTATTTAGATTCGAAAGCGAATCATATTTAGGTTAATGGGTTTTCCCGTACCTATTTGTGAGACAGGTGAGGGTATTCTATGGTAAAATAATTATCTCTTTGGTTTCCTTCTCTACTGTCATGTAATTTCCTTGTTTTTTTTAATTTAAATTTAAGCTAAGAAGAGCTTTTGTTATGGGTACCTACTAGATGACTGACAAACTTAATACCATATTACATTTATATAGATATTTTATCCAGAATTACTGGAATAAATATTTGCAGATGTACCTACAAACATTGCTGTGCCACATCGGTCTTTCAAAAGTCTCTTTTAATTTAACAGGACAACACTGTAACAAAATGGCTAAAAGCACTTGCAGACGTTGCATTGTGTGGTGAGCCCAGATGTTTCCAGAATCTTGCAAATCTTTGTGCCGCATTCACTAGAGTCAGATGTTACTTTTTGTATCTCAAAATGATATCTCATTACCTAAAAATAGTAGTACCTCTGTAGCTCAGCGGACGGAGGTCCGTCTGTGATACAGAACTTAGCGGGTTTGACTCTTGCCGGGCTGGACAAAAGTTTGTATGTTCGACAGTATTTGTTTCAGGTCTGAGTACAAGGTACAAAGAACGTAGCAAAGAACAGTGTTAATACGCTCTTAAAAAGTATTAAATAAGTATAACAGTCATCTGAACTACTTTGGGGTTAGAATGTGAATGATCGTTTATTTGGTATCTAAGCGCAGAAGTGGCCTACAAAAACTTTGAAGATATCACAAAACAAGCTCAAAGCTACTGTTTTATATCACTTCAGATCTAATTTCGAGGATAAGTCTGTTCGGATGCGCAATGATTAATGGCTACTAATAACGGGAAAAACTGGCTATAATCTATTTCCATTGTTTACGAATCGGTTGAACAGAAAACCATAAAACACCCCACACACAAAGAATCTTTATGTAAACAAATGAACGCGCTGTTGTTCTACCTCATCTTATGAGTGCAAACGCACTTCGCGTCAGTGAGACTGCGCGGCCGCGGCACTGCGTGACAGATTAGAACAAATCACCAAATAAGCAACGCAGTTCCACTGACGCGTAGTGCGTTCTATCTAATCCGCCCCGGCTTCGCACGGGTAGATTCTATCGCCTATGTTCATCAGGGATAATGTAGGATTCTATTGGTGAAATATTTTTTCAAATCGTCCAGTTAGTTTCGGAGGCTATTCAATTCAAATAAACGAACATACAAATCTTTCCTTTTTATAATATTAGTGTAGAAAGTTTGATCCAAAGAATAATTGGCTGCATCGTGCCGCGCAGTTCCACTGCAGTGCATGAGCACCTTTAGTCACCAAACAGTTTTTCTATCTCTTGTTTCTACATGTTCTTCGATGATAATTTCAAGTACCCTTGACAATTTTGGCCAAGGCAATCAACTATTTATTCAACATTGTTCCTATATTTAAATGTATGTGTGTAGCCAATCAGGGCTTTATATCCATTAAAAAAACAATCTAAGAGACAGTTAAAAGTCAGCCGAGTTTCGGACAAACAAATTTAATTAACATTCACTTATTTCCCCGCTTGATCCAAGGGAGACAAATAGTCTGAGTAAAATTTATGTATCGGAATCAAATTCAATTTCGTCTTTGAATTTTTTACACGAGTTTTAGGGCCGATTTACATTGGTGAGTGCGCTTACGAAAGGTATTTGTGGATATGCTCGTTTAAATTTTAGGAATATCATTACCGTGATCATCTAAGGTAACTCGAGTACGTGATGCCTGTAACTTATTTTCCCAAATTTATATTTTATCATCATCATCGTCAGCTATTATCATCATTAGTCCTCTGTTGGACATAGGCCTTCCCTTATATTTGCATGCAAATTTATAAATGACGAAACAATTTTGTAGGACATAAAATCTCTTCGACCACACCGAAAGATCACATCACATGCTGGTACATATTTAAATGCACAAGAGTATTGAGGTAAACCAAAGAAGGTAATAAATACAAAGATAAACAATATTGCCTTTCTCTACCTTCGATCCTGTGAAAGTTTTCTTACGGATTTTTCTAATCTTCTTTAGCATCGTTTATATTGATTATGGCGCTCCTCCTGCCTAATTTATATTCAGCTAGTGTTTTTTCATCACGCCTTGTGCTTAATATCGCAATTTGTACCGTAGTTGGCGTAAGCCGAGGGGACCTGTCACCTTTACTCTTGGACTCCCCGTCTCCTGAATGCTTATTTTATTGCCCGCTTACACATAAACAACTGAACTTTACGATCGTTTTTACATTCAGAAATAGGTTATAAACTAATTATTAAATGGAGATTGAAGACCGACCGTTTCTGTAAATAAGAATGATTATGAATCGGCGTTCCAGTCTGATTTATGGGCGCGGAGATGTCCGATGACAAAATTATGTCTCCGTCATAAATGTTCTCCGGATCGGATGGCATCCATGATAATGGTTGGTTTTTTCTGCAGGACGTCGCCAGCGCAGTCTGCGGGTCCTACTGGACAGACGAGCGACGGAACCATTGTACCTGGCGATCGAGCATTATGAAGTATCCTATCGTGACCTACATACATGGGCTCTATACCTGAAAACCAGCGTAGCATTGGGCTTAGCCGAATACTACACATGCTGAGGTTTGCCCTTTTTTCCCTATTCATATTCTTTTTTTATTCTTGTTTTTGTACAGTTTTAATTTTAGTAATAGTACCTAGTATGTAAGTCTTTATGTATTTTTGGGTCTTCTTCTTCTTATGAGTTCAATACTGAAGTAGCCGGAAATCGAGCATGAGAAATCCGTAATTATTATAATGTTCATAGAATAGAATAGAATTATTTATTGTCCAATGTAAAGAGCTACAGCAAAATTGTTCTTAAAACCTAGTGAGCGGCACAATACAATGGATTCGTCAGATGAGTTTACACATAAGTACACAACTCTAAAAATTAAGGTATTATATGTAGAAAAAACTAATGCCTTTCTTGTAAAAAACATATGTAAGCATGTGCAGCATAAGCATGTGTAGGCAAATAATTAAGTACTATTGGTATAATTTTTGCAATTAGAAAACATTTAAAATACGTAGGTAACTAATTATCAATAAGCAAAAGAAAACTAAAAAATAGGTATGTACTTAAAAGATCATAATGAGGTAAAACAGGTAGGCAAACATAGCTACTTATAGCATACGTACATAAACTAAGAACCTACTGAAGAACAAGTAAATTTGAAAATTAGAAACGAACTAATTGCTCAAGAATAACATAAAACCAAAGAGTACCTACTCTTCTGTGCTACTCTGTAACTACAATAAAGTTATACAATGGTTTGTTATACCTCTAAGTATAGGTAGGAAAGTATTTCCGATTTCGTCTACAAAATAGTATTCCAATGCCCGAAGAGGACGATCAAAAACGTGGCGCCACAGATCAATTAGTTCCCAGTAATAAACAAAGCAAATACGTCCGTTATGAAAAGAATTCGCCTGTCGGTAGTTTCTTTTGTTTCACATCAATCAAAATCATACGATAATGAAATCATCATTTGGGTGGCCATAGAGAGTTGGTTCCGCGAATTCTGTCTCCGATGTGCATCGAAGTCATTAACACATTCCTGATTTATTAATTAGAGGTTAGAGATTTTGCTAAATCAAATGATTCCTCGCAATCGGTTGATACTTGGTTGGTTTGACAACGAATTACAGTTTGAAATGGTCAATATGGTCACGTTTTACCATCGTGGTAGATTTTTTTATTAATGGGCTATTATTAATCATAGCCGATTAATAAAACAATGTACACTTGCCCAATTATGTAGTGGTTTATTGGTTAAGAGCTAATATGTACCTACTAAACAAGAGTCGCTTATAGGCCGATCGGACCTTAGATACCACGTACTCCTTCCACGCGTTTATTTTCTTTTTGATACATGCACTGCACGCCTATGTAGTTTCCTTAATCTTGACAAGCAAGTGAATGAAGACTGAATGAAAGATTGTAATATTTCATAAACGAAGTTTCTGTATATTAATAGGGATGCGAATCAGTCAATTTAAAAAATATCTGAACTTACGAGAGCTTCGATATTTATCGAGCCGATTGATAACGTAGGTAAACATGATTATTCTAGTTGGTTTTTACATCGAAAGGTATCGAAAATGGTATAAACATTATAAAATATTTTATAGTCTGTTTTATTTTCTATCCCGGAAAAACGCGTGTAAGCCGCGGGCAGAAGCAAGTAGCAAACCAAAACAACTAAAATATTAATCTCACTAATATTATAAACGTGAAAGTTTAGATGGATGGATAGATGGATGGATGTTTGTTCCTTTATCACGCCAGAACGGCTGAACGGATCTGGATGAAATTTGGCGCAGAGATAGATTATAGTCTGGAATAGAACATAGGCTACTTTTTATCCCGGAATTCCCACGGGAACGGGAACTACGCGGGTGAAACCGCAAGGCGCTGCTAGTGTTATCTAATTATGAATATGTTATAAAGTCATATCAGTACAATGTCACGAAAATTGACCAAAAAATAACAAAATCGATTGCAACTTCTTTACAAACATATCGACTGTCATAAAAAATCAAATCGGTACAGCATTACGACATTAATAATTGATTTTCAGTAGAGCTGTCAAAAATAAAATAAATGCGTGGACGGAGTACAGCTGCTAAATGTAATGAATGGATCAACCTTGTATTACAAGTACTTTTAGTGTGTTAATTCGTTTGCATTTTTTTACCTACCTACAACCAGATGTAATGACAGTTATGATTCTGATTAGAAATTCCATCGTGGTAAAAAATTTATGATGTGTTTTATGTGGCATTTACTCGGTCTTCACATGAAGCACTAGTCGAAATGTTGGTCTTTCTTGTAATATGTGTGTTTAGTACAGCACATAGTTTCAGTATCGACTTAAACGACGAAGGAAGTTTCAATATATTCAATATATCCAGCGGTATGAATAACATATCAGCTGTTACAGACGAAGAGAGAAATCCAAGGAAATACGGCTTGAGTTTAAACGATGGTTGCGGACAATATGCCAAAGTTTTCAAATGTATGACGAACTGTATGGCCCTGAATTTTCAAATTTACAGGTTGAACTTTAAATGTGCATGCACATGCCATAAGAAAAAAAGCATTCACCCTACGTTGCCCTACTTTCAATGGAAGACTACTGGCACTACAATGCAAATGAAGAAAACTCGAAGTCCTTATCTTTGGAGCATTGTTGGTACATTATCTCCCACGCCCACGACACCTCCTGCAACTACTACCAATGCAACAGAATTTACGTGCCCTACACTACCTACAACAGACAATTCAACATCAGGAAATGAAACAGAAACGGCTGTAACTAGTGATGTGTTAACAAACGACACCACTATAGCCGCTGAAGCCGGGACAGAGGCGGTGAAAGGGTCAGCGGACGGCGGCGAGACCACCGCAGCAGCAGCGGCAGGCGATCCTACAGAGCCGCCGCCGCCGGCTGAAGATGTTCCACCCGAAGACCCACCAGAAGAGGCATAGCAGAGGACGGACGGGTAAAATCATCGCCACCTTGAGACAGAAGTGGTTTTAATAAAATGACTATAATCGAACGTTATATTCTTTAAAACACCCTTGGTAAAAGATAATGTGAAAAAAATATTTAACTACCTGGAATGGAAAGCATGTCGGCATTTACCTTCCAAAGGCTTCACCTTTCTCTAGACTAGATCTAGAAAAAGTAAATTTTAAGCTAAAAGTTCATTCGGCAACCATCATAGCATTTGAACGGCTTTGCTCCGATTTTCTTCAAACATAGCTGCATAACACTTAAACACTTTCGTTCAAGTATTTTATTTATGTCACGTTTAAAAACTAAGTAAATTCAAATCGGAAAACGGAGTACAGGTTGGTTCATGGTCACCCAGAAAAACCACACACACGATTTTTGTATTACTAACAAAAAAACTCATTTATTCATTTTAGTGCGCAATACAAACATGATGCGCAATCAACAGTTCCACGTCTTTATAACAGTACATTTTACGTATTAAATATGGAATTCAACAAGTGCAAATGAGACAGATAAAAATATGTTTTTGCAACGGACGGACGAACGGACGGACAGACTGACAGACGGAGAACCAAGTGATCCTTTTCTCCTTATTTCCTTTTGAAGTACGGAACCCTAAAAATATACATAGGTACTGAATTAGCTGTTTTTGGTATTTATCTTACTTTTACCAAGTTTAAGGTGACATAACATAAGCATAAAAATACAATACCCTCGATTTAGTCGAAATCGATATTATTATCCATGAGTTAACTCAAGTAGAGTACCAAAATTTTGAAATAAAAAAATGTCCGCCGTCATGGATTTTCATATGGAGATCATTTTTGTAATCTACACCGTCGAGTTGGTTAAAAACGATAATTATGTAAGTCCGTATGAGTACCTAAGCCTGACATTTATTTGGATCATACAAGCTGTCCCGCGCCGAAAATTGAACCTAATTCTCAAGAGTTATTGGCTCGACTCGTCCCACTTTAGGCCGAAAACGGAATCCTGTGGGACGAGTCAAGAAACTCAAATTTTATGCTGAAAATGTTCCTGATTCGAATCGGCTTCCTACATTGATGCAGGTACGTACTACTAGGTGCCTACTAGGTAGCTATTTTCCTAATTAAGATAAATACATTATACTGCAGATAAAAACCGCACAAGCAATTAAACTTCTAATTATAATTACTTTTTGTAAGTCTTTTAGCAGTTCGCTTGAGTAAAGAGTTTTAAACATAAATCTTTGAAGATGAAAACTGTATTGTTTGTCATAATGATAACAACATCTGTGCTAAAAGAAATATATACGATGGGGATCCCAAGTAACGGTAGATAAATAGTAAAATTCGATACCATTAATTTAGCAGTAAAGCGATGCCATAGCTAATTCAGCTGTATTTAGAGTTTTACTGAGATTGTATATATTGTTATTATTAATTTTAGCGACGACGGAAACAATACCAGGAAAAGAAGTTGATAGTGAGATGAATTCTACATACGGTAATACTAATTTTCTATTTAGAGTGATTAATAGAGTCACACTTCAGATAGTCTTTATTTCTTCAACATTAAAGAAAGAAATAGGCTTCTAGATATTTCAGATAACGCCATCGCAGAATATTTGAACTATTATGTTTTTAATTTTTAGCAACGGAAAAAACGCTAAATGATACAAATAACACTGAAAAAGGATTTTCAGCGTATGGTAAATACTTATAACTTAGATAAATAAAAAACTTGGTAAAAATATTTAGTAAATAATAACAGATTTAATATATTTTAGCAACGACGACAATTTTACCAGAACCATATAATCATGAGAGTGACACTACGAGAGGTAATATTCTTATGTTGTTTATCCCACTAATATTATAAATGTGAAAGGATGGATGGTTGGATAGATGGATGTTTGTTACTCAATCACGCTTGAACGGCTGAGCGGACCTGGATGAAATTTGGCACGGAGATTGATAAAAATCTGGAATAGCACATAGGCTACTTTTTATCCCGGAATTAACACAGGAACGGGATCTACGCGGGTAAATCCGTGAGGCACTGCTAGTTGTTGTATATGTATGAAATTATTATATTTGTCAAGGTAGGTGTAACAAATACTTATTTGATAAAACTAAAACACCGTAAGTAGATATTAGATTGATCGTTATGGAATTAGACTGCTTATGTCTTATTTTTTAGCTGGTGATATAACGGTAATTGCTACAAAAAACAGTGAAAACGGACAGTCAACTTACGGTAAATATATCTTATGTTCTTATTGTGTACCCAAATGAGCAAATACTAAAACTCTATTCGTGTTGATAGATTTTTACTAGAAGATTTATTTTTTGGGCAATGAAAACAATATTTAGTGAACCAAATGATAAATCTCGATTGGCCAATATCTTATTTATTATCTTCCTAGCATTTTATGAAGACAATTAGTTTTCTATAAATATCCATCGAATTAAGTAGATATCCAATAAAACAAAAAAGATATAGACATGAATGTTCTCGCAAAATCGCTACTGAAAAATTATCAAATGTAACGAATGCCAGTGAAACTTGCAACAGATGGTATTTTTTTTTGTAACTTTATGAAATTAACAAAATGTTTTACACTGTACGTTTTATAAAATTATTTATTTTAGAAATGGAGACACAAGCAATTGATAATAAAATAAGGATCTCAAGCGGTATGTTTCTAGTATGTTAATTTTTACACAAATATAAGTGCAGATCTACAAAATAAATAAGTATTTTTATCACACACATACATGATGTTACGCACGGTGAGCATATCTCTCTTTCTCTCTTGACTGATCTTCGTTTATTATTCCAGCAACAGAAAAAATAACAATTGCACCGAGCATCAGTGATGGTAACCGACTTTCAACCGGTGGTTATTTGAAACCGTCATTAACGATGCCAAAAAAATATATATTTGATTCTGAAATTGGGATCTTGAATGGTAATTCCATGTTATATATATAGGTAGGTATATGTACAGGGTAGCTTTTTGAGATGGGAGTGGTACCTAGCTAAATACGAAACCATTTTTGACGGTGCTTGGCATAAAAAAATTCACAAATTTAATAAATAAAATCCAGGCTAGCGGCAAGTACATACACTAATTGTTCGAAAAGATTATGTGGAATTTTCACATTGATGCTTGGTACGGGGAGTATTCAAAGTGAAAAAATATCCATTTCCTTTCATTATGATAAATGCATTTCTTCGCGATGATTAATTCTTATCAGCATCCAAATGCAGATTTTGTTTTCATATAAATTGAGGTCATAACTCCTTTCTCGACTTTTCTCTAAGGGTCACACCGAGGTGCGACGTATCACGCACTTTGTTTCAAAACATAACTTGATTTACTACGCAAATATATACAAATTGGTACAATGGCAGCGCAGCGCCGAGTTTTCGTATTTTGTCAATAAAATATGTACCTTTTTGCGTAGTAAGTAAAGTAATATCTTGAAAAAGTGCGCGCAGCGTTGCGTCCCGTCGCGTCTCCGACTCTCTTGGTTTTGCATTTGGCCCATCTCAAAAGCCACACTGAATGCTTAACTGCAAAGAGTTTAAAAGTAAATGATCTCTTTAAAAATTGGTCTAGGCTCTCTTATATTATTTATATTTTGTTAGCACCACAAAAACTACGACAAGGAAGGCTTGAAAAAAAGATAAGAAGTTCAACAAAAGGTACCTAATTAACTATTTTCATTTTAATACTTATCTAGCGTATTTTATTTATTTAACAGTATATTTTTATTTGTATGCTCTACTGAAAAGTAAATGTAATTTACTTTTCAATAGAAGTAAATTACATTTACGTAATATAAAGTAAAAATCAAGTAATACAAATACATTGTAAATTTTTTGTATTTATTGATTTTTTAATTGTGAAATTTCATAATTGAAAAGTAGATATTTTAAGACTCAATCGTAAAATTTCTAAACGTGACGCCACCGTTCACCGTATTGATATGAAGCTGATGCACTATATTTTTTATAAAGATTTTTTTATAAAGAAAGATCATTAAATAATTAACAACACACAACACAAAAAACAAACGTGTTGGTTTTTATCATTTATTCATTTTTAATTTTATTTTGATTGAGGGAACAGAAGCACTTTGAGTTGACAAACTGAACGATGACGTCACAGAAAAAGGGCAGCGTTTTTATGACCCAAAACTCTGTGCAGTTTTATATTTCATTTTATTCCTTAAGTATTTAGAAAAAAATGAGGGTGTTATTTTTTTTTGGCACTGAAATATAATAAATAATAGATAAAAAAAATTGGAGAGTCTTTTTTGTAATAATTATTATTTTATTGTTTAGCAAAGACAAAAATTACGCCAGTGAAGATTGGGAGAAATAAACAAAAAGGTAGATTTTTGTATAAATTCAATAGAAATGATGAAAGTGATAAAATTACATTAATTAAGAAAAAAAAAGATAAACTGAAAGGGGTGATTCTCCACCAATTAGGAAATAAATGTAGATCAATTTTTAAATTTTATGGCCTGCAAAATCGTTTTGAAAATTTATTGTTTATTGTCATTTCTAGCAATGCAAACTAAGTTAAAAGAAGACGCAACCAGTAATACTGGAATTCGAGCTGAAGATGGTAGGTACATAAAAATAATAGATATTTAGCAACTACCTATAAGATATTCATAATATAATAATCATTCATAATCATTATCATTCATTTATTAATCATTTATTTGAGTATATATCATTTATTTTTCGTTGTTAATATGTCGTAAATCGTTGTTGTCTCACATTATAAATGTTTGCTTATTAAGTATATTTTCCTAAACTTTTCAGATTCAGATTCCATCCAGGTATCACTTGAATCTGTACATCAAGACTCTGCACATCAGAAGAAAAATATAAAGAAACTAAAACATGAGAGTAAATAGCTTCTATCTTTTATATTACCTGCGTAAAAACTAAAAATAATTAGGAAAGAAAATTACAACACAAGAAAATAAACAAAGATGATACGTGTAAGACATGTGTATTTACAATTCAAACAGTTACTGCACACTGTTGCAAAAATATAGTATAGCTCATCTGATCCATATACCAGTCATAAACGTCC
This sequence comes from Eupithecia exiguata, assembly GCA_947086465.1. Taxonomy (NCBI): domain Eukaryota; kingdom Metazoa; phylum Arthropoda; class Insecta; order Lepidoptera; family Geometridae; genus Eupithecia; species Eupithecia exiguata. Next base: position 8,138,242 of record OX352229.1, read on the forward strand.
ACGGACGCTGCATTGCCCCGTTGTATGGCAATGCTGATGCGCTGCGCCATAAATACGATTGATACGAGATTGGAGTCAAGCGAGAAATAAAACTATTTTAATGATTTATTGATTGTTTCAGCAAAAATGCCTGACAAACCCGCCTTACGTTACGGATTCCAACAAACGCATCAATGCCAAGATTACGATAAAGCATTCATGTGTATTAGGAAATGTTTGGATGTAGGATATGATGTTGCGCATGCGGATAAAAACTGTAATTGCAAATGCAAGCGCAACAGGATGCTTCTCATGCACAAGCAACTAATAAAGCTGCACAGTTCCACTCCATGGAAGGGCGGTGCACCGACCACTAGCTTACCTCCATGGGTGATAAAGCAGAGTAACGTATTACCGCAGCCTGCAAAGAACCCAGAGACCATCGATGAAGAACTCTACGCTGATGTTTCGTATTCTCATAAGTCAGGTGAAGGTCCAGCAACAGATGGTGGTGGCGATGCAGATGAAGCCGAAAAGGCTAAAGACGGTTCCGGGGAAGGTGAGAATAATATACTTATCATGTGTAATGTTAGTGTTACAACGCTTTGTGTGTTAGCTTGCAATTTGTATGGTTGTGATAGATTCAGGACAAATTTTAGAAATGATTTGAATAAAAGTACAAGATTTTTGGCACACAAGTGACATGTTCGAACCCAATGAAGTTTAACCTCGTATACTTAATGAAACGCAAGTAAGAGTCGCATATTACTGACCATTTCTAATGTTAATATAAAATTGTACAGTTGTGTTGAGTATTCGGGAATAAGACTCACGTAAAACAGGAAACGAATGTTTTTGCACAGTCTAAGCCGAATATTGCCAGTTTACCTAACTTCTATTGTTTTCAAATTTAACGGAAAAGCCAAAGGTGATGGTGAAGGCGATGGCGCAGGCGATGGCGAAGGCGACGACAAAGCCAAAGAGGAAGGGGATGGGAATACAACTCCAGCAGAAGGCGAAGGAGGCGAAGGTACCTTTGAAGCATAAAATGATGTTGTTGACTTTGACGTTGATATTGAAATTTGTTAAAAGAAAATACCTAATAACAAACATGCACCCTTGTGAGTTGAACTGTGTTCGATGTCTTCAATCGTCAAATAATTGTATTTAATTATTATTATTGTATGTAAGTGACTGGTCAAAATAATATCTAGCTATCGGCTCCAAAAAAGGGCAGCTGAGGTATTTGAAGATAGTTACGTCAGGTTTAGATCCTTTTTAATTTTTTAGGAGGCGAAGGAGGTGAAGGAGGCGAGGGAGGGGAGAAAGAGGAGGGAGCAGAGGGAGCAGAGGGAGGTGAGGGAGGCGAGGCGCCACCTGCAGAGGAAGGCGAAGCGGCACCTGCAGAGGAAGGTGAAGCTGCAGCTGAACCTGAAGAGGAAGCACCGGCCGAGGAGCGCTAACATTATGTTTACGAGATTGATTACATTACTAAGACTTATTTGAAGTTTTTCTAATCCGTACCCGAGCGTGACGGTTTAGTTTCGTTCACTCATTAGAAAAGAGTGAAAAAAAGATTTTTTTCCAAGAAATATTCAGCGTTGCTGATTTTTAGGGTTCCGTACGGTAAAACCAAAGGGTAAAAACGGGACCCTATTACTAAGACTTCGTTGTCCGTCTGTCCGTCTGTCAGAACTGTCTAACTATCACGGTTCACGAGATACCAGGCTGTATCTCGTGAACCGTGATAGTAAGACAGTTGAAATTTTCACAAATTTTGTATTTCTGTTGCCGCTATAACAACAAATACTAAAAAACAGAATAAAATCAATATTTAAGGGGGCTCCCATACAACAAACATGATTTTTTTGCCGTTTTTATAGATAATGGTACGGAACCCTTCGTGCGCGAGTCGGACTCGCAATTGGCCGGTTTTATTTCATTTAGTATCAGAAGTGACTTATTTTTATTTGGATTTAGACTTGGCGCCTTTACGAACGTGTTTGTGATGATGGGCAGGACCTGCAGTTCACGTATTGTCACTAATTTACCAATAACCCTGTATATTTTTTATTCGGCCCTGACACAAAAAGGGTTGTTATAAGTTTGACGGGTGGATCTATGTGTCTGTGTTTGTATCAATCTGTGGGTTGTTGCGGCATCGTAGCTCCCAAACGGATGATTTTGATTGTTTTTTTTTTGAAGAGCAGACTTGATCGATTGTTCTAAGCATAGAAAGTCTGCCAAGGCTGTGTTAAAATTAATATATAATTTTTTTGTTAAATACCTCTATCTACCTGTGCGAAGCCGGGGCGGGCCGCTAGTTTATTAAATATTCAGATTACAAAAATAAATTCATTTAGACGCTTAGGTCTAAATGACCGACTGAATGATCTGATAATTTTCCGTCGTTTTTGCCGTTTTCTGTTAGTTTTGACGTTTTCTGTCATTTTGGCATTTGCTAAATTTCATTGCCTAACATTTTTGCAATTTTAATATTTTTTTGATGCACAGAACTACAGCACAGAACTACTAGGAATAAGCGACTCAAAGAGTCTGTAAAATAATATAAAATTTCGATCAACAATAACAAAATCCATTATAACTTCTACATAATACAAAATTGATATATTGTCATAAAAAATCGAATCGGTGAATCATTTTGAGACGACTAGCGACTATCTGATGGTCAGTCGAACTATCAATCAATAGCTTTATGGAATAGGTATAATTGTCACATGGATAAGAAGGTAATCTACCTGTGTAGGTAGGTACCTACTATAAGTTCTTACAACCACGTCTAGGCACCTTTGCCTTATTTCCCTAAATATTTTTTGTATTATTAGTTTCCAACTTCATATTACTCGTTTTATTTTTGACGCAATGGTAGGTTAAAGAATAAGAATAAAGTATGGTAAAATTTTCCATAGTATGGACGTGTAAAAAACTTTACGCTAGGCCCCAGGGGCTATCCGACAGATTGACGGCTATGATGTATGGGCTGAGATTTTTTACCAATACCTACACTCTGAACATATTTTTGCTTTTATATTAATATATCAATTTCTTTTATACTTATTACTTTGGCATTTTTCGCAAAAATGTAGACAGTTGTGATAAGGGTAGGAAAAGTGGAATGTGATTACGTAGGTATTGTTATTTTAAAGAAACTTGTTTCATATTTATTACGACAGAAACATATCCTGTGTATCAAAATGTTTTTTAAAATTAATCTTACATTGTTGAGTCAAAATTCCATTTAAATTTTATTAGTTAGAGACAATATTTCTTTCATAATGTAGCTAGCTCGTTGAGACCAGGGTCCCATGCTATAAATCGCGATGACCCTCGCGACTTGAGACAACGCCAGATGTGGATGGAAACAGTAAAACCTAAATTGCCAATATTAATTGGATAGGTACTCATATAGGTCATCATGAACCATAAGTATTTCAGATTTGCTGTAAGCAGTTTCATTTCAGGGAAATTTTCTCAATGTTGCAATTATGCTACATCTAATTATCAAGCAAACAAAAATAAAACGAACAGATTATATGACAAAAATGGAACGGAACCCTATTAAAAGCAGGAGATGTTTCCGAAGACAAGACGGCTAATCCAAATAGCAAGGTGCTTTGATAGAAGATTGATTTATTTGTAATAAAATACTTCTGAGCTCTCTTTTATCTGTCTAACGCAATCGAGGGCAAAACAAAAGGTAAGCTAACAATAAATCCTCCTACATAAAAATTGCAACAACTTTGTTCATAATGCCGATGGAGGCATCATCAAAAGTTGGTTCGGATCGCACCCTCGCGCCCATTCGTGCAGTGATTACCAATAAATCCAATACGGGATAATTGGCCGGCTTAATTCTGTTCTATCTTTCTACTTAGTTCAGTCGTCAGAATGTGCCAGCTTGGCTCCCTTGGGAGAGTCCAGCGAGAAAACAAACACCGCTGTCTCGCCGAACGAAACTAGCTCTTCCAGTACTTTCATAAAAGTGATTTTCATTTGGGAATATGGAACGAAGTATATCCGGCGGCAAATGAAGAAAATGGCACGGTTAATGAGGTATTTTTAGTTCTTCTGCTCTGTGTTAATGTAGCTTTACTGGATATTCCTATAATATGTAACGGTTTATGTTTTTGTATCAGTTTTGACAGTCGGGTGACGTTTGATGGACATAGATGGCGCATTCCCCTGTCGCCTAATGGATGGGAATTATGGAGTCAAGGGGTGGCAGCGATTTGATATTCGCATCAGCCGGTGGCCCTAGGGACCGGTGTGACGTGATTCAATAGCCCTAGAACGCCGTAGGATCGACGTTTTTATAACTACTTATTCAGATGAAGGAAATATGTTAGGATAAAACAGCCTAGATGGGTATCTAGGCTGTTTTATCCTTACATATTTCCTTCGACGAAAAACACTAAAAGCGGGTGCTTTTAGTGTTTTTCGTCGAAGGTATATTTTGTCAATCTCTATCACGCAGAGCTGTTTCCAAAATTAGTGAATAGCTGATTATACAACTGTCAGTTATAAAGTCTTGAATTTACGAGTATCAATTTATATTTTAATCAACCTTAAGGATACATACCAACTACAAATGGCAAAATATAGAAAGAAAAAGAGATACATTCCTAACACTCTATAGGTACCTATGTAGCTTTTGGTATAACTACGACCAACGAGCTAAAATTAAAACGTCAGTCAAAGCGGAAAATCCCGTTCCGAAAAATTAACCAACAGAGTTCCATTCCAACAAATAATTAATCTGGAATAATCATACAAAACGATGCGAGCGGGATGCTCGTCCATTATTACCATTCATTTCAAATCAGCCGCGCGGAGGGACGAGGGCTCGACCTGAATAAGCATACATTTTCCAATCAGGGCACGTATCATTTAACTTGCTATTAAATTCGACTTCTTCCCTCCGAATTATTATCATGTCAAAAAAGGCTAAACGTGAAATAAAATACATTTATCAAGTCCGCCGTAGGTATCTCCCCCGATTATAAAACGCAGAGCATCCGGCTTAATTCGAGTGATTAACTTATTGTGCGGTAACCATACAGCTGGGTGAAAAGAAAATTCGGATGTTCCGTTTTCTAAGAGCGGAATACTTTTCATAAACACCGTCATAACATTCATGCTCAAGACCTTTTACAGTAATTACAAGCCAGTCGGCGCTATGGGGTGAATTAGAGATTTAAAATTGTATGAAAGAAGTCTTTGCTTTTCTTACATTGGTATGATTCGGGAAGCTACACGTTTTCCGGGGCAGATTTGAATGGCCTCAGTTACTTGTTTTACCAAACTAAGTTACGTAGAAGGTATAATGCCGATTTGCTGACACTATTTAGGGAATTCAAGTCCCTAGCCATGTTCGTGTCCATCACAGTAAGCAGCGCTCGTCAGCACGCGCCGTGTCACCTGACACCGGCTCCCCTAGTTATTAAATTAATAACTTGAACGCCATTACCCGACTAATTGGAGGGGTGATGAGCTCCTTTAACGCGTTACCTAAGCGTTTAACGCGGGTTATCAACTGGATAATTAATATTTTCTGAGCACACGTGAGGCTTTTGATCTTTTAAAGGGTGGATCCACCGAAAATGGGGCAAATTCGGTTTATGACTTTGTCGATAAAAAGGTGGAACCTCAAAGGTGGCATTTAGGAGCTAGGTTCATCAGATTTCATTTTAATCTTAGCAAACAATTTACCATAAACTTGAAAAACTTAGATCAAGGACCCCAGCATCCACGCCAAATGATCATATAAAGGTAGGAATTAAACAGGTAACGGGAAATATTCCTTGTTTACAAACATATCATTTTGCTCAGTCGGCGCTTAGGGCAAAATTTGACTTAGAAATTCAAGAGATATAATTAAGAATTTCACTGAGCGTTTATAATTTAGGGATCCCTAATGAATGATATCAAGTTTCGGGTAATTAGCGCCTGGGGTCTTATTTTGTTATTGAATAAAAATATTTACAGCTACATCCCTTTTCATTTCTAAGAACATCGAAACCTTGAAGTTCTTACCTACCATTTTTGCCGACCGTTAGCTTAAACCTACCCATGGTTTCATATTTAGTTTTGATTTATAGAAAAAACTCTACCGCAATCCATAATATAGAAATCCTTCATGGAGTTGTTTAGTATTCTTTCATTATTGTGATATGAAAGCCTACCAAAGACATTAAACACAAGTAGAAGTGATAGTACATGATATAATTATGTACATGTGTGTTTATAGCGAAGACCTTGGCAGGCAGTGTCAGTTTCATGTTGTAGAGGCCCTACAATAGCAAGCGTGATACAAATATACACATAATTTTAATGCCGGGGGTGAAGCATTAAAAGTCAGGGATCAAATGCCTATAATACTGTAAACAAAAGCTATGGAGTCGTTGTTGGATTAAAAATGTTTTGAAAGTGACAGCAACTACGAAAATATATGCCACCGCCGGTGTTGTAAGTTACGAATGAAGGTAACTTTGATTTTAATAACAGGTTAGATGAGCAAAATGAGTCCTATGTCCAGCGTTGGGTGATCCCAGCCGGTATGATGATGAAAACTTAGATATTATTAGTTGAAACCCTTAAAATTATAGGAAAGTAACAAACCAAAAATTAGAAAAGTATGTTGGACAAATTAGGTTAGTAAATCAATATATTGGGATTGTAGAACTCTATAGGCTTATTCATTATTAATGCGTTCACCATCAAACATCAGCGATACGAAAAGGATGTTAGTCTGACAGCAACGCGGCCCGCGTTGCTGTCAAACTCACATCCTTGTCTGACTCACATCAGCATGCGTGGAGGTGGCACTCAATAATATGTGTCAAACTAAGCTAAAAAGTCACAGCAACAATATAAAGATGACGACTCTACATATTTTGCCATGGTCGAAGTGATCCAAACAAAGTGAGCGCACGCGACGCGTCGGCTGGCTTATTGCCTGAAGTAACGTAACGTAAGGACAATAATCTCACTTACACATTTCTATTTAATGAACTACCTAGGGAATCCTTTAGTAGGTTTACGCAAAAAAAAAGTTGAACAAAATATAATTCGACCAGAAAGTTCATTGAAAAGGACAACAAACTGATTCACCGATACTTAATACCTACTTAAGACCGAGAGTTCAAAAAACTCTTTAGCTTTGTATGAGGAGGCTTCCGTCAACTGGGACCGCTAGGTATTGGGACCGCGGTCCCAGTCGCCGGATAGATTTAAGTTTATTATTTTTCTTCCGGCAACTGGGACCACTCTCGAAACGATCGAAAAAATCTATTGTTCAAAGCAAATAAAGTACAGTCAAAGGAAAAAGTATGAGCACAAGCAATAACTGAAATATTTGATTCAATCAGGAAATTCCCATTCGCTAGTAATAATGATTACACAAACACTTGATAGCAATTTGTCTAACGATATAAATTGCTTCGGCCCTGCAAATACGGACATGCATCTATAGGAATCCACAAATGAGTCCCGGAGTCGCTATTATCTATCATCAAATATTCAGAGCAAATCCGCTCACATATCCGTCAATGCCTCAATAGGGTTTGTTCCGTCACCCTTTTAATTTAGAGTCGGACGAGGGGGTCATTAAACAATAAAGTGTTGATTAAAAGCCCCTATGAGCGGGTTGCGAATACGCGCTTCCTGCAAGGAGCCATTATTTTATCACTGATGATTGGCACGGGGCTCTCGACTTACTTTACAGCACTCCTGTTGTGTCCGGCTCCAATCGACTCCAATTTCATATCACTTTGTTGATTGTATTGTATTGTACCTATTCTTGTTTGGTTATAGCGACGCGTGTCCCGAGAGCTGGTGAGTATCTGGCACAGCGCATCAGTATTGCAATACAGAGGGGAAATGCAGTCAGCGTCTTGGGCACGCATCCGACTGGTATTGATATGAATCAGTTCACCTACCTGTAGATTGTTTACAACAGTCTGCCAGTTAGCTCAATTCTTTCAATTGTTAATGCTTAGTTTTAATTTAGTTCTATTATTTGATTGTAATTTTCTTTATTAGTAAAGATATATTTTATACCTATTCTTGAACCTATTGGTGAACAAAATAGCCTCGGCACAAATAAATTTTCATCTCTGTTATTATATTTTATATTCAGAATTTACTGGAGATAGGTATCTACCTATCTCCAGTAAATTCTGTACTATTTTCTAAACCAAAATAACGCAGATCTTTTCGAACAACGACTGCTATTGCAGCTATTAATTTATTTCTATATGAATCGGTTAGAGGAGCCATTCGCACGAGATAATTAATAGAGATAATACCTGCAGGCAGATTGAAGGGGCCGCATTACGATGGGGATTTCAGCTTCATTCTCGCTGTTAATCCCTTATATCATTGTTCACTTTCCGTATACATTAGAACTAGTCAACACAAGACTCCGTGTCTACATAAAGCGTCATAGGTACCTTATTATGTGAAACGTATTCTAAATACAGAGATAATCTAGAAAGCCATTTATGGAAATTGTATACCAATCGTTAAAAAGAGAACCGTCCTGTTAACAGATTTTAAATCATTGCCGTCACCGGCCGCCATTGTAACGTCAAGTTAGTTCAAAAGCGGTCGGTCCAGTCGAACAAAATGATCTTCGCGTGATCGGATCGAAGGTTCCACACCTCGCTCGCCATCAATAGATCTCATTCAAATAATAATAAGGAGTTATAGATCAGGTCGTCGCGAGTGTCGGGTGATAGGGACTGACGTGCTCTCGCCGCCGCTGCCTCTCTTTGTGCTCCACTCTTGGATCCGCTTCAGTATGGAAATGGATATTTATTTCACGTCTCGCTCGGCCGAGCCGTCTGCGGTGATCGCCGAAGATGATAACGGCTCGATTTATATATTTCACGGGATGATCGGTAGCGTTCCCACTTACCATACAACTGCCAGAGACCGTTTATGCGGGACGTTAGCCGCCATCACGCGCTTCGGTTATGACTGGACCCCAGAATGACATCGAAACCGCCGCACAAAAAATACTAAAAGGGACTCTATCTAAGGTTTAGTTACTTAGTACCTAAATATTCATAAAACGATGAATTAAAGATAGCATTGAAACGTGTATGTAGTTAAACTGTGTGCCATTGCAAAATCTAGAGTGTCTAGCATATGACGTGGCTGGCCTTATAGACAAAAGACCGCCTACCTAAAAGAAATGCTATGCATCGTCACACTCTAAAAGGATTAGATAATTGATTAGCATTTTACATTGGAGCCGGGCCCTCATCAACATCTCGATTATGGCACTTTGATGGATGCCTAACTTGTCTAAAATCAATTATGCGATATAAATAAGTAAATGGTAGAGCAGGTTCCCGTGTAGAGAGTTCCGTCGATTCCGTAAGCAGGAGTACGCACCCAGGATACTATTTCTAGCTTTTAAGAGAGCTTCGTCAACTTATCCAATACTACCATTACCCACATCCACACATACATACTACCACATACTACCATTTCCAGTTGTTGCATATTGTTTGCAACAGTCTGCAGTTAGCTCAATTGTTTCAATTGTAAACACTAGTTTTAATTTAATTCTATTATTTGATTGTAATTTTCATTGTTGAATAGATTAATAAAAGTTAATTATTTTGATAATGGTTTTACATGGACATAAATGTAAGGAGTTGTGGAAAACTTGTGAGATTGGTTTCGAACCTGGGGAATTCACTATAACAATGGTCTCAGCACAGAATTACGTATTTTGGCATTATACATTTGATGAAAGGAACAACAGATGGAGGGTCGCATGTCAAAAGCGCCAAGGTTGAAACCAATCTATCAATCTCTCCTTGGAAATAGCACCGCACGCACTATCCAGACTCTTTTTCATCTATGGAAGATTCTGTGGCGATACCATTGTTTTAGTAAAGCAATTGGTTAGTAGAATTCGGCACCAGTTAAATTGTGTTTTCTTTTCGGCCTACGGTAGTCTAGAAATCAGAAATGTGGCTACATGCTATTAAGAATGATTAAAGGATACAAAAGCGGCGTAATTACCTTACCTATGGTCGTACCCGTGATATTTAGCATACTTTTTATATGGAATTTACCAGCATGATCGGATTGAATTTTTTTAAATTAACATGCCGATTAAGCATTAAGAATTAAACGTACGTTTCATGTATTAAAACATTAAACAGTGTATGTCGCTCTTATTAGTTACTAGCGTCAGCCCGCGGCTTTGCGTGTGCTGTTCCAGGATAAAAGTACCCCATGTCCGTCGCCGGGATACCGTCTGCGTACCTCCCTGCCAAATTACATTCAGATCTGTTCAGCCCTTTAGGCGTGAAAGGGCTTTCGCTGTTATAATATAAGAATGAACAATCTGTTCCTTTAACTTAATTGTTTAAGTTAAAGGAACAGATTGTTCATTCTTATATTATAACAGCTTTTGGTTTTGGCTATAAACCTATCTTTATTGAATGCATGAACCGTTGTTTCATTTTTCAAAGTAGGTATCTTCTTTAAAAAGCGCCACCTATAAAGTTAATTAATGGTCATTAATTGGTATCCCATTGTCAGTGCAATATAAAACGCTTTAGATAAATAAGGCTCTGTCGCACTCCTTTTATTCTCACTTTCGATATTTATTTTTTGTTTATTTTTATTCCTTTTATGGCGGCATAAGAGATTGAAAATTTATAATGCGGGATCGTCACGTCTTTGGTTAATTAGGTGTGGCATGGCAGTGTCTGGGGTAGTGCAAGGCATGCGCTCGCGCCTCTATTATTTCCACTATTGCATACGCTAAGGACTAGTTCACACTACATGCTCATTATGCGAGGTATTTGCAAAACGGTAAGTCTGTACGTCGTTTACCAAAGTAGTTTTTCTCGAACGTTTTCTAAATGTAGGTAAGTTCGAGTGGGTCTTGCTGCGCGGAGCATCTTGCTTTGCCTCCTTACCGAAGCATGGAAACGTGCTATTTGTCAAAAGTAACAATAATTCGTCAGTTCCACCATCTCAAAGATTATTGATAATAAAATAACTAAAAATAAAAATAGCCTTTATTCGCTGACCAAAGTACATTACATGTATAGTACAGTATATAAAGTAGTTTTTAAGTTTTACATTTAATTTAAAAAAATAGGTTAATTTATACAGTGATTTGCACAATTTTCTCAAGAACTGATCATTATTTGTTTACAAAAATGTAGACAGCTTTTTATGTTATTTAGGCTTATTGGTCAGGTTGTCCTTCGACATAGGCCTCCCCTGTAAAAGTAAAACTATCAAAGATTTTTGATAGTTTTACTTTAATGTTCTGTTCTGCGTTAACCAGAGTCCTATCCTAGGTCCAGCACGTGTACAGCGGGGTTTATTTTCATTGCATACGCTTATACAGCGCGGTATAAAGTTATGGCCTCTCGCGGCCGCCTTTACACACATTTCGCATACCTACTTCTCAGATAAAAGTAGATATTTTATTGAAATGTCGGTTATTCTGCGCGTTAAGATTTTCAATGAGCGCCCTTAGTGTTTATTAGCGGATACAATCAATTGTTCAAATTGAGCGCATTTACTTTGTGCGCAAACAATTCTATGGATAATATTTGTTTCTTTTTCTTTTAAGGTAGAGTTTTGCTTTTATACAAAAGTTAGATTAACGAAAATGTGTAGTTTTGTTTTACCTGGTTCTCGAGAAATTTCTTATTTTGTATGATGAAAACTATGGTTCAAAGTATAATCGTCTTATAGAATTTTAAAATTTGCATAAGTTATTTGACCAAATTAGATCAGATACCAAGTGTACTTGGTACCACTTTTCTGTGGTAGTAGGTAGTTCATATCAAAAGTTTTTGCTTTTTAACATTATGACCTTTGAAGAAGATACATAGATGAAGTTCTATGGAAAAAAAAGTCTTTATTAAGAAAGATAATAACAATCAAATAACAGAAACAAATAAGAATCAGTATTTACAATTGTAAACAATTGACCTAACTGCGGACTGTTGAAAACAATCTACAGGTAGCTGGAAGTTCCTACACATTGTAGATATCTACAACCCGTGTAGTCTCCTAAAATATCCAAGTGGACAAAAACTTCAAAAAGAATAAAAACTTCAAAAAGAATATTTACTTCACAGTTGATTTAGTGCTGCTGATAAAGGACATTATGAAAGGTTAATAAAACATGGCGTCGCAGAGCACACGCATATTTCCAACATTAATTGGAATATGGCGATAAGTGAGGAGGTGGTTCTTCATCATTAAGATAATATGCAAATGTTGGGGTGAGACACTATAAATTCTTGGGCAAGCCAAGATGGAGGCTTGATTGATACGCTGATGATAGCTTGGAATGGAAGTTGCTGATTATTATGCTGTTATTAAAGGTTGCAATTATAAGCAATCGCGAAAGTTATGGTAATACACGGTACAATCACGAAAATATTTCGTAATATAGTAATAAAGTGAAAGATAAATTATGTTTCTTAATCCAATGTGAAGCTTTTAATATTTTCGAAATGTTCGTCTGTAGCAGACCGGCGTATAATTTTGATGTAAGCCAACAAATTTTTAAATTATCAAGGAATAAAACGAAAAGTAAAACTGCACTCAGTTTCGGGTGATAAAAACGCTACTCTTTATCTGTGACGCCACCGTTCAGTTTGTCAACTCTAAGTACTTCTGTTCCTTCAACCTTTAAACAATTGTTTCTAATTAAAATTAGAAACAAATCAATTGAAATTGAAAATTGAAAATATTTTGAAAAGATTTAAAACTATTACAATCATTGATCCCCAAACTAGGATAAACCTGTATCTTGGGGATCTCCTTCCATGGGTTCTTTACAAAAAATGACAAAACCATATTTGTTGTTTGTTTATTGTGTTTAGCAAATAATTTTCTTTCTTTCAAAAAATATATCCCGCTAAAAGCTTCATGGCTATACGGTGAACGGTGACGTCACGTTTAGAAATTTTGCGATGAGTCTTACAATAGGTATCTGTTTTTCAATGTTTTTTCAAAATAAAAACATAAAAGAAAACAAAAATAAATATGCAGATATATTTTAGATAAAAATAGAATACAAATAAAAATAATCAGCTTTTTTCTAAACAAATTTGTGTAAAACAATTCGTCAATAACAATGGTAGAGTGATCGCAAAACAAATTGAGCTCTTTGAAGTTGTCTTCAACGGCTGCGTACCGCACAGCACACCCCGCACAGTGCACGCGTACAGTACGGTCGCTAGTTAGTTTAAAAAATATTTAAATTTGATTGTACCTGCGTACTTTTGTTGCTTTTGCTAAGACCACAGAGCTCAATTTGTATTGCGATCACTCTACCTACTATGACGCCAAAAGCCGGTTATGACTCAAATAGCTCATAGATAAGATCATATTCAAATGGTAATGTTTATGATCCATGATCCTGTTATTTGATGCGGCTATTGTCCAACAGAAATTTTCACACAAAATATTAAAATGGGTGCTGCGTTCCGGTACAGTCTATCGTCATAGTAAGTTATGCAAAACGCAGTGTTGAATAAACCATGAACCGAACTGTTTGGTACGGTCATGCGGTGCTCTAGATGACTTTTCCCTATAGCGATGGTGCAGAAATATCACAATGGGTTCGTGATATTTCTCTTCAAGCCATTGTGAATGCATCATCGCTATAGAGAAAAGTTGACTGGGAGTAAATTAGAGCTGGAAAGTTTTTGAAGAATCTGTTACTGCTAGAAAAAATGGTTTACGAAAAGCTGCAGGCAGATGTTGGATGCGGCAAGCTAAAGTTAGCAATCAGGCACTTGCTAGGGAAGTCGTACCTAAACCATCAGCAGATGCTGAAGCTGATGCGTTTACCTAGTACGAATGTCAGAAACTAAGTTTTACAATTTTAGGCATAGGAATCAGTAAATAAATGATGCTGGACAATCCACACAGAATCATCTAGTCCTAAGCTAAGCAGAGCTTGTTTTACGGGTACTATATAACTGATATACATAACACATTACAATAGAAAGAAATATATTTTTATTTTACATAGAAAACACTCAGTACACCGGAACAAATAAATAAAAGAAATAAATAATGCCGGACAATTCACACAGCCTTCAACTTCTAAAACAAATACCTGCAGATCGTAAAAAAAGTCCCGAGACGGGAATCGAAGCTGCCCGACGACGACGACGACGGTCCACCTCCTGCGCCATAGGTCGTCGTAGCCCGCTGCGCCATTGAGCTCCTTGAATGCAATAAAAGTCAAAATTCACTGCATTTTTTTCTTGACTATGAGAAATAAACTCCATACTACAATTTCATTAAATAGTTATGTTACTACGTTCTATTATTTAACATTAAGTAGGTAAATATAGCAATGAAATATTCAAAGCAGAATGTAAGCGAAACGAACAATGCGGCAATGCGAGCGACCCCTGCTCCTGCGCATACTTACATCTCACTTAAAGCACTAACTAGCACCACGCCTCGTCTGAACTATTGTACGGAAATATTGGCACGAAGAAATCCTATTTACCGTTATCAGAGCAGCAGTTAGGATGAACTAACGGGGCTCTCCAGGTGAAGATCTAACCAACTCTCAGGACACAGAAATGCAGTGTTAGCGTGACGGTTAACCTGTAACAAAAAGAGGGAATCATGAGTTTAGTCTTGTGATATTTGGGAAATAAACAGTTATTCTTAAAATTACAAATCTTAAGATAACCAAAGTAATGAGTAACCCACAAACTTATTATGATATGTAATGAGTTATGGCTATAATCAGAATGCCATGTGCACGAGAGAAACGAAAAAGGCCGTATTTGTAGTATAATATACTACAAATACAGCCTTTTAAAACTAATACATATTATGTATTAATTTTCGATATCTAACATTCTAACAAGAAAAACTTAAACTCGAAAACTAACAAGGTCGAGGTTTTTTGATCGTTTCTTTACATATCTTAAATAGGTTAATGTTGGCATAAAATCAAAGTGATCACTTTATTTCCTAGTTTTCTGAGTTTTGTGACGTGTCCAAGAGTCTTGTGAGGTCTAAAGGAAAAAAAGCACTCTGAGTTTTGATACTGTTCGGAAAAAAATTGTGTATCATTTATTTAATGTTACTTTCATTGCATGTCTATGTCAAGTCAATTATTTAACTGTGTCTTGTTCCATAGTTTCTGACCTATGGATAGTTGCACACGTCATTATTCAATTGACCGTAACAGGGACGTTTGCACTTGCAATTATTTACTGACACATTAGATCACTTGATGTTAGGACTATATTTGGCTCTGTGAATTGAATTTTTCTATAGTTATAGAAAATGCTTGGTTAAGCAAATAAACCTCACGAACGTGAACGATGAATACACAGTAAAAGCTTTGCATTTATTAGGATGTATCAAGGAAAACAGAGATTTTGTTAGTTTCAATATATGTTAAAATAAGGATGGGTATATCGATAGGAAAATCCCAAGCGAAGTCAAAAGGTTCTTTTACGTTTACTTCTTCTTTAACTTTTGAATAACACGGATAATTCCAATTACACTATCTAAAGGTACATGCCATATAATATAATTTAATATGCAGATGGTGGAAAAATATATTTTCAATAATAAAATAAAACAATTACAACTAGTATTACACTCACATCTATTTCATAAAAATCTTAGCCGTGATCAGAAGGCAGAGTGCCCGGAATGCTGGTAGCATTACCACGTTGAATGGCAAAGCTAATTCGATGACCGATTCCGATCACCTGTGGACTCTATGAGAAGTTTTGTAAGGTCTTTGTATAATGCCTTTAGAACCCAAGGTCCTTGATATATGTACCTATATTAAATCATATTTCTACTATCTAAAAAAGTATCAAGAGGTAAAGACAAACACCGGCACCGATTCGCGAACGGCCTCAAAACCCCTCTTCGTTCTGAATACGCGCATGTCAATATCTGCATACAAATGTTTGGGAACTTTGTCTAGGTTAGATAGGCATGTGACCGCACTTCATAGTTTATCTGGAACGTGGACCCATGTGAAAAGTATTTTACACAACCGTAGTTTAGGTTAGTGCCTATACCTACATTATTATAGCTACGACAGAAAAAAATATAGTAAGACAGACTCTTGCATCATCTAGTGAGTTAAAGGTAGTGATCACCGTAAACTGAACCTAGGTGCCTTGCCTTTACCTACATTATTATAGCTTCGACAGAAAAAAATATTTTAAGACCGACACTTGCACAATCTGGTGAGTTTAATGTAGTGATCACCGTAAACTGAACCGTTTGACCATATTGCTGCATTAAATATAAGAAATCACACTTATATTATAAATGCGAAAGTTTGGATGTCTAGATGTTTGGTTGAATGTTTGTTGCCTCTTCAAGCAACTGATCCGATAGGGCTGAAATTTTGCAAAGATGTAGCTCTAAGCCAAGAATCAAACACAAGCATTTTCTCCCATAAAACAGTTCCCATGGGATAAAAATTACTTTTAAATGTTTCCATAGAAACAACACGGGCGAAGGCGCGGGCAGAAACTAGTTGAGTATAAATTAGGTGCCGATGCATCTAATTTATACTAGCCATTGCAGCAAAGTTGATTTTCCTTAAATATTTTTAAACTTACGCGATCTGAACACATATTTATAAATACTATTTAACGGGTATTTATCACGTTTAATTACCTTATTTTCCCGACGTTTCGACAGGTTTACACACTGCCGTGATCACGGGATGACTTGATTTTCCTTGATTTCCCGGGCTAAGTTAGTAATAATAGTTTTCTGTGTTTCAAGTGGTCCCCGTCATGAGTTATTTTATGTTACAAACATGAGCAAGCTGTTAGGTTCATATTAATAACATAGTCTGTGAATGATTAGAAAGGAACGGGGCGGCACACAAATTGGTACATGCAGTCAATGTCGCTCTCCTGACAAAAGCAGACAGAAGAATTTATCATTGGAGAGCACGTAATGTAAATTCTATTATTACGGTCTTTTATTTTTCAATTACGACCCCCGCTCCGCGGCGCCTCGGGGTCTCTGCAAGACCCTGTTTACTCGGCATTTTTATATCCATTATTTTATTCTTATCTAACTCTTGGGAGCTATTTTGTTTACAAGACAAGGCGTTAGTCGACATGATTTGTATGCCAAGAATTTGACATGCTCTACTCATTTCGGTAGAGCTATAAGCATGTCATTTTTACCTAGCGATAAAGCCACCAAATCCATTGCTGTTCTCGATATTATGTTTAATTGAAAACAATATGGTATGGTAGATTGTTTGCAACAGTCTGCAGTTAGCTCAATTGTAAATACTAGTTTTGATTTCATTCTATTACTTGATTGTAATTTTCTTTGTTAATATAGAATTATATGGTATGAATAAATGTATTATTTATGTATCTATTCTTGTAAGTTGACCTCAATTACAATGTTGCCTTTACCTTTAAAAATATTTCTTGAATTAACAAAAACTTCAGCATTGCTATACAGCGGGGCAATGCAGCTAGCGTCTTGGGCACGCTTCCGACTAGTATTGATATGGATCAGTTGAGCTACTTGTAGATTATTTGCAACAGTCTGCAGTTAGCTCAATTGTTTCAATTGTAAATACTAGTTTTAATTTAATTCTATTATTTGATTGTAATGATTAAGATTAATAATCTTATTTTTTTATATTGTGTAATGTATGTACTTTCTTTACACAAGTTGTTATGAGAGTCATCTTTTACTAGGTTATTAAAACAGGTTCCGTTTGAAAAGCAACGGAGGTAGGTACTTAGTAAGCCTTGCAAACTTTTTCTAATCGCAGGAAATATCACATTAGCTATGTGGAAGGTAAATAGAAGCTAATTTTACTTAGGCACGAGCTAATATACAAATTGAATCGAGAAAACGGATATGTAGTTACCATGCTAGGCAACATTCCTGTTATCGATACTGTAGTCACAATTTGCATTTTCCTAGAAGGCGTTGAAAAGTGCATTAATTTGCAGTTGTGTCTGAAATTCCAGTAGCTCATGTAAACTCTGCTTCTTTATAGACCTTGATTGAAAAGTTGATACAGGTTCTTTTAATCAATTGATCGCCTAACTACCGCGACTCGGCAAACGTAGTGTAGGACGCCCTCCGACCAGGTGGGATGACGATTTGCGAAAGACTGCTGGTAGATGCTGGATGCGGCAAGCTGAAGACAGGGCGCTATGGCGCTCATTGGGGGAGGCCTATGTCCAGCAGTGGACTGATATAGGCTGATGATGATGATGATGACGCCTAACTAATCTTATCAACGCATTTAGCAAATAATGGGTATCGACGCCCTTTACTATTGTTTCATCGTAATGTTTCAAGGTAGGGCTTTACTCGTCGATAAATCATGTAAGTTATAACAAGCTGTGTTGTAAATTTGTTCGGTAGCACTCCATTAAGTCAACAGGGAGGTCACGCGATGGTAGATGACAAACGACGGTGGAGCCGCGGCGCCGCACTCTGCTCCCTCGGAGCCACTCACCGACAAAATTAAATCATTTCTATTTCGCCGGTGATTGTACACACGCGATACCCCGCGGCAGATTTGTGTGGATATAACGGTTATGACAGGCTGATAACACTGCCTCATCATTTAATTTTAGTTAAAGGTTAGTGTTTATAAGTGTACCATCAGTCCCGTTTTAACATTTAACATGGTTGGTGAGATTAAGGATGTGAAAAACATCTTCAATCACGTGTCTTAAAAAACATCACCGTGATTTTATGCGGACAAAGCTGTCTAGAATGTAATATTAACTTTACTACTTGGATGGAGCAAAAAGGCAGAGGTATCCTGCGTTGTTCTTAATTAGCTGCGTAAGGCAACTAAAGACCGATGATTTATTTTTATGCGTCCAGCAAGCGCCATGTGCCATTCGTTCACCTTGCGTTATTCTACTTGAGTTAGACGCATCTAACATTGATTTATGTTATAATCATTGTGGTTATTTATGATACAGAGCTAGATAAAATTTATTATATGTTCATAATTTTATTTCTTGTAATAACATTATCTACAGATCAAGGGTTGTCCCCTATCACCTGTGTTGAAATATCAATATTTTAATAGCGAACATGATCCGTGACATGTGTTTTGTAAGATGAGCTATAATTACCGCAACCAGTAAAGTCTTAAGTATAGCGAATACCAAACTTATGACTAATAAGGTAACCCTGATGTGCAAACAAAATGTGCATACACGTATTCTAGGGGAAGTTTAGTATAGCTGCTTACAAGCTCAAGATCCCTTATTGAGGCTAATACGAGACCGTTCATACAATGGATAGAGACGCATGGTAGGTACTAGGCACAGAGAAATAGATAAAGTGATTCATTGACCATCAAAGATAAATCTAAGCACAACGAGAACATAAAATTTTATTCGAAACGACCACTTGTTAACGTAGGCATGTTATCCGTGTGTCGCACAATTTCACAACGAGCGGCCGCGCTGGATCACGTCGGTACTCTGAAATCCACGTTCAAAACATAAACTATTTACCAACTCTTCAATATTCAATACGCGATTGCAAAATACGCCAAATTATTGCATTAGTAGCAAGCAGGGATTCCCGATATTGCGGTTCCGCGATTGGCAGTCGCACTGCGTTATGTGCCATAAATAATTTAATAATTCGCAATACTGAATTTACCATACCAAGTGGCGTACCGTTTGTCCAATTCGTATTCAATATGAGTATTTGATTCTCATACTGCTGTCGCATTGGGCAACATCGGCCCGGGCGTTTTCACCGAGCGAAACAGTGGCTTCCGTCTGTTGGGCAAGGTTTATTATGACTAGCCCGCGATCTCTTGGCGAGGATCTTTCAAACAAATTACATGTGTTGTTATGTAGGTGAATAAAGCACGTCTGTCCATTTCAATATCGGGAACATCCGTGTTATGCGAGTGACCTTGCAAATCACAGCCTGCTTTCCAAACGACTTCGAAGAACCAGCGATCGGCGTCTCGTCTGTGTAACGCGATGATCACATTGTCTAAAGAATATTTTATAAGCTTGTTACTTGTTGTGTTATTTATTTGAGCGATGACAGTTCTATAGAAATATATTTAAGAACTTTATTGAAACAATTGAGCTAACTGCAGACTGTTGCAAACAATCTACAAGTAGCTCAACTGATCCATGTCAATACCAGTCGGAAGCGTGCCCAAGACGCTAGCTGCATTGCCCCGCTGTATAGCAATGCTGATGCGCTGCGCCAGATACTCACCAGCTCTCGGGTCACGCGTCAATAGAAATATTAATATTATAATAAAGGTTGGAAGTCTTATCACGAAACTGGTACATTGCTAAGGACTGTTGCTAACACGAAACAGAGCGCTTCCTAGAACCTAGAACCCTCGCTTCCTAGAACCGCACTCACCCTGAAGAAGTCCCTCGTTAAGGGATGAAACGTTGATGTTCTTCCAACACAAATAAGGTTCGTAGTTAACCCGCTTACATCCGTAATGAATTCGTCAAACTACGATAGTTTTTATAGTAAAATAGAGCGCTTATGCCAATTTGTAAATTATATGATCTTACTATGCCATTCTCTGAATCTTAGAAACAGAGTTCGGTAGAAAATAGACCAACAGTTATATATTAGCATCATTACCATGCAGAAATCATTGGAGCGTTTTGCGTTAGGTCGACAATGCAACTTTGTGGTGGCATGTCGCGACGCGAGCACTGGTTCCCAGGCTGTAAAATGAATGGTTATAATGATATGGTAACCATGTGCCAGATTCATATTGGATCGATGCTGATAATTTCATCCTTTGAATTTTGATTCGATTTGGCTTTGTTTTGAATTTTGGCGTCGTTATTTCAGAAATTTAGGCTTATTTTTTATATGTAAGACACAAGTTTCAGAAGCTTTTATTAGTTAAATTTAATAAGAAGGGGAACTAACAAATTTAATGATCGATACGATAACGCATTTTTATTGTTTGTACCCTATTTTTACTCACAATTTCTGATATGATATACATATTATAAATGTTTGGGTTAAAAGCTTTAACATGAATTCAAATCTTAATTACCTACTGCAATAAAAGAATATCTCTAAAAAAGCCTCATAACTTCTCATATAAAAACAGTTACATATAAAAAAGTTCATAAAGGATAGGACAAGGCGGACAAATCAAACCGTGCTTATGCTAAGGGTCAATAGTTACAGGACCCTCAGACAGCGCCTTCTCGAAGATAGTGTAAACCTTTAATAAATTACGCACTTAAATAGATTTTTAGTTATGTCCCATGTTACTTAACTCGAGACACAGCAATAAGATAAAGAGGACCGCAGAAAAAATATTTTAATGGCTCGAAATGTTTGTCAGCGCGCCTTAGTGAATCTAACGATGTTTGAAATCGTGCTGACCCTTCTATAACTCTTTGGAAAAGAATGAATAAAATTATCGGAGTCTCGGGCGATTTCCTGACTAATACACGTTATTGGTTTGGATTGGGACACGGCTCCCGGCACGGCGGCGTGCAACAGCGGCTGGAGCGGAGTCGGCGCAGGCGCAGCCGATGCATGCGCCGTGTTGTGCTGTCGCCTAATGAGGCCGTTTGCTTCTTTTCTGTGACAAATGCAAACTGTTAGGTGTGTTTATTATTTCGCAAATCTTTTAAATTCGCGAGAAGGCTCACGAACACGCGCTATGAATTTTCAATTAGTAGTTTTCTAATAGCGGGTACCTACCTACCCATATTCGAGGGTCACAACAATAAAATTGCCATAGATACAATTTGGGAATACGTAAATGCATTATCTGTGCCATTACATCTAGCTTCGTGATCGTTTCTTATAATTTGTGAATATCGGTAACGGGTATCGTTTGGATTATAAATTTATCTTTTACGGGCGGCGTACATGTAAACGTGCATAGAGTTTACAAGTTTAGAGCGTGTACACTAGGATTTATGTTTGAAAGATTTGTTCGCCACAAATAAGGTTGTCAGCGTGTGTTATCTAAGGGATCGTTAATTAATTAGAGAAATTGAACGAGCGCTGCGGCGCACAGGGACCAATAACTCGCAACCGGCTCGTATCATAGCTTCGTTTGCTTTTATTTATTTTTACCACTCACGTAAGCAAAATTCAATTTGAATTCGAGCAGGACAAGTTTATGCAATATGCACCATTCTCCATTCCAAAAAGTCGACAAAAACATACGTTTTTGTCGACTTTTTGGAATGGAGAATAGGTATACACCTACAAGCAATATTTTCAGTAATGTGAACAATTGTAGTTACATAGACTTCATATACAGCAGCAGCGTATTTGGCCTCTAAGTGACTGCATTCCTTCCGGGACTGATTCCATCATGTAATTTTGGGGAAGGTACTGTTTCATCACTCTGAGTAGAGCTTTAGCTCGCCCGCAGTGGATTTAGAGCCTTGGGATCACCTCGATGTTGGCTCTTTACTGAGTCACACTGACCAGTCGACGACATTGACGAGGCGTGACAGTGTTAACATGTCCTTATCACTACAATCAGCTGCAATGAAAATGCTAATTGACTTGTTTTGTACCGCGGAATTTATTACTTTGTCACTGCTTTCATTGACGGATGGCTCCTAAGAGGGCAGAGGTCGCTTAGCACTAGTAAGTTATTGTACGATGCCTTGTTAATGTTGGGCATAACATCAACATTGTATCTATTTTGTTTGATCATTTAAGAACCTAAGTGCAGTGTTCTTAACTGACAAAAGCAAAACGATGTTTATAAGTAAATATAAATAAATAAATAAATATAAATATTGCTGGACAATTCACACAGCATTATCTAGCCCCAAGCTAAGCAGAGCTTGTGTTATGGGTACTAGATAACTGATATACATAATATTATACATTACATAGATAGATATTTTTTTATTATACATAGAAAACGACCAGAACACCCTGAACAAATGTCTGCAGATCGTACACACATTTGTCCCGAGGCAGGAATCGAACCCGCAACCTCCTGCGTCGCAGGCAGGCTTTCGCCCACAGCGCCACAGAGGTCGTCAAGTTTTTCTGTCGTTCGGTTTTAAACATATCACTTTGTTTTATTGACAATAATATGTTGCTAATGTAATGTACTACATTGTTAGAGGAATCAATAAGGTTTGTTTTGTATGATAAGGGACAAGTCCTGGACGGGAGGTGGTCATACCCATTTACAGACACTTGTAATACCGAATACGATGATTGGCTTTCGGAATGTCATATGCATCGGGCGATGTGATGAATTAGCCTTTTTGCCTGATTCATTTTAAGGCACTGCTATGCATAAGATAAGCGAAACCTTTTAGATATTTCAATTGTACAATTATTTTCATAAGTATACTGAGAACTTATTTTGCATTTACTTATTTGCTGTCGAGGAACAATAAAATACTATATTTATGTGCTACTTTTAAATTTTCATCTGAATGTCCTTGGAAACCAAGACCTTTCCTACGATCGAGAATCACACTTATATTATAAATGCGAAAGTGGATGTTTAGATGTTCGGATGAATGGATGGATGTTTGGTACGTCTTCACGCCAAAACTACTGAATGTTTCGGTCTGAAATTTTGCATACAGGTATTTCTGGGCCTGTAATAAAATATAGGCTACTTTTTTCCCATAAACCAGTTCCCATAGGATAGAAATAACCATGAAACATATCCATTGACACAACGCGTGCGAAGCCGCGGGAACAAAATTGTCTTGAGACGCAATTAGACAATCGGTTACATAGAAATGTTTAGACCGATTACGATCAAAAAGTCCGTCAGAGACAACAAAATGCCCAATAAACTGGCTGAGCATAGACAAAACGCTACAATAACATCAGAACGGGAACGAATCGCCAGTTTACGACATGAGCGCTACGACCGACTGCTCTACAAATGAATAAGCCATCTGGTCTAATAGCTACAATTAAACATGGTCGTCCGGGCGACTGCAAGCCCTTGTTCAGCATTCGGCTCCAAGATCAATAATCTAATTTGCGCTTGACCAATGTGCATTGTTTTGGGGAAAATACCATACAGCATCTAAGACAGCCAAGACCGAAGTTGAAAAAAGCATAGAATCAAACTTTATTTCTTGTTCCTATTTGAGCACCACGTTAATATATTAATTAATGCTCACATGGGAATACTTTTGGTGCTTTTTGGTGCCCAAAAAATAGGTGCTCAAATGGGAATACTTCAACTATCTTCTTTTCTTCGTTCTTAAAAAAATCCTTCTTACTTGTTTTTCAGAAGAAACAGTGCTCAACGAATTTCAATAGACAGGATCTTTTTCAAAAGGCTGGCATGTAACATCTATATCCATATATGCGTACATGTTTCATTTATATTTCTAAAACGTAAAAAAACAACATTACATGGATAAAAGACGTTATCTCCGACAACGTATCGTAAGCATCGCGATATCTGAGATGATCTTCCATAAGGCTTTTTTACGAACCTTCAACTTGCTCTATATAGGGTCTTCACATCAGACATATTCCAGTTTTTAAGCCGAAGCTGACCATCAAAGTTATTCGTATATGGCGAACTGTCATAATTAAAGTTAATAATGAACCCATATATCGATGTTTTAGGGTTCCGTACCCAAAGGGTAAAAACGGGATCCTATTACTAAGACTTCGCTGTCCGTCTGTCCGTCTGGCACCAAGCTGTATCTCACGAACCGTGATAGTTAGACAGTTGAAATTTCAATCATCACAGATGATGTATTTCTGTTGCCGCTATAACAACAAATACTAAAAACCAGAATAAAATAAATATTTAAGGGGGTTCTCATACAACAAACGTTATTTTTTTGCCGTTTTTATAGAGAATAGTACGGAACCCTTTGTGCGCGAGTCCGACTCGCACTAGGCCGGTTTTATTTACCGTTTAGGAATCATAACTGAATGTCCTAACGAAGAGTGGATCCCATCCTGAAATTAAATGATCGTCGTCAATTGTCGATTTATATTACGACTATTTTGGAGACTCGTACAAGACAAGTGACCTCAGGAGAGACCACAAATCAACCATTCCATACCTACCTATAATGTCCCCATAACACAAATTCTCTCTAGCATACTTGTTGTATCATATTTTAGTATATGTTTCAACTTTTTGATTTCTTGCACGAAAGAGGCTAACTACCCACAACAAAGGTAATCCTAGCGCTATTTACAAATTGAATTAGCTTTTATAGAGTAAAATTAAGAAACAGTGTTAATATTTTTTTAAGTACTTAATTTTTTGTTTTAAACTTACTAACAAACGAAATCTCATTGATTTTTTGCATCAACTACCCTCAATTTGTGAAACGATAGATTTAATACCATTTTTTGTTTCACAAAATAAACGACTTTCTTGTCCCACTTTATCCCACGCGATGGATGGATAGGGCCTTTAGGTTTTCATTATAAGCGACATACCTAACTACTTAACTGCTGCAAGCTGGCCGGCGAAGATCCGTCGGCACTTCAGGTATAGCCTCCGTCTTTGACCTGTAATTGCCAAGTATTTTATGGCACTATCACACAAGTTTTATGTCATTCAATCCACGACTCTTAATTGAATAAGCGACATGAAATTTACAACGGTCATACCTACATTAAAGATGTACCAACCAGTTCACATCTTTGACTTAATGCGCCGGTCTCAGAATTGTACTTTCGTTTTAAGATGGTGCCATAATCTCCTTCTTATCACCATTTAATCTCTTTTAAAAAGTAGAATAACCTACACCTATAATATCTTTTTTAACTACAGCGAGCCAGATGAGCAGCGCGCTTGTTTGCCACCTTGGTGAAAAAAAATAGCAGTCTATTTCAAAAAATCGTATAGTGTGCTCTAAGTCGTTTCTTGAACTATGTTTTCCTGTCCTGCTAATTATATCATAACAAGCTGTGATACCACTTCCATTTCAAGGTAGACAGTATATAAAATTGGAAATAATTATGAGGTTATAATATATACAGGGTTATTGGTAAGTTAGTAACACTACGTGAACTGCAGGTTCTGCCCATCATCACAAACACGTTCGTGTAGACGCCAGGTCTAAATTCTTAAAAAAATATAAATCACCTCTGATACAAAATGAAAAAATATGTTTATCTGGAACCCAACACGACTTGTTCTTCTACGACCAATTTTTCACTCTCATACCGCCTGTTAATTCAGGGTAGAGCTATTTTTAAGTTCAGTTGCAAATAAAACCTCTCACTATTGAATTGCGGGGGTACCTATTACCAATACCAAGTTTAAGAATTAAGACCTGGCATCATCACAAACGTGTTTATGATGATGGGCAGAACCTGCAGTTCACATTGTGTTACTAATTTACTAATAACCCTGTATAAGTAAAAACTGACTTAGGTGGATGCCTGCTGTAAATGATATCCAACTGTGCGGAGAAGGCATTTCTCCGCTCATTTATCAGCTTTTTCTTTAGCATATTTTTATATCAACTTAAACTTCTTTTAACTTCTAAAAATCTTTTTATTTTGTTAAGGGATGAAATGTAGATGTCTTCCAACACAAACTAAGTAGGTTCGTAGTTAACCCGCTGACATTTATAATGGACCTATGTTTTATGTTATCTGTAGCCTTTGCCTATTCAAAACACGATACTTCGTTATTTCTGTACTATAAATTCAATAGTAGGTCGTTAAGATGATTGACAAAGAAGGATTAGCAGTGTCTACAATGTCAACGGAAAAATTATTCCTTACTTGCTCAGGTAAATAAATGATTTATACTGCAATTACATACAAAATACTTGTCTAGCTTATGCTTACCTAACTGCGTACGCGTCGTAGCTAGTCATAAATATTTAATGGGATATGAATGGTTATTATTTTAGTACACAGTAATTGTATATTCTTATCTGGAAATAAAAATGCTAAGCCCAAGAAAAGTAGGAGAAATTTTGGCACGTGATAAAATAAAACTGCTAAACTCAATTCTAGGAAATCCTTTTTAATTACCTATGGTAGAGATAGGGACTAATCATAATCATGGGTTTTACGAACATTTCAACATTACCCATTCCTAATGATATATTATCATTTCGACTGCAAGTCTATAACATTAGCAAAAGCTCCTAATAAATGCTCAAAAAAAAAAAGTATTGCTCCTTATGATAGCTATAGTTATCGTCTATTGAATATCCTTCAAATTAATTTCTCTACCACAAAGTATGACGTATCCAAAGATTCCTAATAAAGTCACAGATGAGCCAAAAGTCACAAAGGCCCCGAGCCAAAGAGCACTCAACTTGGTTCACCCAATTAAAGATGAATCTCCCCGCGGATCATGTGACAACAAGTCCTGATGAAATACTACCGACGTGCGGGAAGCAGACCGAGACGGTTTGATACTTTACCGAGCTTTGCTCTTGCGGGACTGTCCATAAAATATACGCATTCAGTAGTTGTTATAGTTAAGTTTAGAAGGTAACGTAAAATTGTCAAGAGTTCAAATTTCATATTAAAAATATAATGGATATTTTGGGAAAAAAAATCTGTACGGAAACTACATGAGCAAAATAAGGAACAATAAGGAACCACTCACCTAATGAGCTTGCTGGATCCCGAAGGAATTTGGTACCCTAAAATAGTTATTTGTTATACAAGAGTGCAAAGTTGCTTTTTAACCACGAGCTCAATTTTGATGACCGAGCAAGCGAAGGATCCTAAAACTGAATCACAAGCGTAGCGACTGATTCAAAAATTAGAATCCTGAGCGTTAGCGAGGGAATCAAGAGAGCGCGAGGTAAAAAATCTTTGCACTCGAGTGCAATACGTACGTAACTTTTCATCCCACTTCAACGAGGAAAGAGTATTTTTGCTCTTCGATATCTGAGTGTAAAAGCCGTTTTTATCTGCTAGAGGATAAAGTAAATTGAATTTAGATCATCGTGCGCACGATGTTCTGCAATTGAACATAACGATCAAATTCAATAAGTCAGATACGCAAACATTCAAAATGGAGCTCTGATACACCAACACGCTATACGTAGTCAGACGTATACGTAATACATTTCAATATGAACTATAGCATTTTTATTATAATGAGCATTAAGAGTCGCTCCCGAGTCCCAAAAAGGCTGAATATTTGATGGGTCGTCTCATATTTTACTCCCATCCCGTGCAGAGGCAGACATATAAATCAAAGGCATGTTTGCAAAGAAGGCGACCGCTCCGCACGTCCACGTAATTGCTGCAAAAACACGCATTGTGTGACTTTCGAAGACGTTGGCAAATTTCCGAATAATTTTCGATCTGGCCTTCGAGATGATTTTGCCGCGAGCCACTGCACGATAACTAGAACCGTTTAAAATGTTAACACGTTTCTACGATTGTTTACTGTATCAGTTTTGTAATATCTCGCGGAGAAAGAAACGTCAGTTGCCTTACCTTTGCTGGCTGGGAGCTGATTAGCGAGGCTGCGGATCTCTCAATGGATCGCAGCCGTCCGCTTCTCGGGTGCGTCATAAATTTCCATTGATTGGATTAATCTGATTTGGATGTCAATTTTGCAAGGAAAATAATCATGAACCAAGGCTACGGTATCTGGTAACAAATAAATAAGGTAGATTGAGCGCAATGTAACAGAGATTCACAAATCTATATAAATCAATAAATTTGAATTGTCTGTTTGTTATGTCCAAATAACAGTTTTTAACTCAATGCATCTAAACTTTATAAACACCAATTTTGTAAAAGTTAGCTGTATGTTTGTATCTCTGTTTATTTGAGCAAATCTCTGAAACGGCTGGACTTATTTTGATGGGACACTGGCAGTTGATGTTATAGCGGGTAAATTACGCTGCTTTCATTCATTTTATTTTCATTTCATGGGTTTGCCCGCGTAGAATGTGAATTCTACGCGGGCATAGCCGTGAGCACAGCTTATTGGTTTTTATGGATTCTAATAAAACACTATTCACTAATAGGAAACGCTCGAAAAGTAACATGCCAATTTGAGTAAAGTTTCTCCTTTCTTTGATAGGCACGTGAATGGACTGTTTTATTAAATTATCCAGATGTAGAGTTGAAATAAAAAATATTTGCGCGAACGTGACCGCGTGTAAACCCAGTTGCACATCTATAAACGTAACTTACATTTCCTTTACAAATTAAACTGAATATGCAATCATAATCATTCTAGGCAAGTATTAAAAGTAGCAAAGAAGTGAGTGAATGCGGTCTCATGTTGTCTATAAAAAGTGGGTTTTAAAACAGGAAGCTAGGGCCGGACCGTTCGTATCCCGTACCGGCCGAGTGTGCACCCGGACACTGCATACTGTGCTACCTGTTTGCTTTACCTTGTCTACTTGCTATTATGACACGCACTTACCATTTACGAGTTCTTAACCTAGCTTATTACTGGCCACTTATCTTATGATTTAAATCAACTGCAATTTTATAATGCATCCGAATAAAGCGAATGTCACTTGTCCGCGGAACTTGCTTTGATTATGATTGACTTATGCATTGC
The DNA here is from genome assembly GCA_947086465.1 of Eupithecia exiguata. Lineage (NCBI taxonomy): Eukaryota > Metazoa > Arthropoda > Insecta > Lepidoptera > Geometridae > Eupithecia > Eupithecia exiguata. The sequence goes on from OX352229.1 coordinate 8,167,772, forward strand.
TCTGCCGCTGACTAGAGCAGTTCTATAATTCATTGTACAATTTATGGACATCAGCCGTGGTACCTTCACTCACAAACGAGCATATTTCCCACGTCAGTTTTGATTGCGATATCACAGTGAACGATGACATTTGAGTACGTACTAATTTAATCCTGCAAGACCGCTCGCGAGTGCGTTATCTACGCAAAGATACAGCTTCGATACTGGATTAAGGAATATCTGCCTATACACAAGCGTCTGAAAGTCTACTTTCCCACCAGACGTGGAGCAGAGGTAATCACGCAAAGCTGGCCTCTTAACATTGAGTAAACAAATCTTCGACATTGTATCTTCGCCTTAACTCTCTTTATTCAAAGGAACATTGTCAAGAGAAATGTACGATTATTGTTGTGTTTCTTATGGATTGTGTTACTAAAATATATAACTCGTGGCGTGCGTTAAGGAGGGCCCCACTATCTTTGATTTCATGTTATTTATCAATGCGAACAGGGCAATAGACATATTTGCTCGCCGTGTCTAATCTATGTCCAAGCGTTCACTTGCCTTTACAATTACTATGTTATTCGGATAGGATTAATATTTATCAAGCAAGGCACTGCGGGGTTTGCTCAGTTAAAACCATGATGGCTACAACTTAGTCAGTTGCCAAAAAAATGTTAGTGCAATGTTGGCTAAAGTTTTGGTTTCCACGGTTTGAGGCAGTTATACATTCCTGCTTTAATATCAGAGCCGGTCATCTCCCTTTGTTATTATATTATAGAGACGGCATTCCGTCCATCGAGCCTTAATTATGCAAAAAGCTGGACTGTGGTCGGAGTCGCGGCTGCCCTTTGATGGCACATCATTATTGTTGACATAATACGAAAGATTTATGAGCAGTGTGAGAGGGAAAAATTACTTACACAATTTATAGATTCCATTTATTGAATACATATTGATAAACTTTACTGGTTTTTAATGAAATCATACGACAATACTGATACTCGAAGTGTGTAGGTAGGTAGGTATACAGAACGTTTATGATCAATTTAAAGACTTACATAGGTGAAAACACAAATATAAATCTGTAAATCCAACGAGGAGCTAACGAATACGTAATTCGACGAACAGTGGTTAAATTAGTCGACGATGCGGGCGTCTTTATAGTCTTTAAATTGGCAAAAAATCGAGACATGTCCCGAGTGACACCGATCGCGGAGGCATCGCCGAAACAGGTGTTATCATAAACATACATTTTGAGATAAAAACAAAATAATTTTCATGGGTGCCAGTAGGCGCGAACTGCCATCCGTGTCGCCGACACAATGGCGATTTCATAGTTTTTTTCGTCCTGTCGTCGGCGTAAAAGCCGACGATATTAAATTTAGTAAGCGGAGAGGTGTCCGAAATCTCACGCAGACGTGCGATCCGCCACACATATTTCCATCCGCACAAAAAGCGGAACTATAGCCATAAATATGTCCAAATAAACATTAGTCGACGACAGCTCGAATAATTCGATTCGTAGGGTTCTGTCCACTCCACACTTACTACATAATTTTATAATTGTTTATATTTGTAAATATCTACAAAATTATCTAAAGCGGTTGACTTCAAAGTGTATAATCGTAGGCAAGCAGCTGTTGCTCTACAAATTGTCCCATTTTTAAACTGAGTTTAAATAACACATAGTTGCATGCAAATAGCGATTCAAAGATTTAAACTATAACAAGAAATACACACACACTTCACAGCAATATAATAAAATAAAAAGGTGTGAAGTGAACGATAATGGTGAAGGCTTCAAGTAGGCTCTCGCATTGTCCGCGCTAACAACGCGCCGCGCAGTGCCACGCTCGCCGCGAGGTGATGACACTCAGCACAGAACGCGATAATATGTGTACATATGTAACATTAAACAGCACAAATAAAGGACATTTCACACTACATGGGTTCAAGAACAAGTTTTTCCATAACACAAAAGACGACACTGAATAGTTATAGCTGCTTCGCGGCCTCAGCGCATAATCCAATAAAACAATTCGCGGAATGTACCGTCAGCAACTATTTATATAACTAACGCGACTTAGCTAAAGTTTAAGAAAAGTTCAAGTGGGTACTGTTTAGTAAACTAAAACTATTCGTTCACTTTTGATGTCCAGTGAAAACTCAGTAGGTCGCTTATGAAAAGCATCATTATTAAACTATAAACTGATGCCAGATGGCAGGTTTTCTAGTAGCCATAACGCTACTATGTATGACATAATATTATTGTTTTATTTTATTTAATGTCTCATTTTCAGTTTTCTGGTCATATCGGACTCAATCTGTCTCAATCCGACAAAATATTGTAACAACCATAAAAAAAACTTCAAATTCTTCAAACTTCAATTATAGTTAAATCATAACACAAGCTCTGCTTAACTTGGGGCTAGATCTGTGTGAATTGTCCAGCATTAGTGGCTTCCTATCTACCATTTTACCTTACCTATAGGTAAAATGGTAGGAAGCCATAATCAAGACAATACACCTACACGTCTTTCGTACATTCGTACTACACTAAACGTAGGCACTATTAGAATGAATTATGGTATAGAACAGATCTATTTTTTAGAAAATGTTTTTGCGAACCTTACAAATAAAATTGCCGACTGAATCTCAAAATATATGAATTTGATTCAATGGAAAGGCAAGCGGCTCCTTGTGTTCTCTCAAGGGTTACCACCAGCATTCGGACTCTACATTTTTTATTTATTTTAATATTTTAAGGATATTGCAAATTCGGATAAAATATTCATTCAGTCATATTTTGGGGTTCAGATTCGGACACTCGCTGTTGCTTTTGCCTTTAGGTGCATTGTTTTAAAACTGGCCACAATACGTAAAAGTATTATGGCTTCAGTCATAATAATTTTTGTAATACTTTTGTATTTTCCACATAGTGTTTCTATTACGTAACTAGACAATATAAGCTATGTCTCTTATCAATCCAAACGTAAGATATTGTAATTTTTAATACAAAACAAATAGGACCAAAACGTCTTTCTTTTCGACGTAAAAATATGCAAATACGATTTGCTTACATTTCAATAAAGATGATTATATTATTTTAAAAATGTAACTAGGGAACTAGATGAATACGAAAAATAACATGATATGGTGGAAATATGCTTAAATTATACAAATCACTTTGGTAGTGCGTTTGTACTTAGTATGTGCAATTCATCATCCACTGGCCCCAGAAAAACCCAAACACAAAACACGTGCATGATCATAGTTTTGCAGGCGGCCGCATAGGTATCCGGCTAAAAATAACGTCTTATGAATGAAAGAACTTAAGGCAGATCGTATCTGCGCTTTTAAACCATATGGAAGAAAAGTTTTCGGACTATTGTGATGTGACTATGGGAGTATGAAAATAAACGTAATTCTGTTTCCTATTATTTTGTTCCAAATTGACGTTGTTCCATTTTTATTCCGTTTTTGTTCCATTTTGACGACCTCTCTGGCGCTATGGGAGAAGATCCACCTGCGACGCAGGAGGTTGCGGGTTCAATTCCCGCTTCGAGACAAACGTTTGTACAATCTACACATATTGTTTTCCGAGTGTTCTGGTCGATTTCTATGTATAATAAAATATATCTGTCTATGTATTGTACTGTATTATGTATATCTGTTATCTAGTACCCCTAACGCTCTGCTTAGCTTGGGGCTAGATGACGTTGTGTGAATTGTCCAGTATGATTTTTTTTTATTTATTTAAATAGTCAAGCACCTAGTTGGAATTGGAACAAAAGAATCCATGAACCCTTATCTTGCGCGTGATTTTAGCAGGCTCTTAGTAAAAATAATGTAGGAAATATTATTTTTGTTTACGTTTGTTCCAATTCCAACTAGGTGCCTGACTATCAATAAAATAAAAAAATGTTTCCTACGTACATTATTTTTAGTGTATGTTTTCAGGGCAGTAGCAAGCCCTGGTGGCATTATGCAAGTGGGTAGCAACACGTGTAGCGCTACCGACACCTCGCCCTGCTGCGCCATAATTGTCACGATATTACACCCTTACTTGCACACTACAATGATCCATTTGGACTACTTTAGCTTTAAGATGTTTACAACCGCGAACTGATTTTAGAGTTACTTTATGTTTCGCAGCAAAAAATTTCATCAAATCTTGGCGTTACTGAAATTTATACGATTTTCAATGAACTATCTTGGTTGTCAAGGGTTACGGGGTATACATACATACCTATTTGTAAAGAATGATAAAAATACCCAACTTTACTGAAAAGCATCAACCATCTCCCCTTTTTATGTATCTTCCTCCGCTTGCTAGGATTCGTCTCTGCGATTTCTCTTATTTTATTCACACCGTTCGTCGACGCTTGTCCTTTCCTTTTGTCAAACATAAGTTTCCATTGTAAGGGTTGTCTTGTCATTGTTATTCTACGCTACCACCTCGAGGTGACAACACCACCTATAACCGATATTATCTTTTTGCTTTATACTCTGCGACTGAATAACGTTTTATCGAATGCAACGACGAAATTATAAGCCCTTGACCAATTATAAAGCAATTGTAAGTGATATAACAAGGTAATTTAAAGCGAGATCCATTCACAGGAGCGAACGAGTGAGTTAACGAGTGACCATGAAATAACTCGGCAAAATAAATTCCTCTTTCGTGTTCTGACGAAAAACCAACAATTAGCGAGTTCAATTAACGATTAACAAAGTATTTTCACGGCTGTTCCTTGAATAAAGACAAGCGTCCGCGAAGGCGTCTCGGTGCAGCGCGAGGATCGCCGACTGTTGGAGTCCAGCGATGACTGGTTAATTGGTGCGTAGGCAGCGCACGTACGGCCGCTGACATGTCACAAGACGTCTGCCACCGGCCGCGGCGATCCCTCAACGAATTCCGATAGGGAAGAGCTAAAAAGACACGAGCCGAGCATGCGAGGGTAAAAAGTGGTGGAGCTGGAGCGACACTGCGGGAGGCTCCGGTATCCGCCGCCGCCCGCGCCCCTCGCCGCGCTGCCATAACACTGCTCAAGTACTCCTCTGACACTGACATGCACGATTATAACGTCCACCACCTACTTACTAGGCTAAACATTGCGAGCTTATCGCTCTTGGCAATGATCGGACATTCATGAGTGCACTTATATGGGTTATCGGATCTAAATCTATGTCGCTCCATCGTGCTCTCGTTGAGCATGTAGGATCATAGTTTATCCTTCTCGCATATTTGATTGGATCGTCATTTATGTGAATTATAGATGTTTTTTATTTGCATGCAGCCGTAGGTATGCGTGCCGGCAAAACGGCCTAGTTCCGAGTATTGTGTGAGTGTTTGGAGAATCGGCGGCGGCGACCGGCGATGCGACGGGCCGCTGCTGGCACGGGCGCGCGTCGCGACTCACAAAAACACAGCCGTCTGGTCGCCGCCGACGCTGCGCACGCGTTGCACACCGACCATGTCTGAAAAGCGTAATCTCAACAATCATACCGCCACCGCGCTCAGCGGGAATGTCACAGTGTACGTGCTCTACTATTACGCTACCTTCAGAATGGATGAGAGATATAAAACGGTAGCTCTCCAAATTTTTGTATAATTTGTCAATCATGTTAGCTCTGGTGCGTTGAGCAAATAAGGTAAATGTCCCAGTAACAAAGTAGGCAGCTGCGAGCAGCATAGCAATGGCGTGTGTCTTCACACGCCGGCGTCATACGAATGATGCGATATAACGGATCGACCCGATTATTTCTGTCCATTTCACGACTGTTTAATAGCAATGTTAAACTCGGCGAAAGCAAACATACACGCCCTGTTTATCGAATATTTTACGATCTTTACCGGATTCATTTTAAAATGTAAAGCTTTGTGGAAGCGGCTGAAAGATTGTTTGATTCCACCGCTGCGCTGGCTGACCGTTTAACTATTTCTGATATTTATATTACAGTTAGTCATTTACCATTCTGATTTACCTGCCTGTATGTTTATTCAGACTCGTATGTTTATAATACACGAGTACTTTATATCAAATAAGATTTACTGCTTGAGAAATAATTTGGATTCCTAACATCTGGTTGGGGCTCTGCAATAGTTCTTTCACTTCCTACTTATTAGCCTACAATAACGTTTTTGATTCAGTGGTCAGATTGGACTCTACCATGACTTTACACAGTTAATGACTATTCGTGTGTCACGCATGAAAAAAGGGTTTATGGATTCCATTTTCTAGGTTCTACACTAGTTTAAATAGCAGAGAGAGAGAGTTATGCGCAAATAGTAAGCCATTTGTTGAGTTTAGTATTATATCTCCTAATCTGAATAGACTCCAAAACGAAAGTTGACTCGTAGTTTGTTTATGCGTAGGAACCCGTTTTTTTTAAATAAAACCACTTGCCACCTTTTTGCTCCGTACAATAATCTACAGAAGGAAAGTTGAGGGTAGGATGTCAGTGATATTATCTTTACTTGAACAGCACCCAACTTCACACATTTGAAAAATGTAATGTTTTATGTTTATGTTTCCATTTGAATAATTTTGATAAGCACCTCCCGTGTTGTTTATAATTGGGTAGCTAATGTAGTTTTTGTGTCGTCGTCTCGCTTCCGCGCAGGTGTTGCGATTATATCTATACGTACATAATTTGTCACTTTATTTACGTATCATTAATTTGTACAAGATGGTGTTACTACTGCAATAAAATACTTAGTTCAGTGTGAGTAAAGTTTAGCGTCAAAATAATCTGAATTTTAATGTAGTTAGTTGTAGTCGAGTTAAAACGCAGAAACCGAACTATGAGTAAAAGTAAGTAGTTAAGTAAAATTAAAGTATGCAAAAATATCCTATGTAAAAATATCTTTCAGGAAAACTCGTGGGAGACAGCTAGGAGAGGAAAATGGGGAACACCTAGGTATATATACCGTAGTAGTTCAAGTGCCAGCAATGGGGAATACCCCATGCTGGCACTTGCGGTCGACACCCCAGTATGTTTTTAAGAGTTATGTTTCGATAAGTTCCTTCCTTCGTTTGGTAGTATTCAAACCTAACCAAAATATAGTTTATTTATACGATTGTTTGTGTTTACTTTGCAGATAAACACTTACTCAATGAATTTGTTTATTATGTATCTTATCATGGGCAGTGAATATAAATGTAGTATGCTCACATGCTACTCAGAAGCATCAGAATAAATTACTATGAGTTGAAAAGAAAAAGTCGGTCAAGTGCGAGTCGGCTCGCACACGGAGGGTTCCATACCAAACATCGTATAAAACTATTTCGCAAAACCAGCCCTAAAAAATCACTTTTTTTATAAATCAAGAAAGAGCAAACATTCAACATGACGCGGTCACCCATCCAAGAACTGACCGCGCCCGACGTTGTATAACTACAGTGATCGTTACTCAACGTGGTATTGACGTTAGCTCCCTTTAACTATAAAATTTATTATTATTTTTGTTACTGCAAAAATGGTAATACTTGTCAAAATTATAACTGTCTACCTTTTACGGATCAAGAAAAAGAGCCTTGACAAACGTAGCGCAATAATAGCCAAAAACAACAAGATTTTTGTATGGTTGACCCGTTTAATTTTAATATTTATATTATTTATACATAAAGTATAATTTTTACATATTTATATGATACAGAAATACACATTCTTTGAAAATTTAAACAATTTTCTTCTTACGGTTCACGAAATCTAACCCGACGGACAACCAATGAAGGCTTCGTAATAGGGTCCCGTATACACCCTTGACGTACGGAACCCTAAAAAGCAGAATTTTTATCCGTTTTTTACCACCAGGTTTTAGTAAGTTTCAGCCTGTGGCACTTCTTAATTTATTTAATACTTACTTGCTACTCGGTTTTTAAAAACTAAATTGTCTACACTGCGACCGCATCAGTTTCGCCTTACAAGTCATCTAGGTACGTGCCGCAAAACAAACACTATGAAGTGTTTCATTTTGAGCCATGCTTCGTGGATGTAGAGGCCATTGATGATAAAATCAGAAGTTAACTTTTATTTCTTTAGACTAACGTTATAAGAACAGACAAGTCAAGATTGAAAATGTAAATGATTTATCTAATCTTTGTACTAATATTACACTGATATTATAAATGTGGAAGTTTAGATGGATGGATGGATGTTTGTTACTTCTTCACGCTAAAACTACTGACCGGATCGGGGTGAAAGTTTTGCATAGATGTAGCATAAAGCCTGGAATCAATCATAGGCTTATCCCTTCTTCCCTTGGGATAGAAATAACCTTGAAACGTTTCTCTATAAACAACGTATGCGAAGACGCGCTCAGAAATTAGTGGTAAAAAGTCGTTAATTATTTTTTTCTATACCTAATTTTTTTTTGCTAGTGCGTGTGAATTTTTTTGCATGTGAATTTCTGTATATCATTATTTTTTAGCTAAGCCATTACTGTACGGAGGCGGTGTTTCACCCCCGTGTCTCGGAAAGCTCGCATAGCCATTGCTCCTGCGCCTGACCTCTCCCCGGTCGGATTACGTCTACCGTCCTATCGGATTATAAAAGTCAGGGAATAGAGAGTTTTCTAAAAAAATCTAATAAGTCCGTCAATTAGATTATCAGAAGATATTGGACAGGTATTTTTTCGTTTGTCAATTAAACAAAAAATGATAAAGATATAGCCACTCACAGTTCCATGTGACGTCACGCCATGCGATTCTTTTTAGCACGGCGCGTTACGTCACGGGGGCTCCAAAACTTCGACGCACTTTAACTTTGTAATTTTTTGTTTGAATAAGAAATGAAAAAATACGTATCCAATATTTTCTAATAATCTAACCAACAGACTCAATAGATACCTACATATTTTTTATTTTCAAATCCACCAAATTGTAAGTACATGCGCTTTTTGTACTGTTCATTGTAGAGTCAGTTCTCTAAACTATATACAGTAGAGACGAAACCATTAAAATGACACAGTTGACAGTTGGTCGATATTTTACGAACCAACAAATTTTAATAAAAACTGCAAGAACTCCATATGATTACTATGAGGATACATCAGACTCTAGCTGATAAAATGATTGAATTCAAAAAGTTCAATAATTTGGTATCAATATTAAAGGTCTTTTATACATTTTTATATTCGGTGCATAGGTGTATCTATTATTTTTGCAGGTAGGTCTTACTGTTATAACTTTCAATCAGTGTTATTGTGAAGTGTATAAAAAGAACATGCTGAATGATTAAATTAACATCATAATTGCATATGAGGCCGCGTTGATTAAATTTTATGCATAATTTTTCGAATTACCCGCATTTGCCGGAAATCCGAACAATAGCGCGTCATCCGTTTTATAAATGACATTGTTGTTTACTGATATATGATTAAAAATATGCAAATCGATGGGGCAGGATGTTCATTTTAGTATTATGACCTCATTAGTTTGTGTCGTTTCTATACAAAAGTATGACTATCGCGATGAATACAATGTTTAAAATTAAAGCGGTTATTTGCAAGCCGCTGTGTAGTTTTTTTTTAAATCATGTCCGTCCCATTATGGCTTTTTAAAGTTACTTCGGTATATGATTCAAATAAGATGCATAAATAGATAAATAATAGCTTAATTCTGATTGGTGTATGTTGACTTTTTAAAACCACAAAATATGCACTATAATAAAAAGCATAACTTGATAAAAAACATAGGATGTCTATTTTCTATTGTTTGAAATGTAATCGTAACAGATGTGAAACCCTTTTTGTTTGAAATCGGCTCAACGTGGTGTATATTTGTATAATATTAACATTTAAATTACGTTGTATCCGTGGATATTACAATACAAATTGTAATGCACCGCGACAGTTGTAAATAACCGCACGCTCGTCAAACTTAGTTATAATGTTTACTGCCTTCGAATTCACAATGTTTCCGCCCATACTCAATTTGGTTAGAAATAATTTTATGGTAGTTGGCTTGTGTTTAATTTATTTGACAAGTCGAATTTGAGATCTCTAGAGCTAAAGGTCACCTGAGGTTATCTGAGAAGCAACTCACACAAAAAAAATGCAAGTATTATGAGTCTTAAACATGTATAAAGTTGTGCTCTACAAAGTTAATAAAGTAAAATGTAGAGTTTCTTAGTTCCGCTATCTGCTGGTAGATGGCGCTAGGCATACCACTCGCGTTAGAACTTTAATACGAGTAGCTCTATGCAAAATCAGCTGAGAACGTACCTACATTATTTACAAGTAGGTTCTTGCTGAAGAATGTGAATTAAAACGTGAAACATTTTATTACTTCGATAGTATTTATTACCTATTTTAAAAATAATTAAAACCAAACTCTTCCTAGTTCAATTACTCAGGTATCATTCAATTTATGGTTATTTTTGTATGTTTGAAAATATTGCAGAATTTGAAATTTATTCATATCAGGTATGTAAAAAACGCTTTGAAATCGAACTGTACGACACAAAATTTTAAGCATTTCAATCGAACTGTCAAAAAGTCGCCATCAACTCAAACAAGTAGCGCCTCAAAACATGCAAGTGCAAGTTCGGTTCAAGTAATGTTGTGATACCGTGTTATGGTCTGAACGTCTTGCAAGTGCAGGGAGGTCACTCGGTGCAGTCTGCACGCCCTCGGACCGCCCTACGCCCCTCGCCCCTCGTCCCTACCGCACTTGTTCTCATCTAAGGTGTCCGCTTATGCTAAACGTGCCTCAGATGGTAAGTCTTGACTTTAGTGTATCTAGATATTTTTGTAACCGGGACGGTTGGAGTAGTAGTAGGAGGTAGTAACTTGGTTTGGGTTTCATATTTCGTCGCATGTTTGTTGATGCACCAAAAATGTTCAAGCTGAATTGTATTCTACACAAGAGTATGAAAATAAAAAATAATATAAACCATAATAGGGTTACGCTCGCTATTTATACATAAATTTGCTTTAAGGTTTTAAAAGTTGCTTGTGAATCGAAGAACCAAAAAATCTTTAACGCTTTGTTATGATTTTCGGCACAAAAATTAATAACTGGATAGAAAAAGGAATAAAATCTCTCCAAGTCCCTTACCGCACTTATTCTCTAAGAACGAGCATAAGATCTCTGAAGTCTATTTAACTTAGTTTTTGGTTTGTACTTTTGTAGGTTCGAGTTTTGAAATTGTAACTTGAGATATGGTCATAATATTTTTGTTTTGCATGGAGATTATTTATAAATGCACTAAAAAAACTTTAATGCTTTAAGTAGGTACTTACCTACTTATCTATGAAGATTTTCTGTAGATGAATTTAAAAATAAATAAATATTTAAAAGATTACGCTCGCAATGTTAACATTATTTTCATCTGTTTGCAGGAATTAGGTATGTACTTATCATCAAATGAGTTTTACTTTGACCAAAACTCAAAACACGAATTCGTTTTAGTCATGTTTTAAAAGTAAATAATATCCTTTGTTAACAAATAAAATTACAATCCAATAACAGAACTAAATTACAACTAGTATTTACAATTGAAACAAGTGAGCCAACTGCGGACTTAGTCATTGATACAGATGTATTGTACCTATTACAATATATTGTACTACTAGAGATAAATAATTCGATTCCAGTTTAAAATTCACCATGCTCCATTTTGCAGAAAAACTAAAAACTACGATAATAAAACGAAAAAGAGTAGCAAAGCTCATCGAAATCAAACATAGAGACGTGATGTTTATGCAAACAGCTTGAAATGACCCAGCACGTATCGGTTTTTCCTTCTCTTACGGTTTCTAAAAATTTATATTTTCACCAAAAAGTAACTGTGCCGATAAATCCGTGACGGAACTCTTCAAGTACCATTATTCTGAGTTTGTTTGATGTTATTTTGTTCAACTGCTCTACTTAGGGCAGAATTATTATCTTTACGAAGTTTCCTTAGAAGTTTCAAATACGTATGAACAAATAAAACCGGCAAAGTGCGAGTCTGACTCGCGCACGAAGGGTTCCGTACCATTATCTACTAAAACGGCAAACAAAATCACGTTTACTGTTTAAATATTTATTTTATTCTGTTTTTAAGTATTTGTTGTAATAGCGGTAACAGAAATACATCATCTGTGAAAATTTCAACTGTCTAACTACATGGTTCATCGTTCAACAACACGGTTCATGAGATACTGCCTGGTGACAGACGGACAGCGGATCCTTAGAAATAGGGTCCCGTTTTACCCTTTGGGTACGGAACCCTAAAAATGTATTGCCATTTACAATTTCTCGATAACCGTGTTGATAGAAAAAGTGTAACGCATAGCCAGAACATCATTATTTTTGCCATTTTTCCATACCACATGCTTCAAATGGTACCATTTACCAGAAAACTGCTTGCCTACACTAATGAGCTCAAACGTCCCTCACCATTTCCAACAATAACATGATGCAAATATTCAAAAAACCATTATCGACATTTAGCAAGAACGCCGTTAATGTATTCGTTTATGGAGAAATGATACATCGTCGAATCATGTATTTAAGGAATTAATTACTCATGCGACAACAAGGCATTGTATTGGTGATCGGTTGGCCGCCACGCGCGGTTTGGTTGCGGACTCAGGGATGGGGCACCGGGGCAAAGATCAATTCACTAACTAAGCAATCCAAAGCTTTTGACTACATTGAAAATAAGTTGCAAATTTTTTTTCAACCTAGTCAGTGACAATGTAAGGAAGCGTGATCAAGTGATTTTTATTAAAAAATATCCCTATTTTAGGTAAAAAACGGGAATAAATTACACATTTTTTTTATATATGACCACGTGACCGAAAACGCTTTGCGTTTGGTTGCATCGCTGGTGACGTCACACGTTTACAATGCGTGTTGTTCTTCTAGTTAGGTGTGGTGTGAGGTGTGACGTCATCGAGTCATGTCACCGGAGCCTGACAGAGATTATCGTTTATTTTATTCAAACTTTAAAATTAGTTTCTAAAACTAATACGCCGGTGAGATCAAAGCCAGTGAAGAAATTTATATTAATTACACTTTGCATTATTTTTATCAGATAATATGTAATAATTATTTCCCAGTAGTAGTCAAGTAGCCTATTTGTGGGCTTTGATGATGATAACTATCATATGAGACAATCCCAGTCGCACTAGTTAATTCGCCGTGTAGCAGCGGCGCGCCCCTGCGCGGGCCGCACCGCAAACTAGGCAGTGAATGCGTTATATCAACGCATTAAATTCATCCATAACTTTGCCAATAATTGCAATACAGGTCCCGATACAAGGTTGGTCAACCTTAGGGGACATATGATCGGGCATTAGGCTAAAGATAAATAACAATTATCAGGGCTCCGGACTTCTTGGCTCTGACTTTAAGATGGTTGACCGACACGACATCATAGAATCAAGAGAATTGAATCTTGCCTGGAAATAACCGTACAAGTGAGGTTTCGTCGCGGACTCAGGATAGGAAGTTGGGGGATGTTGTAAAGAAAACAATTCTAAGCTTAAAAATATTATTAAAAAAAACTCATTCATCCTTTTGAAATAAATTACTCGAAACAAACTAAATTTAAGTTTTTTCAAATTTGAAACCTTGATTTTAAAAAACACTAACAGTTATGGTATGGTACAGTATGGTTCAAGTGTTTTCATGTGAATCCCGTCAATACTGGTAAACCTGTCGGAGTAGGTATATCGCCCATAGCCAGTTAAATCCCGGCTCCTGCTTGTCATGTCCGAGATATCCTGGAACGACGATCCACAAAACCTGGGGCACAAAAAAGTACTTAATTGATTTCGTCGGTTTAGTACACATACTAATTCCCTGATAAATATTTAACAGCCGCTTTGTTCTTGCCGTGTCGCAGATGGATTTAACTCTTTACAATCAAATTTTATGGTTCCGGTTAACAAGCTTGTAGGTGCTTACAATTTGTCCGATAAGTTGTTCTGTTTTTGTACGAATCATAGAATGCGACTGCACATAACAACAACAAATGTCGTTAGCGGTCTAAACCAAATAAGGGTTGACACATAAAAAAATATAGAACAATAGATAATAGGTACTTTATTGTACCACTACTCTATCTTCGTATAGATAACAGTACAGAAATAAATGCTTAGAGTAGATAAAGATAATATCTACTCTACGCATTTATTATATAGATGAGTACCTACTTAAGCTACAAAAAGAATAATATTTGTGCCTTAAATATAGACGCTATCTCTGTCAAAGAATTTCAAAGAGAGGCATGTTAGGTAGAAAACGAATGAAATAAACTATGAAAATATATTTTCCCATATGAGCATCGGTTGAAGGGACAAAACCTCGGTATTTACAATGTGACTGTAGCAGGCATTCCGTTACAGTACATGAGTAACTTAATAAACAAGTAAATCCGGTGTAGAAATTAGTTTTTACAGGAGCCCTGTGGAGGAGATGCGCGGGCGCGGCGGGTGGCGCAAAGCGAGCGCGCGTCCATGTTTCATAATTAGCTCCACTGTTATGAATTTTATAAATGTTTCATGCGAGCTGCATGGGTAGCCGACAATTAATTAACTCCTGCGCAGTGCTTACATTAATTAGCCTGGGACATGTCATGTAGAAACGTCATACATTAAACATACACGGCCGCGTCCATTCGGAAAATTTATAAACTGAACTTACATTTTAATATGTCGAACTACATCGCCGAGAAAAACGAGACCACCCTTGTGAACGTTTAAACAATTATTTGCGAGGACTCTACCCAATTAAGGCTTATGATTATTTTATTGAAGCGTCTAGCTTGAATTATACTCATAAAAATTGGTCAGAGAGAATTCATTTGTACTGTTATTATCTCCATGATAACTTTAATGGTGCCTAATTTGAGCGTCGAAGTCTAATCAAAATAATATTATAATTATGTTTCTATTTTGGTTTATTAATAGACCGGAAATGAATTTTGACGGTTTATTAGGATTCTTCCCATAGTAGGTACAGACAGTCCCATAATATATCCTAACATAACTACTGTAAATAAATAAATAGAACTGGACTATTCACACAGCGTTATCTAGCCCCCAAGCTAAGCAAACCTTGCGTTATTGGTACAAGTCAAAAGTCAATAACTTTATTTCTTAAGGCTTACAAAAAAGCACTTAGACAAGTCAAATTTTATACACAGTTTTATAAATAGTCAAGATAACTGATATTCATAATACAATAGGTACATAGCTTATGTAGATTTTTATTATAAATAGAAAACGACCAGAACACCCGGAACAAATAACTGCTAATCGTACAAACATTTGTTCCGAGGCGGGAATCGAACCCGTAACCTCCTGCATCGCAGGCGGACCTTCGTCCACCGCGCCGCAGAGGTCGTCGTCACTATGCCGAGCTTTTGTGTGATAGGAGCTAGGTATCTAGTATCCATCTATCATGTTATTAATTTTGTGTGTGTCGTTATACCTAAAAGTCATGGTGATGTTCCCAAAGAGTAGGTACTAAGTTTAGTCCAAGTTAATAAAATATTAAATTAACTTTACCCACTGTACGTAAAGTTAATTATCAATTACTCTATGCATCACGCAACAAAATGTTGCAATAGCTTTCTGATCTAATTAACAAGCAGCTAAAAAGCATTGAACTAGGTATACGAAGCTGATTAATTACCCGTATCTACTCACATTCACGGATTAAACAGGTTTTTACACCTGCGTTAATAGGTATAATTAAAAAAATATTGTAAAAGGCTATTTGGGTTTCTGTTTAACGCATGAATGGCTCGGCTACTGATAAAAGTAGATCGCAGGTATGTGCAAGATGCAACACACCTTGTAATCACCAATTTATTAGTAATGCTTACTTTTACTTGAACATTATACCTGCCTATAGCTACGTACAGACCGGTGGTGGTGTAACGGAGCGTAGTCTAAAGTGGTACACAGCGAACGTTCGTGCAGTCAGAACGGGGCAAATAAGACGCGACGTGTCGCCCGCGTCAAGATATCCCTCTTGTTGCTCCTTGCTCGTGAGCAACAAGATGGATGTCTGAAGTTTCATGTTCGTTCGCGAATGGTACATTACAGCCTACAACACCGGTCAGTAACCACCTTAAAAGGTACCAGGTAACGCTTTGTGGGGTATTTCACTCAGCAAATATTTTAAATTTAATTTATTAGTATCTGTAATTTAAGCGATATCTTAAGATCTCTTAAAACGACCTTCTATATGCATTTTATTATTCTATTATCTTCTGAATAAACCTTAAGGAAAATACTTGTAATTTACAAGATCATAATATTTATTTATCCATATGATTACCCCAATAAACGGCCGACATTAATAATCAAAGTGAAATATTTCATTATAAAAGAGCAGGCCACTAAGTTTTACTGCTTAATTACTTTCGCAAACTATATCTGGATCAGTTTTATGGTATGAGCGAATCAAGGTTTTGATTTATTTTTAGTCTCTTGTATTTAATAAGAGTTTAGGCTTACCTACCTAGGTACCTTTTTAAATTATGTACGATCCACGACAAATATTGTAGAACGTTATATTTATTCACAACCTATGCTCGTAAAACGCATTTTACACGTCATGTATCTTTTACCGAAAGCAAATGAACATAGCCCTGTTAGCTGTAAATGGTAAAGGTTTTACCAAATTCAAACAAAAATATTTTGAGGTTCTAAATTCAAACTCATTACTCGAGATTGAATTTGGACATCGATCAAAAATGTCCGGCTTTGCCGGGAGGCCGCGAACTCCTTATTTTTGATCGAAGAATTTGGAACATTAAATATATTATAATTTGTCCATCAGTGAAGTCATAAGAGATTCCAAAAGCTCCCACAAGACAGTCATGTTCAAACAAATACTGAATAGTTATTTCAATAAACTCTGTAATCTGAACGATCTGTAGAGTATCCGTCGAATGGCAACAGTATTGTGAATGTGAAGAATATGCCGCACAAATGCACAATGCGCTCCGAGCGTAAGATAAGGTGCGCCCGCGGCGCTCGACTCTACGATTCTTAGGAGATCGGCAATTTTCCCATGATCGAGAATGTCGCCGGTCGATATTAGAATTTCATTGTCTACGGCGGGCGACTCTTCTATTTTATTTTAATTTTTAGTGATGTCATGATCTAACTCCGACTTCCGGTCCGTTTTACGCATACCAGTAAAGTGTTGTATATTTTCATTGGTTATTGAATGCTAATGCTAATCCATGACGGCTTTTTAATGCGACCTTTAAAAGAAAAAGTGGATGCCATAGACTAACATAGATGGCGCTGTATGAAACTCAAGTGTCAAAAATCGAAAGGAAACAGAACATTATTTCGTTGTTTATATAAGAATGACACATGACATGGACACTTGACTTTTGTGCAGCGCCA
This sequence comes from Eupithecia exiguata, assembly GCA_947086465.1. Taxonomy (NCBI): domain Eukaryota; kingdom Metazoa; phylum Arthropoda; class Insecta; order Lepidoptera; family Geometridae; genus Eupithecia; species Eupithecia exiguata. Next base: position 8,185,125 of record OX352229.1, read on the forward strand.
TCTAGTAGTAAAATTAAAAGTTTTGTTGTTTTTTTAAGCATTACGTTGAAAAGCCCTCTTTCTTAATGCAGGCGCTACTTTGAGGCCCTACTTTCTCTTCACTAACAGACAGCAGTTTAAGGTTCAATAAATACAAAAACCCTAAGCTAAAACCAAGCTCGTATCAAATTGGGGTTACGGATCTCTAAAAACAATTGAAGCGCCGGTAAGTTGGAAATTCTACTTGGCAATTAAAAAGTAGAAAAAACTCCTTCCGTTGCCAGATAATAGAACTTCAAACAAAGTCATTAGAGTTCAAAATGGCATTATACAGACTGCTTTTTACATCCTTCGAAAAGATATATTTGTTCTGTAAGTAAGAAAGTCTTCCACCTATTCAGTGAAAATAAAATAAGAAAAAAAGCGGATGTTTTAAAGAAAATTAAAAACAAGGAAGTTTTGCCGATCGCGCCTGGTACCTAATCTACTCCGTGTAAAGAAGAAATTAAAACAACTTTCTTGGATATTTATTACGCTACTTTTATTACCTTCTTGCTTTTGTTTTAACAGGAGTGAATTAAAAATAAGAAATGCTGAACATTTCTTCCTGATTAATGAAATCGAATGCGGGTAAGTGCTCTACCTGACTACGTAAGTTCAAGACTATGAGTACCTATTGTTATTAGTTATTTGTGACACTTGGTTGGGTATTAATACGATCAGTGTTTTGGAATAGAGGCGTTTTTTAATCGTAGTACTTAGAACAAAATTTAGGACCGAAAAATCCTAAATAGTAATTAAAAACTCTATAATACATCATCATCATCATCATCAGCCTATATCAGTCCTTCCGCTGGACATAGACCTCCCCTAATGAGCGCTATAGCGCCCTGTCTTCAGCTTGCCGCATCCAGCATCTGCCAGCAGTCTTTCGCAAATCGTCATCCTACCTAGTCGGAGGGCGTCCTACATTTCGTTTGCCGAGTCGCGGTCTCCACTCAAGAACACGTTTACCCCAGCGGTTGTGGGTTCTTCTCGCGATAAAAAAAAATTTGACTTGTCTAAGTGCTTATTTTGTAAGCCTAAAGAAATAAAGTTATTGAATTTTGAATTTTAATTTTGATATGGCCAGCCCACTGCCTCTTCAGCTTGCTAATCCTTTGAGCTATGTCGACAACCTTGGTTCTCTGTCGGATGTACTCGTTGCGAATCCTATCCTTCAGAGAAACTCAGAGCATAGCTCTCTCCATAGCTCGCACGCACAACAAATACATATACTATGATAATCTCTCTCTTATTTTACATCCACTTCGATATTTAAAAACGTGTTTATGTTATAATAGAAAAAGAGGTATTTTCAATGAATTGCGAATTAAAAATTATTTTATCGGGTCTGCATGGATCCAAAGTTAATTAATTGTAATTAGTACAATGCCTCATTAGTAGCCAGGATTGCAAATTAAATTAAAATGTTCACATGAATTATCTGTAGATAATAATAACCATTCTGCTATTGATAATAAGGTTCAGAACGCTATAACTAAACAAATAACGCTTTGGAATTTGGACACACAACACACTAAAGTTTTGTTCGTATGTACAACAAAAGATGTCAATGTTGCATAATTTAAAAAAAACAACATATTTGTTTCAATATTTTCAATTTAATAATAAAACATTTATGTAATTTTTTTATACATGTCTGCAATCAACTCTACAGATAAAAGTTTCAAGATCCAAAATCCTGTCAATGAATACGGTCTCTCAATAAAATAAAGATTTCAAGACCGCCCACAGTGATTCTGACAGTTGCAGAGGTAACACCTACGACAACGTCCGTCTATTGCTGACTTCCACTATGTTGCTTTTTACAATCCTACTGAAGAGCATATTAGATTTCAGCAGGATGACGAAAGTTGGATAGTTTTCAAAGATAAGTACACGGTTCACATCAATGTTTAGTTTAAATAATGGGGTTACCAGGGGGTTAGACTTTCATAGTAGGTAACTATTTTTGTGTGAAGTTGCAAAACTTTGCAAAGGGGCTTGCAAAGGGGCAGTTTAAATCGAGTAGGTAAGCGAAAATCATTTATTACGAACATTTTAAATAATAATTTTACTAAAGTTATCAACTCTGGGTTGTTAATATTGCATTACATAAAAAATTTTTGATTTGAGTACCCTTCAACAAAAAAAATTAACATTAAAAGGATAATTTATGTTTAAATCCATAGTTTGTCATAAATAATAAAAAATATTATCACAAGCATCATCCTTGTTCCCATGAATGGTAGTAAGAGGTAATAATCTTAACCAAACATTAAATTATTTCATATCTTGAGAATCAATCCGGCTAAAAGTTGTCACTTCCCTGAGAATCGTATAGATTAATATCAGCCGAGTTATTTCATTGAAGCACATTTAAAACAGATTTTCGTTATGGGGCCGGCCGTGTCGACGATTTTGATTATTTATCAAGCCAGGGGAGCCATAAAACTTAAGATGCCTTTAAAAATCAGATTATAAAACAAGTTCTTTGTTCCTATGTTAAAATCGAGATGACGGTCCTTTGAAAGGCTATAATGAGTATTGATTTAAATTACTCGGATTAAAAAATCTGGGAAAAATTATAACGAGTGGATGCCGACATCTGTTTGCTTAATGAAAGGCATAGCGTGGACCTACCTCTTCTTCATTACCAGCCACGAAAACTGTTGTAAATAATCTGGCACAGCGCATCAGCATTGCTATCATCATTATGATCATCATCAGCCTATATCAGTCCACTGCTGGACATAGGTCTAATGAGCGCCATAGCTAATTAGAAACGAAGATTAATAATTATAATACATAATTGCGTGAAAAAAAACTACTAATAGAGTCCACAGGTGATCGGAATGCTGGCTTTTATTTCGGTCAACGAATTAGCATTGCCATTCAACGTGGCAATGCTGCCAGCATTCTGGGCACTCTGCCTTCTGGTGACGGCTTAGATTTTTAGAAAATAGATTTAAGTGTAAATATTAGTTGTAATTATTTAATTCTGTTATTGTAATTTTCTGGCATCGTTTAAATTATATCACATGGGAACTTTTTAGTAACCTAGGTATGATTCCGGGCAAAGAGCTACATCTATGCAAAATCCACCCGCAAAAACTATCGAATGGCGATAGTTTTTGCGTGAAGTAGTAACAAACATCCACCCATCAAAACTTTTGCTTTAATAATATTAGTGTGATATTATTTTTTATATTATAATTATTAACGTCTGAAATGTTATTTTAAGAATCAACCGCTTTAACCATAAGTGCCCGTAAAAATAAAAAACCTGAAGTTTTTTATTATGACTATTTATCCACAAACCATAATTGTTTATGAGTTTCTCATGCCATAAATCGTGTTGTATCCATGTTACATCCTTCCTTATTTTTTATAGAATAATGAAGCAGACATTTTTATAACAAAGGTCCTTGGCCGTGCATCTTGATCTTAATGTTATCTCTAATAGGTCAATAAATAAGGAGTAACGTGCGAGCTTCGGCGACACGTACACGCCAACGGCTTATTAAAATAAAAAATAATGAATACGATCGCTGTTCACAGCATAGCACTGCCTATATATTCATATTTTAATGGCTGACCTGACTCATTAAATTCTTCCCCTTATATGGACTTAAAAAATATTACACCGATTTTTGTAAAGGTAAGATGTAAATGCAATGTTTTGCAACTCGCGATATTTCAATGTTTTTTTTTCATTTTATCTTGAACTCTTATTTTACTATTGCAATTTTTGGAGGCCTCATTTTTAGACAGAGAACTATGGAATAGTAGGTAAACTCCAATTTAAGTTAGAGATGGCGCTGTTTACTACTGTAGTACTGCATTTCATTCACTCTAGTGGAGTTAACCCACTAGAGTGAATGAAATGCAGTACTAACGTGGTTAACTCCGAATAGTCAATTGCCACTCAAGTTTGAGTAGGTAGATCTCAAATAACGTTTTTTTACAGATTTTCTGAAATAGAAATCATTTAGAACGGCATATTTACCATACCATTCGATTTCTGCCAATAGAAGCCAACTCGCAGTGTCTTTAGTTCTTCCGTGATCATGGCGCAGGAAACTGTGCCGAAATATTGGAAAACTCAAAAATCGAATCATGGTAAATATCCCGTTCTAAATTATTTCTATGTTAATAACCATGATACTTCGATCAAAAATAAGTAGTAGGGGGGCCGGCAAAGCCGGAAATTTTTGATCGAAGCCATGATAGCTTCAAAAGTTTATAGATTTTCGAAAAATCTCAATATAGTCAGGTATCTTCTCAGGTTTCTTTTTAATAGATACCGATTAAAAAAGGAATATAAATCGAATTAGCTTCTCTACAATATTACTTCAAAATCTGTTGACAAAGAGATAAATTAGTCACAAACTTCCATTCAATCACCAGAACACCTTACCGAGAAAAATAATGCAAACAGATCCGTTCATGCATTTTCAAACGATAAAAGCAATATAAAGTTAGGTTTCACGATAAGACAATCTGGCTTATGAATGAAATGTAAACAGCCGCAATGAAATGATATAACTGATAGTGGTCCAGCGCAGCGGGCCGCGCAATCTGCGCGCGGCATCTAGCGGGCCCCTACCTTTTATGATGTCCCACTCGTTTATTTAGATATATTAACGGATTCCATTTTTAGGGATCCGTATCCTTTAGATACGATATAAATTTCTCGGGTATTCGATTTTGAAAAGCTTTTATTCTTCAGTTCGATTTCTACAAAAGGTCCTTTCTTTGTCTATAGGGAAACAATAAAACCGGCCAAGTGCGAGTCGGACTCGCGCACGAAAGGTTCTGTACCATTATCTATAAAAACAGCTAAAAAACACTATTTGTATATGTAGGCAACAGAAATACATCATCTGTGAAAATTTCAACTAACTATCACGGTTCATGAGATACAGCCTGGTGACAGACGGACAGACAGACAGACGGACGGTCAGCGGAGTCTTAGTAATAAATCCCAATTGGAAAATATAAGGAACCCTATGACAACAGCTTGTGCTTGACCTGTTTATCAACTGAAAGCATTATTATGCACAAATAAGTACCTACTAGTTTATTTTATTCTGATCGTTATTTTAATATATTAAAGTTGGCTTCGTCACCTCTCGCGCTCGCCCGTTTGAAGCGATGACAATATTTAACAGATAACGAGATAAGGCTCTTTCTATAGCGGTTTGATGTAACTCGATACTATACGAAGAGATACTTTGTATATAGACAGGATGTTATTGAACTTCATGATATTTCTCATTTTGTATTTCTACACTAATATTATAAAGAGGAAAGATTTTTTTGTTTGTTTGAACAGGCTCTGAAACAATTGGACCGATTTGAAAAATTCTTTCAGTATTAGAATCCTACATTATCCCTGATGAACATAGTCTATAGAATATACCCGTGCAAAGCCAGGGCGGACCGCTTGTATTTAATAAAGTAGGTAGATATATTTTGCCACAGTTTGTGTGATGATTATCTATACAAATAGACAAACAATTTTGTTGAAGGAGTTACAAAAAGAGTCCCAAAATCGAATAGTGCTGGTCTTGTTCTGAGAATCGAAGTACGAAGTAGAATGTATGCGTGTAATGTAAAGTACATTCTTTCATTGGAATCCGGGGGAGTGTAGACATAGCTCATGCTCATCATTTTTCACAGTGTCAGGTCCGAGGGTCAAGCGTCAAGCGTCAAGTAACAATTAGTTTTTTTTTATCTCGGCTACAATTAGTTGCGAGCGTCAGTAGCGCCGCCCGCTGCGCTCCCCGCTGCGATCGCGCCCTTCCAACCCAAACACGCTTCCAAACGTAATATTTAATATCTTAATAACCGTTTAGGGTATTTATTATGCACTTTGAATAATTATCCGTTTTGTTGTGACAACGTTATTACAGTTTATGCGATGATTTGCCAAGGGTGATTGAAATTTGTTGTTGATTTGTTAACAATTTTTTTTCTTCTCAATTGCTATTGTATTGTAACAAGTTGTGATGTACTTTATAGTACTTACTGTGTGTTAAAACCTCCCGAACTGAACCTCCTTGATGTAATGTCACATAATGTAGGTACATTATGTTTAGCTGAAACATCAAGGAGGTTGCAACTAAGGTTCAAGATGAAAATTATTTTTGCAAAATCACTCGATCACGAAAGTATCATACAAATGGATTAAAGCATCTCAAGATGTCATTTAAATTAATGGAATGAGCTTAATGACAAATGCCAGTCGTCAGGGGTCGTTAATGGGTGGAAAGTGTATATGCTGAGAGCGAACGGAGTCGCGGCCACGAGTCAAGCCATGCACTCGGGTCTCGCATAGATCGGTTATTGAGTGCGATTTGGGCAAGTGGTCTCTCGCAGTGCTCAATGCGAGTACATGCGTCTGATTTACGAGACGTACGTGTGCCCTTTGTACTCCAACTGACTAATGGACGGACGCTCACGGACATTTATGTAGATTGATTGAATAAATTTTATTCACAATGTTAATACAGTAACAGATTTAGATGTCATTTAGAAATGGCTCTAAAGTTGTGCAATTTAGGCCGTGGATAATGGATGACGAATGGGTAGTTTCTATAGGCTCGTGCCGAGGTGGGGCCAATTGTGATGTTTGCTGCACATACGGCGTGTTGGTCAATCTATTCTTGAATAGATATAGCTCGTAATAAATCACCTAACATCCCAATGACCATGATACGACAGCAGATATTTATAGCAACTTAAACAAACTGACCTTCTAGCACTAAAAAGACAAACACAAGATAAAATGCTAGAGTTTTTTGTATTAAATAATTAATTTTTAAAAATGAACTGAAGAGTCATATTTTACATCAAAAATAGATAACGATATAATATAGATCAAAAAACTTATTATCACATTGAAAGTAAAGGGAAGGCCGCATTCCCGATGCTACCAAGGATAAAGTTTTATAATATCTCAGTAAAAAATACACAAAAACGTTTAGCTACGGCTCGAAGGACCAGTAGTTACAATATCTATGGTTCTGTCTAGTCATGGTATCGACACGGATCAAACGTTGTTAATCAAAAATTTTAATGACCACTGCACAGAAAATAATAACTTTTCCTTGACTACTAAAATACGGACTACGACATTATAGTCATGATACTTTAGAATCGGAATTCAGTAGGTAGGTGAGGAACACAATCAGCAAGTTGAATAATATACTATAATTATTCGCGATCTATATTAGAAATGTAGAGGATTTTAAATTACAAAAATATAAAAAATCTAGACAGAATGAAGTATTTCATAGACACAGTTACTTTTGACTGATAGAAATGCGAATCTGTCAACTCGAAAAATGTGTAAATTACGAAAGTTTTTAGTTTTATCGAGACGACATAGTATGTCGCGAAGATTTTTCTAGATGATTTTTCCATGAAAAAGCATTGAAAATGCTATAAAAATTATAGTTTACCATAGTAACTCAATCTGTCTTACTTTCTATCAAGGAAAAACGCGTTATGCCGCTGGGAGATGCGAGTAGCAAATAAAACAACAAAAATAATACTATTAGGCAGAGCGCAGACTTGAGACAATATAGCTTTAAGACAGGCAGACTTGAGTCACGAGTCACGACAGACTATTGCTATACAAAAATTCATGAATGAAGACGCGCAAACTTCAAGTGAGGAAAGTTTGTCTCAAGTCTGCGCTCAGCCTTAAGTTAAATTCAATATTCCTATTCCAAAAATACAGTTATCTAGATGCCTGAGTAAGGATCTGTAAAATAATACAAAATGTTAGAAAAAAATAATAAAATCGATTAAACTTTCTTAATAAACAATATCGATTCTCGTAAAAAATCGAATTGGTAAGCAATTGGACATGACTATTTGATTGTCAGTCGAACTACGAAACAGCAAATTATAACTAGAAAAATAAAAACGTAGCAAGTAAAAACAATCTGGCTTAGCTCTACCAAAAGTAGATGAAACAGATCGTCAGTAAAGTATCAAAATTATTCGTGCACGTGTTTCAATGGCACGGTCACGGATCGTGGCGACGCGAGACATTTCGGTATTCATTCTTATTGTGATAATATTGACTGCTCCGATCCGGTAGCAAGCCTCCTTACGTGCCTCTGTTTTTCACAGTTGTTTGTTGTAATTAGAAGCTTAAAAAGATACAGCTGGAATAAGGATCACCATCATCAGCGTATATTAGTCCACAGCTGGACATAGGCTTCGCCTAATCAGCAGCATAGCACCCTGACTTCAGCTTGCCGCATGCAACATTTGATCATTAACATCAGCCTATATTAGTCCACTGCTGGAAATAGCCCTCTCCTAATGAGCACCACAACGCCTGCCTCAGCCCGAAGTATCCACCATTTGTCTGCAGTCTTTTCAGATCTCATCCCACCTGGCCGGAGGGCGTATACTACGTTTGCCGAGTCGCGGTCTCCCTGCCACTTAAGCTTGCTAATTATAAAATTTCCACTGAAAGACAAGTGATAGCAGAAGTGAAATTTTTGGATTCAGCTCTCTAGGTTATAAGGAAACGTTTTCTTCTCATTCTTCAATATCGGCCAACGTAGTACATAATTATGTTCACTGCTGCATGTTTCCCTAAACGAAGGGGGTTTAACTATAACCACGGGCTTGTTAGGCGGATGGGTCTTCGCACAAATAAATAAATATTGCTGGACAATCCACACAGCATCATGCAGTCCAGGCTAAGCAGAGCTTGTGTTATAGATAGATAGATATTATTTATTGACAGAAATATTACATATTTTCGGTTTATAGCATCTTAAATCCTAAGATAGGTTTAACTAGACACTAGGGTTCTCTAAAAATAGCAACAAATATAATTTGTAAACACGGTAAGCTAGAGAGTATCGCACAAACACAGCGGTGTCACCGTCTTGTTGTTATGGGTACTAGATGACTGATGTACACTCAGATACTCAGATATGTATGCACTCCCAAGTTTTCACTTTTATTTTACTCAGAACTTTTCAAATAAAAGTCGATGCACACTTTTAACGTACAAAGTATTCATCGTACTTCTCAAAATGCCGTATAATAAATTATTAAAATTACCATGCACTTACTATTCAGTCAAATTGAAAACATGGCAGTGTATACATATTTTCGCAGCTGACTGTATTTAATATATTAAAAATATATATAGATAGATATCAAAATACATTGATCCTACCTTTATTATACTTAGAAAACACTTAGAACACTCGTGACAAATACCTGCATATTGTACATATATTTGTCCCGAGGCGGGAATCGAACCCGCAACCTCCTGCATCGCAGGGAGATCTTCGCCCGCTGCGCCACAGACGTCGTCGGTCAATTCTGCCTGATGTAGGTAAGTATTTAGTTATATGCTAATTACAGGATTACGACACATTAAGTCGGTAAGAGTTTGAGTACACAGCTAAATAATGATCGAGCCGATATTAAGTTTATAGATTCGATTATCAAGGAATACATCCACACAGCCTTCAAAAGAGTAAGGTGAAGGGGTTTTGTACCTACGATCCTGAGGGATAGAGTTCAAATCAGTGTGAATTTTTCATAAGTGTAGCTGGGATGCCCAGTAGCGCAGTGTAATCGATTAAGTACGGATGAATATCGAATGCCGTTCGATTATGTCTGAAAAACTTGAAGGAAGCCGTTTAGATATCGTATGAAGGTGTTACTATCATTACCTTCGATTTTTGGACAAGTTTGGACTTAGACTTCATCCGAGTAGAACATGTGACCAATCTGTATTCCTATATAAATGAATCTGTTAGGGCAGAAATAACTACGACCGATGTAAAGGGGTCCCGTATGTGACTGCAAAAAAATTTAAACCGAAAATTATTCCATCGGCAAACTATTCAAGTAGGAAGGTCTGTCTGCTAGCGACTAGAAAAGCTCATTGTCACGTACCACACGAATAAGGGATGATTTATATTAGACCGAGCCGTGCCCGGGGCGGGCCGTGTACGTGGCCCGGACGGGACACGGATTTGAAACGTTACATACATTTTGTATGAAGCAGTTTAAATAAAACAGTGCATGATCCGTGTCCCGTCCGGGTCCGTCTACTAACTTCTCCGTACTAACTGTTCCGGCCTGCCCCGGCCTCGGCTCGGCCGGGACACGGCCCGGTTTAATATAAATCATTCCTAAAACGGCCAAACTCGGCCAAAGTCTATCGATCACTTTAGAAAAATTACAAAAAGTTGCTCATTTGGGGTAAAATGAACATCTCAGTCGATCGTGAGACGCCTTTTATTTTTAAAACTTATCCGTCCAATAAATGACTGTTAAAATTAAGCACGCTCTTTGGTTCCAGTCAGAATTTGGATCGGATGACGTAGCAAAAAGTTGCATTGTATTAAAATTACTCTCGTTATAAATCCGATGGTCTATCGGACGATTGAAACGCCGTATTTCGTGAGTGATTTGAATAGTCGATTTAGTTTTGGTTTTGATGTAGTTATACGCAAATAATGGTAGGCGAGGCCGGGCTGCCGCGCTCCGCTGGCCGTCTCATTGTGTTCTATAATAAATGGCAACAACAGGTGAATAACTGATTTCACTCATAAAATTAGCTCTCCATGGGTGGAGTGCAATATTTATCTGTCGACAGCATCCGCTAGCTCTCGCATACAATACTACCGTGACGGCACTATTCACTGTTTATATGACGGACATTTCATAACAAATTGGATATCAATTCGGCAGCCATACTGACCCATAACGATAAGCAGTGAATGACAGATGAATTTAATTTTCCACACTCTGATTTTTGTAAAAGAAATCGGAAAAACCTTGCTGAATGACAATAAAATTGTCTGAAAAGTATTCGGAAACATTGTTTGTGTCGATATCAAATATGCAAAAGTGGGAATGAAATATTTGATGCGGTCGGTGCCATTATATAAATGGAATTATTCATGGCGGCAGACGCCGGAAAAAGCCAGTGAAATTCGACAATTCATTTGTTTATGCGACTGTTGTGGCTTGAACGCTATTTCATGTAACTGGATATTAAATATTTGTGACCATTTTCGGAAGCACGATAATTGGGTTAACAATATATGCCACTCTTTATTTGACAACGTTCGCGTCAAAACGAATTTGCTTCGGTCGGGAATGTAGCTTTATGAAAATCTATGCAAATATTTAGGTATACGGGCCGACGTTTCCTCGTGCATAGTGGGAGGACCACCCACCCCACAAGTGTTCAAAGCGGGTGAAACGACTAGTCAACCCTTTGCCGCGCACTCGCTCGTGAAATCACTCAAATACTGAATATTTTAATCTGAGCAGATAACGAGCTCGCAATTCTATTAGATGAAACTGCTATGTGAGGTTAAACACGGAGGGCTTCCCCTATGGGTATGTGTAGGTACCTAGCAGCCACCTTGCTTTATTTTAGGTAGGTGCGTAGTTTATAGAGAGCGGACATGTAATGGTGTTTTCATCATCATCAGCAGCCGGATTTTATCCACTGCTGGGTATAGGCCTCCCGAAGTTTGTGCCATCCACCACAGTCCTGTGCTAACCGCTTCCATTGACGTCCCCCGACACGTGATGACACGTGACACGCGAAGGTGTTTTACTACTAGGTATATTTTGACTTCCAAGGGAAATATCAGAGTACTAAGTAGATATGCAGAAGAACGGAAATCTGATTGGAATCATCTACCTTGGATAGGTTTACCTACGGACTAAAATATACTCAGATAAATCTAACCCTTCAACATCGTTGTAAACGAATTTAGGTTAGGTTTTGGTATACTCTGCTTATAATTATTGTCAAAGCTTATCCAAACCAAATCTTACACAATATTAAAAACATCAATTGTTCCCCCAAATCCCGAGTCGACTCCAGAGTTCGCTTTATTTTAAAGCATGTATAAATATATCACGCCGAGCAATAAAGCTATCAAATATTTACTAATCTGAGGCGGTGAGTACCGCGGCGGCGCCTACCCCTTCTGGAGCGGGGCTCATAAAATAAATTGAAATAGTCGCGCCGCCCCCCAAATTAAAATATTCAAATGGGACGCACGCGCAAGAAAATTGAAAATTGTCGTCTATCGCCCGCAAATGAAACCTATAACTTCTCACGTACACTGCGAGCCATGAAATGTAACGTATCAACTTTAATGTTTGGAATTTCAATAGAACTATGCTTGTCATATTTTGAAGGGATCTGTTATGTGCTACGATTATTATGCTACGAGATTGGCTACGTTGTTTTATTTATGTTTAATCCTTCGACAATGTAATAACTTTAGTAATGATAAATTAGGCACAAACACAAAATTAACAAAAATATTATTTAAAGTTTTTCAATACCAATCCTATCCACTAATAAGTAACATTTGACTATTTTCGTCGCAGTAGTCACTACAAACAAGTACTTAGTATTTTTGTATAATTAAAATGTCTATTTTTTTGGCACTGTAGTGTAATCTATACACAAAGAAGCAGTTTCGATATGCCTTCGAATAACGCCATAAATGGTGTTCATTTTTATGACTGCAATTTGGTTCAGATAAATTGAATTAGTATTTGTTTTATGCAAGAATGGTTTTAATAGATAGAGTGTAATAAAAGATTTATTACAATTTTATTCATGCAAAGTGGAAGGAGTCGTTTTGAGTTATTTTACCGATGCCCATAAGAATAAATATTATTTAATTTTGTGACCCAGACAGGATTTAGAACACTTACTCATCGGTGCATAACGATAAGACTGAATAATTTATTTTCAAGTAGGTTTTGAATAATAAACAGATTGGTATAACTCTAGACTTATGAATATTTACCAGAATTATTCAAAAGGAACTCCAGTTCGTAGGTATTTACTAATTTGTATACAAAATACAAATATATTTAACAATGGTTAAGTACATTTTTAAATTCTGTAGCTTTAAGCTTGTCGCACACCTGAAAAGCACCGCTGCAGCGCATCTTCAAAACGTGCATTTAAATATGGGTTTTAACTCGTAACAATAACGCCCGTCCCACATTACCGCGCGGAATCAAATTTGCGGAGCCGCAACTCGAGGGCCGCAGCGCGTCCGCGGCAGTTTCGCATCTGTTCCGCATCTCATACTGCGTACAACTTCATTGTGAAACTCTTGCGGCACCGCACCTACGGTACCGTGCGGTAGTATGGTAGTATGCTAATTTCACATAATAACATCAAAAAATACAAAAATCAATATGCAGATATATTTCTATATAAACACAAATAAAATCTGCTTTTTTGAAGTCCCATGCATATACCCGATTAATGGGCAAGGAAACCCAAAGACGAAAGCTAGGTGTGCTCATAAATGGATTGTGTGAATAAGTGACAGATAGGTCGTGAGAGAGTAGGGGAGGGCCGCCGGCGTGGCTTCCGTTGTTTTGCGGTAGGCGCTGATTTTGCGGTTTCATTTCGCGTAACTTGATAGAGAAAAGTTCTCCAGCACATCCTTGTAATTCACCACTAGGGAGGTAATTTATCGATATTTATGATTGTAATATTTGATCTACAAAAATGCTGAGTCTCAATTTATAAATATTATAGCAGCAATTAAGAGCATTGGTAGAGTTACGGAGGCTTTCGAATATAATCATCAACTAAATATCAATAATAAATCAATATATCGATAAGAATAAATCGATTTTTGTAGTTGTATTTTCAATCTAAACTACTATGAGTATATGTCAATTAACAAAGTTTAGATAAAACTAACCTACCTACCTAACTTCAAAACCTTATTTAAATTAAGCGAAGGTAAAATCGTAGCTATACTTAATCTAATTCCCGATCTCTGCAATGCAGCGCTACTAAAAATATCGATAATCGATACAAAATATTGCCACACCAAATTTATAATCGATAAAGATATGGTGCAACTAGAAGGGTTCACATTTATCAGGTACAAAAGCCATCGCCAGCGTCCGGCTCGGTTGCAAGCGATACCCTGGGAACCATTCGCCTTCCGCCGGCCTGTGTTGATACATTTACCCTTCTAGTATGCTACACCACCTCTAACCGACAACCATATCTGCAAGTCCGCGAGACGCCGACATCCCATTACGTTTAGCACCCCCGATACGACCTCAATCGACCCGTCACAATCACTTTTTATTCCTCTCAGCGAAGATTTAAGCCGTTTGCTTCCATTCATAAAATTATTAATGTGATCGTAAAATTGGGCAAATTTTATTGTCTCGCTGGCATAATGGGAAACTAATGTACCGTGTTATTATTCAGATGATTGTAGCAGTAAAATACTGGCGGTGGCGGTGGCGAGGGCATCCGTCATGGCCGGACTCGGCGTTCCCAGCGGAAGCCCTCAAACTGTGCATTTGAATATCAAACATAATTCAGTCATAATTCATTGTAACAATTATGATATTCTTCCTTCGCGCTCCACGGTACGTGCATTCGATGCTAATGCCAACGGGTCAAAGTTTTCCGAAATTAGAATATCGACCGGCATTTAACATTTGAAATATATTACTAACATTATTATACGTATTTAAAGTATCCGCATTCAATTCGGACATTTGACTAATTTATGTATAATCGAATGGTGGATAGGTTAGGTTATAAATAATAATACCGGCCAAGGGCGAGTCGACTTGCACACAGAGGGTTCCGTAACTTCCATACCATCGTACAACACTATTTCACGTAAGAAACCCTAAACACATATTTTTTTTATGAATCGAAAAATAAGCTTATATCTCATATGGCGTGGTTACCCATCCAAGTACCTAATGCCCGCGCCCGACTGCTGCTGTACTGGTTTAACTTAGGTGACTGGTACTCAACCTGATCTGGACATTGGCTCTCTCAATTATTAGATATAATTTACTTTAATTTGTATACTTGTTGATTTATTACTTTTTAAGTTGTGTTTGTTGCTATAGCGGCAATACGCACCCTGTGAAAAATTCAACTGAGGAACAAAAGGAACACTTTTACGGTTCAAGCCTTTACAAACGTAGAGCAAAAGAAGCCAAATACCTAATTACGTTATTTGTGTGGGAGCTTCTTTAATTTCATTTTTTTTTTGTTATGCTTTATGAGTATATCAGACACATTCTGTGAAAGTTTCTACTCCTTACTGAAAGTAACTTAAAAAGTAACTGTCTACCTTCTACGGTTCATGTGATACATCCCCACGCGGACATACAGATGGACGGACAGCGGGGGCTGTCTTAAGTCGGAGGCGGATTTCCGTTGGTACCCTTTGGGTAAGGAACCCTAAAAATCAGCAAAAACTATTGTGTGTTAATTAATATACAAAATAAAGACAATTACTTTCAAATTTTTGGCCTCATTTGTTTAGACTAGACTTGTGTAGCTACGCAGTTGGTACTAACTAAGGGCTTATTCACACAGCGGATCCGTTTTTACAGGACCGTTTTTACGGATCCATCGCTACACGGATCCGTAAAATGGATGCTGTGCTGTGTGAATGCGAAGGAAAAGTCAGTTCCTAATTATTCATATTACTCCATACCTACTTTACTTATAGATCTCAAGAGGCGCAAATATGCAGGTCTCGACAGAGCCTACGCATTTGCTCCACTTGGAGTCGAGACCCTAGGTCCGAGGGGTACCAAGACTCTCCGGGTTTAAAAAAAAAATCTGAGTGTCTGGTCAAAGCGACGCGTGACCCGAGAGCTGATGAGTATCTGGTGCAGCGCATCAGCATTACCATACAGCGGGACAATGCAGCCAGCGTCTTGGGGACGCTTCCGACCGCTTCCGACTGGTATGATATGGACCTACCCACAAAGTATATTTGCTATACCTGCCTGTACTATTTTGAAACAATTGAGCTAACTGCAAATTGTTGCAAACAATCTACAGGTAGCTCAATGTGTAACTTCTAGTTCTAATTTGTTTCTATTATTTGATTGTTATCGAATTTACCCTAACCCTTTTCTTTGTTAAGGAAATTTTACTTATCGATCATTCAAAATATTCACGGTGCTGTGGCTGACGCTGCTTATAATCAAAACTGGTCAGAACAACTGTAATGTTTCTCTAGACAGCAGTAATATGTATTTATTTATCGGATTATGAGTAACGGTCAATAGGGCCTGTTGTTTATGCGATGCTAATCGAGGCTTCACAGAATTGCACAGAGGGCCATTTGTATCAGCCATCTCGGCCGGCGAGCGCTGCCGATGCGAATATGAAATTATTATATGAAACACATGTCTCATTTCTAGGAAACGCTGATTTGTTTGCTGTGGATATAAAAATAAGATGTTAGTCATAGGCCCACATAAGATGAAGAGTTTGAGTAGGTTTCATTATGATTAGCTACCGCTGGCTGGCCACCAGTTCAAGTTAACAGGTGAAAATTAAATTTGCGCAGTCCAATGCTCACCATGTCAACGATTACACAAAGCCGCGCTTCAGGGCTTGAGCGAGCTACCGTCTTGTCGACCACACGCTGCGTCTTACCTGAGCAAACTGGTTTGTGCAGGCATACCTGCAAGTAAAACGGAATACGTTGGGCTATTAGGTACATAGGTACTTATTATATTGGCATATTAAAGGTAGAGCGACGCATTCTATTGGAGAAAAAGTTCGAAATTCTCTTCATTGTGCTGTGAGTTGTATTAGGAAATCCCAATGGATGATTGTTCCATAAATTTGAGAGTATTTAAGAAACACCATGGAATCAAGCGTATTAAGGAGAACGAGAGATCGGCGGCACCCCAGCCGCTGAAGTATTTTGGAACCGTCTAGTAAATATTAATAAAACAAAGCGATTGTAATTTTTTCAAAAGAAAACGCTCTCGAGGAGAGAGAAGACAATATGCTTTGTTTTCTTTATTGTTATTGCCGTAAAACATTTAGCGAGGAACGTTCGGCAATAAACCACGTTATTTTGTGTGACAAAACGTCGAGCTTCATGAGAAAATATTGACCCGCAGATAGTGGAATAAGCGAATTATAGGTGGCAGCCATCACGAGAGGGAACCAGCACCGATTGTTTGTCAACATTACGGTTCCTTTTATTATGATAAGTTTCCTTACCTTACGTTTTAGGTCACCTACTTACCGCGGAATAATTAAAAAGAAAATGAACACGCTCTATATTTTTGACCTACTTTGATACTTACTGCTACGAACAAATTCATGCCGCTTTGTTCACAACCGACTTTAAAAAAAGTATTAGTAGGTTCTATGTTCGACTGTATCTATGTTTCTTTGTGTATATTCGTAGATTTTTCAGTCAATGATGGACATTCGAAATAGAATTTTGAAAAATAAATTCTTTCACTTTTAGAAAAAAAAAAATTTTCATTTTTGTATAGAGCATGTTCCCTAGGTGATTTCGTAAACATTTTATTCCCATGCGTTTAAAATATGTCCTGAAAAACTTAAAAATAGTGTAAAATTAAGTAATTCGAAGTCAGTTTATAGTTCTTTTCAAACCAATTCATTATTAGGATTGATTTTTTTGACTAAATTGCCCTATGAAATCAGAAATGACGTTTTATTGTAAAACTGTTTGTTCCTCCAACTTGGATATAAAATATTGCTCATTGGTGAATGGTTGGTTCTCTTTTAGATAGCTCGTCCGTATGTTAATGTGACGAACGATAAACTGGCTACTAATAACATAATTGGTTGCGTTCTATACCCACGTAAATCAACATCTTAACAGTTGATCAAGGCGTATGTTGACGTATAGGTACAGCATGGTTCAAAATATACTGAACTGCAATTTAAGTTTCAATACATTTAAGACTAGGTTTTCGATTAAGAGCATGTATTCAAAATGGGAGATGGGCATATTGTACATTTTATTACCTTTCATTTAATATATAATTTAAACAATATATCATATGTCAAGAATTCGTCACTTGAGACGTGCTTAAATCTGAAATGCGTTTGAGTATTGTTATAGTTTTGAATCATTGTTTGGAAAAGAGGTTCCAAGGCTTGTTAGGACGCTATTATGTTACAGAAGCAGCACTGGTTTCTTTCTTTCTAACTTCCTTATGCGACCACTCCATTTTTGAAAATGAAACAAATTTAATTTTTGTGCTATTTTCAGAAAGTACGAACTTTCTTCTTTTAAAATTAATCGAAACATATCTGGCCAGTATTCAAAAATTAAAAATATTTGGGTTGTGACAGAACTTAGGTCCCAAATAAGACCTAATTTTTTCAATAAATCGATCACAAACGAAATCGACACAGATTAATTAAGTGGTATCCTACAATCATAGTTTTAGAGTGGATAGGTAAAATTGTCGCTATCACAACACATAAAATTGTAGTGCAATTTAAAAAGAAGATAAAATACTAAGTGACAAGGCATTAAAATTTGCGGTTGCATTCGAACGTTCTAACAATTAATAACGCTTTTGTTTCTGGCAACATTTAATGTTTTGGCCAATATATTAACGGTGATAAGTAGTAGTGTGAAAACGATTATTTTAAAAATGCAATGAATGTCAGCATTGTTCTCAAGTAGGCCCTGACTGTTCAAATAGAAACATCCTGTAAAAGTAGGTTGGTATGATTCACATCATTGTATCTTCTGTTACCATTTGAAGTAAAATGGAAGTAAACAATCAATTACACTCGAATTACAGTACGACCAATAATAGTGGTTATTTATAGTCACTGGAGCATTTTATAACCATTTTATTAATTTAATTGTTGTTGATGAGTATTGTTGGGTATTGCGTGGGTTTGTAAATTCATTTTCCGTAGGAGGAAAGAGCCTTTGTTTTGATACTGGCGTAACAAAGCTTATGTTTGTTTATAAAGTACCTAACTAGATTTTTAAGCGTAATACTCAGAATTGAAGCAAATTTAAATTGAAGCGAAAAAAATTAATAATATTTTGTTTCTTATTTGATAATAATTACTATTTATTATACTGTTTATGTATGAAATTTGACTTCTCTAAGTGCTTATTTTGTAAGCCTATAGAAATAAAGTTATTGACTTTTTGACTTTCTACTTTTGAGTATGTATGCTACATACATTTTAGAAGGGATTAATAAACGATTTTATAAAATCAGAAAATAGGTACCAACATCGAGGTGTAAAGTACAGCTTCTTACTTTCTGTAAGATCGCAGTGCGCAAGAGTTGCTTATAATTCGCACTACTGCCATATCCTGCTAGCGCCATCTAGGCGTAAGCATCACTTGTCAACGCTTCAATACATTACAAAATAGCTTTTTAGGTCAATAGTTGATTGGGAAACGATCAGTGAACGTTCAATCGACGTACTCTAATATAAATAATTTCGTGAACAAAATGAGGGCCATTTAGAATCATGGGGGTAATAAAACTAGTGTGCGTCATGTAAAGTTGGTCGTGGGTCTAGGTTTAGATGCGGATACCAAAGTATGCTGACCTCTAGTACTCTACTAGATACTTGAAAGCATGTGGTAAAGTTAAGGCCAGGTAGGTCTTTTAAGAGTGTTTGGTAAGAATTCGTTCATATGGTCGAAAGTTTAGGTCATTAGAATTCTAGGCGATGATGGTACAATAAACGTGAGCTGCGGGTGGAAGTCGTCCCAATAAATTCCTTATTTGCGTCATAAGACAGCATTAAGTATTGCATTTCTTTACAATTACAAAGGGATTATGACAATGTCCGTTTCGTTTGGGGGAGGCATGTTTGATGAGGAGAGGTCCCATTTATGGTCTTGAAATGAAAACTTTTTTTTTTGCTCTTCGAACCTTACACAAATCAGAAATATTTCTAATTTCTGTAAGGTTCGAAGTGCAAAAAAAAATACGTTAGGCTTACAGTATAAGTCAAATTCTAAACTAAATTATTACCTAATAATGTAAAAAAAAAATCTGTTGCCTATTTTCATCAGGGATAATGTAGGATTCAAATTATGAAAGAATTTTTAAAATCGGTCCAGTAGTTGAGCTTGCTCTAAATTATTTGCAGTTAGCTCAAGTTTTTCCATTGTAAACTAGTTCTAATTTGTGTCTTAGTATACATTAGCAGTTATTGTTTTGTAAATAAATTGGTACAATGGCATTATAAACGTAATTTCATAATGTTTAAACTGCTTTTGTGATATTTTAAAGTATGACTTGATAATTTTACTCGGGAACTCGATTTAAAATGGTTTTCCATTAGTAGTTAGGTACTTACTAAAATATTCAAAACAGTATCGAACAATGTTACCGAATTAATCAACCCGTCAGTCTGTCGAACAAGAATCACGAGGTTGATTAAAAGTTTTCATTAAATTCGTATATCATCCGATTTTTCCCATTCCTATTTTCAGTTAAATGATGCATATTTTAGTACATCAATGTCATGGTAATGTTCGATGGAGGATGGAATGACGATTTGCCACTCCGGAAGTCAATTTACCTGACGCCAGTCAGTAGGTACACTTCTTCCACTAGTATTCAAAAATGTATGTGAACTCTAATATTATAAAGAGGAAAGGTTTGTTTGAATTAACGGATGCATATCAATTCCAATCGTCCTCAAAACGCTGGCAGTTGATTTAAATTTAACCTTAGCTACCTATCTTAGGCCCGTATTATGAAAGCTTCCCCAAGCATTACTTAAGCAGTCATTACGTGATCTCTACTCAAGCATTAATTACTCAAGTAATGCTTGGTAACCGTTCAATAATATGTCTAAGCAGTTACTCGAAGGCATGGACGGAGGAAATCCGCTCTTGACGGCTACTTGAGTGAGTGTAGATTTTGACATGAGCTCCCAAGCATTGTTTGAAAATTAGTATTCACTCAAAACTAGACATAAGCATCACTCAAGCAGAGCTCGATGACTGAGCATGCTTTCATAATACGGGCCTTAGAGTGTTTCGTAACGAATTGATGTTAAATTCTCTTGAATATCTACGTAAGTTTAACTTATTGAAAGTAAAATTAGATTAAAATGAGTTTATATTTGACCACGTTTCAAACAACGTGAGGTCTTGTTAGGCTCATTTCCATTGCACGGACCGTGGAAATTATTTTATTATGAATCAATAACCCGCATGATAAAAAGCATTTTCATAAATATCTGTCGTCTCTTAACTCATAACGAGGCTGTAGAGTCAATGGCATGCATAAACTCTTGTTTGAATATTTTTTGTGTTTTCAGTACGGTTGCTGCTAAGTGAATTTAAAAGAGGTTATAAACAAATCTTTAGCTCCTCCCCTGAGATGGTTGGTTGGTTGGTTTTGGTTGAACTTGGTTTTTTTCAGTATCCTGTTCTAAAATAATATGTATGTCCTGTATAATATGTGTCCTGTATCATGTGTGTGTTGCTCTATAATGTTATGTATCTTTATTGAAGAATTGAAAACAAAATTAGACATTATTTTACAGTTTTTTAAAAGCGAGGAAAAAACTGTGCACTGTCTTCAAAGTAAAGTATCCACCCCGTTTTAAAACATTAACCAAAAGGTGTACCCCTTTCTCTGATGCACGGTAAGCATCACACATGTATCATCATTTATACACTATGGCAATGAATTAATCCCATTCTTTAAGTACGCTGGTTCTACCAAGTACCTATTCTGAACCACGAGACAGTAAATCAAAATCACTGTTGCGTGTAATATCCAAGAAACGGTAGAGGAGATATTTATGCAGAGCTAATTGAGTTCAAAGTTACTGATGAAGAAGTTGGACGTATACCCGTAAATCTACTGACGCTAATACATCATAGGCTACCGTACCGGCGCTAATTCATCTAAAGCTTTGTTTTTTTAAAGTAGAGTAACCAACAGCTCCGGCTTTTATGAAAACCGACTGAATTCTAGACTTATCTCGTTTTGTTGAGTGTCAGTGCACCGCATCAAACAGAGTTCAGTGTTCTTGGTATGGTTCAGTGCGTCTGAGGATCCGCACCGAACGGAGCGGACGCATCGAACTGTCGGCAATGCCGGCTTTACGTTTAGTGCAGATGGCGTCGTACACATTGCTACTCGTAATCAGTAACTGCACTCACTCGCACGATCCGTCCACCTTTCCTCGCTTCCCGCGCTCCGCGCCGTCGGGTCGCCATTCTTATCCGTACAAAATTCGACCGCTTGCTATGAAAATCCGGATGTCGATGTTGAAAATTTGTTTGCAAATGACGGTCGCATCGGAAATCCGGTTGCTGCGGTTACAGTGGACGCATCAGCCGGCCTCAAATATCCGTCTAATGCTGCGCAGCGTGGATCGTCCGATGCTAGCCTTTATCCACACAGGGTTGCTTTTTGAAATCGGAGAGTAAAGCCAATTCTAAAACTATGAGAAATCGAGAAATAAGGCGCAACCAACACCTTACAATCACGGAATTCAAATCTTCGTAAGGTCCTTAATAACGTACATTTTCCCCATATTGTAATACATAGCGAAATTATGTTTTATGGTGCGAATACATAATAAAAATTTGCGGAATTTCAAATAGGATACTCTATTTGAAATTGAGTAAACTATTATGGTTCCGTTTTTTTAAAAGCCAAGGTGAAGGTGTTATATTTATCTTGGGTGTGAATGAAATTTCAAAAAGTTTG
Organism: Eupithecia exiguata; assembly: GCA_947086465.1. NCBI lineage: Eukaryota > Metazoa > Arthropoda > Insecta > Lepidoptera > Geometridae > Eupithecia > Eupithecia exiguata. Next base: position 8,207,709 of record OX352229.1, read on the forward strand.
ATGCTTAGAACGTGTAGAGTATAAGTTATCGCGACGCTCGTTACAAGCATTCCGGCGAGACTTCATAGCAGCTCATATACGGGTGAACATAATAATCAACTGAAGCTAAATCTTTCGCATAGTTTCTTAGACAAACTACCTTAAATTGCTTATGATCAAAACCCAAGGGGACCTTTGTTACACTACATAATGTCTTATTTAACTAATAGATGAAATTGATTTTGTTTAATGAGAACGAGTGTCAAATGCCTACTGAAGCCAGGCCAGGCTTTAAAGCAGGTAAGCTCTTCTGAAGGCTGGTTATTTCTGAATTCTCATAGCTCATTAAATAACTCGCATTAGATGAAAATGCAAGTAAATTAGGAGCAAATAATTTCCCCGTTGGAATCTTGTAGGTGGCTGAAACAATTTTAAACGAATTCCTATGTTTGAAAACTCAAATGCGGAACAACGTAATTCATTTTGACTTAGCTTTTAATTTTACGGGAATGTAAATTAGTTATAGCAATTAAATGTTTCAAGTTTTACCGTGTCTTATGATTTAAGTGCGACCTATTTCTTCAATGGCACATTTTTGTTGAACATAGAAGTTTTCATCCAGAACTTACTCGTCTGCGTTGATACATAATGTTACATCTATTTTAGTTAAAATGAAGTCTCGGCGCAAGTCTAGGAAGAATCAATCACCTATCTACACTTATAAGAAACATGCATATTCAAAAGCCAGACAGTCCAGTCAAATACTTTTCTTTATGGCAGTCCAAATCGTCCTGTTTATGTCGCCATAACTGGAATATGACGGGTGGTTAGCCCGCTCGCAGTATGCATAGTGTCATTTGATGATATACAACGCACATTGTGTGGTAATTTCCCCGGCCGTTTAATTGCCGTCCCACTGTGGTCCGACACGAGACAGATTAATTTATTGAGACACCTTGAATGGGAGCGTTTTGAACAATTTCATATATCATCATTAGAGACAAATATGTCATGCATGTTGATATAATGCCCGCCCTAGCCGTTTAGTATCTCACTTGTAGTTGCAGTACGTACGTCCTGTAGGAGCTATTTTTATGATGAAGTTGGAATATTCGAAAATAAACAGAACCAACAGTTTCTGTTATTTACAACCAAAATTTAACCTAAAATGTTTGCTTCACAACCAATCGAATCTAGGTCAAAAGCACTGGGAAATTTAAATCACTTAATCCGCAAAGAAGTTGTCAGTTCCTTGTTATCAAAGCAATATCTATTCTCCTCTATTCTTAGACAAAAATCTATTAATCCAGCGGCAGAATTAAGTGGTGTCAACGACAAAAGTCAACTCAAATATGAAATTAGTATAATCACAGCTTAAAGCTTCTATATTTTTTGTTGACATGACTATTGCGGTATTTCCTGCTACTACATTTAAGAATGCCTACGGAATTCAACTTTATTCCTTAGCCACGAAGTCTGATATTAAAATTCTTGACACATGATTCTGAGCTTCTAATAAAGTGGTGATTAATTGTGATATAAAGACTTTTATATTTCTGTTGTTGTTCAGGCGCGTCACTTTAAAAGCATGACAATAGTTCCGTACGGTGAACATTAAGAATATTTCTGAGGTTATATCTGGCACGCGTTCTTTTGAAAGTGCACATAAAACAGAATTAGGTACAGCTGTAAATAGTAATTAACCTTTGTTTTGTTTTAGATTGTCTTTTCAGTATTCACTTATACAGGGTGTGGTGTAAAAGTGATCAAGCCTTTACCTACGTGTAGGGGACATGATAACAAAAACAGCTTGAAAAAACTCATTGATAAGTAACCTTGGCATCGAAAGACAAGACAAGGGTAAAACGGTCGAAAATTTCGAAAATGTTCCAATTACTCGAAAAACGTGAGACTTTAACTGAGTAAATCTTTTTTTATTATCTAATAAAAAATAAATAAATATAATAAAATTTATTCAAAATAACTCGCGTAAAAAGACCAGACTTAGGTGCACTAATCTGAACAGTATCTAAACAGTTCTGATACCCTCTACCCGTACGTAAAGGCTTGACCACTCTTGACGACAAGTAAAGATGACCACTCTTTACTTGTCATCAAGAGTGGTCAAGCATTATATCAACATGCATGACATATTTGTCTCTAATGATAATATATGAAATTGTTCAAAATGCTCCCATTCAAGGTATCTGTTTAAAACAAAAATATGAATTGCTATTAGTTACCTAACTACTACTACAGTCGAGACAAAAATGAAAAGGAAGTGAAGATGGCAATAATACCACCGCCCTGTTAATGTTTCAACTTTGTCCACATCGTTACCAATTTCCAGACAAGACACATGAGCATAAATATTTAAACCTAGAGAACTAAAAGAAATAATTCCTTGAAGAACAAATATGGTCAAGTAACTACCTAATCAATTTTCTTTAGAAGAAAAGCGCGTTTGGCCACCCTCTCACTTATGAAAATGATGAAGTCTTCTGGGAAAGCGTGCTTCTCGCGCATCTTAGGCTTCAAAGCATTTCTTAATGTTCCTACAGAGAACACGGGAACCAAGTCCCATGCATTTACTAGTTTGACATTATGTTCAAGTTATAATCTCGCATCAATTAGTCTTAGCCATGCGATTCCACGTCGGTTGATTGCGACAAGATGTCGTTGCTATCAGATCGACGTGTCGATGTCGCCGGCGGCGGTCGCCATGTGGGAAACGATTAACTGACTATCGCTTTTGAAGACTTTACGTGGGTATTTGAAGAGACAGTGGAATTAAATTCAGTCACCAATAGATGGAGATGTTGAACAATTGGTAGGTATATGTTGACCAATTTTTTGTAACGAAAATCGTCTCATTTCGTGTGGGCATGTTTAATGCCTCCCTAAACATTAAACACCGTAAACAACAGCATTTAAGTAACCAAACATACTAATTTGTATTAAAAATACAATAAACAATTATGCTAATTTTCATTGCCTTTTAAAGACAATATAGAGTTAAAGAGGCAAACAAAAAGTCAATTCTAGGTTCATATTTTACAACTATAAAAAGCGTATATGGAGCAATATGTGCATAAATGTCAATTTTTATCCGAGCCGACTGCGGGTCCGATTTAAAAGAGGCGAGTTAGTTCCTAAACAGCGCAGCGGCACAGCAGGCACCTCCGGTTATAACGTCCAGCATCGTAATACCCTATTAATTATATCCATTTCAATAAAACATACAACGTACAGATGAAATTGTATAATTTGAGACGATAAAGCGTCGCTAATAAGGCATAACTGCCGCTTCCAGCGACGATGATTATTCAAAACTATGCACATAAAAATATTGCTTTGAAATTGATTTGAAAGATAAAAATTATGGGACGTCCAATCCAACAGACTTTACGATGTAGGCATCATTTAGATAGCCTACTTATGGGTTCAAATGATTTTCTCCATAACCTAATGAATTTGAGAAACAAATAAATCTGAAGCTCGTTCCCGTTTTGTCACAAATCTTGCGACTTTAAATGCGTCATCGAATACCACAAGGGGCAGATTTTTTCGGCATGAAATCATATCGTATGGGACGTATGCAAACAATAAACAAACAATAAGTACATATGTGATGGCATCCATTAAGTGCAATCAACCAAAAGAAATGGTCTAGATGAATAGTTTAACTACACACTGTATAGAGTTTGTATATTAAATAAAACGGCCCAAGTGCGAGTCGGACTCGCGCACGAAGGGTTCCGTACCATTATCTATAAAAATGGCAAAAAAATCACGTTTGTTGTATTGTATTGTAGCCCCCTTAAATATTATTTTATTCCGTTTTTTATTATTTGTTGTTATAGCGGCAACAAAAATACATCATCTGTGAAAATTTCAACTGTCTAACTATCACGGTTCATGAGATACAGCCTGGTGACAGACGTAAGTTTTTGACAATTTGTTTTGAATTTATTTACTGATAAATTTTGCAACTCACTAGAAGTTTTGTTGTTGAAGCGTTTACATTGCCCATTAACATTAATTTTATGTAGCCTAGTTGTGGGCACAGCGAGTATTAAGACTTTGAATGAGAAAAAACGTAAAGGAATGCATACAGGGTTGACCGGTGCATACTGTTCATCAACGCAGGTCTAATGGTGAGACATCACGTCGTCGGTTCACAAGCAACCAGGATCAACGAGACATTGATATTCTGTGTGGGAGCGTGGCGTTTAGATTTAGATTATATTTGGTCGTTGGCATTCTGGTAACGGTCAAAAACGTTTGTTTCATTTGAGAAACAACAATAAAATCATTTGAATAACTAATAGCGATCGGACTTTTTACCGAGTTTGAGCTTTAAGTCCATTCTTTGTGATCTTAAGTTATCCATACTAATTGTTAAAACTGAGTCTACGACTTCGCCCGCGTACAATTTACAATTACACATGGTTTTAATATTTTCTAAAACAAAAATAGCCTTTACCAGGATAAAAATCATATTCCATAGGTAATGCACGCACGATGATGATGATGATGATTGGACACGTATTTTTCTTTTGTCAAATAAACAAAAATGATGAAGATATACCTAGTCCGCGTGACGTCACGCCGTGCGACACTTTTTAACACGGCGTGACGTCACTAGCCCTTACTCCCAAACTTTGACGAGCTTTTTGTGATTTTTGTTTGATTGACATATTAAACGTGTCCAATATCCTGTGATAATCTAACTGAGAGACTAAATAGAATAGTATATTTTTTACCCAGGACACTACCCGGTAAAGTTAACATAGAGTATTATTGTGTACCATTTTCGAAGAACCCGTGATACCTATGATTTTCGATCATGGATGATGTCGACACGGACTGAAATTTGAATTTCCCGCCTGACCGTGACATTATATCACCTTATTGATTTAATATTAGGAATTTTTGGTTACCTCCTAGAAATATCATTCAAAGTGCGTGATTAATATAGCAACAAAAAAAAAGCAGATTACAATTTTGTCTGATAACGAATTTTAAATTAGTTGCTATTCATTTTCACGTCACTATTTATTTTTCGCCAAAAGGTGGTACCGCTAAGTTTCATGTGTGGAATATTACTTTTTGCCCGACTATAAGTTGCCCGCCATCACATCAGTTATTTGAATAAACAGAATTGGGTTTCTTCCTGTGAACACGACTGATGAAAAGCAGAACGGATCTTACTGAAATTTGGAAAGGAGACATTTTCCCCAATATGTTTCCAATATGTATCCTGGGAGCGAGAGAGTTTCGTCGTTTTGCAGAAACACTGCAAAACGACGAAACACGCGTGCGAAGCCGAAGGCAAAAGTCAGTATGTTTAAGAATCATCATCCACAGCCAGATTTTACCTACTACTAGGTATAGGCCTCCCGAAGTTTGAGCCGTCCACCACGGTCCAAAGTAAGTTTAAGCATTATAAATTCCTAAGTCAATTCAAATGCGATAAGACAAAAGTTTTGTGTAGGTGTCATGAAGATGTCAGGTAGTACCTACTCATATTATGCCATTAACATTTAGAAGTCATACAGTTTTACGGCTCTATTAGAAAGCACTTATTGCACTATTAAGTTTCCCATAACAATAATGAAAAGCCGTTTAAAAGATCATAGAGAACTTTTACGGAGTTGGATGCTTTTTACCAAATATTTTTTAACGGATTGCTATTCGGGATCATTGGTCGGTTGGTTGATTGGTTGGTTGGTTGATTGGTTGGTTGGTTTTCTAGTGAGACAAGGACAGGTAAGTGAATGTTGGTTAGCGTAATCTTAGTGACACGGTAATAAATAAAACCGGCCAAGTACGAGTCGACTCGCACACGGAGGGTTCCGTATCATCAAAAATAACTATTTCGCAAAAGAAAACGGATTCCCCTAAAAACGGATTTGAAAAACAAAATTGCAAAAAGTCATCATGATACTGTCACCCAAGTACTAACCGCGCCCAACGTTGCTTACTTGAGTGATCGATTCTCAACTTGGTATGGACATTGGACAGTTTAATTTTTTTTTATATAGTGGCAATAGTAATCGTGACACCCTATCAAATTTTCAACTGTCTGCCTATTTCAAGAGATAGACTCGTCAAAAGTAGAACAAAACCAACAAAAAAATATACGATTTTGTATGGGTTTATTTGTAATATTTGTTTTATTTTTAATATCTGTTGTTATAGCGGCAAGAGAATAACATATTCTGTGAAAATTTAAACTGTCTAGCTTTTACGGGTCATGAGATACAGCCCGCAGACGGACAGACGGATAGACAGCGGAGGCTTAGTAATAGAGTCTCGTTTTCAGCCTTTGGGTACGGAACGCTTAAAAGCAATAATAATGATATAAGTGTGTTGATAATAACCGGTAAATGCTAAAAACACTTCATTTATACCATAACAACCCGACTAAGTGCATTTAATTGACACATTTGTCAATTTAATAGTCCATATACAATGGCAATGTAGTTTTATAATTATAGACAACTTCTCACTAAGTCATAAAGGGACATAAAAAGACCAGTTCCAATGTTAATAAGCTCTCGCGGTGTACAAAATGACACACATTAAGATGATGGGAATCGAGAACAAATGACAAATTATAATAATAGAGAACACCTGCTATTCTTTTGATCCGACATTTCTCTCATTTATGAAGCCAGTCGAGCGGAATGCGCGCGTGTTAACGCCTTTGTCCCCACAAAGCGCACAGACAATACACAACTTCACTAATATTTTTTGTATCAAGCACAAAATTCTCTTTCATCTAACTTAATTTTAGATCAAACTATAGTGCTTACATTTAGAACATGTCATTATTGTCTCTGGTGACAATAACGGCGCCCGTTATTGTATCGTATCAAATTAACGCGGTTATGAGATTTTGACTCTGCTGCTTCGGAATAAGTTGTATATTTCGCTGTGTGGGTATGAGATTTGAGTTTGATTGAGTTAGTATTGTGTGTTGATAAATAATAAGCGGCATTGCTTACAAGATAGTGGTGTGATCGCGGTGGGTAGGTAGAGAGGCTGCGTGTGCGCAGGCGGCAGGTTTTGTCTAGGCGCTCGCCTGCGCACATTAATCTCAGGCCGCGAGATGAAGCGATATGCATTTGTCATCGTGTCTGCGATTAACTTTGAGAAAGTCCCCCCTATTGTACTGATTCAATTCGATTATTATTTCAACAACGGTATTAATTCGTATGTTAAATCGAACTCTATTCAGAATCCGCTTTGTAGAGCATAATTAAATGCTCTTGAATAAATTAGCGAATAGTTGGACCTCAGAAATATTAAGTAGAATGAATAGCGCTCCGTATGACGGACAGCAGAAAGGGCAGCTCTTAAACTTGCCTTGTATTATTTTGTCATTATTAAATTCCGCTGTCACGGCTCGTTCTCAATTCTCCCCAAGAAAATATTGTATGCAAAATTATATGACATTTGAATGAGCATAAAAATGTCCTATCGTGATTTGTTTACAGTGAGCTTGCAAACAATGTTCGCGTTGAAGAACCGTCTGCGGAGCTTCAACCTGGATGCAATCGCCGCATAACAAGGACTGCGCTAACCAAATGCCAGGCTCTCGTCGATTCACTGATCACCTAAATGGTAATCTGATTACATTAATGAGACCCAACTGAACAATGTCCGTGCACTCAACAAACCTAACAATAGATTGGAGCGAAATCGTTGAATTACTGATGCGTTTGTACAGAACGAGTGAAATGAAGTGTGGTGGTAGTAGCGGCCCTCGATAAGGCAATCAGGTGGTGAAGTGGCTCGTCAATGTCAAGGAGGAACCTCAACAAGCCGCAAAATGAAATTTCGCGAAGCCGTCAATCATTTTCCCCTCGTGAGGCCCTCCACTAGTCGGCTGATAACGACGTGGTCCAAGATATAAGCGAACATTTTGAAAGTTCTACGAATTATATTATATTTGATGTTATTATTCATTCATTTCAGATAAAATATCCATAACACATTCAACCTATTTAGAATTTAAAATACCATATTATATGCCTGAATAAATTTAGTAACAACTTAATATATTTTTTTGAGTTTGTGTATTCGAAAATCTTTGTTTCTTAACATTGTTTATTAAAAGAAGCTAACTATTACATTATAATGCAAATACGGGTTCCATAGGTAATCGGAATGCTGGCTTTTATTTCGGTCAACGGCAATGCTAATTGCATTGCCACTCAACGTGGCATTGCTGCCAGTATTCTGGGCACTCTGCCTTCTGGTGACGGCTTAGATTTTCAAACACGGGTAGGTAGTCTGATATAAATTTATGTTAGCTAAAATTGAGCTTATGTTTCCAACTTACACCACATAAGTGGAGGTAATCGAGACGTTATTCCGGATCGCAAGTCCTGCCCATTCGTTTCATGTAACGCGGAAAACTACTCATATCTGTTTTATGGATTTATCTTTTTAGGGGCCAGAGGTTTGGCTCGTGACAAATTGTTTTCTTACTGGAATTAATGGGGTCCATCAGGGGTCGCCGGCCGTCAGCTGTACATCATCGAACCTGCAACAAATCACATAAAATCAATACCATATTTATATCTAACAGGATACAGAAATCAAAGGAAAATACCGATGAGTATGGAAAAGGACTTCCTAAACGGTAATATTTTGGTAGTAATATTAACATTAGCAAAGGTCAACTTTGGCTTAAACAAGATGTAAATTCAGTCTATGATCTCTTGCCGAAAGTGGAAGTTTATACAAATGGATCCCCTTTACAGTAGTTTCCCATAAAGTGTAAAATAGATAAACAAACACCTACGAGCGGTACCGACCGCGCCACAGACGGAAAAATATTTCGGAATTGAGATTGATGCCGCACGCATGTGCAGACGGGCTGTCTGTACGCAAAACAACGCGACCAAATATAGAACTAATTTATGGTCATACACAGCGATTATGCACACAAAAATAGCCGCTCGCTCCGTTTACTGCTCATAATTTATTCATTTCTTTGCGTGCTTAGCAAAATATAGCGTGCGAAGTTAAGATCTCGCTCTGATTTACTGCTGATCATATCGCGCTCTTCAATCTTACTGCTACAGTTCATTTTGGAAGTGTCACATAATATATAGAAGCGAGATAAAGTCAGAGAGCTAATAGAATAGGTGCCTAGGCTATTTTATGAAAATTAATATTTTTTTACAAAGAAGCTATAGGTATTTAATTTCTACTTCTAGTTAATTTATTCAACAAGCATTCCACAGTGCACTTAGAATAGTTAAAAATAAAAGAACAATATAGGTAGGTAATGTTTATAAATAAATGACAAAATTAATTACATTGCTAAGAAGCAGTATTCTAAATATATCTACACGAGGTAATAAGGTGCCTACTTACAAATTCAACGCACACGTTAATGGGGCAAATATGAAGATTTTTTACCCATAGGTGTATAGATAGGTAAAGGTTCGTTGATAAATAATTAAAATAAATCCCATTTAAGGGTAAGCTCCCACGCGATAAGAGGTGTTATTTATACACCCTCATCTCACAAAGGAACCGCTGCCGAATATCACCCATAAATATTGGAGTGAGGTGTAATTTTTCACATACCACGTCTCTTCGAGCGTCGCACCTTTAAAATAAATGCAAACAAAATTTAATAGGGAGAGATGCGCAGGATCGCGCTCTTCAGGTAAAAATAAACGATATCCGAACGCAGCCAATCGTTTGAGGATATTTTATATCTTACTAAGATGTATGCTATTATTTTCTCAGTACATTTTACTACGCGATAATAAAGTCCATGCACTCATGTTTACCTTGGTGGCTGAAAATGCGAGGATTCGATAATTTATTGGTACTTAGGCCGTCAAACTCAATCCTGTCAGTGAAATAATACTGAATGTTTGTGTCACCGAGTGTATATCCAGGCTCTAGTTATGCAGTACATATGTCCTTTTTAGGTTAAGTTTACCTACCAGGAACCATGGACTTCTTGATACGCATACCAAAATGTCGATATAGACTTCAAAACTAGAACTAAGTAGTAAAGTTTAACATAGGTCCATAGCATTCATAGCAAATGGCTTACAATGATGGTACAATGCTTGTAGAAATTAGGAAACAGATAGGTACCTTCATCCAAAATTGAGACAAGTTAAAATTAATTTAACTTGATTGTTTTATTTTCTTCAAAGTTAATAGGTACTTTGAAAGAAAATTAAAGCTAACCGTTTATAATTTAGGGGAGTTATGTTGTGCGTCGCGACGCGGATGGTCTAGAGTTTATTTACGATTATTGGTTATGGAGAGAGTTGATCGGAGCTGGGTATTCCCGCGAGCCTCGTAACCTCGGACTTTGCGCGCGATCTTCGAGGGTGCCACGTCTGACGGATATATCCGTCTTCAGGGGATATTCCAAATCTACGGAAAATTATGAATAGCCTCTACAAAACCGTTACATACTGCGGTTTGTAACCTTTCACAAAAGATAAAACCGACCCCAGGCAATAACACAAAGTCATATAACAAAGAATTCAATATCCTCGACTTCTTATCGGATAGCAATAACAAAATACAGCCAATAAACAGTCCTATCTGTATTTGTCACAAAATAAGAATTCCATCAAATAATTCGATGACAATAAAAAACGGATAGAGACATCGCACGCATTTGTAATAAAAGTCTCACCATAAATAACGTTCATGAAATATAATACACCTGCAATCTTCAGAAAATGGGAAAATCATTTTCCGAGGGCGGGCGCGGTCCGGCGTAATATTGTTATAAATGTAGTTTTCTCGAGGGCATAAATAATAATGCCGGCCGGCCGGGCATTGCTCGCTTCTGTTGAAAAAAGCCTCACGTGCAAAATGTGACTTTTGTAATGCAGCTAAAATATATAATAGAAAATCGCCATAGTAACGTATGAGCAACGGGATGAATTTTTATCGACACCACTACTAGCTAGACTGTTTAAAAATCAACTGTTGAAAATATGTCAACTTACCGTCTACGTTTCTTGATTGCCGCAGAAAATAGTTATTATAAATAAATGCATTTTCAAAGCACAATCACCTAAGTTCACCTTGAACTTGCTATACTTTTACTAATCTGTCCCTGTAACACAACATTTAACAGCTATTTGTAGAGTAGTTAACAAAATCCCGCAACTGAGTAAACAATCGCAAATGTGCGCTTACGCGTTATCCTCGTAGGGCGTCGGCTTGGCGAGTCGCGAGCGCCACTGGGAGTCATTTCGCTCTGACAGCCTGTAAATTCTCCATTACGCGATATGAAATATGCCGCTACGCCCTACGCCCGTTTACGAGCTACACTATGATTTGCCACACAACAGCTGATCTATTCTTGGTTCGGCTTCAGAGTGGCAGACAAACTGGGTTTTTAGCAAGCTGTAATTTTGTTTTTGGAGTGCAAAGTACCTGTAGTATTTTGATTTAGTGGATTATGCGATGTCAACAGTTGTTCTGAAGAACACAAGAACTTTAACCTAAAAAAGTGTTAACAAAATTTATTTCTTTATACATTTATTTATTCATGAAAGGAAAACCAGCAGCACATACAACATACATAACAAACAATAAAGAAAATGGAAACAGAAGGCTTTTAAAGGTTTTCACGTGTCAGAAGAATAGTAGATACATAAAAAGTGTGAACAAGCGAAGTAAAAAAACCGGCCAAGTGCGAGTCGACTCGCGCACGAAGGGTTCCATACCATTATCTATAAAAACGGCAAAAAAATCACGTATACAATACTAAAATACAGAATAAAATAAATATTTAAGGGGGCTCCCATACAACAAACTTGATTTTTTTGCCGTTTTTGTCGATATTGGTACGGAACCCTTCGTGCGCGAGTCGACTCGCACTTGGCCGGTTTTATTGATTTTTTAAGAGTAAAGGTATGTAACTGTTGAACTCTTGGAATGCTTTGGATCCACTTTCTCAATGTCTATTGCATCCATAGGCGTGTCAATAATTTTAAATATTTTGATGTCATCAGCCAAGAAATGAAGGTGACTTCATAAGGTGGTTAACATAAAATAGGCAGTTTTATTACAATTTTGATTAACAATACCAGTATACACCATATATACCAGTATACATAGTATGTCCTTGTCGTATTATCATCAAAAAAACACAAATAAAGTGTTTATACAAACGTCACTGCATTTGATGACACCTTTATTCTGGGCTTGTTGTTGATGAATCCATAAATACCTAGAACCAAAAATACCGAAATAACGGTTCAACTTAAAACAGCATCACCTTTCAGCATAATGACTCAACGAAATAATTACGCGTACGATTCCTGCGATACGATAATTTGCGGTTTCAACACAAAATTCTGCTTTTGTTCTCACATCGGAGTAATGTCTTTACGCGGCCACCAAAGTGATATTATATCAATTAAGTGCTTGATTTAGCTTCGTCTGAAAAACTCAAAACAATGAGGTGTCGAGAAATGCACAGAAAATAATGTGCAATGAAACGTTTAATTTGTGTGAATGTTCACTTAAATTGTGGCTCTCCGAAATCGTAAAGTAATAATAACAATGATGTTGCCTCATAATCGTATTGGCAAAACAATCAAGAGTCCAAAATACATTCGTGTAAATGTAAAGATACCTTTAGAATTACGATTTGTTTACATAGGGGAGACCAGGGATGAACGTAACGATTTTAAATTTTCTCGTAATATCTCACAAAGTTTTGTGAATATCAAAATAATAATCAATAAATATGATAGACCAGTCTTTCGGCTATCTTTAGACATCACATTTATATGTAGTTGTTATTAGAGATTAGGAGAAAATCGAACAAATAAAACTGATGGCAAATGTTACAACCATCCCTAGGGGTAGGGATGATTGTAACCGTGTATGGGGATGGTTGTACCACTATAAATAAGCTCAAAGGAACTATCTGAAACAACATATTTATTTATTAATCAGCCCTGAGGGTCAGGGTAAGGGAGAATTTCAGTATAATGTTGCAAAAACGAATCAACATTGCTTTGGCTGAAGCTCGGGCAATACTAGTCGCTTGTGGGCTCTTATCGATGTCGTGTATTACGACGCAAAAATTATCTCATCCAATCGTCACCAGCGTATTTATTGGTCGTCCACGAGCTGGGAACTTATTATATTTAATCGCTAATTCAAACTCTAACTTTCATACATTTTTGGCAGTTAGGCCGTAATTAACTTAAGAACAATGGAGCAAATAGTCAGCCAATAAGCCAATATTATTTCTTTCTCATCGTTTAAAATCCTTTTTTACATCCATTTTTATACATTGGGTAGACTTATTGACCCCTCTTCGAGTATTTTCATCTTGAATCAAGTTGAGTCATATGTCATAACATAAATGATATGAATTCGCAGCCTCTCAATATGTTGCTTTTCTGAGAAGTACTTCTTCGGCAGCCAGCCGGTTTTTCTTTTATGTACATTAGGCATTTTGAAATCTGAAAATATATCTATACTTGTAGCTTTGAAATATAAAAAAACACATTAAAATCACTCTTAGTTGTAACGATCTTAATCGGGATGAAAGTAACAACTTGTTACTTTCATCCCGACCTTTAAATTCTCCCGAATATGACACAAACATGCCTATAACTTAACAAAAGCGCTATAAAGTAACCATTCCACGTATCAAAACAGAAAGACGAATACTTATGCTATCTAATTCACTAACAACTCACAAGCTTAAGCGAACCATACGAGAAAAAATCACAATTGAAATAAACAATCAAAACTTACTTTATGGCATTTTTTTGGGCACAAAGTCGTTACGTCACAACCTGACGGCACAGCACCGCGAGCGTAACTGAGGTAAGGGGGGATTCAAAATGACGCATTTCTGTGGAACAAGCTGTCAGTCTAGGCAACAACATTCGATCAAAAACTTATTTGTTACGTTCATCCCGTGTTACTTTCATACCTAGTCTCTACTCGATGTAAGGTCAAGAAAAACGTTCAGAACGATGAGTGAATACTTTTAAAAGAGCAACTATTATCAACAGATAATTCATCCGTTAACGCCCCTATAAAATCCTCGTTATAAATTATATTCGTATGAAAATTGTTGTGACTATTAATAGGTCACGGTATTAAGAGACATGTCTAAACAATTAAACACGTCGTCGCTTGTCTTGTAAGACATCAAAATAAAATCACTACTATTTATGCATCTGAAAGCGTATAAACGGCACGCACTGCCACTCTTATAACGTAATAAATCGTCTGGAAAATATAACCATCAGCGCTTTGTCATACGCGATGTCTCGGTGGATGCGCCCGCGCACCCCCGCCCGCCTCAGCGTGCACCCATAAATCCTTACAACATAAATAGAATCTGACGTTCCATATTTTAAAACTTCATTTTAATAGGCACTATTCAACGAGAAATTAAGACGTGTTTATAGACCGCTCGTAATACAAACAAGTCCTTCCTTCATGAGCTACTCCGCTTAGTGATGCCGTAAATCTGTACGCAACTTAAGTCATAACATAACATGGGATGATGGCACTATTAATGTCGATGTGAATTGACCAAGCATTTTAGTAATTATCTTGGAAGTTGGGTCAAATAAGTAAAATAATAAAACCAGCAAGTGCAAGTCGCCTCGCATAGGGATGGTTCCGTACCATCGTATAAAGCTTTCGCAAAATTACTAACCGTTCTTCACTTCGGTGAACGGTAACGGTCATCGTATAATGAACGTTGGCCACCTTGAATATTAAAATTGTTTATTTTTATTATTTTTAGTTATAGCGGCAATAGTAATATACCGTATGTCAAAATATCAACTGTCTACCTATTACGGTTTAAGAGAAGTATCTCTTATTATTATATTTGGCTATTCTTGCTCTTAGTTTGTCAAGGTAAGTATATCTTGACAAATTAAGAGCAAGAATAGCCAAAAACATCACGTTTTTGTATGGGAGCTCCTTTAGTTTTAATATTTATTACTACTGTTAAAGCAGTAAAAAAAGAAATACCTAGACATTCTGTGAAAATTCAACTGTCTACCTTCATGAGATACAGCCCGCTGACAGGCAGACAGACGGACAGGACGGCGGAGGCTTAGAAATAGTGTTCCGTTTTCATTCTTTGGGTACGGAACCCTAAAAAGTACCCATGACTTTATTGAAACGTTGTTATCAAAATTCGTAATAGTTGTCGAGCTTTTTCATATCAGCTAACATTTTGGCTTACTTTTTTTTATTGGACTCGCAAGTGTTAGCAATTGCCATTTTTATTTCTTATTTAAATACGTGATATTAGAAAAAATAAATGGGAAACATTTACAACTTTTAAAGAAAACGTTTACTTCATTGATTGAAACTACACTACTGTAGGTAGAGTGACCAAAAAAATTGAAGATACGCGAAACACACTAAAAATTCGTGTCATTAGAATACTTGTGGCGAGGTTGCTATAATTCATGCCAATGCACAGGACTATTTTCGTAGAACAATGTAAAGTGGTTAATGGTTGCCCGCAACAGCTGTCCTACTAATCAATTATGCTTTCACATAATATGATTCTTGTATCTTGACGACTATAAAATTGCCACACATAAAAAATCTGTGCCAAAAATCAACATCATCTCAGACGGAATGTTAACAACATAATATTTTTCAGCGTGATCTTAATCTCAACAAATTGTTGAAAATTATTTTTTATACTGTGCGCATTCAAAACAGTTAATGTAGCGTCTAGCCGCGTCCACGGCATTGTAAAAGCACATTTGCGTTTTTGATAATTATTCTTAAACAATAGTAGAAATCTTAAAACGCAACTATAATTTAATTTGCGGCTCTTTGACTCGCTGCCAGAATGACTAATTCTCGGGAACATGTCGTGATTCTTATTTTATTACTATATTTTGAATTCGATTGTTAACACTCGAATAGAAGTCAGGTCACTATTAAAATAATAAATTGCCCCAGTTAGCAATTAGGTGAACATTTCAACATGAGTTCTTGGAAAATTTCTAGTGATGTATTTTAATTACGAGTAATTAGTTTAACAGCATGGAGTCTGGTATTTAATTAATATCCTAGATTAACGAAACGAAATATATTGCAAAAACGAATATTAGGGTTTATTTATAGCTTCATACATTTCCACATCCACACACAGTTTGTATGATACTCGTAAACGATAACTCGTAGCTCAGTCCAATCCAAATAAGTTATTTTATTCGACAGACGAGAGAAGTGTCCAAAGTTTCGAAAAAAACTGGTTCTTAATCTTAGATGGCCATTTCATTGACCATCAATTCCAATTCGGAGAGCCACTTGTGACCTTTCAGATGCGTCGTACATGAGCATAATTTTCAAAATTATCAAGCAGTACATCGGACCTGTCACCTGTTAGCGGGGTCTTTTATCCTGACGATGAGCGACGGGCATACGTCACGACACGACAACGTGACGACAGCGACATACGCTAAATTCGCGAAATACCTCCGGCGACAAAAATAAAAATGTGTTTTTATTGTGAAATTTTATTATTGAAAAGTAGATATTACATAATGTATATGCAGATATATTTCTATATCAATAGAGAATGAAAATAATCAGCTTTTTTAAATTCATGTGAATTTAAAAAAGCTGATTATTTTCATTATAATACATATTCCTAATTATTTCGCTTGCTGGTCGCTACAGGTCCGATACCTGTCACCTGTTAGCGGGTTCTTTTATCCTGACGAGGAGCGACGGGCATACGTCACGACACGACAACGTGACGACAGCGACATACGCTAAATTCGCGAAATACCTCCGGCGAGTTCGATAATAAAATTTTATAAAACCGCGGTTATCGTAAACAGAACAAATAGCGAACTTTACGAGCCATCCGTCGCGCTTTTCCATTTGCATGGTAAGTAGGAGCACCAAGCTTTTCGACTTTTCATGACATCTTTTTTATATTTTTTATAATGTACTAAAAAGATAAATACAATCCACAACTTATAATTCTGATGTCGCATGTAGTACAAGTATACAATTGCAATATAACATTCAATAATAATAATATTCAACATTTTTTTATCGATTTTTATGTTAATCCTTCAAAAACAACCACATATTTTTAATCATTATTAAAAAAACTAAAAATAAAACTGCACTCAGTTTCGTGTGATAAAACGCCTTTTCTGTGACGTCACCGTTCAGTTCGTAAACTCAAAATGCTTCTGTTTCTTGTATCTAATGTGAAATAAAATTAGAAATAAATAAATCGCTATCCCGCTAAATCTTCAAGACAATAAAGTGAACAGTGACGTCACGTTGAGTAATTTTGCAATTGAGTATTTAAATACTTTTCAATGATCAAATTTGACAAATACAAACAAAAAAAAATACAATCAAATAATAGAATTAAATTAAAACTAGTATTTACAATTACAACAATTGAGCTAACTGCAGACTGTTGCAAACAATCTACAAGTAGCTCAACTGATCCAACTAGCTAGCGTCTTGGGCACGCTTCCGACTGGTATTGATATGGATCAGTTGAGCTACTTGTAGATTGTTAACGAAAATAAAAAAGTATGTTTTTATTGTGAAATTTTATTATTGAAAAGTAGATATTACATAATGTATATGCAGATATATTTCTATATCAATAGAGAATGAAAATAATCAGCTTTTTTAAATTCACATGCATATTCCTAATTATTTCCCTTGCTCAAAAAAAAATACGAGAGACATCAAGTTCCTAAAATTTTGAACGTTGAAGAGAGACAGACAGATCTACCTCTGAAAATCTGTATGTACTTATCCAAGAAGCAATTGAGCCTTGGTAACCCTGTTTACATGACACGAGTGTGATAGGAAAATGTGGAGTTATGGCGCCGTCTCACGATTATCTGCACGTATTAAAAATAAGGACGGCTGACTGGCCGACTGGTAACTTTTATTACTGAAAAACAATTATTTATTTACGTCAGCAAAATGTTGCTATTGCTTCAATTTATACCAAACTCTGGTGGTTTTATGGGTGGTTTGAGTTGTATTTCACTTAGAAAAGTTTTTATCTTGTCCGTCAAGTTTTTAAATCATTCATAAAACTTACATTCTAAAATTCGAATATTCGTTATCGAAAACTGTCAAAAGAATCACAATATTTATACGTCCTCCATAAACAACGTGTGAAGCATCATAAAATTCAAAATAATATAAGAATAGACAATAAAACATGAACACGGTCCAAAGGATATCACAGGAATCTTTCACGGGTACATTTAGGGCTCTTAGCGCTTCTTTATAATAAAAAGGCCCAACAAAGGGCTATTAAAATCTAAAGTCATAACAGGAAACGTGATACTGTGGTAGTGGGTTTTAAGGAGAACCTCTTTCATCATAAAGGCGCGGTGAGAAGCAGCTGGCGCTTCCACTTTGTGTGGTCACGACTTCTCTTTAATAATCTTGTTTATTTACGAAAATGGAACACCCATAACTTTTCAAGTGCTTCTTCAGATTCCTATGAAGACGTGTCATTGAGTAAGGGTATCCGTTACATTGTTTTCATACCAACTGCTTCCACTATTAATATCCATGCGGCACATCAAACGCGCGCACTGCGTAATGAAATCGTCACAGCGTTTATACTAGTTTCAGCAAGTCGATCGGAGCTCTATCAAAGCAATATTAAGCCGAATGTCGCATCAAGAGAAACAGTTTGCAATAAGCCTCCTCTTGGGCTAACAGCAACAGTGGCATCCTGAAGATATCTCAATATGGTAGGTGCGAGAAGTAAGCAGTTAATTAAGACATGACGCCTGTCGTGGAAATAGAATTCCTGTAAGCGTGCGACGGGGTGCGCTCGCGCCCCGGGCCACGCGCCCGCTCGCGCCCGATGTTTGTTTACAAGCGACGAGACTTCATTACGCCGCTGGCTAATGTATTCAGCTTCAGCCTCCACGTTAACAGCGACACTTCTCGGAATCAATATGCTCCTTGTATGTTTTGATTGGCTGCCTCGGGGACCGCAACCTAATCCCACCCTAATCGCTACTACGTACAACACATTTTCCTTCGACGCTGTACTGCAACATTAATGACACGGAATACAACGAACGGATTTCAGTGTTAATACTTGCCGAGGATAAATTTCCTATAGTGGTAACGACCTCTGCATTGAACTTGTCCAATTTTAGGGTTAACGCGCATTAATTTGTTTTATTAACGTCTTTAAATGTTTAACCGTTTCCTGTCCGATGAGCTCTGCCTGATCTGAGTTTCATTGTCTACTATTATTAGTAAAACCCTTACAAAGAATAAAACTGACTAAAACGCCAAAGTAAGACAAAGCTATGAACCAACCGCGCTATTCGGTTGACAACAGCAAAAAGCTACGTTTCCAAATCCATGGCAGGAACTTTGATCCTTTCCCCCAAAAATAATAATGTTTCATCTTATAAAAATATTTCCCTTACGACTTTCGCTCGGTATATCACGGTATTTGTCACAGAGGATCACCCTTTATGTTCGTTTCCAGTCAAACCCCTTAGATAAGCGAGCCTTTCATATGCCAAATATAATATATTATGGTTTTCAATTCTTGCTGCAGCATTGTGTGGATATGCCCTACTTCCTAGAATACTACAATTAGCAAAATAATCAGTTTATGGCAATTTTATGTACCTAGGCGCGCTCGCACAGGAATGCAACTACTTTTTGAATCGAACCGCGACTACAGCTTAGGCCACAATATAAAATGGAGCACGCTTTCCAAGAAGGAACTTATTCATCCTGGATTTTACGACTCTGATATCGTACTTTACCGGGATAACAGACGCAGAAAGTTCGACCCTTGCAAATATAAAAATAATAAAAATCGCATTAATTTAATTTAATTTGCTTAGCTTGGGGCTAGAATGCTGTGTGAATTATTATTATTATTTGTTTGAACTCTAACTCTCCATGGAGGAAAGTTAGGAATGTCCACAGTTGTCTACGAGCACGAGCCATTACTTCCAACATATGAGCAACGCAAAAATATCAGCGTATTATGGGTTATCAGAGGCGAAGTCGACTCGTAGACTACGGCCGCTATTCAGGTCCCGCTCTTCTTTAATGGATTGCTCTCTTTCATATTCGGTAGTATACGACGTTTGCGCTCCTATGATTACGTGTAGTGATTTAAAGCTATAAACGTTTTCCGCTTTTAGCGTATCCGCAAAAACAGAAACTGTGATCACAGGAGGCAAAAATAAAATTTACAATTTCACCGTAATAGCATTTCCCGGTACAAAAGCTTTGAGAGGTCGGTTGTCACCCATCTGTTTACGCGTCTATAGCTCGCCCCTTTCATATGAGAGACGAAAACAAACAGCGAATGTGGCAAATAGCAAACAATATTATACGGAATGCACAATAATATCAGTTCCGGCGCGTGGGTGCGGGTGTTTGCTTCCGCGAATAAATATGAAATTCGAAGAGTCTCTCCTTGGCCTCAGACGAGCAAATATTATGGAAGGTTTGCTTTGGTAAAATGATAACCGACAAGATTGAAAAATCGGGCTTAGCCGCGAGGCAGGGGCGCACTATTGAACAAACGAATGGAAAATTCTTATCTTGTAAAGAGGATCTCATATTGGAAGTTCGGAGCAAACTTTACCTTTCAACTCTCGCCTTTCATGCGAAAATACCCTACAATAATATAGGTATTCACACTCTAGGAAACTTAAACATAGTGAAAGATTAACAACTCTTTTGTTATATACATAGAAGGTTAACTTAAAACGAAAGGCGTAGAAACAACATACAAAATTCTGGTGACGATTTTATGTAAATGTTAAAACAACTTTAACCGGGGTGCATGCTTATACCCCGGTCGAGCATCAACTCTCCGAGTCGACGTCAAGTCAGAGTTAAATCCACGAACCCCACCTTATCATCCCGTGAGAATAACTCCTAGATTTATGTTACACGTAAAACTTTATGTCGTGTTTTGTTCCTCAGCAACTATTGAAATACTGTTTTATTATAAACAAGCTCACTTTATAGTTGGAAGTTTGGAATTGAATAGTCGGAAGACTCTGGCCCCGCTACTCGTTATTGGTACAATAAGGATGATGATTGATGACACTAACTAAAATCACCAAAATTATATATTTACCGAACTATACCTGACCCATAGATTATAAAACACGTATTATTTTTTATTTTGATCGAGATTAATTATTATTTTGATAAAATAAAACTACAAAATATAGCAATCCGCCATGACACGATGAACACCAATCAGAGAATACTGAGATTTTCAGAGAAGGGTAAAACATATTTAAAACATGATAAACTAAGTAGGTATTGGTTTAATTATAAAAAGTTCTATTAAGTTTCAATATGAAATCGTAAACCTATTTAGTAGGTATTTATAAAGTGTATGTTCATTTACTAAAAGTAGATTCATTTTACAAAAAAAAACTTGTAAAAGATTTTCGTTTTCAAAGTAAAAATTCTTGCAACTGTGTCATTAATATTCATTCAATTTAAATTGAATATAGTCGACGGTTCATAATGTTAGGAAATTGTGTGTATTGTCTACAAAGTAACGAATTTCATAAACATGAAACTGTATCATTATTCATAAAATTTAAATAGAATATAGTCGATGGTTCAAAAGTCAGGAACTTGTGTGTATCGTATTTAGGAATATTAATAACAATACCCGCATACTATGTAATAAATGCGTCAGACAACCACCGAATGATAAGCACATTAGCTTGCCGCATTCCTACTTAGTAGGTATTTTTAGGGTTCCGTACTTCAAAAGGAAAAAAGAAACTCGTATAGGATTACTTTGCTGTCCGTCAGTCCGTCTGTTCGTCTGTCCGTTTGTCAACCCTATTTTCTCAGAAACACGTGGTCTGTCTCATACTCAAGTCCGTGATCTCTTGGAGCCGCGTGCTATAAAAAAAACTTCTGAGTCAACGCAATCAAAAGTTACAGCGAAATTTTTCAAATTTTAGTTCTAATTTTTGAAATTTCCCAGTGAATCACATCAACACAGTTCTTTCCCTTGACCTGGAATCATGAAATTTGGGAAGAAGCAAGGTTTTATAGCAAAAGTAAATGGACAAATCCGAAAACTTCTAATTTGTAGTTAGTTCACAAAAAAATCTCAAAACCTATAGAGTACTTCTCGTTAACCTAGAATCATGAAATTTGGCAAGAAACAAGGTCTTTTAATTATAAGGAACAATCAGTGCGCGAGTCAAACTCGCACTTGACGTTTTTTATTTTATAAAGACAGTAGTTTTCCATTGTGATATTGGATATATTGTAATTTCATTTAATTGCGTTACCATGTGGGTTAGATATTTAAAACTATGTAGTTGGTGTCTGCTATAAAATATTTAATGGATATTTAAACTGTAAGCACCTTGTCTCTACCCATTTTATAGCTACTAACATACGAATGCTTTGTTTGTTAGGCTCCACTAAAATTCTCTGCCAGTTTTTTTTCAGACCTCAAAATTTCGGTATTACTTTGTAATATACCTACTACCGTTAACACTTTCATCGCGTACATAAATACCTGGTGGTCATTCAAGTACCTACCCTTGCGGGTCGCACCGCCAAGGCTGGGCAGTGAATGCATTTAATAAATCATATATGATTTCTCTGACCCACTCCATCTAGTTACAAAGTAAGTAAAACTTACTAGGTAACTAAGAAGAAAAAATCCCTTTTGACACATTTCCTAAAAAGTTATATTTAAACCCCAAATCGATATGGATTGGAATACACAGTGGAATGTTATTGACGACCCCAAGGTAAGGGCTATGAGAGTGGACGATAATAGAGAAACGTCTTTACGAGTTCGACACCCGCTTGACACATCAACACTTCATCGGCGTTGAGGTTTTACGTATCCATGGAGTAGGCTGGGGTGTGACAGCGATGCACGATGGTGTGACTGTGACTCCACACAACAAAATGTTTGACTTGTTCTATTGTACTAAAGTATTAAATATTGTACAAACGCTACACCGTAGCCTACTTTTGTGTAGCATTTTCGACATCAACTAGACATGCACATAACAAAACGTTTGATTTGATATAACGATACAAAAGTAATAAGGTAATGCAAGCGCTACGACTTAGTCTACTGTGGCGTAGCATTATGTAGAGCTACGATATGATACGCTATGACATAGACTAGTAGGGATGTTTTTCTTGTATCAATAAGAAGCGCTACGACGTAGACCTAACACTACGCCGTAGGTCTACGACGTAGCGTTTCGTAGAGTATAGTAGCATAACATAACATAAAATCATTTATTGGACACAATTACAGTGTTTCACTATAATATTCAATCCGTAGGGTCCAAAACTAGCGTAGAAACTAACTAGTGAGGGACATGAAGAGATTCACAGTTTTCGTCCTACAGAATAAAATTGTAGCAGCTCTATAAAATCCGATTTTGACCCGCCACTTTCTGCAATGTCATCGTTGCATATAAAAAGTTATGACCGCTGGCAATATTTTCGAGGCGGCCTTCTCTCGTAGGAAACGATATGCAGTAAACGGTCGGGCGTGCGGTCTCGCGGGGCCACTGGGCCCCGCACCGTGCTGACCCGTCGACTTTATGCCAATTTTCATAAAAATAAATCTGACTCGCGTTGATTGAACCAGTCGCCGGGCCGAGTTTCTGATCGAACTTCTATTTTATTGTTATTAGCTGGCGCAAGGGTACGAATTATTGTTTTGCCATTTGTTCCCGAAAAATAGAAACGTCTATCGGTTGGACGCGGGTATAAGTTTATGTGACAACTTTGATACACCAATACGAATGGCTTTTCTTTGTAGCAGAATATTGATTTCCCAGTTCGATGTATCAAAATGAAACGGTCGGGTGATTTCGCAACCTTTGTGAGCGTTCACAAAGTTTTGGCTTGGATATAATTTACAAATCAATAGCATACAACTGCTTGGTTATTTACTTAAATAGGTCCGTATTTGAAATAAATTTTCATTTATGGTGATCATTACCAGCGCTAATTGCAGGCGAGACATATTAGTAAGATTCTCATTTTAGCATCTTATTTGAAGGAATGGGTTCATCACTCCTAAATTGGCGACTATAAATATGTATAAAGCTATTAGGTACATAGGAAGTTATACATATTTACAAGCCTACCTGTATGGTGTAGCTACTAACGAACGACTCAGAACTTAACACCGACATTTTTTTTGGAACGTAGATCCCAGACTGCAAAAAGTTGAGAGACGTCCCATTTATGGCCCAAGTATGTTCGTGGTAGATCATTGGCGGCTCAATAATAGCTCCGACAAAGTCTGTACGGAGTCCACTATCGCAGTAAACATCTGATGGAACAAGTGTTATGGCAGTGCAAACCGTCTTATACAACCCGATCCGATATCGTCTCGCATTCCTATAATGATGAGTACCTACCTATTTTTATCAGTCAATGATATGAAAATTAATTTCGATATCAATATCGGATCGGATAATGTAAATTCGGCGTTATCGGCCGATTGCGATTGAAGTTCCGCGATATCTCGATGGTTATCAAACGGCCACACACCGCATCCAGCCGGACCATAACCGCAGCTTTTTCAAGCACAGCTGGTCAAGTTTTAGATTATCTAGATATTTCTTTGATACTTTGTATAACTAAAGGAAATTTTGAATGTGCAAGATAGCTAAAATTTAATAGAATCTGGTACCAATCTTTTCAAAGTCGGTTAGTAGAATTCGGCCCCAGTTGTCATGGATGTCAGTCAAATAATGTGGTTTACTTTAACCTAAGACCTTTTCCGTGGAAAATCTCATAAACTCTACTTTTAGAGATTTATAGATAAAGGTCTTCGAGTCCTGACTGTTCTCCAAGGACTGTGTAGACTGTATAACTAGCCGGCAGCATCGCCAATTTGCGACACTTTTACGCTCATAACAACATCTGATACCATTTAAGTCCTGCTACTGCCATTTCAAACCTTGTTTACTTCAATCTTGTTTTACTCTAAAATGTGTATACGCGATAAAACAGATATAATTTGATGCAGAAATGTTCGTTATGGGGTACTTTGAATTAATTTTAAACCAATTTTATCCTTGTTGTCGTATTTCGGCCAATTTATATTTTTTACCTTAAATCGTAAGTTTGTGAACTGCTTTTGAGACCAACTTTCTAATCTACGTTTAATGTTCTCATAGAAAATAACTTAAGTTGATATATTTACCGTACTGACACGAGTACGTTTGCATAAAAAATATTTTTCGGAAGAACTTACTTAAGATTTGCCGACTGTTTTGAGAAGGCTGTCTTAATATCTTGAATAAGATCAACAACAAACGGGATATCCATAAATAAATGAATGAAGAATATGTGTTGATAGGAACCTGAGGCCGGCTCACAAAAGTGCAGAGTGTAGTCAAAGAAGCATGGCGGGCGATCGAGATTTATCGCCGGCCGGTTTTGAATATTAAATAATCTTTAATGGGAGCGCATGATCGGCCCATTAGCCCTCTCTCCTTTCACGTTTAATAAAGACTCATTTATAAGCTTTTCCCTTATCTGGGCGAAGTATGTCGCCTTAGTACAACTCAGAGGTGCCGCCTGTCGGGATTAATTCATAATTTTAACCATGTAGGTGTCCCGTGTTTTGAACTCCAAATGTACACAATTAAATACCCCAATACGATTACCATAACACGATTACCCGACGCTCAAGCGCAGGTACGCTCCACTTAACTGATATAATAATAATATAACTTACACCTACGCACGTTATGAAGAGAAAACCAAAGGTAGCCATAAATGTTTGGATTATTTAAATAATTCGATAGTTACGTGGTATAGAGATAAAAAATAAAGTTCGATAAATGCTGTGTATGCGCACTCAGTCGCATACAATTCCCCCCTACGCTGAGGTTAAAGCTTCAGAGAGAGGACGAGATATTGGACCTCAAATGTGCCACCAGTTCGGTTCCCACGGACTACTAGCATTGAATCATTAGGATATTAGCCCCGCGCCGACACTATCCGATCGCCACTAATGCCATTCCTCTGAACCTTTAGATTCCAAAACAAACTTTATCTCCCAATTATTGTTCATGAGAGCCAAGCTTACAATGTAAGCAAACTTTTTGCCCTATCATCATCATCAGCCTATAGTAGTCCACAGCTGGACATAGGCCTCCCCTAATGAGCGCCATAGCGCCCTGTTTTCAGCTTGCCGCATGCAGCATCTGCCAGCAGTCTTTCGCAAATCGTGATCCCACCTGATCGGAGGGCGTCCTACACTATGTTTGCCGAGTCTCCACTCAAGAATACGTTTACCCCAGCGGTGTCGGTTCTTCTCGAGATATGGCCATCCCACTGCCACTTCAGCTTGCTAATCCTTTGAGCTATGTCGATAACCTTGGTTCTCTGTCGGATGTATTCGTTGCAAATCCTATCTTTCAGAGAAACTTCGAGCATAGCTCTCTCCATAGCTCGCTGGGCGACTTTAAACTGGTGGACAAGCCCTACCGTGAGTGTCCACTTTTTGTCTTGATACCAAAGTATGCTGAAATGTATTTTCTTAAAACCGTAATTCAAAAATTCTTAATCGCATCGGGCAAACAGATTGATCGCCATCGCATAAGGATACGAAAAAGCCTGCGTTATTACAAATGTTGTGTATTTATTCTCAGTGCAGTAATTACGAGGATTAATCTACTCTGTAAGGGAAGGTTAGCATAACTCGAGGGCGCACACCGCCGGTTAAGACTTCCTAATGACACTTCGATCGCGTCCGCCGCTCATTATCGCGAAACATTCGATCGGCTGAGGGCAGCCACAGTTAGCATAGCTAGTTAACTTTAAAGACTCTTACGATAAAGAATAACAAAGAAATAAAACCAGCCAAGTGCGAGTCGGACTCGCGCACGTAGGGTTCCGTACCATTATCTATAAAAACGGCTAAAAACCACGTTTGTTGGATGGGAACCCTTAAATATTTGTTTTATTTTAATTTAATTATTTATTTTTAAAGTGAATATATAACTTAATATTCTGTGAATATTTCAAGCGTCTACCTGTTGCTATTATCAATATCAAGCAAAAACGAGCAAAATAATCATGTTTGTTGTATGGGAGCTCCCTTAAATATTTGTTTTATTCTATTTCTTATAGCGCCAACAGAAATACATCATCTGTGAAAATTTCAACTGTCTAACTATAACGGTTCATGAGATACAGCCTGGCACCGACAGACTGATAGACGGGCGGACAGCGGAGTCTTAGTAATAGGGTCCCGTATTACCCTTTGGGTACGGAACCCTAAAAAATACCATGCTAGACGACAGATATGTGTGAACAATATCCAGCGTTATCTCATCATCATCATCATCAGCGTCACTTACAGCCTATAGAATATAACAATAATAATGATATAATAATAACAATAATAATGCCTTGTATATCCGTAACTAGTTTTCACAATAATAGACTTAATTTAACTTATGACATTAACACTACCTAATTACTGAGCCCCCAAATTCAATAACACCTTGTTTCTGATTTGAATTACCATTTATAAAACTGTATATAGTATAAAATTTTACTTGTCTTAGACAAGTAAAATTTTATACTATTATATTCTCAGTGCAGTAATTACGAGGATTAATCTACTCTGTAAGGGAAGGTTAGCATAACTCGAGGGCGCACACCGCCGGTTAAGACTTCCTAATGACACTTCGATCGCATCTAGTAGATCTAGAGATCATCTAGCAGATCGTATATAGTATAAAATTTTACTTGTCTAAGTGCTTATTTTGTAAGCCTAAAGAAATAAACGTTAATGAGCATTGAGTATTCAGCCC
Source organism: Eupithecia exiguata (assembly GCA_947086465.1). Lineage (NCBI taxonomy): Eukaryota > Metazoa > Arthropoda > Insecta > Lepidoptera > Geometridae > Eupithecia > Eupithecia exiguata. The sequence continues at coordinate 8,235,575 of OX352229.1, forward strand.
TTTTCGAGTAAAGTCCTCCTCCAAATTTATCTAGTCCTATCCGTTCTGGGTTTTCTATAACCATGATTTTCCGACGGTTTTTGAAATTTCCTCTGTCCAACGTTCCTGTGGGATTCCTCTGGATTTCCTTCCGACAGGGCCACACCATTTTGTGGCGCTCAATGCCCATCTTGTATCCTCCTGTCGTTGCTATCCAGCAACAAGATTAAAGAAAGCATATATCCATATGCTTTCTTTAATCTTTGACAGCCTCCTCTGTCCTATGTCCAGCGTTATCTTTAACCCAGTGAAATAATATATTGGGTAATGGGCATGAAGCGTCTTGGCTGAACTATTGGGTCTGTGCCCGAGTTATTCCTCTTAATATCTCGGCGGCGCAATGGCTGAGGCTGCACGGGATATCGTCACGTATAAGCTCTACCGGCGTAATTATATCACCGCAATTAAAGACCAACCTAATATAATATAATCGTTCGGTTACCATCGCCGCTTTTTGCAAGAGGACCGAAGCCGACGAAGAACCTTCTTCGTTCACACACATACCTCTATGAAATCATTCCGTGATTGACTATCAGATGAACGGGAAACATAAGTCGCTTCAAAGCAATTTATGACGATTAAAACTGATAAGTGGAATTGTTATCTCTATAATAATAAGGCACTCCAATAATAAGGGTATTTAAAAATCTTGTAGGCATTTAGGAATAGAACGGTACTAAAACATGTTAAATGTTTTAAATGCAAGCTGAAGACAGCTTGACGAACTATGGTTCATTAGGGGAGACCTACCTATGTCCAGCAGTGGACTAACATGGCAGAGCACAGAACAGAGGCAGAAGACGATGACGATGATGATGAAAAATGTTAAATACATGACAGTATTTATAAAACCGATGATGGTAGAATTTTACTAGTCTGAAATTTTAAAGTTTAACCGAGTCTTTTCAATCAAGCGAACAATGCACCTATTTTAAATCGCAATTCACAGGCAAGTCTAAGGAAATCTGCAGAAGATTACATAATGGTGGCTGTCTATAATTTGCGCTGTAGATAACATAGGTCCGTATACATTAGGCAGTCACGTCAGTGTGACTGCCTAATAAACGGGTAGGGCAGTTTGATTTCCTCGCGAATCATGAGAAAATTATTCCGCACAAGTGAGCGAGGGAGCTTTGAGAACATCCGACGGATAAGAATAATTACTTGCATTGATCGAACCCTTATAATCCGTTTATTTAATAGTCGACAGATGTTAATCGCTGCACTGCCTACAATTACTTGATTCGATTTCTGACCAGAAAAACGCTAAAGCGCGAACGGTTAGCTCGGATACATTGCAGCTAACTTGAGAATGTATTAACATTCTCAAGTTAGCTGCAATGTATCCGAGCACAATAATACAGGAAATCAGGTATTATCATCTCTTACAAACACACAACCTTAAAGTTCTATGTATAGTTACCAGACAGTTAAGTCATAGTACAGTTTCATTTGATAGAACTTTAACCATTAGGAAAGCTGGATCTCTACCTATTTTCAAAGCTCGCGTCAAAGATTTCAATTTGACAAAAAAGTAAATATTGTTACTATATTTTTCTCATTTTTGTTGTTGGTATTTATTTATTCCGTATATGTTCTCTATTTTGTAAAGTTTTTTATTTATTGTTATTTTATGTTGGTATTTTTATTTTTTTCTACTTGCATAGGAATATTTATAAATTATTATTTGTATTGTATTGTATAGTTACACCCCTACCTTTCTTAATTTTTCTAATTTCTATCCATCCAAAGGCTGCCTGGAAGATATCGCTTCTAAGCGATAAGGCCGCCCATTGTACGTTTACGTTTTTATGTCTATGTTTCTTTTAATCTTTTTTGTGGTGTAGAATAAAGAACTTTGTATTGTATTATTTTATCGGATAACTATTATTCGATGTTGGTACCTTAGTCATGTCAAATTTCGAAGAATTCGTTTAAATTTGTACCACTACATGGGTATTCAGTAAGTTAACCATCATCCACCACAAAAATTGATAACTCAATTTATATTTTTTAAAACATTGTTTGTACCTATACTGCTCAGTTCTCAAATATAAAATTCAACGAAAAATTAACACATCCAGAAACTGCAACAAAACACTCCAAGTTTAATTAGCGTACCGCGTCCGCTTCACGGGTTTTTTAGTAATATTTTCCCATTGTATGCAAATGAGAAGGTTGGATTCATCCATCACCTCATATTTGCGGCTCACTGACATTCGTTCGTATTGTGAGTGGTGCTGTCCTACTGTATAACCCACTAATTGGGATCAAAACAAAATATAGAACAGAACACGTTAATTATCATACGATAGATTGTCATCTGTCGTCCATTGTGATAATCTTGAATCTTTAAGCACGCCTTACGTTCGTTAAGATTGCATTCGCCATATGCCGCTTCTGTGATACAAACGATACAAATCGAAAAACTTTTGGGAATACAGTCACCTGTCTTTTAGGCAGATTTAATTATCATTAATTCTACATTTTATATTTACATGGCGACGAATGTGTCGTCGCCATGTAAAGGTAAAATGTAAAAAAAAATTTGGTCCTAAACATGTGTTAAGAAGCAAAATTTTTTTTTCATTTATTTATGTTTCACAGTAAGTACTTATTTTATTTTAAAGCTAACTTAAACTGTAATTCGGGTTGTCCGTAAGCCTCTTAGTCTCTATGATATACCTAATATAAATTTAGTAGTATGTACTAAGCTATTTATGTAAAACTAGCTGCGCCTCGCAGTTTCACCCGCGTAGTTCCCGTTCCCGTGGGAATTTCGGGATAAAAAGTAGCCTATGTACTATTCCAGACTATAATCTATCTCTGTGCCAAATTTCATCCAGATTCGTTTTGCCGTTTTGGCGTGATTGAGTAACAAACATCCATCCATCTATCTATCCATCCATCCATCTAAACTTTCACGTTTATAATATTAGTGAGATTAGTGAGATGAGATAATACAGTCTACTCGTACATAGTAAACGTAAAGACGTATTGTAATTACTATTCTAAATTCATGTGGCAAAACATAAACGTGAAATTTTAGTGGAAACTTGTTAAGAATACCAAAAACTCGTAATTGTCAGCATCATCATCGTCGTCAGTACATGCTAGTCTCCTCCCTTATACAATCACAATTTTCAAGGCTGCTTGCAAGAAGCTATAAAGTTCGAAATCGTGAGTAAAGGTGTTAAACGACAACAGCATTGCAAAATGGTATTTGATATTTATGACGAGGCGGGGTTAGGGAAAGTCAAATCACAAGTTGAATGAGCTAGACGCACAGCAGGAAAATTCCAGACGTATTCAATGTGGGTCTAAAGTTTTACTGGTCAGGTATCAATCGGATGGTTGCCAACAAGTACCTACCTAATCAGTTCAGAAAACAGTAATCCTACTTACATTTCCGTCGTACGCTTTACCAAAGTTTGACCGACGAAAAGTAAAACTTATGGCTAACTTGTACAACGGACAAGTGCGAGTAGAATCGAATACGAAGGGTTCCGTACCATCGTCCAAAATTAATATACTTCTTTTATTATACTTTCGCAAAACAATCAAGAGGTCCGGAACCCTAGAAATATTTTTTTTTGTAGGATCGATGATCAAGCACATACCAAACATGACGTGGTCACCTATTCGAGTACCTACTGACAGCACCGAACGTTGATTAACTTCCATGATCAGTGTTGGTAAAGACATTGTCCCATGTTTTTTATTATTATTTATTGTTATAGCGGATAAAGAAATAACACTATGTAAATTTCAATTTCCTTTTACGGTTCATGAGATACAGCCGGTTAACAGACGGACGGACAGACAAACAGCGAAGGTTTAGTAATAGGTTATCGTTTTCACCCTTCGGGTACGGAGCCCTAAAACTGAGTTTGGTTTCAAACAAAAACAAAAAGCTGTAAGACATTATTGTTTGGTCTCGAAGTGGCAGGTGAACCCTACGCCTTCGGGAATAGACGATCTACGCATAAGCAAAGTATTCAAATATCAAAGTCATAAATGCCATACGCGTGCATGTTAACACGCGCATGTAAATTCTAATCCTTGTTGCATTTAGAACGGGGCGGCCTAGTAATTATGTGCTTTCATTTGTCTGTTTCTGAGAACAAATGAGCGAGCTGCGAGTTGTAAGCCCGCTCCATGTAAAGCAGTTAGCAGTACTCTAATCTCGCACAGACATTAATTTAAAGAATAAGTCTGCGTAACCGACTTAACCAACGTCGAAACACAATTCGCCTTCACATTTTCTTATTTGCATATTAAAATAATTTCGAGTAAAGGCAATACGTAAAGTTGCCTACCAGCAGCAGCGAGCGATACCGAAACGGCTTACTCGGCTCGCGTTCGAGTTCCCAAAATAAACTTTATGCTTAGTGTAATTTAATATGATATCCCCTAGAGCTTTATTGTTGAGGAGGCTCGTACAGAACTCAGGGTGTGAGCAACGATGACAGATAAAGGCGGGTTGTGCGCCCAAATAGATAAACTAGTGTGGAAATTAATGTCTACATTTACTGGTGCATGAAGTTCCTAGTTAATTATAGTTTTATGGCTATACGCTTTTTAAAATAAGTATTAGTAACCACAAAGAGCGAGCATTATCTTTACAAAGGGAAGTAAATAAATTATACGTACTTAGTCTAAGCTTATCGTGGGACAAATAAAATATTTAACAAACGCAGGAGTTTTCCATGAAGCATGAAATTGTATTTAATTGTTGATAGTGTCTGTATAATATAGTGTGGTAAACGAAAATTAGTAACTGCATCTTTAATTAGCAAGGGAATGTATTTACAGAGAGTGGGTTGCAATCTAGCTGTACTTTATGAAAATTGCTGGTTCCCTGGATACAGGTACCTCTGTCTCAAGTACTGTCTAGTTTATGTCTTGTGGTTTCGGTTTACGTTGTTGCAACCGCAACTGTAAGTTATGAAACTTCTACGATATGGTTTTAATAGTCTAAAATTATTGTAATCGTAGAAGTTTCATAAGATTACATAGCATGGCATATTGCCTTGCATAATAGTGTCATAAAAAAAATCGAAGGATGCTAGAAATAATGAAATCCAGTTTATAGATCTCTACAAAATTATGGTAGTTTCCGTAAATAACTTTTCTCCTAGTTTTATTCCTAGTAAAAAGCAGAAAAAATTAAAAACCGCCAAACAATTCGAATCTCCCGCGCGTCTTCAGTCGAACGCCCATAGACATTATTTCACCAGAAGGCAGGTGGCCTTTTAAATAAACTTTCTTTCCATCTAACAGATTTCTGTTAAATGCAAAAGCAAGCATATTATTAACGCATTAACCAGAACCGAACACAAGTTTGCAGCCTTATACAAATTAATAATTACAGGGCGTTGAATAACCGCTCCGTTTACTGATACACCATCTAAAAACAACACTGTTATGAATAACTAATTTTATGAGGCGTTCACACACCAATTAGCCATGATGTTATGATACTTAAGTTAACAACTTCACACTTACTTGGAGGTGTAATTACGTTTTTTTATGATTTTATAATCGTCGACACACGTTCTATTCCGCAGTAGAGCGTAGAGATGAAAAAAATCGCATAGTAAGTATGAACAGTGCTTTTAAAAAGAAACATTCTATCTAACTCTCAACTAGACTACTATTGCGCATCTGCTCCCCTTGGAGTCCGAGGCTCTCCGGGTTTTTTTTAAATTAACTGAACGTCTGGTCGACGTGTGACCCGAGAGGTGGTGAGTATCTGGCGAAGCGCATCAGCATTGCCAAACAGCAGGGCAATGCAGTCAGCGTCTTGGGGACACTTCCGACTAGTATTGGTAAGGATCAGTTGAGCTATCCATAGATAGCTTGAAACAGTCTTCAGTTAGCTCAATTGTAAATACTAACGAGTTCTAATTTGTTTCTATTATTTCATTGCAATTTTCTTTGTTAATAAAGATGTTTTTACTCTCAATTACTCGATTTAACCTTAGGTATTGTGTTTCCAGGAAATAATAAGTTCCCATAATAAAAATTATACGAACCTGCCGCGTGTAATTTGACGTCCTCACCTTTGCAACCCTATACGGTTATTTAACACTTCACCAGTTTTTAACGTTTGTAGTATCAATTAATTACAAAATGAGGGGAAGTATCGAGTAGTGGGGTAAATAATAAAGTATTGTCGGCGTTAAAACGTGTCGCTCCGATATGAATTGTGGGTAGGTATTGTTGTCTGTGACGTTGGTAATTTTTTGAGACATTCCACAGAGGCGTCCGGGTGTAGAGGCTAGTCCTGGCACGAACCACTCGCGCGTGAAATTATTATCATATAATGCGGAGGATTCGAACATTCCTCGATTATTCAAATACTCATCGGAGCAAGCCTCGACTCGGCACATTCCTGAATAGGCATTTCACACCGCGACTTCTGCTAAAAGTTGTCAAATATATTCATGTTTAATGCACGAGACTTGTCATGTGAGCGATAAGCAAATGATGGAAAATGTTTTGTAAATTCAAAGTAGCTTTAATCCTTACAATATACGTTTGTGATGCGAAACTGTGGGGAAAGGGGAACGGCGGATGAGGACGTAAGTTATTCTAGCACAAAGAATACATTAACTTTGTCTGACTTTTGGAAACAACGGCTTTGTAATATTTAGATTTTTTTATAGATTCGGTTACTAAATTTCATTTCTCAAGTTGTACATATATGTGAGCTGTAGTTAGATTTAAAGGTTGCTCTATAAATAATGGTAAATCGGTGTCAAAATTGCTTAGCAAAACTGAAGTTTGGTGAAAAAAGTTAAGCACCCACTGGTGTCCATTATATCAACAATAAACCCAGCCGAATATATTTTTATTTTCGTTATTTGTAGAGCAAAGAGGTCAAAGTAAAATCTGATAAAGACTATTTTATAGCCATTTGTTCTTCGTATAAGGCCAACGCAATTCCATCAATCTGGCCGAATGTGAGCTAGGCGATGTTGTTGTCCATTGTCCATATCGGACTTGCTTATTATAGGTTGTTTCGCCTATTTTAGTATTTCGAAAATCTATATTAAAACAGATTTAGGCAACAAAATAATTTGAAACATAATGTAAAACAATAAAAATCGCTTATAAAGCTAATCCTTTCCACAAGTCTAAATATTTAAAATCGCAGTTCTGTTTCCCAGGACCTTGTTTCTCTCAAGTTTCAATCTCAAAGATTCCCAAATATTTTCCTTGAACAATGTCGACGATGTAACCATCTCACGGCACCTCTGCGGGAGAAGTTATGCCGTTGACAAAGTTTGTTGCGTCCCATATTTCGTGGGACGACATAAATTAATTGACTGAAGAGATTCTCCTTAAAACCCGTAAAGTACCCCAACACCCACTGACTCGATTATAAAGCGAGAATTTAATTACAAAATAGTAGTAAACTTAAATAAACTTGCGAGTTTACCCTCCCGGGCGATTCGTAAAGTTGGCAAGTGGAAAAGGGCCCAAGACGTAAAGTACCTAGCGTTATCTACAAGTATATTTTGCTTTGGACTCTTTATGAGTTTCAAACGAGATCCGTCACGCGACGTTAACTCGGAATAGATGTGATAAAGTGGCCGCTAATCTGTCCTATTCGGGGCACACTTAGTACACTTTATTAATCACAAAGCTTACAAATTACACAATACTTCCCGTGGTGTGGCGTGACACCTCGCTTTCGACTATGTTAATTTTATTGTTTACTCTATTCGACATTTGGACACCGTGACACCTTTTGTGAGGGCTGCATGTGCTCGATTCATTATTTATCAAAAGATTTCTTGTTCAAAAATAAAGATTTTATCTAATGTACTCTAAACTCGATTCTACAATTCTAGATATTTTTTTGTTAAAATATTACAATCCAATATTTTTCGACACCGGTTTTATCGGAGCAAATTTCAGAAGTTAAAGTTGTTTTTGTTTTCACAGCTTTAATTCATCATTTCATTTGTCTGTCCTCCGTCTCCGAATTCATATGTGTATACATATATATATTAGCGCATTTTTTGCTGTACGTGTTTTGAATTATGCGTTGTTGAAGATTTTGTTCCTATTTTAGTGGTTACTTTCCTATTGTCCTGTTGTTTTCTGTAATTATTACCAGTCTTCGTTTACTTAAATTATCTTGGATTCCAGAACCGAGCATAACCGTGTGAACAAGTATTGCTTTGTTTTTAGATAATTGTCGAGCCATTTGTTTTTTTGGTTGAAATATTGTCCTATCAACTAAAGTTTAAATAATTGTACAAATGAGCTTTAACCCAATAACCTATTGAAATAGAAAACCTTGAAGCCTATGACTATTTTATAAAGTTGCTCCGTTTAACTGATAATAATACAGCTCTTATCAAAACAAGTTTCATTTTATGTGAGTTTATTCACAATTTTATTATTTTAATCGCAAAATTTACACCTTAAACGTGGGGTTCTCGACATGACGCCTTATGCAAAGCAGGTGCTACCTGATACGTGAACTCGCCATTACAAATAGAAACGTAATATGTAGGCGTGGTGTTGCCACGGGAAAAATACACTAAACTTGTTGAAGGAAATATGGTTGACTTTTCTATTTCATAACTAAAGCATTCTCTAAACACCGCAGTAAAAAATAACAAGCATTACAATTTTATTCAGTCATGGCTGCACATCGAGGTGTTTGTTAGTCACATTTTCGTATGACGAAGTTTATTTAGCTTATCACGTAACACCGTCATAAAACGGTCATAGGTTGAATTTTAGGGGTTAAAATAAAAAGGAGGTATAGATACAAGTACTTATTAGTATTTGGAGATAAAATGAAGTTGGCCCGCTTAGGGCAATTTATAGGGGTAAGTTATGGGCGGCGCGCGGGTTGGAGCGACTAATTTATTCGCCGTGCACATAAATTACTTGATTATGAATTCAAGTTAGCTCCACTGAATTGTTTGTCTGTTGTTGTAAGCAGCGCTTTTGTGTAACAAACAAGGATATTAGAATTTGCCCGGTTGTGTTTTAGAACTGTGTATAAATTTCCTCCGCAGTGTAATAGTGAATTCAATGGTAATTTACAGGTTTATGTGTGAATAAATTTGTCCATTTCTGCAATGTGTCAATTTCTGGTTGAATATTCCAAAACGGAGTATCGGTAGAGAATCTAGCGGATTATGTAAACAGCTGCTTACTGATGGCATTTGTAAAACGGTTCCACCAATAAAAGCCTTTAAACATAGCAGAGTTAAGATTGGAAATCTCAATACTCGTCCTACGTGAATGAATGGGTGACAAAGAGCCGATTGAGGAGCGAAAGTAGTCGTGTAGTAAAAAGCAATAGTAGGGATTATGTAGAACAGCGATGGTAATGCGAAGTTGTTTTCCTGGCGGTAGTAACGCGCCGCAGCCCGCTGCAGCGCGGAATAATCGCGGATACCCATAAAAGATGTAATTTCAGATAAGCTGAAACAGACGAGCCCCGCCCCACCTCCCGCCTCACTCCTCCCACCCTGGCTCCCTCGCTGCCTACTTTCTAATGACTAATTATTATGCTGTGCGTTCCGTGCTTTAGCATCAGCCTATACCTGCTTATACTTGCCTCGAGTTTGTGGCAGCTCATCCATCTGTGCATATATTTATCTATGTCGCCGCCGGATTGTAGAATCAGCCTGTTAGTAGAATGGCTGATTGCAAAACGGCGTAATTTAGTTACTTGCCTATAAAGATTGTTGAATGATCTACGTTCAACAATATGGAGAAACGTCGTTAAGCCATCTCTTCGAATGAAATTAATTAGGTATTCTCAACATATCAGAGTTCGTTTTGGCGATAGCAAAGCCTAGCCATTCTACAAACCGACTGATTCTGCGACCCTGTGGCGACATCTACCTACATCGGAGCGTTTTCTTTACTATCTTCATTTCCCGCGGTCGAATTAACAAAACTTGGATTAGTTTCACATTTGCAATGCAAAACTCATTCGTAAGTAAAACTACATTTTGTCGTTGTTGCAAATTAAGATTGTATCATCAAATCTATGAGGAGAAAAGTATCTAAATGCACCCGGCTATGTCTTTAACCGATTTGTTAACAGCTGTCTTTATCGTCCCTATATCAGTGAACATAAAACTACGATACAGAGTCCTCGTTCTATTGATCAATATCGTTATTGCACAACGGTGGGACATCTTTTGAATTTAAACTTTACAATAAACGCGCATGACTAGTATTTGAATTGTCGAAATTGAGTTAAATTTAGCGTCACCAATTGTCATTGATCCATTCTACATAGATCTACAGAAAATTTCCTCAAAATTTGTATTGGAATATGATTAGTTAATGAAATCAGTGGTCTTTAAGAATGCGAGCCCCAGCCGGCGCCTGATGCCGCGATAGCACGGCGACAGTCGCGACATGTATGTGATAATGCATTACCATACACTTTCTGCACTTACTACTGCTAATGCGATGCCACACGTGAAATCTTATAACGTGAATGATAGCGAGCATAATAAGTACTCACCTAAGGTTTTTGCTATTATAGTGCATAAGCCTCACAACTGGGGCAATTTAGCTTATCTATCTATTCGGCGCTTGAGTCCGAAGGAAGTCCAAGAGTTTTTCGACTGCTACGTCACTTGACCTCGTGGCGCAATAGGTAGCGCATACCGTACTAAGGGAGGGTTGCGGGTTCAAGTCCCGTCAAAGTCGAACCTTTTTGAAACATTTTTAAATTTATTAATTTATTAACACATATTATAATATCCTAAACTATGAGCAGTGTTCGTCAAGTAGGTAAAGGTTTGTAGGCATCGAACGGAACGTAAGGTACAGATAATCCTAGTGAATTTAAGAGTCTAAATTATGTATACCTAGTAAATCAACAAAACCAGCAGTAAACACCAGACTCGTAAGCTAATATACCTAATTCGTGCAGACGAAAAGGGAAGACAGTCATCAATCGGGAGCAAGACGCGGTACCACAAAGTAAATCGTCCGAATTATACAAATAGCCTTGCCTAACTGCACCGGCATATTGGCATATGTTCGTGACTGGTTTACGAGTGCCACGGCATTGCATATTAATTGGTGTCGGTATCGGAGTGCGCATCGCAGCGACCTAGCTCCTATTTACCTATAACTAAGGCTGAATAGGACACAGCCCATGTTATGGGAATAGTGAATAGTGACAGGGTACAAAATAACCCGCGCCGGCACACGTTTAGGGCAACTCGATTGAAATTCTATGAGCGTTAATAGTTTTACAATACAGTACAATGATTCGAATAAATTAATCCTGCTCCATTTAAATTTTCATAGTTTCCTAGTATTTTTCATCCATAGAAAAAAAAGCATAAGCCTTTTTGACTTTTAAGCTATACAAGTTGTGGGTTATTGTCCCGAATGCAACATGAAACAACACAATATCAAATAGAATCTAACAAACAAAGCTGAGACAACGTCAGTCTTGCATTCAGTATCAAGTAGACAGTTATCGAATCTAGTTGGTTGTCAACTAAACTCGTCAGGTCGAGCAGTGCACTCGCTCAATACCCGACTCGCAGATAGAGTGAGCGCATTCTAATATGCAAATGTATTTAAATGCTAAGCCCTCTTCATTACGGCGGTATCGATCTTAGATACACAATTTGTAACCCGATAGGTACGTAAGTCTAACGAATCTCTTACTAATGCCCTTCTGTTAGGAGTTTTGTAAAGTGAATTAAACGCTGATATTAGCAAGAATGGGAAGGCCCCGGAAAAAATAAGGATGGAATATTAACACCATTTTTGAAGCAGTCTGGAGGGATTGAATATTATATTCCAAGAGACAATGAAATGAAAATCCGTAAGAACGAATATGAAGACAGAGTAGAAAGCAAAGCCTAATGCCTGACGACCTCTGTGGCACGGCGGGCGAAGGTCCGCCTTTAAAGAAGGAGGTTGCGGGTTCGATTCCCGCCTTGGGACAAATATTTGTACGACCTGCAAGTATTGGTCTCGGGTGTTCTGGGTATTTTCTATTTATTATATAAAATATCTATCTAATATATTGTATTAAGTATATCAGTCATCTTGTACCCATAACACAAGCTCTGCTTAGCTTGGGGCTAGATGATGCTGTGAGGTTTGTCCAGCATTATTTATTATTATGCTGGTCAGTTGTATTCGAAGAAAATCTTAGATCTAGCCAATTCAATCACAATTAGACAGCGTTTTACAAGTGTACGGCATTTCTCTGCGATAGTTGGTATTCTAACGAGTCTTAGAGCCAATCAGATTAATCTTAAATATTTATTGCACATAGCGTATTGGCAACCGGAGCCTTGGTAAATTAGTATGACGATGGTTACGCTGATGGTGGAGAAATGGTGGCTCGCAGACGTGGGTGGGCTTCCAGGGGCTGATTAAGACACGATGAATGTTAAACTATCGACTTCTATCCGATAGTGCGGCGGTTATTTATTTATATTATTGGCTGCAGGATTGTCCTCATGCAAAGTTGCGTTCTTGTTAGAGCTTCTCATTAACAATATTCAAATCGACAACAGTCATAGTTGGGAAGTTTTTCAAAGGGACAGGTATTGCCGGGACGACACGATTCTTACTGTGATTGGAATTTACACTATCGTGCTAAATCATTATAAATGGTACTCTTACATATACTCCGATTCAAAAACCTGGATATTATTGTACGCAAAAGGTTTACAAGAGCAAAGGAATATTGTGGAATATATTCAACGACATTAGTATCATCGAAGCAAAGCATAGAAACTCGAAACAATTTTTGGTTTTGAAAGATTTCAGCTTTCATTCATCATTTAATTGATCTCTCGTTCGTTTTCGAATTCAAATTTAAACATTTTTTGCAGCACATGTGAGATTATGCATTGTTGAAGTTAATGTTTTAGTTTTTACCTTGATGTTTTCTGTTATTCTTAACTTTTTATTCATAAATGTCTTTGGTGGCATAAGATATCTTGGAATCTAAATCGGAGTATAGTGCCTTGCACGTAAAAAGAAGATTGGTTGCATGAATAAAGTAAGTAAGTAAGCTGAAAACAGAAAACTCATGTTAAACTATCCAAAATTTCAATTTGAAACTTGTAGTGTTGTGTTCGTGGTGGTAAGACAAAATAATCCAGTACTACTTTGTCAAAGACAGCTTGCAGATAATATTTCACGGTATCTTAATCCATGAATTTTCATATTATTAATGGCTAGATAACAATAGCAAAGCACTATTTATAAAAAGCAGACACTTCCCGTACCATATCGCTAATCGATTAGTTACCAGTTAATCCTTAACCTACAGCGAAGTTAAAACGAAAAAGAAAAACAACTCCACCTGTCGAATCTGATAAAAGTGTTTTATTTAAATTTCTTTGGTTGGCGATTCAAAAACGAGCATAAAGTTGTATTTGTGTCTTATTAAATGAAATTTATAGTTGGGATATAGTCGCTGATTGACCTCGGTCAATGGAAGGATAACTGGTTCGTATGAATGCTAAAAATGAGCCGTTCTATCAGCCCGCATCCCGGGTCTACGCGTGCACAAGTTTGTCCCAAGTTTTGCATATCGAGTCTCCGTGCTTTTTTTGCAACCAACTGATGCTGCAGGTAGACGACGACCATAGCTTTCACTGCTACAAATTGGAAAATGCTACCCAAAACTCTGAATATATCAATCGAAAATAAATAAAAACATTATGTTATCGTTAAATAAATTCGATGAAATATAAAATTGCCGCGCTTATCGCTAATATAGAATACGATAAGAACCGGAATATTATTAAACATGCATTTAGCAAAAATAAAGTGTGAAACAACAAATAAGCGCTAAATCGAACCTGTAAAAACTTAAGTGCGGGTCATTTGTACCAAAAAATGTACTTAGGGGTGTAGTTATTACCAATAAACAAGCGGAATAGGCAACAGAACAACTTATAAATAAAATAGCACTTAATTTTACGTCCACAAACAGAATGTTGTGCAAGGTGCGCGTACGCACGTGCCCGTCGCCCGTGGCTCAACAACAATATCTGTTCCGAATTCAAATTCGTGTCATACATCTTTATGCTTAGGTAACGAATTATGTAAACTGGACTTTAGAGCCCTCAGTTAAGGGTGATTTGAATAATAATGATAAAGGAAATGGATATTCAAAATAATATCACCTCGGGGTTAACGATTACCGGTGCGCGCATGCGCCACAGATGGCGGGATAAACCGACGTTTGTTTCCGCACTGATATCTGAATTAATGGCGATACGAAATGCTCGAAAGGTGCTCATTACCATGATTTATGCAAGATAATATATTTCTTGTGCCGTCTTTATATCACTGATTAACGTTCCCGAATTAACTAGGGCTCCATATTATTCATTATTTTTATGCAGGTCTATATGGGTTGGCCTACATGGTCAATAAACACCTGCCAGCTGATTAGACACAAGAGAGACACAAGATCTGTTTGCATTTTTTTCTCATTGCGCGAAGGTCGCTACTTCTTTAGCATACAATCACCTGTTTAAAGCACCTTACAAAGCGAGTATAATCAGAGCTGTCACTAGTGTTAATACTCTGAATATTTACGAGTAGCATACTCAATAAATAAGGTGTTATCTTAACAGCAGTGGAGTAGCCTTAAAGCATAAAGATCTATTTGAGCAACAATGGATGTTGCGGATAATTTCCTGCGCGGTACCAACACGCGGAGTAAGGCTGGACCGGGCGCCGTCCATCGCGCGGCTCTCTCGCTCTTTGAGTACATTCCCGTGTAAGTTTTTACACCTATTATTTTATGTGTCGGCAAGTAAAGTTCGGTACGTGAGTTATAAACTCGCTCGCGCCTCTCTCGCCCCTACTTTATAGGTATTAACGACTTGTCCGAGAGTTTTCTTATAAATAAATTTGAAGGGTAACAAGGCTCGCTTTTGTCGGATTAGTAGAGTGGATCTTGTTTCACTTTGTTGCGTGGCCTCTATCTTTTTTTGAATGGGAAATTCATGAGCCTGCAGTGGCCTTTGTTTTGATTATTTTCACTGGATTGTGAAAATCAAGGTAGGTATCCACTCGCAACGAAACTCAAAACTCGTGGGAACATTAGTTTTCAAATGCAAATTTTGAAGCTGTCTAATATTATCTGTTATCCGAAATATTTTGGAAGAGATTTGACTAAAATCATCGATAGTATTTAAAATGGTAGTATTCATGTGAAAAGAGGCCATTTTGTCAAGCCTGAAAGCCAAACAATCAAGTTCAAAAAGCCCAGCCCAAAGTTCGGCAGTAATATACGTTTTTATGTGAGTTCTACATAGAGACACTCCGAAATAAGACTCTCAAATCAGAGCATCACGTGACATTAGGCCATAACGCGTACAACGGACTATAAAAGCGGGACATATGGAAGTTAAGAGCACTACCTGTAAAATATCAGAGTAATAAAGTAAATGCACTGCTAGAGCCACGACGTGTCTTTCACGGCGAATCGCTGTTTATATGCCGAAGGAAAAATATAGAATGACAAGAGATTCTTCATAGTTTTAAGAAAAAATATTCTATGTAGCGTGGACGTAGGAAAATTAGAAGCTAGATTATTATTTCGTAACCTACTTTTAAAAACTAACGAACAGTATGAGTGATGGGGACAATATAATATTAGAACAGAGTGCTTTGTCAATAGACTGAAGGAATTTCATAATGAAACAATGGCTAGGTTATTCTTAGCACACGTGCCGCATATTATTACGAACAAAGTGAATTTATGAGTGCACTCTCAAGTTTCAAATATCCCTAATGGAGCAAGAGTGAGCCGTTTCACATCTTCCCCCACAAACTGCATTATAATGTCTCCGCCTAAAATAACCGCACATAAATATAAAACAATGTGAAACCACTTAAAGCGAATAAAATACACGTCGACTTCAACTCACTAAAATGAATTTATTAATAACAGAGACAATGAACGTCTGAAACAAACGTTTCACTTTTTGTATTTTTAATTGTGCTCGGGACGGCATGACAGCGAAGACGCATTAGAAGAACGAAAATAACCTGCGATCATATTTGATGGCAACGGTAGTTGCTACCAGCCAGCGACCTTCCGGCTACCTTCCTCTGACACGCTCCATTCACCCCATGCTTCTAATGTACTAGCTTTTGACTCCGGGAACCTCTTAAAAATTACTTGCAATTCATCACATGTGTCCCATTATATCTTCGAAATTCCGGCATCTAAAATTACCACGCTCTGATTACCCGTGCAGGTTCATATCAAAGACACAGCCGGCGGCTACTTTCATGTTAAGCAACAGTTAAACCGTCATTAATTAAAAATATTCCTTCACGAGGAAATAATTATTGAATTGTAATTTCGCGATGTGTCTTCTGCAGCATGGAGTGCAGTTCTTAGATGATATCTCGGACGTAATTAAAAATCTTGTCGTGACATTCAGAGCCCGTCCCGCCCCCGCACTCCGGGCTCCTTCAATATTGTTGGCGATTGAATCGCAATTAAATGTAACGAATCAAACTACACTTTATTAAGAGGGGCTGATAGCTCAAAATGGAGAGAATATCGCTCGGCGGAATCGAACGTGCTCCCGTCGAAATGCCAACCATTTTATTTATTCACCTTAATTATGTATCTTGTCTTAATTTACGATTGGATCATATGATAATCTGAATCGTAATTTATAACATATGCCTAGGTATTGGAATCGCGTCCATAACGAGATTTAGGATAGGCCCCGATGACAGAGCTCGGTGTACTGATTAAAATATAGTATCGACATTCATTGGCATTTTGCAATTAAGTGAACGCGCGCTCGCGGATAGGGATAGCGGCGAGCGGATGAGCGAGCAGCGGACGCTGGATGCGCGCTCAGATAGCGTCATCGCGTTTAATATCATGTGTCGCTGGCATGACGGCCGGCGACATCCCGATACGACCACTCGCAGATACCCCTTAATGAAAGTAATGGAGGTTTATTAACGACGCTCGGTATCGACGCTGGCTGCCGCATAAACTTACGTATTGTAGTAATAGATGCAAACCGATGCGATGGTAGCGTACGAGAGAACAAAGAAAGGCACATTTGCTAATTGCGGTTTTGCTCGTGTCGTGCGCACGGAGCGGGAGGCAGGATCGTGAGCTCCAGAGATATGAGGATAACACATTCATAAATAATTAGAGCGAAATTTTCTCATTTGTAAGACGACAGTCATGATATTTGGTAGCAGACTCTTCTTTTCTTGGAACGCCTTGATCGAGATAAGTATTGTGCCGACACGCCTGCTCTCCGGTATTTTGCTACGACGACTGTATTGGAAATACCACCACACACGCTACTGCATCTTAATTTAAAACGGGCTTTATGGAAAGACAATATTTTGTCACTGAATAAGCAGAAAAGAAAGAAAGCGAAATAAAAAGCGGCATTTTAAATAAACGGACTTAACTTTCTAGTCAATCTATTGAGACAATGGATAATATAAAAAGCAAACGTGGGGTAAACCATTTGTGGGTCCAGTCACGGTTGTCGGAGCCTAGCGGGGTTCAAATTTCCACTTCCGCTGGCGTGGACAATCGATGGCCGCTGACTCTACATTTTAAACCAACGACCATAATTAAAAACACAATTATCAGCCCGATAAGCACCATAGGTCAAGAAGATACAGATTTTAATTATGTCGGCGCATAATTAGTAATATGTCCATTGAAAATTTTCGGATGCATGCTTCATTGAATAATCGTAAATCACAAAAGATAAAAGATTTAATTGAAATAAAAACATCAGCTATGTCATTCTCCAGATTAAATTTCTCGGTGTGTCGAATGCTGCAGTATGAACGATTAGTCACGGACATCAATTGGATGATATTTCACAAACGTGCTACTTATATTTTTTATATCTGGCAACTCTGGCCAGGCTATCTCACTAATCTCACTAATATTATAAACGTGAAAGTTTAGATGGATGGATGGATAGATAGATGGATGGATGTTTGTTCCTTTATCACGCCAGAACGGCAAAACGGATCTGGAGGAAATTTGGCACAGAGATAGATTATAGTCTGGAATAGGACATAGGCTACTTTTTATCCCGAAATTCCTACGGGAACGGGAAGTACGCGGGTGAAACCGCGAGGCGCTGCTAGTACGAACTAAATAAGTTGTGGTACAGTAAGATCGCTCTAGATTATGAAATAACAGTTCATCCGTCTGTCTTTTTCATGATTCCGCAAAAACTTTTCGTAACTTCCGCAATCGAAACAATGTTTTTGTGATATAAAAAGTAGCGATAACATAAAAACAAACAATCTCTAGCGCATAAATTAAAATTTCCGCTCGCCGATTGTAGTGACAAATCAAGCATAAACATTACTGGGGGAGCGGAATAACAATATTCTTTGTCATTACAGAGATTTGGTATGCTTTTACGGTATTCATATTTTATTTTTATGTTACTTATATTGCTACATTCAACTTTGAATACGTGAGCATTATTTTAGCATCTTAATTTGTTTTTATGGCATAACATGGGAGAGAGACCACCAAAATTTTATTTTTAGTATTAAGTAATGTCTCATGTAAGTGATTTTTTTGTTATGGGAAATAAAATATCTTAAACCTGAGATTAGGTACGTGTAGACATTGTACCCCGTCCACTCATTTATTTTATACTTGGCATATACACGACTATGAAGTTTCTTAATCGTTGAAAGGTGAGTGAATGAAGACTGAATGACAAAATTAAGTATTACATAGACACTGATACTTTTGACTAAACGAAATAGAGATGCGAATCTGTAGACTCGAAAAATATAGGAACTTGTGAAAGTATATTGCCCTGAGAAATTTAATATTTGATGTAGATGGCGGCGTAAAGTTAATGCATACAAATAAGATTTCATTAATATAACGGCGTTTACTTTCTTCAGGACTACCAATTACATTGAGTACTCATAATGTTCATTTGAAAACGCACTTTCTTTAATTATAGGAATGCTCTTTAACAGTCGAGGTGCCATTAAAAGAATAAACTAACATCCGAAACAATTCAAAGTGTTAAGTGACTGTTGGCTATCAAAAATTACCTGATAAGCCTTGACAATGGTTGCCTGTGACTTATGAAGCGATTATAGGAGAGTACAGTTAGCAACACAAGTACATAGAAAAAACTGTGCAGCCGAATTCATGTCGACCATTTAAACACCAGATCAAGAGTTATCCTATCTCAAAGATTTAAACTGAGACTAAACCGTAGGTAGGTACTCGACTTTATTATTTCTAAGAAATTAAATAATATCCCAAAAAAAAACCATTTCATCGGGGCTTGAACCCGCGACCTTCCCTCAGTAGCAGAATGCTATAACCTACCGAGCTACGAAATCAAGGGATCATAGGGATTACGCATTATAATATGAAAAACCTTTATTATTATTTCTTTTCAATTAATTTTAATTTATTTAGATAAAAATTTTGTATGCGAGTCCTTGGTAAGCGAGTCTCTAATTTTCTATACTAATATAAAAAAAAATTGTTTGTTTGTTTATTTGTTTGCTTGAATTGAATAGGCTACGAAACTACCGAACCGATTTGAAAAATTCTTTCACTGTTAGAATCCTACATTATCCCTGATGAACATATGCTATAGAATATACCCGTGCGAAGCCGGGGCGGACCGCTAGTAAT
Source organism: Eupithecia exiguata (assembly GCA_947086465.1). Classification (NCBI taxonomy): domain Eukaryota; kingdom Metazoa; phylum Arthropoda; class Insecta; order Lepidoptera; family Geometridae; genus Eupithecia; species Eupithecia exiguata. The sequence continues at coordinate 8,255,310 of OX352229.1, forward strand.
TTATAAATTGGGGATTGATTTAGGCTAGGCTTTAATTAATAAAGACCTATAGGATAGACAGCGTAAAAATCTTTGCAAATGAAATCTTTACAATTTTACTGTTTTAGAGGTTATGTGTTGATGGCTTGAGAGACACGATTAACGGTACTTGAAACTATGTACTTAGAGGAGAACAACGAACGTTGTCGAATATCAGGTTTTCAGTAAAGTATTATAACGCTACTGAAATCCTGAAAATTCGTGTGTTTTTTTTCTCAGTGGTCCCAGTGTAAGCTACATTGGGACCGCACGAGTATTTCTTAACAACGTACACACTCAATTTGAACCAAACACGAACACAATAAACTAATGCTATCTTTACTTTACGCGTGGCCTATTAGACAGCGATAGTCACAATCAGGTAACAGGCACCTGACATCTTTATGATGTTTGAATGCCATCACTAACGACACCTTTTTAGTTACTCGCGATAGGCGCCCACCATGGCTTCGACAAAACGCTTTGGTGTCAACGGCACCTGTGCGGTCTGGGCTTTAAATATTTTTTTCTATTGTAACCAGTAACGAAAAAATATTAATAAATAAATAATAATGCTGGTCAATTCACACAGCATTATCTAGCCCCGAGCTAAGCAGAGCTTGTGTTATGGGTACTAGATAACTGATACACATAATAAAATACAATGCATAGACAGATGGTTTAACTATATATAGAAAACGACTAGAACACCCCGAACAAAATATCTGCAGATCGTACAAACATTTGTCCCAAGGCCGAAATGGAACCCGCAACCTTCTGCGTCGCAGGTGGACCTTCGCCCGCCGCGCCACAGAGGTCGTCAATAATTATTTGATTGTTCTGAAAAAGCTAAAGAGTACTTAAAACCCTTAATTTTAAACTGTGTTGTTTAGTTTGTTGTTTTTAAGTTTTACGGTAAAAATACTTATAATAAAGTTTATGGGACCACCTCGGGATCATTATCTATCTACTTTTAAAATAGCAAAATAATTTTTAAAATTGGTCCATAAAATTGACGGAGATATCGAACATACATACAGCCGAACAAAGAACCTCCACCTTATTTCGAAAACTGGTCATTTTCGCTTAACATCTACTGGACCTAAGCAGCTGTGACACAGGAGATAGTAGTTAGTATCTAAGTGGCCAGGGTTTTAAGGTCGTTAAATTGAAAATATTCTAGTATATTCTAAGGTTATTTTCGCGAGAACTCATAATAAAACACTGTTTTAACCGGATTGATCGCGTATATTTTATATTTTGTTTATAACCTGACGTTTCGGAGGCTTTTCAGCTTCCATGGTCACAGGCAGACTGAGGTGACATTTGTCTTTACAAGTAATTATAAAATATACGCGATCAATCCGGTTAAAACAGTGTTTTATTATGAAAATATTCTGTTTCGTTTTCGTTCAAACGCTATCTTATGTAAGTGACATAAGAGTAGGTTTTGCACAGTAGGGCAACACGGGGATTGTTGACTAGGGTAGAATAGAGAAAACGTCACTTTGTCATCGAATGGGTAAATTGTTTGATATTAATTCTTTCAACTTCAATAATGTACGCAATGTATGACGATGCGATGTCATTACTGTCTAATCTACCCTAGAGAACAATCCCTGTGCTGGGCATGCTGAAATGAATTAGAAAGATCGGTTTTCGTTTACCGAGTAGACCCTTTGGCTTAATACTTACACTAACTAATAGGCAGGCACCTGAGACCACCTTTAAGTATAGCGTTACAATGGCAAATTCGCAGCACTAATTTACCAGTAACAGGGGATTCAAACTTTAGTTTTTTAACTATCAGCGGAATTTTTATAATGTGTTCTCATATTAGTCACAAGCTAGAGAATTTTTAGTTCTTATCATTTCGAAGATCTGAAACGTTTATTATGATTTATGATATTCATTAGCGATAATCATCTTAATTTCTATGAACTGATTTAATATTCACGTTCTACACATCGAATTATAAATCATATCGTTATGGAATGTTTTGATTTCAAATGATTATAATATGCATAATGAATACGCATAAAGGCCAGACTATTCAATATTCATATCGCTACTTAGTAATTGAATACTTTTGATGAGTTGGTTTGGCTACTCATAAAAATACTGTAGTATTTTATGAGTAGCCTCATAAAAATACTACTCATAAAACTACTGTAGTATTTTTATGAGTAGCCAAACCGACTAGGTATAGTAGAAATATAGTACCTGCTGCTAGGTCTGGGCGTTTCTACCTATATTATTATTTGGTACCTATTTAATTTATTTCAGAAACGAACTTTTATTGAATAACACTAAAATGAAAATCGATAATCAAATAATGCTTGACAATTAGGAGTGATGACAGTAACTAAAAATCACAAAAATTATGCACTATTTACCGAATTAATCCTGATCCATAGATTGCAAAACAAGTAGTATATTTTTCAGCACCTCGTTGTTTCACCCGCGTAATTCCCGTTCCCTTGGGAATTCCGGGATAGAAAGCCTATGTTCTATTCCAGTCTATAATCTATCTCTGTGCCAAATTTCATCCAGATCCGTTCAGCCGTTCTAACGTGATTGAGTAACAAACATCCATCCATCCAAACTTTCACATTTATAATATTAGTGGGATAGTGGGATTTTAATCGATATGAATTATTATTTTTGACAAAATAAAACTACAAAATACAGCAGTTTACCATGACTTGTTGAACACCAATCAGAAGATATCTACTGATTTGTGACGTCACGCCGTCACAATATCTAACGTAAAGGCACAGAATAACCACAGGAACAAACTATGGTAATTATTAGTCTAACTTTCTTTAATCGATATGATATGATTTATTTAATCGATATGATATGATTTATTTAATCGATATTGTTTATTTTGTTTTCAGTATGTCTATAAACATCTAATAGATTCTCAAAATTAGTCATCATGCATATTCACACAGCAGCATCTAGCCTCAAGCCAACCTTGTGTTATGGGTAGGTACTAGGTACCTGATATATTATGTACCTACTTAAAACAATCATTACATAGATATAAGTATATTTTATTACACAGAGAAAGCACCCAGAACACCCCAAACAAATATCTGCAGATCATATCAACATTTGGTCTGAGGAGGAAATCGAACCCGCAACCTCCTGCCTCGCAGGCGGACCTTCCCCCGTTGCACCACAGTCAAGTAAAAGTTAAGTGCTGAAGAGTTTTCGAATTCAATAGGCTATTTGACTACATTAAAAATAAGTTCCAAATTGTTTTCATCCTAGTCAGTGACCACGTAATAAAGCGTAATCAGGTGATTTTTATTAAAAATATGCCTTTTTAATGTACAAAAATGGGATTAAAATTACACATTTTTGATACATGATCACGTGACCGCAAACGCTATGTGTTTGGTTGGATCACAAGTGACGTCACACCTCCTCAGATTACAGTGTCAATGAGTTCTTATTAGTTGTGGTGTGGCGGGGTGACATCATAGCTTGGAACACGGTAGCCATGACAGAGATTATCGTTTTGGCGCGGCATTTAATTTTTATAACTAATACGACTGATCTTGAAGAAATATTAATTACACTTTGCATTATTTCTATCAGACAATACGTTAGAATTATTTCGCAGTAGTAGTCAAGTAACCTATTGGCTTCAAAGAGAGCAGATTAAAGAAGTCTTAAAAATAAACGGTGAAAATGATATCGCCTATATATCTGAAGGATTTACCGACGAGAAAGCGCGTTATGGGGGTATAAATCTCTAACCTTACTGACCAACTAGCAGCACCCCCTTCCTGCTACCATACGATAACACCCAATAGCCTTTACAGAACCAGAAGGTAAGCTTTATAAAATCGCGTAAAATATCTTAAACTATTTTACATTAGTTTAACTGCAATTGTCAATATAATTTGGGTTTCATTTTTACATTGGGTGGGTTACACATGACAAGAGACATTTTACTGTACTATCAGTAAGTACCTTCTATAAATATAACTAGGGTAGATTTGATAATGTTTTTAGGGTCCCGTACCCAAAGGGTTAAAACGGGACCCTATTACTAAGCATTCGCTGTATGTCCGTCTGTCCGTCAGCGTGTTATACCTATTTCATGAACCGTAAAAGGTAGAAAGTAAAAAATACAGAATGTTTATTTCTGTAGCGGCTATAACAATAAATAATAAAAATAAAATAAATATTAAAATTAAAATTAATCGTGCTCCCATACAAAACACGTGATTTTTTTGGCTATTTTTCTGTACTTTTGTCAAGATTTTATATTTGCCTGTTTTTATAACGATGTCGTCTCAATAGTTTAACTGCAATTGTCAATACAAATTGGGTGGGTTTCACATGACAAGAGACATTTTACTGTACTATAAGTACCTTCTATAAATATAACTAGGGTAGATTTTGTAATGTTTTTAGGGTCCCGTACCCAAAGGGTTAAAACCCTATTATTCGCTGTATGTCCGTCTGTCCGTCAGCGTGTTATACCTTTCTCATGAACCGTAAAAGGTAGAAAGTAAAAAAATATCACAGAATGTTTATTTCTGTTGCCGCTTTATATAACAATAAATAATAAAAATAAATTAATATTAAAATTAGAATTAATGGGTCCCATACAAAACACGTGACTTTTTTGGCTATTTTTGTGTACTTTGTCCAGTTTCATATTTGCCTGATTTTATAACTAGATGTCGCTAGTAAAGAGCTCTAAATCGCGCTGATGAGAACGCACGGACATTGAGATTTTTGACTACAGTTTTAAGGGTTCTTTTTTCGAGATAGTTTTTAACAATAGAACGGAACCCTCTGAGTGCGAGTTGACTCTCACTTGGCCGGTTTTATTTTATAACTATCAGTCTGCTTCACCCGTGGACCAACATCCGTGCGCGTTACACGGAGTAAGCAACGCTACCTTCTCCCTAGTATACTGTGAGAACTGCGATGTATTGCAATGCATCTGATGTTAGAGATAGGGAACTAACCGCTGGATTGAGCCTTATTCATTACGTTATGGCTGGTGGGCCGTGTACTGCGATACCATTTTCTTTTTATTTGAAAACCGGATACAGATTTGAACGGAACGGAAGATAGGAGCTCTGTTTGTTTCCTTTTATTCCGGAATTAAATATCCGTTAATAGAAAGTTAGGGCAGTGAAAGCCCTGAAATCTTATAAGAGTGTTCTTAAAATGTTAAGCAAATAGTATGCGAATGTCCCACGTTTTCTTTGCTGACTTTATGAAAACTCTAGAGATGATCAAGGGCCCGTCTATTCATCATGTTTGTATAGTATAAAGGGTTATCGGTAAATTAGTAACACTACGTGAACTGCAGGTCCTGCCCATCATCACAAACACGATCGGGAAGACGACAGGTCTAAATTCTTAAAAAAAAAACAACACCTCTGATACTAAATTAAAAAACATCTTTGTCTGGAACCCTAAGAGTTACTTATGGCCGATCTTCCACTCTCATACCTTCTGTTAATTCAAGGCAGAGCTGTTTTTAAGTTGAGTTTCAAATAAAACCTCTCTAACGAACGATTATTGAATTGCGTACCTATTACCAATACCAAGTTAAAGAATTAAGACCTGGCGTCTTCACAAATGTGTTTGTGGTGATGGGCACAACCTACAGTTCACGTAGTGTTACTAATTTACCAATAACCCTGTATATATATTCTATACTTTCGCATTTAATATTAACACTAGACATATAATATTAGCATGACTCTAGTTTTCATAAAGTTAGTCTAATAACGTAGTCATAAAGTCATAGTCAAGCTAAAGACAGGGCGCTATGGCGCTCATTAGGGGAGCCCTATGTCCAGCAGTGGACTAATATAGGCTGATGGTGATGAAAGTCGTAGTTTACATCTATGGCCCATCTATTCATCATATTTGTAACTTTTTCGCGTAAAAATTACTAAATGGACCGGCACAATATTTTACATTAGTAAGTAGTAGCTATCTATGAATTATCTAGACTAACTTGTGGGTCTATACAACCTCTTTTTTGTGACAAGTATAGACATAGGATTTCGCGTTCATAGGAGCGGGACAGGGCATAGCAACGCAAGTCCAAAAATCAAAAATCATTTTTAAAAAAACGCAACATATAAAATGTTCTTTATACTTAGTTCAATTACCATGCTTATTCTCAAGATCATAACTTCTGTATTTATTGAGAAATCAAGGTTTTAGTAGAAATTGAGAGTTAACTTTGCGATTTTTTTCTATGGAATTTTTTTTATGGAATCGTGTTTTCGAAACACATGATTGATAGAGTAAGTCCTGAACTTTACCATATATACATTTAAAAGTTAAATATTTAGTAATTTGGAAGATATGGAGGTCTGGCGGAGTTGATTTAGGGTACTATAGGGCCTTAAACGTAGAGGTACAATGAGTATGAAGTCTGGGCAGATGCTAGTTTATTAAATAAAATAATAATAAAATAATATTTGATGCTAGTAATACATACCTAATTTTAAAGGAAACAAACTAAAATATAAACAACGCCATTGAAAATATACTCAAATATTTAAAACAAACAAAGTCGTTCCATTTAAAGACAGGTAGGTAATCTCAATCACATAGATGAGATATTGAAACCGGTTAAATGCTCAGAGCAAGAAGCAGGTAATGTTAGAATTATTGATCACAGTAAGCAAAATGATGGGTGTAGCTTAACACGTGAGTATACTAAGAAAATGCCGAGTTAAACCAATAGAAATAACTTAACTATCGGATGCGGCAACTTTAGGGGCTCCAATACTCCGAATAGTAGTAAGATTAAATAAATAAATAATGCTGGACAATTCACACAGCATCATCTAGCGCCAAGCTAAGCAGAGCTTGTTTTACGGGTATTAAAGGACTCATATACTTAAGGGGCGATATGTATGTATGACGCCATTTTATGGAAAGTTTCGCGTTATAGGAGCAGGACAGAGCAGAGCGGCGTAAGCGCAAAAATCAAGTTCTTGCTGATTATCTATTAATTAGGACATTTATTCGCTGAAATAAGCTATAGGTTCCCTTGTTATTTTATCAATTAATACGGTAATATCAATAAAAAATTCTTGTGATTGATAGTTAAGGAGAAAAACGGTATCAACTAATAAAACAGATGGTACTTTGTACAATTATTTCTGTTTTTTTTTTCATTTTTGAAACGAAAGGGATCTTGTACCCCTTGGTTTATTGTATTTTTTCGAAACTTTTCTGTGTTCCTAAAAAAACACTTACTTATCTGATATTTTCTCAAAATACTCAGTAAAAGTCAAGTATGGCCTGCCATGTTTCGCAATTCCGTGTAGTTCGACAGATATGAGCGGGCGGAACGGTCATATTTTATCGGAAGTAATGGCGTCTAACGTACGGCCAATTTCATAATGCCTCGCCCGCCCGCGAATGTGAGCCACCTATCAATTTGATATCTCGATGTGGTAATATAATGCGCTGTGGATGAATCGACGTCGGACTTCTCTACTCTCTTTTAGTTTTCGTGCGCGTCGATAGGTTATTGAATGCGCATTGTCTCGACAAATTTTGGTTTCTATTATAACCTTAATATATAAACGCTACTCATAGAATCATCATCATACCAGCCTAGACACGTCCAATGATTGTCAACTCAATGTCCAGACATTGGCCTCCCCATACGACCACTGCCACGGCTATGCGGCCTCTTTCCTGCAGTGAACGTGTGACGTGTCTGGGCTGATATAAAACGACCTGACGACCTCTGTGACACATGAATGTTGTGTGAATTGTGCAGCATCATTTATTTCATTTTGTATTTATTTGTGAGTATCTGGCGCAGCGCATCAGCATTGCTATACGGCGGGGCAATGCAGCTAGCGTCTTGGGCACGCTTCCGACTGGTATTAATATGGATCAGTTGAGCTACTTGTAGATTGTTTGCAACAGTCTGCAGTTAGCTCAATTGTTTTAATTGTAAATACTAGTTTTAACTTAATTCTTTTATTAGATTGTAATTTTCTTTGTTAATAAAGATTTATTTTAATATGATTCATAGAACCTAACTATTAACAAATTACCCACACGGCTGAATAGATGTCTTAATGATTGTTTGACACCTAATCAAACCAACGTAAATTAAACATGACTAATATAATAATAACAAACATTTCATCTGATCCCTCGTAGATTATGATAATACACATGGACGAAACATACGGCTCTATACGACTCACTCTGTCAAATAAGTCATCAGCGCGTCAGTTAACTCAATTACACCAAGATCAACACAGTACTACCGCGCATGATTAACCAACAAAACTTCACAAGGAATATCACACCCAACGCCTAATACTAATAACTTTCAAAATTGTTCGGCAAAACACTCGCAGTAATCCTCAACCATAAATCATTTAATAACAGAAATGTAGAGCCACACACTGAGCTGTTCCTTCCGTTGTTGAAGTTATGATAACTTTGAACAAATAGAAAACAACTCTACAAGCTGTAACTGAAAGTCGAAAGTTCAATGTTGGTAGAGTTACATCGATGTTCAGGGAAAAGTGACGTCCAAGCATAGAATAGCAGTAAAGTTACAAGTAACGAGCTAAGGTTCACTGTAAATATCATCGTATGTGAACGCTTCTAGGTTCAATTCAGATTGTATTTTGGTGTCCCACAACGGTATGGCTTATCCGCAGGTCGAACCGGATGCCACGAACTGCTGTCAACCCTTGACATCTCGGATAAGTTTGACAGATCGAGCATGAAAATGATTTAGAACACGTGTTAATCGTTCATAGCGGACAAAACGTTAGACAAACCATCGAGTCATAATTTACAGCAATCAGCAGTCAATATTAATATCAACGCTTACATTTGAATTCGACAAATAATATCAAATTTCACATAAAACAAATTAAATATTAAAAATTACCCAACACCTTTCATATCACGGCCATTACATCTCTGAAGTAATATAATATGGGGTCATTTTGTAACACTATATCGAGCTAACCCTGTTAGCCGTCCGTTTATTATTATGACACATTGACTAAAATGACAACCCGCGGCCGATTCAATCAACACTAAGCAAATATTGTCATTTAAAATATTAACATTAGTTGTGGCCGGAAAGTGGTCGTTAAACTTGGACAGAGGTGGGACATAAAAATAAAATATTAATAATTAGCGGTAGGAGTTTAATAGTCCATTAGCGACGTGTTCATTTACACCGCGCCGTGACGTCTCGCTCGCCCATTACTGAGCCACTGACACTTTGATGTTTATTATAATCTCTATCATTATACATCGACAATGCAATATTCATTTATTATTTAATCGAGACTATAAATCGCGTTTTAATATAGAATTTGTGTTCTCGCTTGATAATTCACGGTTCCGTTTACGAAACGTTCCGGCATCAATAATATCGCTGACATCCGCAATCTCACAAAAAAAATTGACAAAAACACTTTCGTAATCATCAGTGATCTACTTCCCTAGTCGCAATATAAAATCCAGTAAAAACTACCATCCAATAATTAAAACCACCGAGAAGCGGCAGGTGTAACGCGGACGCCTCCACCGATAAAGAAAAACTATTCATTGTAAAAACAAATTATCAAACAAATAATAAAAATAGAGGAAGCGTCACAGTTGGCTGTATACAGTCGGATCAGCAGGTCTATGAAGCGATTTCTTATTGAAACAAGCTCAATGACGGAAACGAGTGGTCCTTGATTGTTTGATCAGTTTTCCAATAATTATTCCCTATAAAAACACCGGAAATGGAACGCTTTAATCGATTCCGGACCGCGCCTCGCAGTGACGTTGCGTTTGATTACTGAAATTATATGGCGAAACGAAACGCGACAACTTTGTTTTGTGTATTGTTGGACATGACCTTCGATTTACGCGAAAAATAAAAACTAATAGTTAAGCAGTACTATTGTTTTAATCATGTCATTATCGGCGTCTACAAGGAAGTCGATTCACGCCTTCAAGGTAAACTTGTTTCAAATAAACGGTTGAAATTATAGCTTATCAATACAGTTTTTACAATAAAATTTTATGTTATCCATTTGGCATTGTTAATACTCAGTTGTCGCCATTAATTTATACGTAGAGCTGTTTTATTGCAACATCAAATACAATTTAGGTACATATTATCAAGTTTTCTACCTATGGCTTTTATGCGTTGGCCTCAAAGTAAAAGCTTCATACTTTGCACACAAATAGCATTAGGCACGCCATATATGAAGTGTACCTTGTGTCCGCATTAAAGATTTATGTTAGACGAAAAGATGGGGCCACTCTGCAAAATTTATTTCACATCTCCACTCTACCAATGACAAGAAAACTGTTACGGTTTGCAACGGTCTGAGTGTAACATTAAAAATTCAGGCCGTCTTACCCACTTGTGTGAGGGATCGCCGAATATTCGTCTTTGGACAGCATTTATATTTCCTTTGAATACGGTTATACTTATTTTTACGGAGGGGTTTTCGTGACCCTGTTACGATTTGGTTCAGTAGGTCCTATCGCGATTCAATTGAAGGGTTGACTTTGAATCATTATGCGTAAGAAAGTTTTTGTTTGTTTGTAAATTAGTTTGAACGTTTTGAAAAGAAGATTTTGTGAAGGAATAGATAATTTTGTAGTTCGGGTTACATTTGGGTAGAAATAGCCTAATTAACATTGATCCAGTTAGCATTTGTATTAAATTAATAAAATGTTAAAACAATGTGACCTTGGTATGAATATTAAACATAGGTGCAGCAGTGGCGATGAAAATGATATTTCCGTTCGACAAGTTAAGTACACTCAAAAACAAAAGACTTTGACCAATTATTTAGAAATTGCTTGTGCTGATGTGTGCGCCCTCAAAATATTATTATACATTTTCTAAGTAAGAAAAAATCACACAAAACACACTGTTGGTAGTGGTTTCGTAAAAAAACACATGTTCATGCAAAAAAGTGTGATGGATTCGGACCGTAACATAAGTATTCATTTGTAATCATTTGTATTCTATAAAATGTTATCCAACAGTGATTTAAATAATACCAAAATTGGCTTGTAATCATTATTATGAATAAATTACTATTATTATTATTAGGACATGGGCTGTAGCAGGAATTACTGCGAATCAGAATTGTAACCTGCCTTTCAATAAAGAACTCTTACGAAATATAGGAAATTTTTAACACTGCCCATTTTATCCCTATTTATGAAAAAGAGTTTCCAACATTTCATTTCCAGGCGATGCCACTTCAACGTTTTCACGGCATCTGAATTCATCTCATGCAGTGTGCGCGATAGTACACGACACCAACCGCAGAGTCCGGTCACATCGTCACGAATCACTGGGCGACACTCACAATATTTCAATAGGTCGGTGCTTTATTATATTATTGATTGTATGACTTTTTATAGCAAAGTTCAACGAAATTGTTACAACATGTTTAGTGATTGATAGAGAAACAGCGACAATAACCGCATGTCCCGAGCCCGAGTCTGGTTTTTCGATAGTATCGAGACTTCATCGTGACGATCCCTTTTGTGAGTATTAAATAGGATTTGGTACAGCAGCGCCTCTACCGTATGGATATAGAACTACGCAAATACCAGACAAAAATTAATTGCTCTTCAATTTACAGACAACGAACACAATTATAAAGCTAAAATGAGGAAAATCAACGCAAAAAACATTATCACGTCATGCGACGACGCGCGACGTGTCGATACTATCGAGAAACGAAACTCAGGGTTCTTAAATTAATTTGGACCACGACCCATCTAAATGGGTCGTGGTCCAAATTAATTTAAGAACTGTCTCTGACTTCAATGTTTAGATTTGTCGGAGAGCCTTTATATATATATTTATAAGGGTATTTCACTCGAAATGAGAAAAATTCTACAAATGTATGATTGACATAGCATAATATTATACAAAAAGCAGTCGAAAACTGTATGTTTTGGTACGTAAAATAACAAAATAAATTTCAAATTCAATTCAAAGTTTTCAGCGTTTTTAATCTGTTTTTAAACACAACGAATAAACTAAAAAATATCAACTGTCATCAGTAACATCAGCGCATTTGTTCAGGTACCACACAGCCAACTGACGTCATGACCTCAGAGCAAGGATATGGCGTCCACTGCGTCCAGCGTTTTTGTCAAGTTAAGCACGCAACTTGAAAATTTAAATTTGAAATGCATTTTAAGGGTACCTATTTTTTTTAGATTAGCACAATAGAAACAAATAGACACACAAAAATGTGGGTAATACCCTCGTGATGTGACTAACCTAACTTCAGGTAGCTTGGTCACTTTGTTCATACAAATTTGCTCCCCTTGGAGTCGAGACCCTAGTAGGTTCGTGGGGTACCGAGGCTCTCCGGGTTTTCAAAAAATTATCTGACCGTCTGGTCGAAGCTACGCGTGACCCGAGAGCTGGTGAGTATCTGGCGCAGCGCATCAGCATTGCTATACAGCGGGGCAATGCAGCTAGCGTCTTGGGCACGCTTCCAACTGGTATTGATATGGATCAGTTGAGCTACTTGTAGATTGTTTGCAACAGTCTGCAGTTAGCTCAATTGTTTCAATTGTAAATACTAGTTTTAATTTAATTCTATTATTTGATAGTAACAATAATATCATAATTAATTAAAATTTGACTTGCCTAAGTGCTTATTTTGTAAGCCTAAATAAATAAAGATATTGAATTTTGAATTACGTAACTAACAACAAACGTGCGTACCTACGGCCGTTCTCAGATGCAAACAAACTGACAAATAGAGTAGCTCATGAATAACAATTACTGTTGTATAATTTGGGATATCTTAGTCATTGTTATACCGTGGGTTTTTACTTTTTGAAAAAAACTTTACCTCTAACCGGGTAATTATTATAAACATTTTTTATCCGAATTATTCAGACTTCATCAACCCTTAGGGCGTTTATACATTTTAAAATTCCGTATCTGTTTATCGAAAAGGTGAAAACTACCTACATATTTGTTTGTATCCTCAAACTAACGAGAAATGTAAAATGTATCCGTTGCCATATGTTGGAGTCGCAGTTTCTCCGATGCAATGTTTACGTTCGGAACTCAAACTGTGGCGTGCGTAAGGGTTGAGTGTGGCGTCGGTAGGTGCGCACGCGTCGATCGCTGTATTGACAGCTATAGGAGCGGGTGGCACATGCTGCCGACGGCTTCCGTTTCATAAACGTTTAATGGCGCGGTTGACCCAGCTTTGTTTGCCTTACACCATCCACAAACGCACTGTTCACGACCATTCGACCAGACTTAATTGCTTATCTCTTAGAAACGCGGCATTACGATCATTTCTATTTAAACTGATATCTGTAACAGTGCATTGTAAGGGGAGTTCCGAAATACTCTACATTACCGTAAGACGGATCACTTTATTGCTACAACGTTTCCTTAATTAACAGAAAACTTGAGCTCGCAGCTTCACAAATATCAGGGAGACTTAATCAGAGGATCACATCTCTTAATATACGGGCCGGCGAGGAGTGAGATCTGACACGAAATTCCCTAAAAATAATATTTAAAATGGTAATGGGCCCTCGGGTTCATAAATTGCCGCGCCATATGTCCCGGGCTGCACCTACTGTGTACATAAATATGTCAAGTATTGAGAAGAGTGCCGTGTTATTTCACTGACTATGTTTCTTGATCTTTGACAAGACGGATTACGGACGTCTGCTACGGATTCGGAGAAAATATGTATCGCAAATATGTCTGCTTTTTAACAGCTTCTACCTATTTCTACCTATAAGGTACCTAGAAAATAAATGGATCTGATCTACAAACACCAACGCGTCGATACAAAACTTGCTTGAATTATAGGTACCATATAATAGTTAGTTATTTATATACTAAAATGACTTAGCGTGGGCGTTTACACGTTATTCCGAGAAAATAATTTAATATTCTAAATCAACGACCATCAGGCCTTTTAACCGATCTCACTCAATAAATCAATAATGTCAACAAGCTATATCTCAAAACAAACAAATAGATTAGGTATTCAATTTCACAGCTATTCACGATAAAACATTACCTAACATTTAGTAGAGTTCAGCGACCCAAAGGTCGTCTGAGATCAATCTCAGCACGCGCTACTATAGCAGTCTCACAGATGTTGCCACCTCACGATTCTCCTTAATTGACTACAAACATTCACAGATTATACAAATGAATTATGACGAGTTCCCACCCTAGCTTTTATGCAGCAATATTTAATCCTAAGAATAATCTTGATTCTCTATGATCGCGGCCACGTGTGCGAACTTTAAAAATACATCACTTATTTATACAGCGCCTTAACAAAAATAAACTATCAAGTCTTTCTGAAATTTAGGATTACTGTGAGCAAATAAAAATTTGGAGTAAGTCGGTAAGCCGATGATTAAAACATAGCAATCTCAATTCGAAACCTTGGCGGCAGCTCTTCAGAATAAGACAACTAGTGCACCTTCTTACCGCAGATTGAAGCCCAAATTTAAAAACAACAGAAAACTAAACCACAATACACCATAGAAGTCCTATTAATATCAACAAGGCACTCAAGGGAAACGTTTGGTGATTTTTGGTCAGCGGTAAGTAATCTTAAACCCGGCTAAGGAGTCCACGCGAGGACCCCAAACTATGTCCAAAGAAAACAATAAATCGTAATGACTGCGCGCCCCCAGGGCACCCTTGGATGCTCACTATTTTGAACTATAAATAAATGTGTAGATGGATTGATAAATATAAATATTAGGGGCGAAACGAAGAACAACAATGTTTATGAAACTAGTGTCGTTCGCATCATAACTCTGAGTTACGACTTCCGACGTCTGCGAGCATATGGACCCTATGCGGAATTTTTTGTCATGCGACTAACCGATGATAAAAATAGATTAATTAATGTTTCTAAATAACCGACCTTTTTACCGAATAGAATGCAAAGAAACTAACGAAAGTCGTTATAGATGGCGATAGAGAAATAAAGCGTCGCCTGTCAAACAGGTTGGATCATAAATAAATATCGTCGCCATAATAAGATTAACACAGTTGGGCATGTGTTTAGCCGACGGCTGACGGGACGTTAGTCACGGCGCGCTATACTTAGCCGATTGCATTGTCTTCTGAAATATCTATTAACGATTATTGACAAGGCATCGGCACGCAAATTCTCCCCGCGATAGGTGCGACGAACTGCTATTAATATATTTTATCTGCGATGCAGCGCGGGTATGTAGACGTGACATTCGCGACTCGAATCGCGAAGAATCGATCGCAACCAAATATCGCATTTTAAGCATAAGGAAACATATAACTTATGTAGAACATACAAAGGATTCGATTATAGGCCACCAATTGGAATACAAATTAGTGAATTAGGAATTCACTTAAATTGGTTGTTACCTATTTACCACCTGAAACCAGTGAAGTGAAACAATCTTCAGTCTAGACACACTATTCAGTTTTTAATTAGAATTTTAATTTGTCACAATAATTACTTGTGTCCTTCATTAAACTTGATGATTATTAAAGCATTCATAATGAAGTAAAGCGTCAAAATTGTAAATTGCGACTTCAAATTGATACAATTCGACAATTGATTGCGATATGCACACACAGTCGTGTAGAGAAGTGCAATGCAATTTTATTAATTAAGCCGAATAAATGGGTTTTTCAGTTCAGAGACAACCAATGCAAATGTTATAAACATTGACGACTCAATAAGATGAATGACGTGCTCTATTATTACAGAAATCCTACTTCCTACTATCCTTCTGTAAGATCCTATCCTAACAATATTATTAATGCAAAAGTTTGTGTGAATGTTTTTTTTTGGACTCGCTAGTGTTAGCATTTGCCACTTTTTAACCCCCTCAGGTTAAAAACGATGGTAAAATTTCTATGGAAAATTATTATTACTTGGTTTCTGGGTGGTTCGATTAATTCATAACTCGGTATTAATGAACTATAAAGCAAATACTGTATCACGTCTTTTTTATTTTTACAAAACGAAACCTAGAAGAAAATCCCCGGTTAAGTCTAGGTATTTAGATGAGGCTACAAATAACCACATCACGCCAAAGCTACAGAACGAATCGGGCTCTTATGTTGCTTAAATGTAGTTAAAAGGCTATTTTATATCTAGGAAAAAGGCGTGCGAGGCCGCGGGCTGAAGCTTGTGTTATATATCTGGAATTTTTAATGATAAAGAGGATTAATGACTAATTGTAGGAATACTTACCTACAATTTGTTTACATTTAGCAGTGTTATAAACAGCAAGTTTTGTAAAAAAATATTTATATTTTTTTTAAATTTACCTGCCGAATAATTATAACCGAATGTAAACAGCTCTATTTGTATCCGTCCACAAACACAGAGGAGCAGTCAGTCGGCCCACATCGATTCATATCCAAACGAGAGCCGCTTTTCATTTTGTATGTTAAATTAAATTTCCATGAAACAAGATTGAATTTTTCGCAATCAGCCCGTGCAAACCCCGTACCTATATTTGAACACACAGTTCTTTTGTAGAGTCGTATCAACTGTGTTTAATTTGGGAACACCTATAGATTTATAGTGCAGTTAATAGAATTTTAGGTAGACTCATGGGGAGAGGGACCAAACATTGATCTTTTTTCATAATCTGAGAGGTACAATCTGAAAGGCATATATCATATTTATGTAGTTTATTCGGTGGGGATTGTTAATATTGTTGAATTTGGCTCTCGCAATACGGATAAGTTTTAGGGTTCCGTACCCAAAGGGTAAAAACGGGACCCTATTACTAAGACTTTGCTGTCCGTCTGTCCGGCTGTCACCAGGCTGTATCTCATGAACCGTGATAGTTAGACAGTTGAAATTTTCACAGATGATGTATTTCTGTTGCCGCTAAACAGTTAAAACAGCAAAAACGCAAAAACAGTATAAAATAAATATTTAAGGGGGGTCCCACACAACAAACGTGATTTTTTGCCGTTTTTATATATAATGGTACGGAACCCTTCGTACGCGAGTCCGACTCGCATTTGGCCTGTTTAATTTTTCTTTAGGTGTTAGAGCATGATAAATTCAACTTGGTAACTTTTTAAAATTTTTAGATGCCACATACTTCGGGAGATTGTACGTAAAATCCGGCTATGAATGATGATGACGCTGAAACTTTTTACCTTAATTCATGTGAATTCAATCAGTGTAGGTGGATCAGACCAGCAAAGTTATCAAAAGCCAGAGCAAACAGCGACCGCAGCAGGGCGGACGCGCGGGCCGCGGGCAGCGAACGGCGCCACCGCACCGCGCGGAGCCTGCGAGCTAGCATCGGCTTAGCTAATTTACAATTTAATTACCAGCCGGGATGATGCATCGTTAGCGCGCGCCAAACCGAGTTTATGCGACTAATCAATTGTTTGACGCGGCCGCTGCAATCACGCGTCCGCCCAACACCCGCCCGCCCAGCCGACAACCCCACTACAGATAAAATTTAATCCCCAACTACAATGTAATCAAACTTATAATGAATCTCCATCGACACTTCATAAAGTTCCGATAGACGCTCGAGCGATACAATCGAGAAAACAATGCGGCGAAGTGTCGCCCGCGTTGATTAAATATAGCCCAGAATCCATCAAGCGAGCGCGCCGATCGAACCGTTGTTGCTATGGATTTATGCGCTAAATATTCGACAGGTGCCAAGTGTGTCGTTCGCAAAGTTCGATCGCCGATGACTAACTGCGTAGCTACGCCCCAAATTTTATTTCAAATGTCAAATAAATTGAGCAACCGATCTTCTCTCCGGAATCCGGTGGTCAAGGCGATGCGACAATCTCTACATGATTGATATGCATCACAAACGCACTATAAACCGCGCGCTAAACCTTCGATCAGTATGACAAAGACATAGAAGGCGGTTCATTTAATATTTTGCACAGGCAATAGGTAATGACATTGTAATTTCGTTGGCACAAAACCCATTTGATTAGCTTCTTTTATTGAATAACGGTAAACGATCGCCTCCACACGTCATTAGAAAGTCACGCGGAGTTTTCATTAATTTATTAAGGACGGTTAAAATTAACCGCTCACGAATGAGAATCGTGCGACACAATAGTAATGTGAACATTCACAATTCGCTAATCCCGCGTAGCTACCGTTATATAAGACAGCTGAGTTGAATATAAATGTAAAACACAATAAATTTCATGCCCCGTAGGAAATGAATATTCATCACGAAATCGCCATGCATATTCTCTTTTGCTAGGAAATTTAGAGTTCCTACGGACGCGGACGGAACGGTAACATTATAAACCTTACTATCTGGGGCCATCAGTTAGAATTCGCATGAAAGGAACGGAATATCAGAGCCCGGGTTGGCCCTCCGACAAGCGAGCACTCGTAAATTGCAACATATAGTAAAGTGATTTACGAATAATTGTTGTTCTGCTGTATAACTAGAGAAATCTTTCCGCTGCTTGCCGCCGGTTAATTTATATATGAGGCTTAGGTAATTTGCGGCTCACGAGTAATTGGTGTGCAGAACAATAGCTTTTGTCATACCCTTATCTCACACGCCACGGTTGTCTCTTCGCAAACCTCTGAACCAACGTTCAAGCTCAATGGCCTTCCTCTCATTTTGCTGTCTCAACTATGTCATTATATTTTAGTTTATCCGATACAAAGTACTACGTTATGCAATGTAAAATTGCTACGATAAATTACAAGGTCCAATTAGCCTCATTCGGCAAGCAATACCCATCGCATTAAGTTACAATTTCTATTCCCACCGAGGTAATGTAATGTGGGCACATAACAAAAACCGAAGGCCTACCAATTCTATGAGTGTGCGACGGCATGAGCCGAGTGGGTAATAAGCGCGGGTCGACATTAGCGTAACACTTAATCGAAACATGTGTTTATCGTAACATGCGAATCGGCCTAAGGCGAATTAGTTCTCGCACAATGCAATTTGAATGCACATTACACAACGGACGAGGTACGAGCGCTTTTTATTGCGGCATCGTGAGATCTTATCTCAGAACTGCCACTTCCAGCAGGCAAATTTGAGATTCCGGTGCGCCTTCGGTTTGCACCCTACGGCCTGCGCCGAGAGCGACTTACGGCTTGTAGTAGGTACCCCGCTACGCCGCGGTACCCACACTTACCAAGAAAGCGCTCTACAACACTTTTTAAAACAATTCAACATAAAATCAGCTATAAAATTGAAAACATTTTGTTACCTTTTAAATAAGTCTTGTTCTTTCATTATATGAGGTATACCAATTTGATCTCTGTCCGTATTATTCCAGCGCACAAATTCCTGCGTAAGCGCGAGCTTGGAAATCATTTCTTGATCGATAAGAAGCGTTAATTTTACGAGCCAGTGATAATTTGCTAACTTCCGACAGAGCATTTGCCCTATTTGAATCGTTCCGAACACTTGCTACATTAAATTACAAACTCGAAAGGAAGACTCTAATTATTACCTTTACATACATCTATTTAAATTCTTTGTTATGTCGACCCATCTGCATAAATAGATTAATTCTTCTACGTAGGTAACTATATCATGCAGGTAAATGTAGGTAGAGGTTCAATTTACTTAAAATCAGTATTTTACCCACATGGAGGTTTCTGAAAAATAATAACCATCGACTGTAGTGATTGGGCCCTTGTTATTTTTTAATTAATGGCTTGCAGGCGAAGATTTATAGAAAAATAAGATGGTGTGGCTCTTCGAAACAGTTCGAACGTAACCCGCACACAATGGGTGATTATTTTTACGCAATGCTTTTTATTAATTACATGAGCCTTTGTATTTTAATTTTGACAAATTCTCAGCTTTCCCAGAAGGCTGCTGCGGTAGATATACCAACATTTTGTCTCGGTAACAAGCAAATCACTTTATTACGTCTTCCCCGCTCACATATTAATGTCTTAATGAATATGTATGTTACACTGAAATGTTTTGTTAAGTTCGAAATGGCGTGCTTTTTGTTTAAATTTATAGTAGCGTAGAGTTTCTCTTACATCAGTATCGGGCCGTGGTTTCTCTCGCGTTGTTTGTTATGTTTGCGAAATGGTAGCAATAATATTGGTCTAATTGGAATCTCTTAACTCCTTTATATTCAGTTCTCATAGCTGCAGCTTATAGGCTGAAGCGAGAGCGTGCGCGTTCTCTGGAGCGATGCCAACAAGGTGAATGCCACGAACCACACTCTGGGTCGAACAACCCGCTTTACCAGAAACACGGAAATACAAGGTGACCCACTACATTGTATGCCATCCATATAGAGAACATTAGGGGAATCTAATGATAATAAATGAAGAACTTCGACTTTCCTAATCGAATTATGGGCCTTTGCGATTTCAGGAGATGCTTTTGGAAGAGGAACGAAAAGCTCCATAGAAAAATTCAGTAGTTATAAAGCATTATAGGGACTTACATACAACTAATTTCCATCAAACTTCAGAAACATTTTTTTGTAGCACATAATTTGTTTCACCTCATCTATCCCGCATAGAACAAGTCATAATGTTAGCTTATCTAGTCATACAGAAACCATGGTACAGCACCGGCCGACAGGTGGAAACACGTGTTTAGTATTGTCGCCAAGTTATGGCAGCGAAAGAACCGAGGAAACTTCAAAGGGGTGCGCTACAACAGAAACTTGTAGCGAATGGCTACAAGTTCCTCGGACGAAAATTACGATGATATTTGTAAATGTTTTAACAGATAAGGACGCATTTACACTGCTGATCCGTTTTCAAATGACCGTTTATTACGGATCCTTTGCTACTGGAAACAATGGTTTACCTGGATCCGGAATACTGTCGGGTGTGTGAACTCGCTCACTTGGAATCAGTGTACATTATGATTGACACTGTTTAGATGGTACATCAACAGTGTCAGCCGGACGTGTTGTAACTTAGCACATTTTCGTTGGAAAGGGTAACAAAATGCCATCGTGTGCATTTCACAAGGTCCAACAACAACAACATTTCACTCATAAGTATTTTGATTTAATTATTTTTCCTTCCTGCTGTCCGCTTGTTGTGACCGCACTACACAGATTGCACACGTTTTCGGATCCAGGGCATAATAGGACCTTATTTTTTATGGAAAATCAGTGCAATATGATTGCACAATAAATAGTAATAATAATAATTAGGTTTATTGACGATAACACAATTTTTTACCTACTCATTAAATAAATTAGTGTGCGAGCGTCGGCATTTTGTTCAAAGACAAAACCACATTTTTTCGTACGAGGGCGTGTAGATGTAGGCAAAAATTAAATCGTTATTTAAATTTTTGCCTACATCTGCCATCACGGAAAAAAACGGATCCTGTAAGTAAACGGATGCTTTGTAAATGCGCCCTAAGAAGTCATCTTATAGGAATAGTTTGAGTGAAGGAAACCGAATGGGTAGGAATGAAATCAGATTTTTTTTGTGACATTTTGTATTTCAAAAGTGTACGATATTGTACTGCGGGAAGCAGGAAGACTACTGCTGATAACAATGACCTCAAAATAATATACCGGACAGTTTTAACAAGAAAACTAGGTACTTACTAACTCCCAGCGATACTCTTCGAATAAGACAAATTGTCGTATTGGCAAGCAGTGAGTATGTCCGTGCCAACATTTCTAACGACAATGTTGTTTATCTTATGAAAGTAGATGAAACATATAATAACCATAACTAATTAGAAACTCCTAGCTTTGTTTATCTTATGAAAGTAAATGAAACATAATAACCATAACTAATCAAAAACAAGCTAATCTTAGTGGAAAAACCAATTAGTATATTTGTTGACAATTACCATTATATTTTCATTTGAGTCGTACTTACCTATATTTATATAGTATTTTTTCATCTAATTGGCCTGCTTGCTAGTGCTGTTTTAAATTTCCGTAAACGAATAACATAATTTCCGTATGCCACTAAGTACGTTATATGGTTACCTAGGTACAAAATCTGAATTTTATATATTCTGATCCAAGAAAAGAC
Organism: Eupithecia exiguata; assembly: GCA_947086465.1. Classification (NCBI taxonomy): domain Eukaryota; kingdom Metazoa; phylum Arthropoda; class Insecta; order Lepidoptera; family Geometridae; genus Eupithecia; species Eupithecia exiguata. The sequence continues at coordinate 8,277,374 of OX352229.1, forward strand.
TAATGAAATATTTCTTGAAAAATTATTAATGTAAAATTTTTAGGAATTAGGTAACAATATATATTTATGTAAATTTGTATCTACAAACGTTTGAAAAAATCCAGCAAGCTCTTTAATGCGAGCGATGCATTTTTGGAAGCTTGCCGAAGCGGAGCAAAGTACCTGTGTACCCAGGATCAACGGCGACCGCATATTGCCGTCGAATTTTACACTTTATCGAGGACACGCCGAAATGTCCTCACTCGATCGTTCAACATTTTTAACCCGATTCAACGTATTATTCAAAATCATTCTACTTTTACAATATTTATGAGAGTTTTGTGGTTATAGTTCGTACGATTCTTAAGAATTTCAAAAGATTTCAGCCAATTTCACAATATCGGTTACAAATTTACAAAATAAATAGGTATTATAATCTACTACAGAAGCAATAATTATAATACAAATCGATAACTTTTCTTAACTCTAATTGGATAAACGCTACCACGACATTATACCATGACATTATATTCGTTGCAAACCGCGTTCAGATAAGAGATATGGGTAATACAGATAGAGCTAACTTCCCATTCATACTGTTTCTAAACATTTGAATCTAACAGGAAAATGGTCGGGTCGTGAGAATCCAATAAACAATCCGTTAACATTTACAGCTTATTAGTAGTCAAGTAATATATACATGGGGCCTGAGAAATGAGTACATAATGTACATAACACATGAATGCAAATGTCATATCTACGCTGGTATTCCCGACGTGTATATATAGTATACAGCTGAAATGCAAATTGATATAATGCAGGAAACGTCTGAGTGGGCCTCATAGCGGGGCCGGGGCCTATACCGCATGAGTAGCATAAGTTCGTTTACATACGACAGTCACTCGTCCCTATTTGCATCCCAAATGTTCGGTTCGACCGCCAGTTCGCTCGACTTATCTCTCTACCAGGCAAAATATTACAGTTTGTGCATCGCCACTCGCAATGTGCATAACTGAATGTCAATAAAGGAATAAAAAAGCCCACCGGAGGCGTTCCCGCTGAATCGAGGCGGATGTGCTTTAAGCCAATAGGCGGGCAGATCCCAGCATATTCATAACGATATTACCGCCGACGGAGTTGCGGCGTCATCATAATTCATATATAATAACCCTTCCGACGGCGTCGCAACGCGCCACGCCGCCCTGCCTCTCGCTCTATCTCAGAATCACTTCTCAAGAGAAAGAGAGACGCAACAACCACACTCTAAATATCATAATTCATAATTTTATTTTTTATGACCGACGCCGTGCCGGCTTTGAAGACGAAAAGATTACGTGAGATTTTCCATTTCACTCTGGCTTGGCTCTTAACTCGGAGATAATGTGAGAGACGATACTGTATACTGAAATCTTTGAAATTGATATTCCTTTCAAATATTCTCATAGTTGAAAGATGGGATAAAGAACACTGGGTTGTATGTAAAAACAATGACAGCTATTTGTAATTGGAATATGACAAGCCGAGTGTGCTTGTGCTCAGCGCGTCTCATTCGTCAGATTATAAATAGAGCTCGGCGTCTGCGCCATGACGACTCGCGCCATTAATTTATATGAAATAACTGTCGGCAGACGGAAAAATAACTTCTATGGAGAACGGCCTTCTTCGGGATAATGTTTATATTTACGAAGTGGTAGATAGGTCCATTCCGTGTTGATGTATGCTTGTCAGAAACGTACCAAACTCCAAAAACTGTATACGTTACAGTCATACCTCCCACTTACAGAATCTATTAAATAAACGAGCTTTCAATTTCCTTTCATTATTACAGACATTGAAGAATTATATTTATGTTATTTTCTAAACAAAAAAGATAGAGCATTGAGATGTTATACGAATGAAGAGATCTAAGCAAATACAATGTAGATTAAGAACACGATTAGGTATGTGATATTAAGAATAAGTATCAAAAGTTCAAAAGAATTTGGTAGCGAAGTTACGTTGTTGATCGGCTCAGTAACTTAACTTCAAAAAGGGAACGTAAATTATTAGCCATCCACACCTAACAAAGGGACACTAACATTGGACATTTCGTTCCTCGTTACACTTTATAACCATCAGCAAATCCGCTTTCACAGATCTTTTCAAATTCAATAAAGAACCTAAAATACTGATTTCAGACGATATAATCTTCACAAAGTACGCAAAGGCAACACAGTTATAAATTCGTTTGCGCGTTTGTAATCGTCACGCATATTCCAACCAATAATTTACATCGGTAAATTTTAAAGTTGACATCAGAAAGAGCATTTTATTTGCAATAATTCAGGTCGTTTTTAATGAGTCATTACACAGAAGAGTAGAATATTCAGTAAAATTATGGAGATACTAAAGCTTCGACATTTCTTTTTATTGTACATCTAATTTTATTACACAGCTCGTGCTTTTAGAAAGCAAACATGGTTTTGTTTTCTTGGTTTGGAGCAGCATTGCGAAAAGTGGTTGACTTGTCAAGAGAAAGATTTAAGGATATGGTGTCCTCCTAGTTGAATTTCGACAACGGCGGCCAGTCTAAACAGAGACTAGCCAGGTCTACAGGACATATTATAGTGCACAAGTGTATGCACAAACACATGTGCACTCTCTAATCTCTCTCACTCTCATAATCCGATGAGATGATTAAGGATATGCTTAGTTACTTACCACATAAATAATACTGACCCAACCTACGACACAACGAACATTTCGTTTAATTAATTTCAATCGAAATGAATTCCATTACTAATCAACCAAAGATAACCAATAATAACCTAATGGATTTCAGAGTAACTCGGAGTGAACTCGTATTTAAAATCCGAAGATATTTAAACACATCGACCTCGCCTTCGCCTGCCATAAATAAAATAAGCACAAATATTCTCACGTAAACGAGCAAGCGTTCATTTACATTTTGTAAGTAATAAATGGGGCATGTTCAAAACATTAAAGGTAAACTTAAGAAAATAGTCTATTTTCGTGAGCGACCGAACACCGAACTCTACATTAAAGATCACATTTTGAAGAACTATGTAGAAGAATAAATGAATTCTCAACATTTATTCACGAAGTTACGAAAGGGCTTATAAATACCGAATGTCTACTAACGATATTCACCATCATGGGCTATGTAAATTATGGACATTAAAAATATAAGGTACATGAAAAGGGTTGGCACACCTGCTTATTATTATATTCACTCTCGTACCCACAGATTTACGACCAGGTATGTGAGCCAACAAATAAGATCTTCCAAAAAGCGCCTTCAAAATATAATAAGAACACAAAAAACTCAGCAAGAGACGTCAACGTCAACCGCGCACCATTGGCTGCCCGGACAAAGAAATATTACCGCAGGTTTATTTGTATTTCTTCATACCGAGTCAGTCATTATTGAACCGAGCTTTTTCAAGATGGGCGTCGTAAAGAAGGCATCATCAGTGCATGGTTAATTTAAATTAAAACAAGAACCAATGTCCGCTTCAACCCCAAAACTATGAACGGACGGAGCCGGAGACATCATAAAGCTGTGTCAATAAAAAACCTCCAGAACGCGTATCTTGAAGAGACTTAATACAAATATCATGAGACTAATTATACGTTAGTTTATTTAGATTATACTTATCTAGTTTATAACATATTTTAGTGCACCATAAACCAACATAGCAAGATTTTACTGCGCTGCCGGTCCCGGCGCACATTCGAACCATTGTGCCTCTTATAATTTTTATTAGGGGCAATCCGTCCGCCTTGATTTACTCCTTCCCGAACTGACGGATCTTTCGTTTAATTTACGATTTCTACCCCAGAGTTCGGGACGTTATAAAATGTAACAAAAACAAGCAAAATTATAACGTCATTTTTATAAAATATACAGGCAATCGACTATTTTTAGGGTTCCGTATCTGAAAAGGAAAATTGGAACCCTTATAGGATCACTTTGTTGTCCGTTTGTACTTCTGTCGGTCTGTCCGTCTGTCAACCCTCTTTTCTCTGACACGCGTGGAGAATATCGAGTAGAAATTCACATCATATGCTCAGGTTCGTAACGCCTTGGAGCTGTAATATAAATCAAACTTCTATCTTTTCGTCAACGCAATCAAAAGTTACATTCGTTTACGCCCAATTTTTTTTTAATTTTACAAACACAAAGCCTATGGGGTACCTACTTCCCGTTGACCTAGAATCATGAAATTTGACAAGAAGCGTGGTCTTATAGCACAAGTAAAGGGAAAAATCCGAAAAATGTAATATTATAGACCAAGCACAAAAAAAATTAGATTCTCGCCATGGACCAAAACCTGTAAGACTTCCCGTTGAGCTAGAATGATTATATTTGGCAAGAAACAAGGTCATAGGTAATGATATACTTAATTTTGTTTAGTTACGGAACCCTCGTTGTGCGAGTCCAACTCGCATTTGACGTTTTATTTATTTTATATAGTTGCATACCCGTCAAAAATATTATAGAACAACTTTACCTACTCCCACGAGTTTATTTTGTATGATTTATTTGAAGAACTATTTTAGTGATTTATTGTTTACATTTTTGCAGCAAATATTCATAGTGTCATCCCACTCTCAATCCGGTCGTATCCGACAAGCATTTGGCTCCGATTCAGAAATTGTTATTATAGTAATGACTCTTCCACTCATAATACTACGCTTCAGTAGATGTCTACATATTCTGTAAAGCACATAACTCCTCCAAACATTAAAGTCCGTCTAAATAGAACAGCTAATGAATTCTTTGATTTACGACACGAAAAACTGGAAGAATGAACACGATCAAATAAATTCAAATGTTTCTACAACTATGCGTCTATGGACTTACAAAACGAAGAAACGCAATAATAGCTTCCCACGAGCTTCTTTGAAACCCAATAAAAATAATACATTAAGTAGTTTTAATTATTCGTACGTACCAACATCATGAGCCAGCCAACACTAACATGTTTGGTTTGTCTCATTTGCAAGTAACAGAATGCATATTATAGACCCACGAAGGCAATAAGATAAAAATACGCTCAATAAGGCGCGATCAGAAGCAAAAATGAAATAAATTGCCGGTAAATAAGAGGACTGTGTGCAATTGAGTCGAACACGCTTGCTCATTAGACGGGAAGGGGCAGTACCGAACCGACGCAGTAGCGAATACCAAATAAATTATAAATGCAATAAATTAAGTACCAATTTTAAATCCAATGTCCCTAAACACCTCTTGTTCTCTGAAGGAAAATAAAAGTGAACAGTTCTCGGAAAGCTTCACATGTATTTGGACCATGTTAGCAACAATGAGTAGCATTGGACTATGCCGAAACGTTGTAAAATTGATGGACATTAGCATAACAATGATGGTGATTTAGAATGACAGAGCGGATGGTCCGCACACGATGCGAAGTCACTTTCACTTTAGACAAAAATGTTGTGGTAAGTTATATTCAAATGTATTTAGCTGGTTGGTGTGTATGTCGTGGTTATAGTTTGAAACCGCAGGCTCCGGGGAACAATGTAAATGACGGCAGGAGCCACAGGAGCGTGTCGCGGTGACGAGACAAAAACTTATTTTACTCGGATATGGGTTCTAAAGAGGGACAATGAAGGGCAAGTCCCAGTTTGTATTGTGCGGTAAATTAAAGAAATTTTTGGTTTTACTAAATGAGTGGAAGACTAATAAAACGTTAGAGTCGCGATGCCCGCTTAAATAATTTATTTATTGATAAACGGTTATTAGATCAACTCTGTCACGAATCACGATCAAATTGCCACCTCTACATAATTTGCAGAATACAAAAACATTAAAATTAAACTAATCAAACGAACAAACAGATAGCTGGGCTATACAGGGTGCCAAGAAACATTTGTACTAACAGAAAGGGGGTGATTCTGGACCCCGAGGGGATCAACTTATATTCCGCAACTTTTTGAATTTCGAACTTTGTTTTTGTTTTAAGAGCAGTCGTGGTTTTATTCTTCGTATTCCTGTTCTTTTACGTGTTACATAACGTATATTGTTTAAAATTTCAAAGGAAAAACAAGCAAAAAAACTGTTTAGAATCACCCCCTTTATGCACCTGTTACGTGGCACCCTGTATATTAAATTTAACTGAGTATAGCCTCCGTAGCTTTCATAGCATGTATAGCGTATAAATTTCAACTCAGGCGTATCGTAATGGACGTGATGCGTCAAAAAATCGGAAATTGATAAAAAAAACTTCTTTAAAATGTAGGTACTAGTTTTAGATAATTCGTCTCTACAGTTCTCGTGTAATCGCCGTAACGAGAGGAGTAGTACTTCTACGCGTCTAGTAGTGACGTCATCTCCACGCACCATTTGCATGCACCCGAGCGCATCCCGGCGCATCGCGTCACATAGCGTGGCTGTCGTACTACAGAAATAGTATAATGTCATATCGAATGTCTGTAGACGCGTGCCGTGCGTGAAACATGTGTCAGCTGCCAATCGCTGTAACGCGCCTTCTAGATGAAATTTCTATTGTACCAATCGTGTGCAATAGATAGCAAAAAACTATTCAATTACCTTATCATCTTTCTTAAAAAGTTCCTTCGGTGATTAATACAGAAAGTTTATGACTGAACGTGTGGTCAATTCTTCATGACAATCATAAGGTATGACAGAGCAATCAAATGACAATCCCCGTGCCATGAATGTGCGCAGCTTGGCTAATAAATAACCGACACAATGGACACTATTTTTGTACGCTTTGTTTTCTATTTTTCATAATCTTCTCCGCAATAAATTCACAAGGAATTCAAATTTGCGCAATAACAAAGTTATTTGGCTACCTGCTATACAAATAACATTAAAACCAAACGTAATAGAGCTGATAATAAAATTGGTACGTTTTCCACGGAAGTGTTATAAAGACAACCTTCCAAAGTGTTAAATTTTTATTAACTTTTAGACAATAGCACCAATACTTATGACCATCGGTCGAGTCATAAATTTTGTGAATGTGTCATTTTTTGTCTCTGAATTTGGAATATATTAGAACTTTTTCTCTGAGACATGACTAATTGGCGCTGCTACAGAGCGGAGCGGCAGGGTGCACAACATTATTGTTTTGTCTGGTTTTGCAAATATTACAAAAAGTTTATTACCCCGTTTTGAAAGGGTTTGTCTCAAGCTGCCCTCAAAGGGTAGCAGTAAACCTCGCTCTGCACCATCATAAGTCAAAACGGCTCGATTGTTCGGTTGCATATCGCAATAAATCAGTTTTAAGAAACATTGACTGAATGGTGGTCGTCGTTACTCAATACAGGATCATTATACAAATATAGATTTTTGGCATTTGTGCACGTACCACAGTGGGAGGTTTCAAATTTCTTTGCGAAATGACAGTCTATTGAAAAAAAATTCGGGGAAAAGAAAGTTAAAATAAATATTAGTAATGGTGACATCTGCCCGTTATTATTTTGTCACCTGTTTATGACTCGCTCTGGGTAAATGAGGAACGCTGTTTCAAGTTACGGTATTTTTCTAAAATTTAAGAGATTCTAAATCCGAACGAATGTTTGGGTCTTATTAGTAAAATAGAGCTGTACAGAAATGACGTAATTGTATCTGTTGATGGAAGAATGATGGAGCGGGTCAGAGCAGGGGTCAGCGGCGCCATGCGTCATCGCTAACGACGACAAATGACGTGACGCCACTGACGTGACTTCAAGCTGACATGACGCTTCTTTATGATATTTCACTTGGAAATTTTAGAGGACAAAATATCGAATTTAAGATGCGTTTTGTCATAAAACAGAGATTTTATCTTCATTCACTAACTAAACCAATTATATAAGGGCTCTGATCAACACTAACATCAAATTGTGTGTGTGAATTGACCAGAATTGATTTATTTATTTACTACAATTAATTAAAAACGATAACAAATAAATTTTGAAAAGCAATTATTATTAGAGAAGATTTGAATACTAGATTTTTACTACTGATTCTATCTTGTTTTATTTAGATTTTTCAATTTATTTAGCCAGTAAATGTCAGGCATACCTCTGTATGGGAGAAGAGAAGTCTCAAGAGCGACAAAGAACAGGAAAATGAAAAGTTTTTATGTGATTAATGGTTGATTGACATTTCAAAAGTATTGTTTTCTATATACCGCTGGAATTTATCGATGACAGAGCACAAATGAATGCATTTTTTAGAAGGAAAGGAGTTTTTTACCGCAACAGAAGGAAGGTGTCTTTCATCGCCACTATCCGTCACGTTATTCGTTTCCTGCTCTGCTGGAGTAAATAAATTAACTTTTTAAACAGTGTTGATTTTAACATTAACATCTTCATAAACTAAATCCTAATGTGAATGCTGACTTCGATATCATTTAAATTTTAAAAGTAATTTGAATTAATATTATGTTATTTATTTGGTAGAGATGTTTGAATTTGAATAGAAATGGTAGCAAAATAAAAATGTGTATTGGGCAAGATCAGTGGTTAGACGTTGGATGTTTCCCACAGAGATTTACCGGCGAGACCGCGCGCCGGCTGCACGCGACTCAAAAATAGCACAGTGGTCGAAAAATAAAAATTTACCCAAAATAGACGGAAATATACCAAAATGTGAGGCAAAGAGCGAGGGGCGAACGTGATGGCGTGCCGTAATGTGCGCCCCTAATTAAAACGTTAAAAACCGACCGCTTCTGAAAAACGTCAATTTTGAAGAGAAATGTGCCGTCCAAAGAATCCCCCTTCATACCTTTCTTTTGTTTATTTTTATCATTTAAACGCTCTTTGGATACAATCTGCCGGGAAATTGCCTTTCGAGTGCGAGATGAAGATTACTTTTACTAGAATGCGCCATGATCTACTAATTCAAAGACTATAATAGTAGATATACCTATATATATATACCTATGTATAGATTTGCAAATACCTAACTACTACCACAGTGCCTTAGTAGGTAGGGTACTGTCTAAAATAGACATTGTACCAAACTAAACCCCATTCACTACACACTCAATAGAAACACAGACTAGTTCAAATGGGAATCGAGTTGTAGGAGAATCATCTATTTGCCAATCTATGCTTTGACAGACCCGTAAATTGGGAATTTAGTCAGAGCGTTTGAAACACGGACAGGCAGCGAATGGATAAATCTAGCCGTTAAAGCGATATGCAGATCTGCATCGACATTCATTACCTAATTAAAATCGCAATCCCCTTCCGCTCGCTACATTTCTCCAGCGCGCTGCCAATAAATTTCATCCGCCAGTCGCCCCATAACGATAACCAGTTCCTCGGGAACTATCGTTCAATCTGCCGTCGATGCCGTATGTTGATCCGGTCGTGTACCCGCCGCTCTTCGCAGACGCGAATGTCGATTTCTATGTATTATTTAGTACCGACACTAGTGCTGTGCCCAAACGCTAGCCGTAGCGAACGCGGACGTCACGCACTCCACTCGCGTCTACGTCACAATGTAAAAACTCGCATATTCATATAGAATAAATAATTATCCTCATCGCGTCTACCCCCTCCCTCTTTATCGTAATGCTCTCATTCACACTCTAGGCCAGATCGATCTGTTCCTTTCTAAGGACCAAACAAGAACGATATTACGCTGAACCGAACGGAATACGATAATCGACTTTAATTTATTCCGTAGAAGAAATATTTCATTTAACCGTGGCACACGTTCATGAAACCATTTGCCTCGGTAGATTGGAGCGGTTTCAAAACGTTCATTCCAGCCAAAGATGTAACGACCAGTTTTAATTCTTACATACATGATATGAGGGACCATTTCATCGCTGACCCGTTTCGGGACAAAGATTCGTTATAGAATTAACAGGTTCGGGTCCAGCCCTCGAAGCAGCATCTTTATGGGCGACATGTTTGATTCGAAAACTTGTTATGCTTCGTCCTAAATAAATTATAACGAGGAATTGTAATCATTAAATGGATATATTTGTGTGATGTTGGTTGGGACGAGAGCAGGCGCGATGGCGGTCGTACGCTATCTGCCTACACGAATGCGCGCTCCCCGGAGATACCTCGCACAAATCTTTGCGCCCTTCAGTGCTGCTTCATTTTATACGTCATTCTTACTCTTTGTCAACTTGACAAGGAGAAAATTTATGTTTATGTACTATTTTGTTAATGTTTTTCCATTTATGTTTGATGTAGCGTGGAGCACAAACAGAAAAGAGCATTAGAAGAGAAATCTATATAGTATAAAGTTAAGTTTAATAAGATAATATTTATGGGTTTTGAAGCCTTTTGTTGTTATTTTGTAGTCAGAACGGGCATGCTCTATCTAGGTCACCACTGAAATGTAATTTATGTAGTCTACAAATAATAAAGAGTGTACATTTTGATAAATTAAGAATCAATCTAGGTATACGTATTCAATTCACTTTGATTTCTTATAAATTATTCACGGTAAAAATGAGTAGGCGGACCATTAAAATATCCATTAATCTACGAAATAAAATATCTACATAGAACTATTTCATTAATTAAGATGGAAATTGTTTATTGGCGTAGGCGGCCAATCCAGTTCCGAACACAGAATTAAGTACAAGCGATTGTAATATAATTGACTACCTGTTCTAGAATTATATGCACCTTTTATGCTTATTTACGATAAATAACAACTCATTTCGGTAATAGGTAATAATAAGTTTAATTATCCGTGAATTGTATCTTAGTTTTCAGAAAAGCTGTAGAGCTAGTATTATTGCAACACAGGGTACAATTATGAGAAGATACATGTAAGTACTATATCTAAGTGTATTTATATAGTTGAACATACGTCATACAAAACGTCTTAGGACACCCGAAAATTTGCATTGACAGAATATATATTTATTTTTTGGTTATTCAGTCGTGATTAATAAAAAGTAAACCCAACGATGTGTTGAATACCTAAAGAAAAAACAACGAGAGATGCGTTGAAATAAAATTTTATATAGTGGTCGTTAACATGGACCCAATCCGATATTAAATGGACAGCGGTGAAGGAGTAAAAATTAAAGACAAACATAAATATCAAAGGAAAAAAGTTTGATTCAACTCTTAGAGCCACGGAAACTTTGACGATTGAGAATGAAATTCGATATTTTGGAGAGGTTCCCATTGTTGCCTACGCTGCGCTGTAGACCAACATAGGACTATCGATTTTACTGCCTATTTTATGAATGGCTCGAAAATACACTTGTTGGTTTTGTAAAGGCATTTAAATTAGCCTGTAAATTACGAGTTCTATGGTAGTTTTCCTCTTCTCTGTTGACACCGTGAGCTACGGAGAAAATCATCAGAGTTTATGCAAATATTGCTATGAATATAAATCTTTTTTACTAGGTACTTATCAAGTCAATTCCCTTCTATAATAATTTTCAATTTCCAATGAGTCTCAGAAATTTATTTTGACATATTTTTGGTCCAAATTATATCTAATTATAATTTGGACCTGTGGACGTGTTAAGACGAAGGCTCGCTATAACCGGCTATGGAAAAGAATAAATTAGGAGTTAAGTTATGAGCGGTCCGATCTAACAACATGAATGAAACTGCACCACCCCTCGCCCCGCGACGCGACCGCGTGTGGCCCTGGCCACGACTCTACAGGATCGGACTGAGGTTCAACCTGAAATAGATTCTATTGTAATATACAGTTTTGAGACGGATTATACAATCGACGAATATTTAAACGATTATTTGGCGCGAACATTCTGATTCCATAAAATAAAGTCCTAGAAACGCCTGAGTAGTTTTTAAATTAATACAAAATGTAGAGCAACAACAACAAAATCGATTACAACTTCTTCATAAGCAAAATCGATTGTCATAAAAAATCGAATCGGTAAGCATTGTACAGGCCTATTTAACCGTGTACTTTGATATTAATTGGGTAGATGGGTTAAAATGACCGAACGACACGGAGGTTGTTTGCAGACTGAATTTATTGATATAAGTACATGAAAATGCTGATCCTGGCTTATTGCTAACGCTGTGGCGCACACAGCTTAGTACAAAGTTATTACGTATCCATGTATACATAATGTGCGGGTTGGCCCGTACAAGCATAAGGACATGAGTAGGTATTTGATCGCAAAAATAAAATAGTTTTATGGAATAAATATACTTAGTCGTGATTTTTCATAAGTGCCTATTATGTTGTTTTTTAAACTTCACGGGATAAATATTAAATCATCGGGAATACATTTTAAGGGACAAATTCGTGATCATTTGCTATACAGAATTAATAGTAATAGAATTTTCAAAATTCGATTAACTTTTTTAAAGAATTTTTAGAATCGGTCCATAATTGAAAGACTTCTCTTTCAATTATGGACCGATTTTAAAAATTCGATTAACATTCATAAAAAATACATATTGTCGAACATTGAACCTGAAATCGGTAAAATATAAGAAAAATGGAAACGACACTTAATTATCTTGATTATTTACACCTATAGAATGCTTGAGTATTGAGACAGATATATACCTAAATGAGTCGTTCATATCAACATTTCGAGAATTTATGTAAAGCTAAGTAGGCTTCATAAACAAAAAGCGACTATTAAGTGCATATGTTCAGAACTTTAAACATTGTGGAATATCAGTGCTTATATTATTTTTTAGTTCTTAACTTACAATAGCTATAGCTAGAGAGTAAAATATTTGAAGCGGTTCAAAAGCAAAGATTGTTAAAACAAGCTTTTGAATCCGGCCCCGTTCAAAGGTGAGATGACATGTTATCGGCATTGGTAATCTGAGCCCAAAATATTACGATTTAAAACTTGGTCACCTTGTGCCTCGGCCGCGTCGAAAGCTCGGCCCATCTCGAATAAAGTAAGTAACACTGGGTACCATTAACGGCGAAGTGCTCATTTATAACACTGGCCATCGAATACTTTACTTTTGTCTGACCATATGTAATAAAAAAATGTCAATTAAAGTGGACTCGAAAATTAATGCACGACCCTTTTGGTGCTCACCAGTAATAGGAGTGATAATTTTATTCTTTCTCAAATAAGCGGTGATCTTTTGAATGTATTTAATGTATGAGTTGGAATCATCATTTAAGCTCGCAAGAATGATGGTCTATTTAACGAGTTGATTTTGTGAGAAAAGTTAACGACACATCCACGAAACCCTCTCTATTTTACAACAGCAGCGTGCTGTTTAAACGCCTGTCTATTTTGACTGTGCTTACATTAAGAGATAACGACACTTGATTAAAACAACCAGTTGCTTTCTCCTCGCCTCATGTGATCATAAAATTTTAATAAACATTTTATTCTATTTTCGTATGGTTGCATGCTACATCGACAAACGAGTTCTCAGATTGTGCTGGATATTGCCCTATTCTGAGACAAAACGCAGGCGGTATATTAAGTGGTGTGTAAAAATTCCGCTCCTCGTTATGTGTCGCGATTTAATTGAGATCTTATATTAATTAGGGTGCAATGTGAGGCGCGGGCGCGAATGTGCCCGCCTCACGCAGCCTCAGCACGCAACTGTGCCTCTCCAACGCACTCTACCTTTTTTTTACTCGCATATAAATATAACCATTTATATTATTCCAAGTCACAGGCCCGTACCAAAAAAGCTTGCAGTCGACAATCTATGCTTGAGTTACGATTTTCTATGGTATAAATAACGTCACTCAAACATAGGTCTATGATTAAGCAAGCTGTCATAATACGGGCCACAGAGTAGTGCTTCAACTCGCATATAAATATAACCATTTATATTGTTTAAACTCAACTCACTTTAAAAATAAAGCTTTTATAAGCTTTTGCAAGCTTTTATAATACGGGCCGTATTATAAAAGCTTGCAGTCGACAATCTATGCTTGAGTTACGATTTTCTATGGTATAAATACACGTCACTCAAACATAGGTCTTTGACTGAGTAAGCTGCCATAATACGGGCCATAGAGTAGTACTTTACGTCTACAGATCGCGATGAAATTGTGAGCGTTTTATCATTAGTTTTTAATAATTTCGGGACTTATTATTAGTTCAACACTGAAACCCAGGATTAGCCGCACTAAGCGCACGGTTAACAAATGAAACGAGTCAAATAAATCCCGTCTGAAACACCCTAACCTACCAGGCTATACAGGGTGTGTCAAGACCACTACCGAAAACAAAGGGGGGTGGTGCAGCACCCCAAAACAAAACGAATAAAAAAAACCGTTGTCCGAAAAAAAAATTCTAGCGGGAGATATGAATTTTTAAAGATTTTTATTTGTTTTGCTAGCCAGCAATGTACACGTAAGTTTACAAGTGCCGTAAGTTAGTACCTAATAGGTATGTACGTTCTTAGTCTTACCTAATTCCGGTGCAGTCTCGGTCGAATCAGAAATGGCACGAACTGCGCTCCTCCTCGTTCATGGCACAGCTGAGCACGTCTGATTATGGACCGATGAACACGATCCAGGAATGTAGGATCCTCGGCGCTTCTCGCATTTACTCCAGCATTTACGCTGCAGTCCGCGTACCTACTCGAAGGTTTCTCCTAGCAAAGTCCAAGACCTGTTCTTGCACCTGAACACCTACCCCTCTGCCACCCCCGTGCCTTTGGGGCGTAATACGTTCATTATTCGGGACCCTTTGATATGCAGTCGTGAAGACTCTAGCATCAGACGGATGTGTCTGATTGGGGTACCTATCCCGGTAAATGCGCAAGGCTCGTGACGCATTTCCTCTCACTTCACCATAACACATTAGCAACTGTCCATACTCCCTCGCACTAAACATAATAAACTCGTAAACAAAACACTAACATAATTAAAGACCTAGTACTCTAAGACTAACGATTAATGAAATAAAAACACACCAAAACTAACTGAAAACTAAACTAAACTGCCTAATACCTAATTAGAAGAACTCATAAAACAGAAGAAAAACACGAACGTATTGCAATTTTTATGCACCGCGCAAGTGTTCACTGCGAATAATGAACACATACTAAAAACAAAATGAATCAAAAGATTAGTGAAATTAGGTAAATAATGTCCTTTTAAAAAAGCCGAAAAACGCCGAACGACATTGCTCTGTCATAATCTCTTATGATTATGTGTCTTATTGATACAGTCATATGATTCAGTTTCCTTTTACACTACATTTTTCTTTGACAAAATGTAGGCCGACACAGTTGATGCCTATTACCTATTTGTAATTAGGGTTCAGTACTTAAAGGGTGCTAACGGGACCCTATTATAAAACCTCGGCTGTCTGTCGTCTGTTCGTGGTGTAAATTTTTTCAGCGAATTACAAAGAATAGAACTACGGACAAGTGCGGTATTTTTCCGTAACTTTTATGTTTTGTAAAAAGCAGGTAAAAATACCATAAAATAATTTGAATTTCGCGCCAACCGGCGACGATCACCCTTATTCCGCAGAAGCTCAAGTTTGTGATCGAGTGATCGATCACTCATCGATCTAAATAAAATTCAGGAGATAACTAATTACTAGCCTATAAGTAGGTACCTATCTTATTTCTTACGAGATAGATAAAATAGGTACCACTCATGATGGTTGGTATGCTTAGAATTACCTTGCAGTAACATCGTTTAAAATAAAGCTACGGAACCAATTTGTTAAAGTAAATAAAATTTGCTCAAATTGTCGGTAAAAGTCAAAGGCGTTACACGTGCGTCCGCGGCCTTTGTCGGAAAGTTTGGAGAGGTGCCGCCGCTGCGCCGCGCGCGTGTCAAAGGAAAGCCGAACTAGGTATCTATTCTCTAGGCAGGACGATGACCTCTGAAAATAAACGCGGGTCTGTCAGCTGTTCTTAACAAAAGTGGATACTTATTTCAGACAGATTAAATGTACCTATTTTAAATTTTGATGTTTCTAATCAATTCTTGGTATGCTTTCAAGGTCATGGCCGCGAATTAAATCGTAACCGCGCGCGTGTCAAAGGAAAGTCTAACTACCTATTCTCTAGGCAGGACGATGACCTCTAAAAATAAACGCGGGTCTGTCAGCTGTTCTTAACAAAAGTAGGCACTTATTTTAGACAGATTAAAAAATTAAAATGTACAGATTAAAATGTATTTTAAATTTTGATGTTTCTAATCAATTCTTGGCATGCTTTCAAGGTCATGGCCGCGAATTATATCGTAGCCGCGCGCGTGTCAAAGGAAAGCCGAACTACCTATTCTCTAGGCAGGACGATGACCTCTAAAAATAAACGCGGGTCTGTCAGCTGTTTTTAACAAATGTAGGTACCTATTTATTTTAGACAGATTAAAATGTATTTAAATTTGTATGTTTCTAATGAATTCTAGGTATGCTTTCAAGGTCATGGCCGAGAATTAAATCGTAGGTAGTATGTACCTACCTACTAACTATTTATTGAAAAGATAAGTTCGTAGGCGCGGAACTTTCACGTGTCGGTAGGGTAATAACCGCGCCCGCGCGGATAGGGACCTATTTGGCTGTGCGGTGCGGTTGGTGTTTTGCAATACATTGCTGCTTTTTTTATTTTATTAATTTTTTGCTTAATTAAATTACTTATTTAGGTAGATATGTTCTTATAGTGTTGTGCTATGGGTATGTACCTAGAAAAAAAATTAAAAAAAATTGATGGGTCGACATATTTTTCGCGTTTTTTTTTCGCTAAATATTTTCAAAATCATGGTCTGATTGCACCCCCCCAGTTTTCGGTAGTAGTCTTGACACACCCTGTATAGTATCATAAATGGTCCTTCAAGTCAGGAACAGGTCAGCTGTATTTTAAAATATCGTTGCATATTATTTTTAAAGTGAGTTGAGTTGCGAGGTACCCTTTCAGCAGGTGGGATGTCAGTCAAAAGTGACCTTTTTGTGATAAAAATACATTCATTCACGTACACACATCGCACAAAACGTAATTCCAACTCGCATCATCCAATTCGTAATCAAAAAGCATTGCCAATTAAATGTGTAAGTTTGATCAAGCACATGCTCACGTCATACAAATGCATTTGAGTGCATTCTACAAGAACCAAACATTTCGTGTCTGTAATAAAGTGATAAAATGCCGACATAAAAAAACTTTAGTTTTGCGTGATTTACTGACAAATAAAGGAAGGAACACGGCAAGTTTCGCATTTATAATTGCGCTATACAGGGATGAGGCGTGAATCCATCGCCTCGCGTGTCCGATGACGTGATACGAAACCGTCACGCGTGTTCCTAGTTATAACAACTTGTAAGAGTCAAACTAACAAGCAGTACATCGTTGTGACACACGGCGCTAAGGTTTGACACACCCTGAAACTATTTCAACTTCGAACCTCAGGGCTGGCTTAGAATGCCTAACAAAGCTTAGTAATAAAATAATACATCTTTACATTACTAACTACCAATAAAAATGCCTATAAAACCGTTGATTAATTAAAATGCCTCACAAAACATAAAAGAACACGCATGTATGTATTAACCATACAAATCTTTATGTGGGACCTCTACAAAAAATATGTCACCATTGTCCTTTAAGCTAATGCTTCATAATTGTCGTTCAATTTCCTTTCCATTGAGCCCGAGAGCTCTTCAGTAATAATTTCTCTTGTCATATTAAGTAGAAGTACCTGCCTTACAATAGACTGTGCACACGGGTTGTTTAAGGAGATTGATTTTGGGGGAGTGACGCAACTAAATGTTTATGGTAAGTACTGCATTTTGATGGAATAGAGCAGAGAACCAAACATGGCAAATAAAAAAAACATTCTTTATGAGTGCCAATAGTAACTAGCCATGTCCGTATGGTAAACTAAAGATTTTAATAGTGGTTCGAATAGGCACTTGATCTAGCATTATCCCTGCGAATTTAGAACTATAAATAAATAAATAATGCTGGACAATTCACACAGCATTATCTAGCCCCAAGCTAAGCAGAGCTTGTGTTATAGGTACTAGATAAGTGATATACATAATATAATACAATACATAGATAGATAGATAGAACTAAAGGAGAAATGTCTGAGCAGGTAAGGAAAGCTCGTCGTCGAAAAACTCGCTTAGTGTGGGCCGATTCATTTAGCGACACGAACCTTGGAAAGGAATCACAAACAAAAGGAATAATGTCCCTTAAATAATATAATATTACGTGTCACGAAACTAAAGCTTTATGAAATCGGATATTTTTGTCATATCTTGTTTTATTGCGCCTCAATAGAGAATTACTGCCATCGGGGCTCTGTGATGCTATTCAATTTGGAAAATGTATGGGGGTGGACTCGGAAGACGCTCTCATAAGTAAGGAAATATGTTTTGTTGATGACAAACTGCATGTCTTGTTTTTATTGGGTTTGGCATGTATTTTTTACGAGATGCATTTATGAGGTAGTTTTAGAACATTGATTAATATCGGGTTATTTCTGACTGCGTTATTTATTTCAATGCGATTTCTAGACTAGCTTTGCCGAAGCGCGTGTGGATGACTTTGCTGCCTGCATGCGCAGAAAAACGGCCTCACTGTTGAGCAGAGTCCGCCTGTCCACTAACAGCATCCTGGTGATGATAGCGGATAAGCTAGATGGGCCGCTATATAAACACAGCATTGCTGTATTGGTAAAATAATATTTCAATCGCTAAGGTTAAACTAACATAATTATTAAGACAATTGTTACTAACTAATATGGATTTGTGATTATCTGAAATAAATGACTATTATTATTATTATTATTTATAAGAAGTCAGGCATTAAATCCCATCCAAATCTGACTGAATGCAAGCATCATCCCAGCCCGAAGACAGAAACATTAATCCAATAGCCTCATACAAAATCACTGCGCGTAACAATTTCAAATTTTGCACAAATCTAGTCGCATTTAAAGTATTGTATTACTCGATGTATTAAATAGCCGGTTGACAATGTCGTGCGGATATTAACCCACAAAAAATGTCCTCGAATGTCCCGAGGATTTTCCGCTTCACGCAGAAGTGAACTCTCTACGCGGAGTCGGCAGTTGACAAAATATTGCATTGTTCCTATTATCCCAGCAGTATTTATTTAAAAACGTTATTTAGATGGATGATTTTAATCCTATACCGCTGATGGACCTATTGTACACGTTTAATATAGTTAAATTTGAAAACGATGAAAGACGTCTTTTAAAGCTACATTGATGACACCGCTACTAAACCATGCCGACGAAATACAGCGGGTAAACAAGTTCGGATGACGACAATAATTTAGGATAATATCGTGATATACGTGAAAGCTATTTATTACCCTTATTGCTTTGTTCACTTTGTTATAGTAATCAGGCTATCACCGGTATCGCTGACCATAAATTTAAATTCACTCTGTGACTTCCAATAAAGGTAATGAAGGCAATCATTGCGACCAAACCAATAAAATAATAGAAATAAATTCGATATGACCGACATATGGTGGCTCTAATGCGCGCCGAACCCTGTTATTGCTGTCAAACATGCGACAAATAGCTCAGGCGCTGGATTCCATTTCATTTTATCCAAACGTTGATTACACAGTATTGGTCCGACAGACGACAATGAAAACAGTCTACAACCACCAATATGTTCACACCCCTTTCTGTTTCTGATTCAGTGTGATGACCAAAAAGTAAATTCCAGTTTATTATTATTCCATTATAGGCCGCCCCATTTTAAAAATGTGTCAGCAGATGACGAGTGGGAAAGATGGGGAATACGCATAATCTGCGACGGGGAGGTCGCGACCCGAGAATATTCAATGTGTTTATATAAAATAATTTTCGTGTTCGACAAGTCGCAACACAATGCCGTATATTTTTTGCTCTGTCGATAAATTGGTAGGATTATCATTTAATGGAGGGCTCATGTTTGTTGGGCTTGTCCCGATTGCCTATGACTGTCATGATTTTATTAACGCCATATCGATGTTTCGACGTGGGTACGCTAATTTCCCTCTGACTGAGTGAACCATACATATTTTACGGTGTTTCATTGTGAAAGGTAATGTGCCAATTTAAGTTTAGATGGTCGAGTTCAGTTATTAGTTAAATGTAGAAGTTAGATAGGCAGAATCATAAAATATTCAACAACGTATGGAGGCTTTCAGTATCACAGCATATAAGTACCTTTAAGTTAAATTAAAATTGACAATCAAGTTCATTATAAATAAGATTGATGACAGTGTGAGTTTCGTTGATTGATTCGAGTCTATAGACTAACATATTTTATAGAATGTCAATTGTAATAAGTATTGATTCACATTTTTTATGATTGAACCGTTAAAAACATAGTGGTTATTTTGCGGTGAAATACTTAATGGGGAGCCGAACGGCACTGTCAGAATTTATTGTTGCGCTTCCCAAATTTTAACGTATTTATGATAAAAGGGACTAATCTCCTTTATATTATTGCAAATAAATCCCTTATTAGCGTAACTTTTTTTCTGTCATAAAATTTGCTTTTATTAGTTTGTATGCGAGGCTCGTCGGAAGAATGAGATGTTATCTCGGCGTCCCCGTGTTTACACTAAATATTGTGCGACACAATGAAATTACATGACATCTGTAGTACAAATAACGGGAGTATCTTTATTCATACCGCGCCGAGGACGCGCAAACACGCTCCCCTCGCGTTTGCATTGTCACCGAGCTACGAACGTCTGCTCTATGTCACTCACAACTTCATAACCACGATGCTTACTACAGAACTTCGTAACAGATTTTTTACAAAGTTGATTATTTTTAATTTATTGGGGTTCAATCTCTTCCTGATAAAATGTATGCTTATATTAAAAACGCGAGCTCTAGGTTTTGTATCTTACATATAATGCCTCCTCTCTGCCGAATTTCGGCCACGGTAGTCAGTCACAATGAAGATTAGCCATGTGCGTAGAACATAAATATAGTGCTCAAGTGTGTGCGTAAACACAGGTGCTTCCTTTTTCCCTCGCTCTTAAAATCCGATGGGTCGGACGGACCGACACGACCAGAGAGTGGTCAGGCGCAGGGCCAACGGCTTTACTTAAACCGTGAGCTTAACATGAAACCAAGTCGAGTCGAATCCTGTCCGTCAGTAAAAACCCTGTCGTTAGTGTTCAATTACATATGTGAGACAGCAATCTAATTGGTATGCAGGCAGTTCTATTCTGTATAACGTAAGGTAATTAGAAATTAAAACTTGGCAAACAAGCCTCCGTCAAAACGTGCCAAGAAGAAATAGTAATAGTTCCCCGTATATTGCACACTAACGTTCCCAACTACCTTAGCACTTGTTTAAGGTTTAAATAAACATTTCGAAAATTGGCTCCTTTTTTAGGGTTCCGTACCTCAGAAGGAAAAAAGGAACCCTTATAGGATCACTTTGATGTCCGTCTGTCCGTCTGTCAATCCTCTTTTCTCAGGAACGCGTGGAGGTAGGTATACATACTTGAAATTAACATCAGATACTCAAGTCCGTATTCTCTTGGAGCCGTAGATTGATTAATAAATCAATCTACGAAGTAAAATGTATGATTTTCACTGTAAGAACAGAAAACTGTTCTTACAGTGAAAATCATACATTTTAGCTGGCTGCGCCAAGGACTTTGCAAACTTCAGTATAACAAAAACAAGGAAAGTTTACTAAACCTCAGAACTGCATTATTAGAAAAGTCATAGTAGAACAGATATAACTTTATTGCAGGAGGGAAAGGAAACAATTTACAATAAATAACTGGAATATTAGAGTTACTCCCCGACTGTTATCAATAGGGAGCTCTGAGCGCCTCTGGCGGTTACAGAGCTCGTAAACATTGTGGCAATTCTACAATAGCTGCTTGTTTCAATAAGTTACATTGTAGAATTAGGTTTAACCGCAGTTTATTTCAATCATTACGAAAATCTCTTCAGTGGCTTTTCTAAAACCACTTTAATATAGCTATATAAAAGTTGTTACTATAAGTTTTTTAGCTTGGTTTGTAATAGTTAGTAACGATTTTTAAAGGAGTCAAAATAAAATATTCTCATATTTTAGTTAACCTTCTAAAGTTTCTCAAACATCACTGTTTTTATGCGACCGCAATTGTATGTCAATGATTAACATCTTGTAAAAATTGACAATACATCCAGCTTCATGCGTCGTCGGGTCCGATTGGTATTGATTTGGATTAGTTTACCATCATCTAGACTGTTTCAACTGTAAATATTAGTTGTTATTTGTTCACCTGTAATTACTCGTTAAAAAAATGTTCCTAAAGCTCCGAGAACTGAGTAAGTAAGGAAGTATAAAATAGTTACGCGAATTTGTTCCCACAGTTGACAATCTCTGATTTCTTGCAAAAAAGAAACAAAACATATAGCAGCATATTTGTAAAGAAGCCACTATTAGTTTGCTTAGCTACTGTTGTCTGATTCTCTCAAGGATGTCAAGAATTTAAGCTATTGTTCATGATATATGTTTTGTATCAAAACCATTCAGGTGAATGACAAAAACTTTTCAAAGATGTTATGATTGTTTTAGTCTTCATCTGCTCAGGATTTTCCTGCACTTCGTCATTCTCGTTACAGTTACGGGTCGTAATGTAACGTTACATGCAATGGACGAATCATTTCATCATTTATTTTTATCATTTAATTATTTTCACAAACAATTATTACATTGTGTCGGAAATAGTATTTATACAAGTAGGTACCGTTTAGACGCACATTGACTAATACGCATAATGACCAATGAAAAAAACATTATCAATACGCAAAATGACCAATACGTGAAATCACCAATAAATCGCAAAAAGATGGAAAATGTATCAGAAAAAACTAGACTAGAACTACACACGTTTGGTACGACATACGTAAAAATAAAACTTTTATAGAAAAAATGCACTCGTTACAAAAACTTTTAACAGATTCAAAATAGTTGTATGTCAAAAAAATATACATATATCAATATTAAAATAGTAATGCTAGCTGTTACACGGTGAGCGTTCGTGCAGCTCAAGAGCTTGCAACGGTCAACGAGATGGATTTTAGCACAAGGGTGGCGGGCGGCGCGTTACGTTTTATGCTCGCTGCGAATTATACGTTACGTTACGACCCGAAATACCGGTCAGTAAAAACCTTCAGGGTTAACTAAGAAGGTTGAAGGTAAGAAGGTGGAAGGCTGTAACATAATCGTTATTAATAAATAAACTATGAACTATAGGTTACCGAGAACAATTAAAATAAGTTAAAACTCGTGATAGAAACCGCCTTTAGTTTTCAGAAGCTTGAATCTAAAACTTATGGTGCGTTACCAATACTTACCTCATTCATTGCGTGCTCTACTTACAGGGGGTTAGTCGCAGTCGGGGGAGTTACAAAAAAATAATACCAGGTGATTGAAATCACCCATATTAGAGCATTGCAAAGAATTATTGGCAATAAAAGCCTTCAGCGGAATGTCCGAGTACAATTAAGTTATAAATCATCGATAGAGTCCCATTGTGCCTGGAGGACGTTATGACTGCGGGTTCGATTCCGGAATCACTCACTGACCCGCTCGCCCCGGACATTAGAAACCGTCACCAATTTATCATTAGAGCAATTTTTGCTATAATTGTTTGGTTTTGTTAAAACGCTCGATGTATGCTCTATTTTAAACTAGAGCACAACATTGCTCGGTCAAATTAATTGATATTGGAATATTTTATTTTATAGTACGGCACGTTTTTTTCAAATATTTATTTATGAAGTAAATTCCTTGGAACCAATGGAAAATAAAAAGATTAACGGCCATTGCAATAAACATCGTTGACTTTACTGTTTTCGTTCTTTGTCCTTGTATTGTCTTAGGTATTATTGTTTAGACTTTCTATTTGTTCTTTCATGAAACAATAGCATTGTTTTAAACAAAGGACGAAAGTGTCTTTTAAAGGGTTATGATGAAATTATGACACCTAATAAATTACAAAGAAGAAAGGATTATTTTTCATTCAAAACAGTTACCTCAACAAAAGTAACGTTAAAATTATTAAAGTAAGTAGTTATCTTGAATTAGATTTATTTGATTTTCATTTGACTTTAATTCAAAATTTTAAACGATTTTCAAGAAGCGCAAAATTGTAACTGATTTAGAAAGGAAAAGTCTTTCCCATCCCCAAATCTTAAATCTACAGAAAATTAAAGCAAGCATCAAAAGCAGATGAGACAAGCAGAGCAAAGTAGAGCAACCTACGACCGTAACACGGATGGTCAGCGGTCCACCCACGCAGACAAAAGACGCGTGGGTGCAAAGATTATTCTCATTCAATTGAACGGCATTGTGCGTCGCATGCCACTTCCAGCCACCGCTTAATTACCGCGCAGCTGTTGACCCGCGTCCATCTGGATACTCAACACCTACGGGGTACAGGATGCTTCATAACATAACCATAAGCAGGATTCGCCACCTAGAGAAAACGATACATTGGCACTAAATACTAAATAAGTAACACAAACTAAATTAGTACCAAATGCTAAATAAGTACCAAATACAAAATTAGTACCAAATAAGTACAAAATTAGTACCAAATAAGTACAAAATTAGTACCAAATAAGTACAAAATTTGTACCAAATACTAAATTAGTACCAAATACTAATTGGTACCAAATACTAAATTAGTACCAAATACTAATTGGTACCAAATACTAAATTAGTAACAACTCTGTCATGGTTACCTACAACTTAACATAGGCCTAAACTTGTTTACAATCATTGCAAATACCAACAACGTTAGCATGGACATGAACAACCTAGACAAATCTACGCAAGAACAAGGAAAAGTGTAATATAAAGCGTTAATTCTTGAAATTTGAGGAGTGAATATCAATTCTTTGTGTTCTTTCTGAATAAAATACGTCGTGAACGGTAGGTCTTAACCATACGGTTACCTTAAAGAGGCATAGGCCTCTCTATGTTTATACCTACCACTACAATGTTTGCACCTCTTACCATCATGAATAATCAATTGGCCCAAAAATTGCTCTACCCGGAACAGAAAAAGGTTCTGAAAAACTGCCATAAAAGGCTACGAAAAAGGGTTTATTTTTTACTTTTCTTACAATTTGCGATGAATTATCAAATATTCTGGTCAAAAGATGACTACTACTTTTATTACACTTCAAAACCATGACTAACAATTTTTCAATTGACTTTTTTTGCGAGTCTTTGTTACACTTTTTATAGTTTTTACATCCACTCAAGACTTTGTTACAATAATGGCGGTAACAGAGTGTAAAAACGTTTTCTTGGAAAAGCGGTAATTCAACTTATCTCCATTGTAGGTAATTGAGACAATCGCAAACCACCTTGCATCTTGTAAACCGCAAGATCGGGCCAACAAAAAGTTTAGGGCGACTCCCTTAGAAACAACCTAGGATTAAACTACGGGTACTTTGTATTGATTGATACGAGATTTAAAAATATCACCATGTGTATGCGATTTGGTCATACTGTATCGAGTTGATCCTCGTAATATAAAGGTGAGTATTCTATGACAATGGGACACGGTTTTGAGTGGCCAGACGTCCGGCAAATCTCATTTGTGGATTTATCATTAACTGTATTTCATCCACCCTCGTCCACCTTACCCCTATTACGGGGTATAAATTTTATTTCCGTCTACAATGGATTTTGGATGTTTATTCTGTGTAATTTTATTTGGCTTAATAATATCGTTAATGTTAGAAACCGACCTTGGATATACAGTCGAGCGACGTCTGTTAAATGTTTAATGTAGCAAATGTAATAACATATAGTAGGTAATAAAAGATTATCATCATCATCATATCATAGCTTTTTTGCTTTATGTTTTACTCGCACTGGGGTAATCTTCTACGAAAACTTTTAATAATATTCGAAAAAATCGATTTCGGCAGGATTCGAAACGCCTCACCTTCAGTACAGATGCGCTCTAACCAACTAAGCAACGAGATCGACACGTGCCTTGTAGAAAATCATCATAACAACCCATACACGTTGGACTGCTGGACATAGCCTCCCCGATACGACGCCACAAAGAGCGGTCCAGAACCGCATCCATCGACTCCCTGCGACCGTTACGATATCGTCGGTCTATCGAGTTGGTGGTCTCCCAACACTCCGTTTCGCATTGCATCGCGGCCGCCACTTGAGAACCTTTACTCCCCAGCGGTTATGTACCAGTTTTTCGAGCTAAATGACCTGCTCACTGCCACATCAGCTTACTAATTCAGAGAGCTATGTCGGTGACTTTAGTTCCTCTACGGATTTCCGTATTCCGGATTCTATCATAAAAGATATCCTCTTTTAAATTCATAGCTTAGGTGTATCATAACATTCATAACGCTAGCTACCTAAGTTAACATTGTGGATAATGTTACACACATCCATATGTACTACAGCAACGCTTCACGGTTTCACCCGCGTAGTTCTCGTTCCCGTGGAAATACCGGGATAAAAAGTAAGTAATAAATCTGTGCCAAATTTCATCCAGATCCATTCAGCCGTTCTGGCGTGATTGAGTAATAAACATCCATCCATTCATCCATCCAAACTTTCACATTTATACCATTATAATGGGATAAAGTAAGTTTAAACAGACTAGTTATCTCATGACTGTATCCTCTTTCTTACACGTCACTCCTCACGGACCCTGCCTGACAACCAGCGCAGTGTTGGGCAAATGCTTTACCTAATACTGCAACACGCTGAGGCCGGGATCCATTTTACCCTTAACCACTAACAGTAACCATACTAACATATTTTACAATTAAGTATGGTTACTAAATAGGTACCTTAAATGTTACAATATTTGTATATAAATGTACCTTGACATTAAGATGTCTAGTTTATGTTCTTTTGAGTATTTAATGCATATCTCTTTCTTTCTCTCACTCTCTAATAAATAAGGTAAGGTATTTTATCTATGTTTGAATTAGAACATGCGGCACATAAATAAATACTTATCTCATTAGAAAAAGACGTTAACAATCCTTCATAGAGACATGGATGGGGATCTGCATCAGTTTTCCCGAAAAGAAACTCATCAACTAAGAACTTCTTCGTGCTTTTAGTATCTGCCAATCAATGACCGCACACACACAAGAATCATGTTAGTAAAACAAACACTAACAACGCAAACCAATCACAAAGTGAAGTCGTAAAAGTGGAAAAAATATTGGCTATATCAGTATTGCATTCATCAGAACAATGAGGCGAGCCCTAATCGTGCGCCTTATCGACACTAGCTTTTGTCTTAATTCGATGACGTGTAATTTACGACCGTGTGCCCTCCGCACTTGCCATAAATTGTGATTTTACTGTGACTCGGCTCATGTCTCCTCTGTCAAAATTCACATAAATAATGAAGAGTCGAGCCTGATCTTATCGGCTGCTCTACGACGTGGTTATAAACAAAACACGCGCTCTAATGACTGAATGAGCCATCGTAAACCGTTAATATTTACGCAGGAATCTTTCAGTTCGCCTTTTGAAATGTTTTATAACTCGGTCGGGAGATCGCCCTCGATCCCAAGGCGCCTACGCCAGTCGCGTCGCTATATCTGATTTATTCATACCACCCGAAACACATGATCGGTTTTTCGGTTGTATTCAGTTTTTTGGTGCGTTGGCAATAGATAGCTTTTATCGCTTTGCAGAGCTAAACTTTTTTATGTCGGTTTCCATACGACGCGTTTATGTTCTAAATCCGATGGGGTTGAAAACATGATCGACGTTCGCAAACATTAAAGCATTTCAACTGCTGACAATGACATAAAAGTGCAGATATCGGGTTGCAATTAAAACTATCGAACGACGCTTGTTAACGGGAGCTCAGCGAGTAGGAGGACGAAAACAGCAGATGTGCGACCCTTACTAACCTCTCACCCTATACTTACTCGCAATTAGCCACCTACTGACGACCGTCGTCCGGCTGTGGTGTCTTACTATAATTCTATCTGCAATCACATAAAGTAACAGGAACGAATAAGTTACAATGACGCCATTTGGGGGGTCTATATTAGGATCCAAGCCCGTCTGACTCAAGTCCGGATAGGTAACCGATAAGAATTCAATATTTATTGTCACCCGACGTCCGTCATTAAGATAGTGTCAAAACTAACTGGCACACACACTGGCATCACTTACGTGTTCGAAAGGAGCACTCATAATTATTACTAATGCCTTAAATATGTCAAAACAGGAATCCAGGTAAAAAGGCGTAATTTACGCGGGGCCGATAGAGATTTGGCAGTTGGCGCCGCAGCTCTGGCCAGCCGGGTTACATCGCGAGGAGGCGCCGAGTTTTTGTCAACCATTGTCTTTTAATATAAATTTTAAATAGGAAGTGCCTTTTTTATAGAGATCTAGTTTACGACGCTGACAATGAAGGCATAAATCTAACGACTGCGTCACTATACCGGTCGATGATCGATCGATAAACATTATTTATGCACTTCCGTCGCACTGTAGATACAACCTGATTGGGCATCTTCGGTTTAACGAAATTAATTCGTAGAACAACATTTAAATTTAACACACGAAATTCATATATTAAAGGTGTCTTCACAGAAGTTGGGTCACGTTTGTTGTAGTTTGGGAAATAGAAAAGCTGCTTAGCTGAAGATTGGCAAACCACTCGAAAATGTACCGTAAGTACGAGTGATTTGCACGTAAGCATAAATTCCTAAGATTAATGTTGCAATGAATAAACCTGTATGATGGGCATAATAAGGTATAATGTAAATATAGAGAACAATGTCAGGCATACCGGCGAACCAATCAACGTGCCTCCGGGAGAGGGCTGATTAACGACAATAATTCCACTACACCATCTTGACCACTTTTATTTTTACTTATGTCCCTTTTCAGGCCATCTCTAATGAATTCGGTTTATCTTAAGTTTATATAAAAAATAAATCGCTTTTAACTGAAGAATCACGCCTTAAAAAAGAAACGCTTATTAAAATTTATTTCTTTCTCTCCTCGCGGCACTGTCGTGTACTCAGTCGCGAATAAAATTAAAAAGTCAAGAATTCTTATTTATTTTAATACAATAAACCGCAATCGCTGAATAAAGATAAATAAAAAGTAATAAAAAATTAAATCGCATTAGCAATAAACAAAATACTTCAGCGGATGTGGGCAGAGCGGGAACACGCACTCGGAAATGCGTGGAGTGGAGTCGCCAACTCTAACGCTGACATTCAGAGTTGAACTCTGTTTACTTAACTTTTTTTCTTTGCAAGCCTTCTGTTGCTTATTATATTTGTAAATTAACTAGCAAAATATATCCAAATCATTTCATAAAACCTTTCTTCTTTTTAAATGTGACAGCAGAAATATGAAAAAAAATACGCTAAACTGCTTTGAATCTGAAAGTTTGCTCTGAACTTCAAGTTCAGAGTGACCGAGAAAGCATGATGTAACCAATATATCAAAATATTGACTAACATGTCAACGCTTAAAGCTAACATTGACATTTATTCGATAAATATATGTAAATATTACACTTTAAAAAATTTAGTCATGACTAATCCAGGGAGACTCCATAGGCCACTGGTAGTCGATTGTCACGAGTGCTACCCTCGTCGGCGTTTTCTTAATTGTGCCGAAATATTTATTTGATTGCGACCAACACAGAACCGTGCAACCGAAATGGTCATCGGTATCTGAACTCACAATGGCCATCGCTATGCAGCCGTCTGAACAAGACACTAAGCAAATTATCCTATTAAATCTATTTTTATAGACAGCCTATAAAATTCGATGACCGTTGCAACTCAGTACATACTCCTGTCTTGGATAAGATCTAATCGTCGTTTACATACATTGTCAATTATGTTTCAATACTTTTAATCTACTTTATTCACGGCCTCGTTATCTTAGGAAGTTGGTAAAGATAAAAGTAGGCTTTAGCTCATCGCTTTAAATAATTTGAGTATTTTTCTAGTCACAGAATAAGCGAGCTGATGTATTTGTTTAGTAACCAAAGTAGTCCTCATAAATGTAGAACATTTTGTGAGAAAATATGACGGGAGTTCATTAAACAATGCACAGTTGTGTTCTGAACGTATCCAAGCATGACAATCCTGAAAGACGCAATCAATTTAGGACAATCAGCTGAGCGAGCGCGTATTGAAGGCATTCCTTCCTTCAAACCGAACGTGTCCAATGCGAGTCCTGTCCGTCAGCCAATTGCGGTATCGACGATCTAAATGGGCCAAGGAATCGATACTCCGTACATTAGTACGAGTAACAGGGTAACCGACCACGCATCGTGCAATCATTCGCCGTGAACGAGAGATGAAATAAAATATGAAACTGGTCGCGCGTTCGGATCGCAGCGAACAGTCGAGTTGCAGCCGTAGGACCCCGAGCAACAATCGAGATCTGAGGCGGCGATAGCGTTGTCAACTAGTGCAGCCTGTCCTCGCAGTTCCCATGATTTGCGATCCCGTTCTAATCGTTATAATTACGTCCTATCCATCAAACAGACGTATGATAAACATGAGACTCCAGAAATCGGGAAACGTTAAAACGCTATAAATCTCCCCGCACCGACTGCGACTGGACAACTCATACATCCAAGTTTGAGAAATAGCAGAGATCATTTTTTGCACATGCGACGTGTTTATGAATGCTCCGTTATATTCTCTTTGATCTCATCTTGTCACATCGGCGTTTACATGTAGGAGTTTTAGGCTGACGGTGGTATCGCAGATGTCGCTCGTATACATATTTTTATTGGTCTGATTTCTGTTCAGAACTATGTGATGGAGCATAACATTCGTCAACGAAGCTAACAAAGCTGACTAATTATCGTGGCGCGGCATGTCGTAAAACAGTGCATATTGACGGAATATAGAGAGGCCGGCACACTGTGCTTAATGACATTAATCACATTGATTTATTGTGGTTCCGAGTTATTACAGGCCGGGCGACGAGAGGTGTGTGCGTGCATGCTAACGTATCGCGTACATGAAGGCTTTCGCCTGTGGGCGTGTGCTTCTTGTGTAAATGTTATATTCTAACCATACAGGTTGATGCCTCGCGCGCACCTGAACTTTTGCCTGTCCGTGAACAAAGTACTTTTGGTCATCCTACTTTTGGTTAAGGAACTGTTCCAGCTCAGGATTGTCTGAAAAAGGCTGTGACCAAACCAAAACATTTCTTAACCAAATTTGAAGAGCAGTAATAAGGTACGGTAAGTAAAGTACCTACAGTATGAACAGCAAAAAGAGATTGCTGGCCATAAGTCTCTTTGCTATGGCACCTTAAATTTACAACAAAGTCCCATTCGTTATTAAAGAATTGCCTATACTGCGATCTTTCAGAAAAAGCTAAGAACCTGAATAATGTTACTACACAGTGAAAGATTTTATTGATTTTAAATTCTTTTATTTGTAAAATTTATGTCAATTCAAGTCAATTAATAAGATGAATTTTAATTTTAGTTTTTTAATTGTAGTGTCTCATACATTATTGTATGTACCTAAATAAGAAAGATAATTGCACGCCCCAAAAAGGGCAAATTCATTGTTACGCATTTACTGTATTTACCATCTTTTCACATGTGATTGTTATAAATATACTTTTATTGCAGTCATATTATTAAAATGTTATTGTTTTTACTTTTTTACTTTTATGTTAAGTAAGTCGAGTATCATTAAGAGGAACAAAAGTGAGCCTAAATATTACTATTTGACGACCTCTGTGGCGCGGTGGGCGAAGGTCCGCCTGCGACGCAGGAGGTTCCGGATTCGATTCCCGCCTTGGGACAAATATTTGTACGATCTGCAGGCATTTGTTCCGGGTGTTCTGGTCGTTTTCTATGTATACTAAAAAATATCTATCTATGTAATGTATTGTATTATATATATCCGTTATCTAGTACCCATAACACACGCTCTGCTTATCTTGGGGCTAGATAACGCTGCATTGTTTAGCATTGTTTATTTATTTATTATTATTTATATTACAGCCTACGTGCTTCGCTTAAATCTAGCAACTGAAATCCGTCTAAAGTGTTTCCTGAAAGTGTAGCACCCTATCCAGTCCAAGCTAGTTCTCGGACGGCGTGCATGTGTGCGTGTATGGCATTAGGCAACAATTTACGCTGTTTGCGGCGTGTTAATATTGATTGGCTCGCTTTATTTCGACTCGCGCGAATCTATCTACGATACCGATGCTTTGCCATGATGGGTGGAGGAAAGTAGACCGCGATATTTGTAAAACTTGATTTGTTTGTTTAAGTGGAAGAGAGATGGAGATAAGAGAGGCCTTTGCCCTGAGGTCTCTTCCTGGGTCTCTTCAAGGGAAGAGTGAATACCTAGGGTATCTTCTAGATTAGACCTTCGTGATTGAAGCGAACAAAATCGATAACATTTTGTTTCTTGTTTGATAATTACTATTTATAAAACTGTTTATGTATAAAATTTGACTTGTCTGAGTGCTTTTTTGCAAACCTAAAGAAATAAAGTTATTGACTTTTGACTTTTTGATACATCTTCGGCCACATCTTCACTTTCCATCAGGTGAGATTATGGTCAAAAGTAGGTCTATTGATTAAAAAAGTGGGAAAATAACGGCTGAAAATCAATAATAATAATAATTATAAATGTACCTAATTAAGAAAGCTGAGATGAAGAACATTTTTCAAAAAGCCACTAAGAATCCGCTATGTAGATACTATGTTACAGCTGATTAAATTCAACTTATGTTTACCACAATATTTTACAGTACCAACGCACAATATTAAAATATTTAAAGAATAAAATAAATAAATAAATAATGCTGGACAATGTTTATGTTTTAATGTTTAAGTAATCTATGCACAATGTCCTGTCCAAGGAATAAACTATTGTTACAAAAGCGGTCGTTTACAAACAATAGGTGTTCCCGATATTATGGAAAAACTTGTTTAACTTGAAATTGAATCATATGACGACCCTTGTGGTAGAGTTCGCAAACAAAACCTGAGTTCCATTTTATTGAATAAGTTTGGTACCTACCTAACGAAGAAAAACATTATTCATTCATGGTTAATGGTTTACCAATTATATTAAAACTGGTCAAGTACGAGTCGCCTTGCACACGGAGGGATTCCGTACCATCGTACAAAACTTTCGCAAAAGACACCCTAAGAACTGTTTTTGATGGATCGAAAAATAAGTAAAATAAGCCAACATGACGCGTTCGTTCATCCAATTACGGCCCCCGCCCGACGTTGACCGGTAATCAACGTTGTATGGACGATGTCTCCTTAAATTATTAAATATATTTCATTTTTATTATTAGTTGTAATATCAGAAATAAAAATACACACCTGTCAAAATTTCAACTTTCTCCCTATTAGGGTACCTACTATTCAAGGGATACAGCCTTGACAAACGTAGAGCATGGTTTTGAAACCAAGACTTTGATTTGATTTTAGAGTGAATATAAACTGGCGTAAACATCTATCACTATTTACTTGTCAAATAGTGGTAGGTTTTTCAGCCAGTCTCAAAAATCGTGTATTGAATTGTAAAAACATCTTAAATCAGTAGTAAAATCAAATGAAACTGTATTTTTACCCGACTACCAACAGGGGAGGGTTATGAGGTTAGCACCCTATGTTTGTATGTTTGTATATTTGTATGTTTGTATGTATGTGGCCGATTTCTTTGTTCCCACGTAGCGCTGAAACTACTGGTTCGATTTCAACAAATTATGTATCGATTGATTCGTCTCAATACCCCGATGGTTATAGGCTATAGGATTTAGGGCTCCGGCCCCGAATAAGCCTTCAAAACGCGTATTAAAGTTTAGGTAGCCGCAGGCTGCAGGCCCCATAGAGAAAAATTACAATACCTACGACCTATTTTCATTTTCAACTCTATGCCTATCAAATATGACCGATACGTCATTCTATTTTGTCAATGTAAATGTTTCAAACTTTTATAACTTTCACGTAGTCGGGTTGTAGTTTTTAACTTTATCTTGTTAAGCCAACAACTGTTTCGCTTCTTTTGCTGATGGTACCTCGAAGTACTTGTCCTTTACAAAGGCCACGTCTCGCACCACGATCGCACTCTCTCCCGCATATCAATCAGTGTATTATAATTTCATAACGCACGCTTGTCAACGTAAATAATACGCAAAATTTATGTTACGAGGTTCTCACCGTTTGACTGAGGCATGTTGAATGTTTGATGAGGTGGGTAGCCTACTTGGTGGAGCCGTCTGTCTGTCAGTTCGTCTAAAAGGATATATGGGACCTGTGTGATTTTAGGGGTTTTTTACGGTAGTTTATATGATGTGTTCAGCTTCCTCAAAGCCAGACTGATGCCACTTAAATCATCTTTCATTAGATGTAGAAAGGCCGAATGATGATAATGCATACTTATCATGGTTGTGATTCAGGACATCAACAGAAAATCGTAGCAGAAAGAAGTTCCGTGGAAATTTTAGTCTCAGCTAGTCTTTTAGTTGACATGTAGTGTCAAATTACGTAGTTTTAAAAGTTTTTACTTGAGAATGTCAGTTTGTCAACAAACCCCTGTTGCATAAAAAAAAACTGCCAAATTTAAACAACGGTTAAGCGCAATTTTTTATCTAATTCTGACTGATCAATAGAAGAAAAAACCGACCTTTAGCTATTGCCTAAAGCTGAGACATTTATAATATAAGAGGCATACAGCCTTTTACGAACCAAGTCTTGGTTTCTCCACACACAAGCAATAATGACAGCTAACCCAATCTTGGTTCCTCCACACACAAGAGGCAAAAGTTTAAACAATTGTCAAAAATAACAAGCGTTCGAAAAACCGGCTGTAAATCTCTATCACAAGATCAATAAAATTTGTAAAGCTTGGTATAGCTACATCATCATTGCGTTTGCATCCACGGAGATTGATTTAGCGGGTAATTAATGCATGCAAATGTCCTGACTGCTTTCAATACTGGTGTCTCCTTGACTGTGCGATCGTGTACCTAATTAGTACGGCAGGGAAA
This sequence comes from Eupithecia exiguata, assembly GCA_947086465.1. NCBI lineage: Eukaryota > Metazoa > Arthropoda > Insecta > Lepidoptera > Geometridae > Eupithecia > Eupithecia exiguata. The sequence continues at coordinate 8,312,290 of OX352229.1, forward strand.
AGTAGCCACTAATAGCGTACTATCGAAGCCTTATATGCAAACTCTGATGGTTAAAACAGGCATACCCGGGATGACATATTCGACTCAATACATTATATGTATGTATAACGTTGCGTTTCAAACTACATATCAGAAAACGCATAGTCTTGTTAGTTTGAAAGAAAAGTTTTATTTAAACAAAAGCCTCCCCAAAATATTCTAATCTCCAGGAAGGAGGTTGATTTTTCTAACAAGCGGTAGGATTACTTTTGTTTGTTTGGGTTACTTGAAATGTCATCTGAAAGTAAACATAACTTGAATCTTATAACTTTCTCTACCATTGAGTTGTAATTTTTTCTTCCTAATAAACTATTCAGTACAAGACACGAACGGTCTACTAGTCCAGCATAAACACGGTTAATGTTCAACTCATATTCATTTGAGGACGTGGCTATAAATTCAATTAGAACGGTTGGTACTTATAACGTACTTTACTGGTATGTGTGCGTAGTAATCGCATTATAAACGATAAATTCATTTTCTTGTTTGCATAAACGACTGTTGTCAACTATTTTACGGTTTGTTTGCTTACTAATATAATTGATTTAGTGCATGCGCGTGATTTAATTGGATCTGACGCAGGATCTGACTAAATTGAAAGCACTGCATAAAATATGAATGCATTGACTTTACTCTCTGTCGCAAAAATAATCAAATATCATGTGTGCGTAGGTTTATCCTTCATTAGCGCCGACCAAGGCTCAATATTATTCAAAATACTCAATGGCATAGAGTATTATATTGAGCCTTGGTCGGCGCTAATGAAGGATAAACCTACGCAAACATGATATTTGATTATTTTCGCGACAGAGAGTAAAGTTATACTTTACTGGAAGGCAGCTTTTGTTTGCCTTCTGGGTTAGGAGTGGGATACCACTCCTAACCCCTAACCGATAAGTTATTAATAGACCACGAGTGGTAAACGTAGTGTATCGAATCTTTAAGACATTAGACGATTGGAGAGAAGGTTCAAGTTAGTTATCTATTAGGAACCTTGATTAATTTAAATTTAATTAGTCCAATTTTAGGGCACCGCTTTCGAACAATGCTGCTAGCGTGCGAATTGCAGGGTCAAATTTCTTTGGACTGTACCTATTTATATCAATTACCTACCTCTAAGTTGTTGTGCCTACTAACATAGTATAAGTTGTACCCACTAAACATGATATGGATCTGTGTCTAAAATAAAAACATTTTATTTATTTATTTATCAAGCCTAGGTACCTTTATTAACTGAGGACAAGATAATAATCAATCAATCCTTAACCTTTAGATTATTGCCAGCTGTAAAAAAACAAAAGAGGACAAATTAAATTACACGTTATGACGTCACTGTAAATTGGTAGATATAGTTGAGTTGAATCACTTAGTTTATCTGACTTTATCTTAGATCCACAGAGTAAGAAGACATACATCTGTGTAACTATTATGAGCCAATCGTTCAGGGTCGATATTTATTCCCCTGCGGATAATAAAGCAACGATTAGACACGTCCATCAACATTAGTGGATATTCCTTACTTGCAATTTTGCTAGGGTTAGGCAGGGATGTATTTTTGTTTTGTTTGGGTGGTAATAAAAAGAAACAAAAGGGGTTATCCACTGTTGATGTGCAGCCAGTAACTTACCAACAATTTTCCATGATTTGTAATCTGCACTAAGCTATGAAAGTATAAGTGCCTATTTGGAAGTTGACTAGCATTAGCTAGGTTGTTACGAACAAGCGGACATATACGTAACCTGTTTTCACCCGACTATAACTCACAAAGAAAAAGCTAAAGCAATACATTGCACAAGCAAATATCTCACAAAACATTGAAATTAATGTTGATAAATATACAAAAGCGGCGGCGGAAGTGCGGACGTCGCGGGCGGAAGTAGAGCCATCCATCATCCGCCCGCCCTGGATAAAAACGCTCGTTAGTGTTCCCGCCCGCCCTGGCTCGGCTACCTGCCTCTCTATTAATGTTCCACTCAAGTGCCTCTATTACTGCTGTCATTTGTTATATCCATTTTGGCAAATTGGCTGATCTCGCATAGTCTGTAATTAAGGCGCTTTTTGTGTCAGCGTTTGTGCCACGATTAGTTAATGCGTTTTATTGTGGTGGGGCATTTCGCTCATCGCTTGTTTAAATTCAATGATCCGCGTTTGACTCTACATTACATTGTTCTATTAAACTAACTAGACAATGTCATAAAATGAATCTATCATGTAGTACTTAGTACATTTATAAGTGCTAAAAAAACAAAACAAATAGAAAAATAAGCTACCATAACCCAGAAAAAGAATATGTATTCCAATGACTGAAACATGTTATGCTATAAAAGCAAAACTAAAAACAGTGTAAACATTCCCGCAGGAGCTTTCAGTAACAGATATCCGCACAGACTATAGGAGAAGGCTTGCACGCGAGGGTGTCAACGGGTAAATCCGCGGGGAAGAGAGAACCGAGCAAAACCGCTTATAAAAGTATACGACGGAAATCCGGCAGTAGGGGGAGGCGAGTATTAAAATTATTATGAATCCCGCCGCGATAAGGCGGGATGATGCCGGCTTAACACCGCCCGCGCTAGACCCCGCACTATCGCGCGCTGCGCCTGGCTCGACGTGGAAACTTTGTATGAGATTTAGATATGCGTAAATATACCCCAGTTGGAAACTAGACGGTTCAAATAATCCGTAAGGGCGTATTCACAAGCCTGTTTTGCGAACCCGAATAAGCCCGATAGCCTTTTTATAAGTGGATGTATATAGGTAGGTAGGTACTTTAAATTTCACGGAACTAATAAATAAACAACAGTCGCTACGTAAACTAACTTTGATTTTCAAATAAGCCGAGAGGAAAACTTAAAACATTAACCAGATGGAGTTATGTGAACAATGTGATGTCGTCGAGCAACTTTATGCAGAAGCTGCAATGGTATGTCGAAGGACAATTATAACTTTGGCCCCGGACGCGACAGACGCTCCGTTGCAACAAATAAAATATGTCCACGAAAACGCGCGAGGGGGACGGCAATGCGAAATTTCGTACACGAGACAAAGATAAGCTTAACCAGCACGAAATTATGAGCGTTTAACTGTTTCTAGCTGTAGAATCTGGCACGGGTGCTTCGCCGGCTCGCCAGCGCGCGTTATTTACGAGGGGGTGGTGGCTGCGCCGCTCGCCGCCCGCCGCCCGCTGCACCCGAGATAGCGCCTTCCCCGGAAGAACGATGCCGCCGCAAGAGCCACGCAGTCTTGCTTCACCCGAATTCAACCTTACTCCTTCGACTGAGAAGTTCCCTCGCCGGCAAACCCTCTTCGTGCCACCACAGCACCTCACTTACACCTCGCTTCTGCTTGTGCAGATTGCTGCCAACCCGCACTTGCTACGACGCTAAACAGCGTACAGATTTGACCTCTATCACCCACTGCACTAGGACCAAATCGCATCGTGAAGGGGCGCTCGCTTTCAGTCCACAACTCCAGCCGTTTTGGAACGTAACATTATAGTGAAGATGTCTGTATTTCTTGTTTATGATAACATAAAACTATGGTAAGTAAATTTATACTGTTGGTATCATTGTAGCAATGTTTGCTGCAATGCAAGTGCTAAATTACACCTCCTATCAACTCTACTGTTGAGTTGGAGGGTCAGGTGATTCAGTCGGAACACCACTCATACTTTTGTGGACGCTAATTACTTTTATCCCTAGATTAACAAAACTAGTGGCTACAAATATAATTTAGGTATTTGAACAAGACCTAAACTCTGAAAACATCTGTGTCGTAGGATCTAACTCGTAATTCAGACGTGAAAGCCCTAAAGTCGTTAACGCATTACAGGACATCAACGTTAGCTAAGAAAGAGAGGGTCACGTACCTATGTCATTTAAGTGAAAATATACGGCTCAGAGAAAAGAGAAAAATGCGCAAAAACCGTCTAGAGCATTATGCCGTGCGGCGAGCCATTACTTTTAATATAAATAAAATAACAAAATATGAGAGTCCGGCCGCTGAGTGCCCCTGGACACTTTTATATTTCAAGCGAGCCGTCCCAGCACCCCCTGACCTCCCCTCAATAATTTAACATCTCATGCTCTGGAATCTTTTGTAGTTTTAATGTTGCTAGAGATAGTTTTTTTCTAGTAGTTTTACGTTTTGTTATTGGATTAAGTGCATTTTATAGAAAACTAATTTTATTGACAAAGAAAATTACAATCATATAATAGAATTAAATTAAAACTAGTATTTACAATTGAAACAATTGAGCTAACTGCAGACTGTTACAAACAATCTACAAGTAGCTCAACTGATCCATACCAGTGCATTTTATTATGTTAATAACACAATGAATAAACAATAAAGTAGAAATCAACGGAGATCGTTTTCTGGAATTTTCATATCTCAGTTTAATGTTCATAGTATATTCAGCCCCCCTAGCACGGAGATTGTTGTCTAGGGTAGAATAGAGAAAAATTACGTCACTTCGTCATCGAATGCGTAAATTATTTGAAATGCATTCCTTCAACTTCAATAATGTACGCAATGTATGGCGATGCAATGTCATTATTGTCTATTCCACCCTAGACAACAATCCCCGTGCTAGGTAGGTGTCCGTGGTATGTCAATGTTCATTTATTTGTTTTTTTTCCCTTCGACTTTGATCAAAGGCAATATGCGCCTTAAATAAAAAAAATCGCAGCTCAATTTTTACTCAAGAGCTAAAGGCTAATTATTAGCACAAGTTACAAAAGCTTACACTTCTTTGAATATTTATCGTACATAAATACAAGTCGTACAAAAACATAATGAGGATATCAACATGCCAGTACTTTCAGTGGTTTTGACATGTAAAATGTGGGCTGTTAACCACACCGCTTCGACATTTTTTCTTCATAATTTCCGTGTTCAAATTTCATCTCAAAGTCAGAGAAGTGGATATTATAATAAACACTTGTCACGCAAATGAGAAAATAGTCTGTCCGTTCGTGAATATGGGTCTTATTTTTATGAACATAGAGCTCATACTGAAAGGTAGGTAAAGTATAAGATTCGAGCAAAATTTGCTTTTAAAATTCTGAAATAATTAGATACCTACTTACATTCGTAGGTTATATTAATTACAGGTTTAGAGAATTGGAATATGGTGACATAAGGAAACTAATACGATTAAATAGATATAAAATAACATGACTCCATTGACACTAGAACAAACCTAATCCAAATGCTTATTATCTGGTACAGCAACTTAAACAATTACACTTGAAGTCTTTGACGCAAGTAAACATTAACAAGGCGTAAAGTCAACACCAAGAAGCCTGTAAGCGACTGCGCTGCACAAGTTTCGTTGGAGCGTTACCATGAGCGAGGAACTCGACACGGCTTTCAATGTAGAGGAAGTTTGAGACGATTTCGAAAAATTATGTCAGATTGAGTTTAAAAAATTCTTTTACATTTTTCATACACGTGTGTTTTTCTTCTAGTCTTACCCATGGTATCGAGGGACAGAGAAAGCTAGAAAAAGGGGGGAGTCCTTTGCCGTACAGTGAGACAAGACAGGCAGAAAATAATAATGATAACTAGTGCGTCAATTATTAGAGTTTTACTGTATAGCGCCTATACGCCTACCTATACTACGTGTCTATACGCGGTTCTGCTGTGGCGCTACCTACCTATAGGTACCTATTCGACTAAGCTGGAAAAGAAGGGGGAGACCATTGCCCTTCAGTCAGATAATACGGGCTGAAAACAATAATTAAATAAGTGCGTCAATTATTAGCATTTTAGGATTGATATTATAGGAACCAATGTGGTTCAGCTGTTGCACTACCTTCATATATTGAACTAAGCTTAACCCAAACAGCACACTATCTATTAATGTAGTCGAGATTCAACCCTATTTGCCAAGGAAGTCTTATGGCTTCGAGTTTTCGTAGTAGGATCAGTGGTCGGTCGTGAACAAGCGTAAAGTAATACAAAGTTTCGTGTGCACCCTGCGTGCGCTTCCGCGATGCGTGCCCTTTGCACAAGCTCCTGCCAATCAACGTCCATACATAATGACTTAATTCTGACATACTTCCAAGAGAAATTTCTTCAGAAAGCGCTTCATAAACGAGTAAATTTACATGATTACTGCAAACGCTTATTATCGCCTCAACTACGGTTATGTTATCGCAACCCCACTCGAGCGCTAATTACACCCGCTCCCTCGAAGCCTTACGAGGCTCCATCGACCAATATTGTCCATCGCGTTCGATCGTAAAGCGGCCTAACAAAACAAAGAACATAACAGCCTATAGAGTTCGCAATAAAACCGCGTGAAAATGGCAATAGCTATTCAGAGGGAGATATTAAAATGCATGGAAATAAATTCGGCGTCGCATTCGGGCGTACGGCTCTGGGGGTGCAGTAAAAATAAACAGCGACGCCATTAGAACTCACTTCTATATTCAAATTTATGAACGCGTCCGCGGCGCGTCGCTCGTCGCCGCCGCCACTCACCCGACCCACCGGGGCGACCCACCACTGGTCATTTATGCAATGCCGAAATTTTGACGATCCATTTAAAAATTTCACCCTCGTTTGCCAATGGTACCCGCAAACGAATTCTGAATCATTCATAACGCGTATTTTCCTCTCAACTTGAATCAGCTTTTTTCCCTGTGGGGTTGGTTTGTAAAAGTTATGACAGTAAACACAACCAGTGTTTTTATACAAAGCTTTTGCAAATCACCGAATCTGTGTTCTAAATCAGTAAAGGATTGAAATCTATGGAAAGTAACGTTTCGTAACGATAACCACAAACAAAATAAACTTGAGAATTCTCCAAAACCCGACGAGCAGCGCGTGCTCTAGCTTAAATAAACAGACGTTTTCAAAAATCTGTGTATTTAAATCGTATGTGACTTGTGTTACCGGTGCTATTTCTGTACCGCTGATGGATTTGGAATAACACCTCCGATACTTTCAGGGAACTCGCATTAAATTCATAAGGGATTAGATGTCATCATAAACAGGAATTATTTGGTCGGGTGAGGTTAAAAACAACACGGTGCCGACTAATTACCTGCTGAAGATGGAAGTTATGGTGTGGAGTGTAAACTCTCAAGACTGAAATAGTTCCATGTTTGGGCATTTCGGGAGCACCGCTCACTTCATGTTTTCGCTTCCGAATAATTTAACTAAGTAGCTTTAGGTACAGTTTTGGCTGGTAATGTGAATCGGCACCATCATGGTCTGGAGTAGGTAATAAATTAATTTTAATTCTTCATTTCCATAAATACAATAATATACACTAATTGCGTATTTATGATGTTTTTGTTGCGTATTAGTAATGTGCGTCTATACGTAAAAAAAGGTCAAATTCTTAAAATAAAAGACTGATTTTAATTCTGACAATAATAATGACAAAAAAACACATAAAATACAATCTGAAAGCTTCAGATTGTATTTTATGTGATCTCTAGCTGTTATTGAAATGTATTAGTGAAAAATAAGTTTATTTTAATTCTGTTTCTACAACAAAACAGACAAACATAAATTCCAAAAGCAAAAACATTTTTTTTTTCAATTGTAGGGAAAATAGTCTTTTGCAACGCATTGGGATCCTGTGAGGTAATAAGATAGACTAGATTTTTTTCCAAAATTAGATAAATGTAATGTTTGTAAATTTTACTAACAGATGTTGATTTAAATCAATATAATGTAAAGTACCTAAATAATAGCATTGTCGAACCTTCCCGGGGCACCTTGCACTGTCCTTTTGTGCTAAAAACTAACAGAGCACCTGCTTCCTACGTTATCGTTACGATAAATAAAATAAATAGGCTTTGGTTTCCTTCTTTGTGACATTTTTGTATACCTAATTTGTAATTTTAAATATTACCTACCCACTTACAGCAAATTTATAAGTTTGAAAGGTAAGAATTTTTAAATATTTTCCCGCTTGAAAGTCGTTTTGTTAGTTTTCAACCGAACAAAAAAAATGTGTAACCTAAATATTTTATAGCACTTTTTTATTCCTATCTTTTAAAAGTTTAGCGTTTGTATTTAGGACACAGAGCGCCATCTGTTGGCTCAAAACACAACATATAAGCCTGTGTTGAGACTTCAACACATTAAATATTTTTATTATGTTTTCATTTCTTCCTCTCTCAATTTGGGAGACGGAGATAAAGTAATCTATCAATTTAAAAAAAAGTTAAACTTATTTTTGTAAGCTGGGAGCTTTTCTTAGGAATCTATAAATTGCATTACAATGCCAATAAATGACTACTTGTAAGTATTTAAGTACATACTTTAATATACTCTATGTTATATAAATATACTTGTTATAACTTTTGTCCTTCTCTACTTGAACTGGAAAGAAGGATGGTAGAACTATGTAGATGTTTCTGAAGAATGTTAAAACTAAAGTTACTAATTAGCAGGCATGTTCAAACCAGTTAATTAAAAAAATCTACCCTCCAAACAGTGAATGAGAATGACATTGGGAAACCGTATCCGTTTATAATGTTTTGTCGATGGCCCGATGGCCGCTCTACCTCTACCATGTTATTTCACAAAGAGTACTCGCTAGCGACTTGCTAGCGTAGCAACTAGTAGCGAGTAAGTTTTTAAATATATTTGGAAGAGTTCCCACAAAAACGAACTATCTGCTTACTTACTCAGTCTTAGGTTTAGATTTAGTTAAGTATTTATATGGAGACTCCATTTGAAAAATTAAATTATTAATTTTACTGTAATAAATACTTACTTATTTAATATAATTTTAGCACACTACAATTACATGAGTGTACCTGTGTGCACTGGTACCACAGTACCGGTGTACACAGGTACACTCCAATTAAATTAATTTAAGAACTTAGTTAAACAAGATGAGTATTTTGTGCCAAAAAAAATGCTATGGGTAGGTACGGTTTTACAAAAAAAAAGCACGTGTTTTTTTAAATTATTAATAATAAATGCTCAGTTTAATAATCTGAAAGTAATTTAGAAGTTACTGCCTTAGTTTAATGGGCAGAAAAAACTGTGATTAAGTTATGAGGATTAAAGAAAAAGGAGAGACTCATGGTAGAGACACCGATGACTGGCAGAATCGGCTAAATTGCTTCTATCACATTTATATCGGAGCCCAACAGGGACGGTAGCCGTCAGTGACACGTATAGGTTATATTTAATTTGAATCACACAAAGCGATTAACATGGCTCAGGCATCTGGCTTTTTAAACGACGATAATTAATGAAGGATGTTCTCGAGTCAAATTATGCACTTTTTATTTATGAATGCATTTTTAGTAGTCATCCATTCAATTTGGATTTAACAAATTATGACTATGTGAATCTGTGGTAGAGCAGTCTATGAAGACAAAGGTTGATCTAATATACGAGAAGGTAGTAGATTCTTTATGACGTGACGGCCATCTTTGTTGTCAGTTCAAACTAAGAAAAAAAGTACTTAACCCTGTTAAATATGGATAATATTTCGAACATTTATAATAAATGCAAAAAAAAACTTGATATTGTAGCTACACATTTGCATGTCAATGGCAGTTGACAGGTCTTATATTATGTCTTATCAGGATTTCTTTACATTTCTTTATGTTGTTGTCTAAACCCGTTTAAAAGAATATCAAACCGGATTAACAAGGACGCAAGGTCGGTCCACCAAAACACAGAAGATAAACTAAACTTTGTGAGACGATCGTTTAAGAAAATAATTTAATCAAAACACGTAATAACAAAAAGTCATAACGTGCAAGTTCAATTAATGATTGTGGGAGGCTTCGCGGGCCCATCGTCACCCGCCATCTAGCGTGCGAGAGCGCCGCCCACCACCCGCCTCGCAGCGGCGACCCGCGGCCACATGTCGCTTATGAATGAATATGAGGCGTTATGATTATGAAATTATGCTCCGCCCCGAATATGGAATATGGAGGAGGGGGTTTGTGAAGCGCGTGCGAATGGGCGAAGTTTGATTTATGAGCCGGGCGCGGCCCCGCCTCCCTGTCATAACCGTATACCTGGTGCGCGCGCGCGCCGCCGCCGCCCGCCGCCCGCCGCCTCGCGCTCAGTCCCGCTTCAGATGGCGAGTGGTGCGCCCGCGAGCACGCCGTACAACGCACTACTTCGACCGAGCCAAGTAGAGGCTCCGCGCGCGAGTGTGCCGACTCGAGAGAGACTCTACCCTATCGTGCCGTGCTAGTGTTCCGCGCCGCCCTGCGATGCGCCGGCATTGAGCGCTCCAGCGCGACACAACATGCCGCGCGTCAAGCCAGCGACCGTCCGACGCGTTTCCATCGGTACTTTACGAATACCATTTCAAAATCAACCACAGTACATCAACACGATTCTACCGCTTCATTCACTTCATGTTTTGGATCAGTGATTTTTCAAAAAAATTGGTGATTTTTCGTCAATGTTTTGTTTTGGTAATTTTTCCGAAACTCTGAAAACATAAATATCATGATTCAGTTAGCCACAATAAAGTATGGCATTCACCAAAAAGTGAGCAATAAATATCGTCACCGGCACGGTGAGTAAACAATTGAGTGCTTATTTCATAGTTTGAGGTGTTTTTTGGTTTTCTTTATTATGAGGCAGATGTGAGGCATTGTTTTGTAATTATCAGTAAAGAGAGTAAAAAATTATTAGTAAAGACAGTACCGTAGTTTTTATATTAGAATTTTCAGTTAATACATTAGCTTTAACATAGAAGAGTGATCAATAGTTCTCTATCATAGTTAACTAAATATTTTCCAAAGATGAGGTACTCTACTCTACAACTACTTACCAACGTAGTTACTTTTACTAGACAGAAACTTTAAGCTCATGTGGACCTTGGTGGGAGCACAACCAGTTTATAGCTACCACATATTTATGCACCTAAAGGCCCTTTTTTTACAAATAGTAAACAAAAACATTTTTCATAATTATAAATACTTACTAAGCGAAACATTTAGGCTAAATAGTTTTTTTTACAACTATAGTAAAGTGGGACAGATTCGACTAACTCTTTAACCACGCTCCCATAATCACCACAAAACGGAAAGTGGGAAGGTAAAATCATTGAGTACTTTTTGTTTTTGGGTAAACAGAAAAAAGTCGCCGTATTTTTTGTGCTTTTGACGATGATTTAGAGAATGGTTTAGTTTTTTTTCTTGTTGCAATTTCGTTGAGGTGGTTGTTTTTGTAAAATGATAGCTTCCGGTGATTCGTAAAAGACACATTTTTGGTGTCTTTTTAAATTATTAATAGAAACTGGTAAAATATGTAAGTTTATGATTGTGGGTTGTTAAAAAGAGGTAGAGTTTTTTGTAGTAGGTCTCTCAGGAACTGTACCTACTGATCCAATTCATAAAAAAAATTCACTTACCTACTTATTCATGACAACACAGCAAGTTTATTTCTGAGAGATTTACAGCTTGCGTTATATTCGGGTATCAGAAAAGCAAGGAGAAGGCAGAAGCTCGTTATTAATAAAATTTGTAAAATAATTATCATAACTTATAACTTAAAACTGATCGGATTGGACTAGTTTACCAACTGGTCGAAAAAGTCAAGGTAGAAGACAAAAGGTGATGAAAATGTATGTAAGATTGAGTAATTTTTTTGATATGGATAACTTTTTTTAGGAATTACTCTTTCTAATTTGATCAGCAATAGGTATCTGTTTTCAGTAACAGGGTTCCAAGATATTCAGGAAAACTTGAAATTCTCTAAAAGCTTGTTTTAATTAGGTTTCTGTATGGTACATCTACACTTATATAATAAAGAGGAAAAAATTGTATCTTCGTATGTAAGGAATGAACTTAAACACTACTGAACCGATTTCGAAAATTCTTTAGCCGTTAAAAAGCTACATTATCACCGAGTATAGAATAAACCCGTGCGAAGCCGGGGCAGACCGCTAGTCTGTTATATTTTCATTAATTATTCAAATGCATTTGCCCTTTAAGTAGCCTTTAATTAATCAACAGGTTATCTTAGACAGTTTTATTGTAAATAAAATGAAATGTCTTTATTTTATGAGAATGACACACTGTCAAATTTTATTATTCTGACCACTACTTGGACTTATCTCATTGCCGGTTTTATTACTGGTCTATAAACAATTTATTATTGGACATTTTATCTATTAACGATTGAAATAACCTGCCTATTCATATTCTTATGAAATACACATTCAGTGTTTGTTTGCTCTACTAATAAATTTTCAAATCAAATGTCGTTAAACGGCAATCCGGTTTTTCCGTCATCTAGTACTCATAACACAAGCTCTGGTTAGCTTGGAGCTCGATGATTCCGTGTGAATTGTCCAGCATTATTTTTTTACATTTTATTTCGAGTTATAATGCTTAGGAAACGTTTGTACTTACCTAATGGATAAATGTTGTCTATGTTAAATTGTGTTCATTTAATCATTGATTCGTACATATAGGCGGTTATTTATCTTGGATTTAAATACCTACCTTATAGATACTTGCTATAAGTCTATGCAAACCTGAGTCATACTGATTTCTATATCAGAAAATTCAATTTTAAAACTTCTATAACTTCAGGTTAACTTTGAAGATAATGGTGAATTTTTACTGGGGCCCCTTAAAGCCTCTCCAAGATAGACGCTGCCTGCGATGGTAGCCAGTAAATGTGGTATACTATAATGTTTTTTTATACTATTACTATACTTTTAGGTTCTTTTAGGTCGTTTTTATTTTCACCGGTTTAAGTAAATGTAATTCGTGTATTCAAATCAAATGAATTTAAATCCAAACCAAGGCAACTATAAATTTTAAAAAACAATTAAATAGGCCTTAGCCCAACTGTGGGATCCAGAGGGCGCAAGACGAGAAGATCAATTTAAAACAGGCCTTTTGAAAATGAAGTATATTTTAAGTAAAACTTCATATCCCTAAAATGCCTACTTTCCTTCCGGGTGATTGATTTGGTCCATTCTGTAGATGTACATCTACAGAAGTACCTATCTACATTACATACAAGTAAATTAGTACTTTCTGTTCCAAGATAAATTAGTATCATTACAAAAATATACAGCGAAGAATTTTAATAGAAATAATATTCATATCTCTAATGGCTTGCAGGAGCTTTAATAGCTTGCCCGCAATTGATATTTTGAGACCTGTCGATATCTATCAGCAATAAATCAATACGATTCAAGTCAGTCCACTAATCAGAGCGTTAATATGCAATACATCAGGTTTCTAATTATCCAACTCATTTGAAAATATTAAAGGCGTAAAACCAGCAGGTAGAGTCCGGCAGATATGAAAAAAAAGGAGCATTGTGTGTATATTGGACAATATTTAGCAGGAACTCTTCACGGTTGGGCTTTTAGAGCTTTAATAGGTTTTTTTGTGTTTCTGCGTAAGTCGGGCGGCGCGCGTGGTCTGCTTACCGCAAAGCCATCGCCTTTGAACGTCCGCCGGGGCCTCTAGCGAGCCGAAAACTACACCAAGCAAACACCAACAAACAATCATCTTTAATCCTTCTCTTCACAAATAACTGCACTAAACCGGAATACTGCAACAAACTCCATTTAAAATCCCTCACCGGCACATTAGCCCGGATTATATCTTCACTTTTGTGGCGGTGTTCACTTCTTCGCTTTTAATTCATAACCGAAATGTATTCAGGTGATATTTGAATATGTTTTATGATAATGCATCACCGGAAAAAAAACATAATTTAGTAATCATAAATGGATATAGAGTCGATTTCTGTATTTTTAGCGGTGAAAGTATAATAAAACTGATAAGCAAACGCATTTAAAAGATTTCTAAGTTTATTTTTGTTTTATTTCTGCTGTATATTCAACGTAGGTAGGCAGCAGTCACCTATGACACAAGCTCTGCTTCGTTTGGGGCTAGATAATGCTGTGTGGATTTTCCAGCAATATTTATTTATTTGTAACAGGATATCTGAAAAATAAAATACATATTCGTGACTAACTGCATTAACCGTACCTAATGAGTGACAGTTGCTCAACATATTAATGATATGTAATGTAATGTGACAGGTAAAAACGATAATTTCGTAGAAACTTCATTTCAAAAAAACTTCGAAAAAATCAAGGTGTTATTGAGCCGTGCAACTACGGAACCATACACTGCGCGTGGCCCAACACGGACTTTGCTGGTTTATTGCCACTTGAGTTACATTGCAAGTTAACATCGCTTGGTATAAATCAAACCTTAGGTACTGTTGACATCTAAGATACCTAAATTGAGCCTTTCATAATTTTATAGATTTCTTTATGAATTTAAAATAATTAATAACAAGGTAACTAATAGCCTTCTTTTTTTGGATATTTTTTAGTTATCATGTCAAAAGAAAGTTTATTATTATCTTGTCAATTTATGTAAAGAATGCACTCGTAACGTTTATTTCTATTTTTTTCCTCGTTTATTTATATTAATACTAATTTAATACAATATTAATTTATATTAATATCTACTTAATACATACTTACCTAAAGTTTAACAGTTATTTAGTACCTACCCATCGCACAATCTCTGCTTAGTATGAGGCTAGCTATTTCCTAGCAGTCTTCATTAATTTATTATTAATTATTCATGTTACAAAGTGATGATGAGTAAGATTAATGCAGTAAGTCACGAATATATTGTTTTACCAATAAAAAAAAAAACATCGCTACTTAACGAGCTAAAAAAATCTGGATTAATTTTACCACACAGAATACAGAATTTATTCGTAATACCGTTATTACATTGTCGGCGTGAATAAAGATTTATCCGTATACCGCCAAATAAGAGCTTTCTGGTAGGTATTAATAAGACACTATTAGTACTACAAATCTGTAAGTATTAGTAGACCTACAGAGCTAAGCCGCGGACAGACAGACAGAATACCGAACTGTAAGATTCCTTTGTTGTCTACGGAACCCTAAAAATTGTTACGAAACATAAGGTTTAGACAAACACCAGCCACGAATAAACATTAGACGTCCGGAAAGGTAAAGAAATAAGATAGAAAGATTACTTACATTCGATTTTTTTATCTGCAAAAAGAAATTACCAATCTCGGAGTACTTATCCCAAAATTAGTTTTTAATTAGTTTTTGCTGTTAATTTCTATTCACATTTTAGAGTAAGTAACAAGTTGCCGATTTTTGGTCCTTTCTTCAATATTTTTTTTAATAATTACCTACATCTTTTTATACTGACTCTAAGATGGAGAATTAAGTTTTTATTTTTTTTGTCCGGCTTGTTGACATAGTTTGAAGCTAACTTTATAATGTGTAATAGTATAAAGTCAAGCATTTCAACTTATTTTGCAAGAGTTTATATTTTCAAGTCAGGTCAATTCGTTGTTTTTATTTTGTGCTTATTTTAACACTTGTTTTAATTGATTATGTATAAGAAGTTAAGACAGATAGGTTATTCTAGTAGCCCAGCTAACCTAGATCCTAAAAATAATAAACATTAAATTCACTGTATTTAATCAATGGCTTTCCACTTTCCAATACTTAAGTTCTTTATTTACATACATCAGTAAAAAAAAATTAGATGAAGGTAAAAAACAGTTTACAGAAAATGTACCTACTTGAATTTCGATGATTCGTGTCGTAGAGAAATTTTTTTTTGAAGAGTGGTTAAAAATGTGAGATTCATTTTTTGTGGTTTTTAAATTTTTTGCGTTGTCTATGGATTACAACAAATGGAAAATTAATTTGCCGCAAATCGTTAAGCATTTTGTATGAATCCATGATAAAACCAACTTCGATTCAATTGTATTTTGGGAGTATTTGGAAATATGTTGATATTAAGCCCAAAATATCTTATTTTCTCAAACTTTCCATAAAAACCAGTGAAATGAGGTTAATAGAAAATAGTTAACGATTTGCCACAAATTACTTTTCCGTTAGTTTTATCCTCGTCGAAACCAGAAAAAAAATTAAATCACAAAAAAATCTCGCGCTAACACGAAATCATCCACATTAAACTGATAAAAACCTTTGCAAAACCTGCCAAAAGTGAATTTGTGTGGTAAAATTGACTTTGCAGGTTTGTAGGAACCACGGGGCCGAAGTATCCTATTTACTGAGTGTTAACCGACCATACCACACACAATTATTTTACGATGTTAAAGAGGTTACTTATATGTCATAGAAAATCATAAAATGAAACTAAGTTATTCAACGGCAGCAATTTCATTTTTGGTTACATGACTAGCGCCATCTGTCATTGAGTAGCGGTACTACATGCATTAGAAGAAGCGTTGAAACGAATATCGCGCGATGTACTGTGATTGATACTGTAGTTTTATAAGAGCTTGTTTACGATTTTATTAGAATTATACTATTACTATTTTTAGAACTTTTTCGTAGGTCAAAGTGTAGTTTTCTACGGAGGTAAATTTATAACCGAATAACATAGAGGTTTTCCATTGAAGTAACTTAGTTTTTTTTTGTTGTAGGTGAAAGCTCGGGATCGTGTTCCGAAGATGAAATCAGTAATGTCGTGGATGAAGTCAGGGAAAGACCTGAGCCACACATGTGCCCAAGATGCCAAGAACAATTCGAAAATCTGCACGAGTTTCTGTTTCACAAGCGATTATGCGACGAGAAAGCGATGCAAATGGGCGAGGAGAGAATGCACTCAGACCCGGAGGAGATGGTCGTTTCCGGGGACGAGGAAATGGATGGTCCGAACAAGCGACTAGAGCAGGTGCGACGGCACCGACAGGACGCCGAGAACAACAACAGCCTGGAAGACGGCGAGGCGGAGGTGCCCGAGGCCGACGGGCCGCCAGTCGTAGGCCTGCCCTTTCCCGTCGCAGGACACGTCACGCTCGAAGCCCTTCAAAACACTAAAGTTGCCGTAGCGCAGTTCGCCGCAACCGCGATGGCCAACAACGCCGATAATGAAGCCGCCTTGCACGAACTTGCAGTCTTACAAAGCACGCTATTCACGCTGCAACATCAACAAGTATTCCAACTGCAATTAATACGCCAACTCCAAAGCCAACTATCGCTAACGAGGAGAAAAGATGATACAGAGCCGAGCCCGCCCCCGAGCGATCTGGAGCCCATCGTCCCGGTGCTGCCTCCAGCGCGGTCGCCGTCGCCACCGCCGCGTCCGCCGCGGGAGCCCTCTCCTGTCATAACCACACCCCCCACTAGCCAAAGCTTGCCGTCGACTCATTCGCATCTCATTCCTAAGACGGAGCCGCTCTCCGTTCCCAAGCTCCCGACCTCATCTCCACCCATGATGTCCCACCCACCCTACAGCTCCATCTCGTCGTCGCTAGCATCCACGATCATAACGAACAACGATCCCCCACCGTCCCTCACCGAACCGAATACGCTGCAGATGCTACAGAAGAGAGCGCAGGAGGTACTCGACAATGCGTCTCAAGGCCTCCTGGCGAACAACCTCGCTGACGAACTTGCATTTCGTAAATCTGGAAAAATGTCACCTTATGATGGAAAATCCGGCGGACGCAATGAACCATTTTTCAAGCACCGCTGCAGATATTGCGGTAAAGTTTTCGGAAGTGACTCTGCTCTGCAAATCCACATCCGATCGCATACGGGTGAGCGGCCTTTCAAGTGCAACGTGTGCGGATCTCGATTCACTACCAAAGGGAACCTAAAAGTACATTTCCAAAGACATACATCAAAGTTTCCACACGTGAAGATGAACCCCAACCCGATACCGGAACATTTAGACAAATATCATCCGCCGTTATTAGCACAACTGTCTCCGGGTCCGATGCCTGGAATGCCTCCTCATCCGCTACAATTCAACCCAGGTGGGCCCAATCCTTTCCCACCGAGCTTGCCCCTCTACAGACCACCGCACCACGATTTACTGCCACCTCGTCCTATGGGCGATAAACCATTACCACCGCACCCCCTATTCGCAATGCGAGAAGAACAAGATGCTCCGGCTGATCTCAGTAAGCCATCCGCGCCGAGCCCCGCACGTTCTACACATGAGGGATTTAAATCTGAACCCCAAGACGAGGAAAGTCAACGAGATTCCAGTTTCGAAGACACCGATCGCGTAACACCCAAGCGCGAACCTGAAGACAACGACCACCCACAAGACGAGGAACCGGCTCGATACCCCTCCACCTCACCTTACGACGACTGCAGCATGGACTCAAAGTACAGCAACGAAGAGCATATCGGCAGAGAAAGCCCACACGTCAAGCCTGATCCAGATCAACCGGAAAATCTTTCAAGTAAGAATTCACCGATATCGGGACCAATTTCAATAGCAACGGGACTTCGTACCTTTCCCGCGTTTCCATTGTTCCCCCAATCACCACCCAGTAGTATTTCCTCAGGTAGCCTGACTCCTTTCCGCAGTATTCCACAAACTGTAGGCGAAATGGACTTGACTCGTGACCCTCATTTCTTCAATTCACTCTTACCGCGACCGGGTAGCAATGATAACTCTTGGGAAAGTTTAATAGAAGTAACTAAAACCTCAGACACCGCAAAACTGCAACAATTAGTAGATAACATAGACAATAAACTCTCTGATCCTAACGAGTGCATAGTATGCCACAGGGTTCTGTCCTGCAAAAGCGCTTTGCAAATGCATTATCGAACGCACACTGGCGAGAGGCCTTTCCGATGCAAATTATGTGGCCGGTCGTTTACGACTAAAGGCAATTTGAAGACTCATATGGGCGTCCATCGCATTAAGCCTCCCGTACAGATGTTACATCAATGTCCTGTGTGCCACAAGAAATTTTCTGATCCATTCTCATTGCAACAACATGTGCGTCTTCACACCAACGAACGAAATAGCATGCCTTACGATCAATTTGGAAGTTTAGATTGCGACAGTTTTCCATCAATAAGCAACGGGTCCGATGTCAACGAATTTTCGCCGTACCGTCCTATTCCGTTCCGTCCTATGTTTCCGACTCCAAGCACTCCCGGCGACCGACGGGCGGACTCCCGCGGGACCGACGATGAGAGCGGCCGGGACGAGCCCGCAAATCGGGAGTTCGACGACGACTCATATACGAAAGATCGTCGAACTTCGCCGCTCTCCGTCTGCGCCTCGGCGTCCGAATGCGAAATAAAAACCATCACCACAACGGCTTCCCTCCCATCGGCGACAGGTTCGGAGAGCGGGCGTTCGGCGCGAGGGTCTCCGCCGTCGCCGACGCTGTCGACGCTGTCGACGCCGCCGCGGCTGCCGCTGCACTCACCGCAGCCGTCGCCGCCCACGCCGCTAGCCGCGCTCGGCGCGCTCGGAGGATCGCCCTTCAGCCCGCTCGGACTCGCGTTCCCTCCCGCAGGTATGCGATGCATTCCGTCTTAACGTCCGCCCCGGTCG
The DNA here is from genome assembly GCA_947086465.1 of Eupithecia exiguata. Lineage (NCBI taxonomy): Eukaryota > Metazoa > Arthropoda > Insecta > Lepidoptera > Geometridae > Eupithecia > Eupithecia exiguata. The sequence continues at coordinate 8,331,654 of OX352229.1, forward strand.
CCCACATTTCCATTTCCCTGCATTTATCCTCACTCGCCCACTAATCATAACCGGGATCTCTGACCCGCCGAAAATGAACCAACGACATAACTTGAACAATGCTAACCATTCTCGCTGTACCTAATCGTGCGTTCAAAATCAAGCCGACATAAAGTGACATGGAATTTTCACTGAATGGTGTTTGTTTGTGTGCAGTGCGCGGAAACACAACATGTAACATCTGCTACAAGACGTTCGCCTGCAACTCAGCTCTTGAGATTCACTATCGCAGCCACACGAAGGAGCGCCCCTTCAAATGCACAGTCTGCGATCGCGGATTCTCAACAAAGGTAATTACATTTGCTTATTTACCTATGCCAAATTTACCAAACACTTACTGTTGGGTAAATAGATTCTAAACACATTTTCTTGGTAAGTTTTATTGTGTGTGTCAGTTCACGGCAATGACCTTTTGCGTCTACTCTACACAATGTACGAAGAACTCCTCCGTTGATTATTTCAATTTGATTGCTTTAACCTCCCACAATATAGTTAAATTCTGTACTGTAGGCTACTCGTGGACAAACCCGTAGATCGAGTATCGTTGGCTTTTAGCCAGTTCATACTTTATTGTTACACAAATAGCAAAAACATATGTGTTTACGACATTTCCACTAATTTTCACTTCATCTAAAGAAATCCATTGACAATAAAATGTGTAAATAATAAATTGTTTGATGTAGTTAAATTAGCTGTTACGTACGACTTCGTGTGATTCCGTCGATTCTTGTTTAATAAATAACACGGAAGTATCTGAGTCGTCGAATTCAAAGTTTAGCGTGAGCAACTCGAGACATCAGCAAGTTTCAACTGCAGGGCTAAGTTGATGCGCCGGTTTCATTTCATCCAAGTTTCAGTGCATTAATTTTGCAAGCAGTAATTACAAGTCGCTAGTCGACGCCTCTAGTTCGCATTAGTTTAAGCTGTTGTCTTCCTCCGTCGCATCCGAGAAATGCCGACATCCGAGTAATTGACGACTAACTTCGCAAACTTGTAGGCTCGTTTGTTTAGATTTTAATCAAAACTCTAAAGTTTATTCATAGTTTGCATTCCATTCAAAATTAGAAATTAGATATCATTAAACTGGTTCACGTAATCATTCGTTGGTAGAGTCGTAAACTGATCAAATTGGCATAATTAAATATAATCCAAGCGTTCTACTTAGAAATATTATTAAAGCACTGCGTTACTACAGAAACAGCACATACCAATTCTTATCTGACGTATGACATTTTATAAATGGCTTTGCAAGATTTATTAATTCAGCGTCCGAAGTTCGAGACAATAAATATAGCTTGTTAAAAGCATTTTTATGGCGTTTATAATTACAGCGAGATCGGCTAATACTTGTGTCGCGTAAACGCTGCGCTTGCGCACGTCTCGGTCGCCAGGGCACAATGTCGCGCAGCGCCACAAAAATGATAACTCATAAAAACAACGTCACGGAAAACGATCGGAATATTAATTCATGTCGTAAAATATTTATTGCTTATAAATCCTTGAGCCTATACCTACGCTTCTCGTCATAAAAAGATTATTTATGCTTGACAAAGTAACATTTTCGTATGTTTCTCAAAATGTCCAAGGGACTTATCAATAAAATGTAGATTAATTTACGACGGGCGCCGTGGTTAAAATTTTAGACCCTTCTAACGCCAACGTTACTTTTGCTGTGATTCATTTTAAGAAAGAACTTACCTACATTGAAACAAACTATACTGAATCTTACAACATTAATATCTAAGCTGTATATATGTACATGTGAGCAAAATAAACAATAAACAATTTCAGTGACCATTAAAAACATCCATTGAAGGTCCATTGAACTAATAGTAATAATACAACGGATAGCCAGTAAATACTTAATAAATACAGGTATTAATAATTAATTTAACGAAACTTACTGCCGTATCATAAATAATGAATAGCCTACCTTCCAGGCAATGTAACTTATCTAATATTAATTACTCAGTGGCTAGAATAATACGTTTTATTAATATTACGAACTTACTAGGGAGCTTTAATAGCTTTGACATTATCGCAATGCTTCGATAGAGTATATCCTAATTAGATATGGTATTCATGTTTTTGTGAGCCTACGACTATATGTTTTCCACCTCTCAATAACTACGAATTGTTGTAATAAACATGTGCTTGAGACACTGTCATTAACGGTCTCCGACCAAAACTTTTCACTAGGTAAAAATTTAGTAGGTACTTACTAAGTTACTATGAAACCAATCACAAGGTTCTATAAAAATATGTCTGTTAAACCAGAGGAAGCAGCTGTTGTATAAATAAAATTTACATTGAGCCTTTAAAGGCAATTGTTCAACCAAATTACCTAAGCTTATTAGACAAAAAAAACAAAACTGCGCGTTTACTTTGTATCACTAAAACACCGTTGCATCGATTTTCATAAAACTACACATACCTATAGTTAGTTATTCCACTCTCTTACTTGCTTTTTGATAGTTCAACTGACTATCAAACTATGTTGTAATGCCTTACCGATTCGATTTTGTATGACAATCGATTTTGTTTATAAAGAAGTTGTAATCGAGTTTGCTCAACATTTTGTACTATTTTACAGACTACTGAGGCGTCTAAATGACTTTATTTTTAGAATCGGAATATTCAATACAGTAAAATAGTATTATATCTGTTGCTATACATTTTTGTTATTTGCTTCTGTCCGCGGCATTACACGCGTTTTTTCGTGATAAATAATAAGATATATTAAGTATCTGTGGGTAAATATATATTATAATAGGGTAAACTATAATTTTCCTAAGTATTTTCAATGGTTTTTCACGGAACAATCATCTAGAATAATCTTTGTTACATACTATGTCGGCACGATAAAAATCGAAACTCGAAAGAATCGCATTTTTATCTGTGTGTCTATGAAATACTTCATTCTGTCATTAAGTCTTCCTTCATTCACCCGTTAACAATCAGGGAACTTCTTAGCATATAACAAATAAATACGTGGACGAGGTAGGTATTATTAGCTTATAAATATAAACCATCTAGATGAAGTCACCATTCAAACAAAAAATAACATAGACGAAATTGCTTCATCCTGACACACGTAAACTTTAGCAGCCAGGGGTAAATAATAAGAAAATCACAAAAATTATTATTATCAAACATCGAATAATATAATTACACTGAAGCACCAAAACATCTGACACGCGTAATAAAATAAACTAGCTTGGCGGTCTACAGCGCAAATTCGTGTTAATCGCGTTCCAAGTACGGCCCAGGTTTCATTTAAAGATTCATAGAACACCCCGTATACAGCTAGCTAGATTGGAATAATCGATAAATTGTTTTGCGCGTGAACTTTCGTGGGTACAACGGTCGACGACACTTATTGTAATTTTAAATGTGTTTGTAAACTTAAGCTCCTTGCGGATAACCAAGGCGTGAATGCTGTTTCTAACACCCTGTATTTATATCTGCATCGTTTTGTTAGGTTCTAGCAGTGCATATTTGCATATATTAGACTAAAGTCTGTGTACATGAATGTTATACCTGTCTTTAAATTTATAACACGGTCTACTTGACCAAGTAAGGCAATTTATTACTGTCATATTTAACCAATACTTTATTACAATAATTTTACTTAAATTAATATGAAGTAGGTACAAAGTTATCAATAGAACAAGAGCGGACCTAAAATAATTGTTGTCAGGGTTTTTATACTTACTTGCTACCCAATAAGACCCGTATTATGAAAGCTTGCTCAGTCATCAATCTATACTTGAGTGACGTTTCTGTTATAGAAAATCGTTACTCAAGCATAATACTTCCTACACCTAAAACAATACCTGTGGGCATAAAATCAAAGTAAATGGTATGATATGAATTATTGATTTTAGACGTGTTTAGAAGGATTGAAGTTGTTTTCAGGCCCTTGGAAAGTAAAGCAAATTAAATTAACGACAGGCAGGTGTTTACGAGACTTATCATTCAATGTACCTACTTATCTAACTACAAAATACCTCTTCTTCTAAGCCATTTTCCACCCTTTGGGAGTAGGACTCCTTCATAATTTGCCATTTCCTGACAAAATACCTAATACGGACCATAATTATCATACCCACCGACTATTGAAAAATAATACATTAATAGCATCGAAGCATAATAGAATATTTTGAATAAATTATTTGATTTATTTATTTTTGTAGCATGACCTCGTATTAAAAAACAAACAACTAGAATATATTATTAAGAATCGCTTATTAATGGTATTATACTTTCAGCTATATGTAACAGCAATTTAAGATAAATTTATTAGCCTTTTAATGGAATATATTTCATAAATATGTATAAAAAAACAAATATAGTAATCCATAAAAAGTATAATTTATTTCTAAAATTTATTAGATACAGAAACAAGATAACGTATTAATAGTGAAATATCGCGCTAAGTTTTAGAAATTTGCATATCCATAAAATTAATAATATGAAAGAGCACTCTACTTAATGTTATACTGTTAGGTCAATTTTAATATCGGTATGTTTCCAAATGCAGGGTTTTTCATTTAGTTTGGAGTTAATAGGAAAATTTTAACGGTCTCTCAAATATTAGGTCAAACGTCTTCGCTATCGGTTTGAATTTGAAATGAAATGCATAGGGCCAATATTTAGAGCGAGTTTTTATCAGTAATGTAAACACCAGACACTATAAACTATATCTGTTTATTATGAAACGATGCGCTTTCTACAAAAACACTAAAAAACAAAGACATAAAATTCTAATACTAGATATATAATATTATCCAAAATTGGGTTTGGAAGTAGTTTTAAACCCGGGAAACTAAGAATGCGATCTAATTTCTAATTTTTAATTTCCAAACGCACGAAATTTATAGTCATTCAAGCTACGGTAGTTGCTGAGATATTCAAGAGGCAAAAAGGACAGACAGAGTGAGACCATAAGGATTTCGTTGCCGAACACGAAACTCTAAAAACATACAACCGAAATGAGAACTTCCTTTTTTGAAGTCGGTTTAAAAAGAATTGATAGCCTAAAACCGGTAATTAAAGCAAGTCTTGCTTATGAAGAAGACTGCTCGATATTTTCATTTAATTGTAGGTATTATATTAATAGTAATAAAGATAATAACCACAAAAACAGAAATATCCGTTAATTTTAGCTTTGCTCTGAAGTGAAGACCTCTTCTTTGAGAAAAGTCCAGTGTAGCATAAAAAATCGTAATAACGTTATAAATATTCTAACTACAATGATTGTAGTTCATATTACTAAAAAAATCATGGCCATTGGAAAGGACTTAGATGATCCACGAATTTATTTTATATTTGGTATATGCAAGACTATAATATTCCCTAGTTGATGTTAGACACAGAAAAATATGATATTAGTAGAATGAATGAAGACTGGCTGAATGACAGAATTCAGTATTTCATAGGTATATTTTTGACAGATAGAGATGCGAATTTCTCGCCTCGAATAATATGGGATATTACGAAATATTAATTTTTATCGAGCCGACATGTATAGAAGATTATTCTAGATGATTTATTATGAAAAAGTTATGAAAACAGTATAAAAATTATATTGTACAACAGCAACTCAATCTTTCTAACTTTTTTTGCTTACGCGTTTAATGCCGTATGCAGAAGCAAGTAGCAAATAACAACAAAAATAATTCAATTTTGTTTTATTTACTATTATGATTCCAAAATACATTCATTTGAAAGGCCTAAGTAAGGTGTAAAAAAACTGTACTATAAGACCGATTTCTTGCCAAATTTAAAAATTCAAATAATTGGGCATAAACGGATGTAACTATTGATAGCGTTGATTTAAAAGTTTGATTTGTAATTTTTTTCCTTTTGAGGTACGGAACCCTGAATAGTAAGAAATGTGTAAAAAAGTATATTCTATTGAGTCGAGCAACTATGGAGCCCTGAATCACGCGTGGCTGAACCTATTACTTAGTAATAACAATAATCTTGTACGGCACGGATCCCTTCATAAACTAGTCTAACTCGCACTTCGCCGGTTTTAGATAATATTTTATTTACCCTTTGTATTGTTTTTACCCATTGCCTGTTTTACCTATGACCCGTGTACTGCTTAACCCATTTCTTCTCAACTGATTTTACCCATGGCCCGTGAACTGTTATACCTTTTGCTAGTAAATTGTTACCCATCCCCCGTGCATTGTTTTACCTTTAACCCGTGTACCTGTTTACCCATTGCCCTACCCATGCATTGTTTTATTGGGTGTGTGTCTAACGTGTGTGTGTTTGTGGTTCCAGAGCAGTGGCGGCGGTTGCCGGTGCGGTAGGCGCGCGCGCGCACCCCGCCCCCCGCACGCCACTGCTTTGGACCTCTGGAACGCCTTCGTATACCCGGTATGAATGGAGACGCATGACAGCGCAGCACGCACCACACATATTTGCCACTTCAGACTCACATTTACAAGTATTGACGCGGTTATTTGCTTAAAAATGTTCGCGCGAATGAATAATTCCGGTTATTTTCATAGTAGCCTTTCTAATCACCTTAATTTGTTGGAAGTAAATATGTGTGATGTGTTTTTCTTTTGCTCTACCACGACCGACGTGCAATATTGGATAAATAAACGACAACATTTACGCTTTGTAAAGGTAAATAAAGATACACGAAGGTCGTGGTAAAGTATTTTTTTAATTTAGCAAATCTGGGCTAATAATCATACAGCAGGTTAATTAATATACCTAATTATCGCTATTATAAACTAAACGAACTAAGAACGCTAAACGCTTAATTAAACTAAATACCTAACACAACGTGATGAAATACATTCCGTTATACCAGACATGTACCTAACCCAAATATGTAGAGTAGGTAGTTAGAGTTACCTATGCAAATAATGTACAAAAAATATAGCTCTTGGAGTTATGGCAGCCTATTTGAATAAATGTAACAAACTGTATTAGGTGGTGGAATTAATTGCATTAATTCTAGCAGATCCAGTACCTAATTAGAGGCTATGTATGTAATATTACAACATGCTAATTATTTAGTACTTTCGATCTGTAAATAGCAATAACAACACTTGGAACCTTAACATGAATCTAACCGGGTTGAGACATCGTTTCGAGAAATACTTCGATCCATAACGGACTTTGTTTAATCACCATTGAAATATCAGATTCCTAAAATGCGATTACGATGATGAACGAATGTAACATTATCTTATCTATTTTAACAAATCGGTTATCTGAAACTTCTTATTAAAATTCAGAATATTCCACTTAGTAGTCCGTTGGATCACAAACACCTATATGAACCAATATGATCTTATTCTAAGGTTTTAATCTAATCTGCGCTTGAGTCCGTTGGAAGTCCTAGAGTTTTTCGACTCCTACGTCACTTGATCTCGTGGCGCAATTAGCACCGCATCCCGTACTGAGGGATGGTTGCGGGTTCATGTCCCGTACAATTCGAAAAAAGTTGGGATATGCTGGTCGATGACTGAGATAGCTTTCATAATACGGGCCTTAGATTATCATATTCATTAGATAATTGAACAAGCAAAAGTAGCATAGAGCACTAAACGCTGCTTATAGGTACACTTACTCGCAAACCTCTGCTCAGCTTACGCTTTTGCCAAACTATACCACCGCAATCCAAACTAATCGTGCTGCAATCCACAGGGCAACATGAAGCAGCACATGCTGACACACAAGATTCGCGACATGCCACCTGGTTTCGACAAGAGCGCGCCTGGCATGTCAGACGATGGAAGGGATAGTCCTGATCGACGGTCTTCCCCCGATAAGATGGACCTCAAGAGATCTCCGCCAGCGATGCCTCAGCCGCCAATGACGCACATCCCGCCAATGGATATGCCGCCGATGCCCAAACGACCCAGCAGTAAGATCCTTTAATATTTAGAAACGGTGTTGCTGAACTGTCGAGTTTGTCGACTGATTCGGAAACACGTGAAATAAGAGTTTAACAGAAGAACGTCTTCGTTTATTTTTATAGAGGTCATACGGTGTTGACTGTCGACTCACTTCAAGTTTATGTTAGAAAGTCAGTAGAATTTGCTGCGAATGAACCAGTCAAACAGCGTGTACGCAAGTTGGTAAACCTAACACATTCACTTAAAAGTAGGTTATGGGCGTAGGTAAACGATAAAAGCTGAAACGCCTACACCAAAATCTGATTAGCATACTTGAGTAGTTAGCGCTGAATTCTAGGAATTTACGTCGTACCTAATTATGACACAACAATCGACAAAAAATAGGAACCAACTTTCTGTGGAAAAGAAAAAACAATCGATAATTCCAGCGTAGATACAACGAAAACGAGAAAACTAACATTTTCAAACCATGACACGTAAAAACGATCAGCGAATTCAGGAAATGGTCTTTGAAATCGTTCGATCTATACAACCTGGATATAAAATTAGGTTACTGCTTTTTTTAGACCTATACCCACAGGATATTTCCCTAGAAATCGCTCAGTCTTACACAGTCATCTGTTCTCCGCAACTAGGAGATCGGTAGAAGATCGCTCAAGATAGTTGCAGAAAAATTTGAGGAAAGCCTTTGCCTAGCAAGCAGTGGGATGAAATCGGCATTTCTTTTCATAATCGCGCTGTCGTCGCTCTCTCTGTCTCAGACATTAACCAAACTTCTCTTTGCAGTGCCTACAGGACCAAGCCACCCGCCACCGCCGGCCTCCTCCAAACATCTCTGCGGCGTCTGTCGCAAGAACTTCTCTTCATCATCAGCTCTGCAAATCCATATGCGCACGCACACAGGGGACAAACCTTTCCGGTGCGCAGTCTGCCAAAAGGCGTTTACTACCAAAGGAAATCTTAAGGTGAGGACACAATCTTGGAAGCCTATCAAAAAATGCACTAGTTTGAGTTTTCATTCTGGGTGATTAAGTTCCCTGTTATGAGAATACATTTTTACTATGAAAAATTTCAACTGGACTCGGGTCTCGGAAGAAGCTAAATGAAAGAGAAGAGAAAATTCTTGGACCCATCATATTCCATCAATGGATAAACAAAAAGCTAAAAAATACACATTGCCATAGAATAGACAAAAACAAAACCATAATGAAAGTCCATAAAATCCGAGTGCACAAATAAAATCCAACTTTCTATTAATTATTGAGTCAAGCTAGATTCCAGACCAGACCAGATTTACTACGTCAATATTTAGTTTTCTGTGTAGATTTTTTTCATCAAGCTAATTTGAACTCTGTTCTCAGGTCCACATGGGCACACATATGTGGAGCGGCGGAGCGTCCCGCCGCGGCCGACGCATGTCCTTAGAACTGCCTCCGCGGCCGTTGCATGAGCCTCACGAACTGTTGCGGCGTCCTGATCTCTTCTACCCCTATCTACCCGCGCCTTTCCTCAATGGGATGCAGCAGAAGGTAAGAGACAGGGAAAAAAAGCCTTAGATCTTCCGAAGTGGATAGCACTTGTTTGATAACATTAAGACGAGATTTGTAGCAGAATTTAAAGTGAACTCTTTTGTCCAACAGCTGAACGAAATATCGGTGATCCAGCAGAACGCGGGTCAGAACGGAGTGGGAAAATTTCCGGGACTTCTCGGCTTCGGAGCGTTCGTCGGCGGCCGACCCGGCGCCGCGTCGCCCCTTGAGAGGCCCCCGTCCATCGACGGCGGGGACGAGCGACAGGCCGCTATGAGAGAGCTGGCTGAACGAGGCCGCGAGCTGGCTGAACGCAGCCGGCAGATGCGCGAGGAAGGAGAGTACCGCTCACCCCCAGCGCACCCCCCGCACCAACCCCCATCCACACAACCCTCTCCCCCCGCCCCGCACCACCAGCTCCCCCACCCCCTTTCATCCCTACCCCCTCCCGCCCGCACTGAAGGCCTCACCGTCTGAACCGATCAAACTCTACCTAAACTACATTCCAATCACAAACCGAATGTTGCATCGGAGGTGGAATACACTGCAGACCTTCCGAGCTTCGAATCTCAGCAGCAGTGACGTGTTAATACTGTACAAAGACTTAGATTACGTGAATTTAAGTGACTGATAAACGACGAAGTACACGTCTGTTCTAGAATAATACGATGCAAAGTGTAGCGCTATGTATTATTGTTATTCCACGTGTTATACCTAGGTTTAGCTGTAAGTAAGTTATATGCACGAGTACGGGCCTGGGGCAATCAGGAGCCCAGTGTAGTTGGGCTCCAGTTTATGTCATACTCTGTGATAGTGCACATTTTAGAGGCTGTGTCTTGCGTACGCGAACCGGAGACCATTCACTATCAGATGTCGTCAGCGTCGCCTCTCGACGCAGTCTTGTGCTTTGACATCTTAATATAAATTATATCCCAAAAATTAAATTTTCATAAAACTATTATCATATTATTGTAAATAAATTGTATTATAGTATTACTCAAATAAAGTTATAGTTATAAACCTGAAATTTAAATATCTATTAGAGACATTATTTTGATTGTACAATGTGTAATCATAATCAGAGTGCTCTATGCATGATTTCTGTCTATGTCCACATTCCAAACTGTTAATTTCATCTTTTCTGCAACAGTTGTTGCTGTTCACTATTCTAGAATTTTCCAATTAACCGTTTGGTAGCATAAAGCACTTAGAAATCTATTGTCACTAATTCAATACTTGTAACAGAGGTTAATGACATATATTCATATCATGTAAAGTTTAAAAGTATATGCATTTGAGGTCTACATAGTTAATAAGTGTTTAGAGTCATAGCTATAATTGCTTTAGAAATACTTCAACATATCCTGTAAATTACGAGCGACTGGTGTTTGTCAAAAAAAAATATAGATACTTAAACTTTGTAGTATGTGAGTAGTTACGCCGGCACTTAACGCAGACTGACGACATTTATGTCTACACTTTAGGAAAACATTATATTTCCAAATATGCATTTCGTCTCGATGCTTGTTAGTAAGCACGTTAGTCCAGTTGCTGCTAATAATTATTTTTCGTAACGTTTTATGTATTATATACGTTCGCGTTAGTTATCTGTGTATAAATGTCCTAATAAATTATTTATAAATTATAAATCATGCAAACACTCTAGTATTAAAAGCTTATAAGGCGATAGGTCTTATACAATTATGTTGTTTAGATAAAATTCTGATGGCACCTACATTATTAATCAAGTTGCAAATAGATATTAGACAGTAGTGTGTAGTCATGGATATGATGTCGTGTCATATTGCCAGTATAAATAATCATTGTAAATTATTAAATGTTTATGTAAATGTCCAAAAAGTATTCAAATTATTTAAAAAAACCAATTATACTAATACACTCTTTCTTTTATGTTATCCTTGCCCCACTATCCTTTTTTTATTTGACATTATTTTACAACACTACTGAAAATTTCATTTTCAAATAAAAATAAAAAAATTCTACATACTCTACAAAACTAGACTAATAACTAGACTTGCTTCTCATAATCTATAAAAAAAACATAATAGGTACTTCCTTCATTTGAAGTGATTGTAATTACGAACCACACCTAAATCAAAGACATTAAAGTTATGAGAATATAAATATTTAAACAATAAATCTTCTGAAAACAGAATTTCTATTTTATAAGAAACATTAATTGGGCCGTAATTCATATCGGGAAAGCGTTTACGATCGATAAAGCATACAAGGCACTAAATCTGGTGGTTGTTAGTTGACAACTGTTTTACGACAATTTTATTATGATCTAGAGGTCGGTGTTAATTCAAACGGAACATTAGCAATGAAATAACTTTTGTAAATCGTTAGGGAATAAAAGTCGATTCATAAGTGGCCTATAATAACAAAGATGTTGAGAATCAATCAAATCAAAAACACTAACCGCGATTGGAACTCAAATTTATTCAAACTAGCGTTGGTCACATTTCTAATAGGCAAGTTCAATAAGAGTTTGTTTCAACAGAGTTTGACAAACATATTCATAGGTCTTTTTCTGTCACAGAACCAATGACTGCTGTGGAAAGCCTGTTTAAGCTTTGAAAATGGATTAAACATTACATTTCACTTGACGAATAAAGCAGATTTTTTCTTCTTTTTATTAGTTTAGTTTGGGCGACGACATCTGAATTGACACCAAGTCCTGTCAAATTAGTTTAGTTTCGTTTGGGTGACATCTGAATCGACACAAAGTCCTATCAAATTAGTTTTGGTTAGTTTGGGCGACATCTGAATTGACCCCAAGTCCTGCAAAATTTGTTTAGTTGGGCGACATCTGAATTGACAGCAAGTCCTGTCAAATTAGTTTAGTTAGGGTCACTAGCGGCGTAAGGGGGGGGGCGGAGGGGCGGTCCGCCCCGGTTACCGAGCTCCAAGGGGTGCCATCTCGGCACCCCTCGGAGCGCGGATGGCACTTCAAATCCGAATCCGAAGGGGTGATACCGAAAACTCACACGCAGACATATAAAAAAATTGCGGCTCGCTTCGCTCGCCGTTGCTTTTTATTATGATTGCAAAATGAATACTTGAACGCTCGCTTCGCTCGCCGTTGCTTTTTATTATGATTGCAAAATAAATACTTGAATACTTTAAAATCGGGTGTAGAAAGGTTGCCTAGCAGAGATCGCTCAAACCGATAAGGCATTGTACGTACAACTTTATCTGTATTAGTCTTTCCCTGCCCTGTGTAACTATTTTATTTGATGTGCAATAATGAGTAATTGCTTTGTACTGTGCTTTATTTTGTTGTAAATCGTAAAAAAAATATTTTCTCATTCATTGTCATAGCTTACTTTTTTTGCTAAGTATGCCTCACCAATTTCAAAACAGGTTGTAGCTCACTCCACTCGGTGATTTTTATTTTGTATTTGTTTCATAACAATCTTCGCAGCCGCCGCAATTTCTCCAAACGTTTCAGGGCTCGCTGTTATGATTTTTTTCATACTCTCCTTAACTTGTTTGTGATCACCCGAAAAAGTAACAAAAATTTCGGCGGCTCGCTACGCTCGCCGGTTCGTTTTAAGCTTTGTTGTAGATCGCCAAAAAAAAAATTTCGTCGTGGTTTTAGAATACTACTGTTATTTTTGCTAACCTCACCGAACTCCGAAATTACCTATTGTGGCTCGCTCCGCTAGCCGTAGTTATTGATAAATTTATTTTTTAAATTATAGGTCACCTTTAAATTCACATATTTAATATTAATAAGGTCACAATTAAGTCAATTATTAAGGTCATCTATGACAAACTTAGTTACTTTTCACCTAACATCCGAAAATCCAAAAAAATATCGCGGCTCGCTTCGCTTGCCGTTACTTATAATTCCTGTTGTTAGAAATTGAGGGTGCGGACAGTCCAACAACCGATCCCCAAGGGGGGGGGGGGGGGTGCTTGGTAGAAAAACGCCCCGGGTGCCAGCCCACGCTACGCCGCCACTGGTTAGGGTGACATCTGAATCGACACTAAGTCCTATAAAATTCGTTTTGTTTAGTTTGGCGACATCTGAATTGACATCAAGTTCTGACAAATTAATTTAGTTTGGTCGACATCTGAATTGACACCAAGTCCTGTCAAATTAGTTTAGTTTAGTTTGGGCGACATCTGAATTGACACCACTGCTTGGTAAAAAACTTAAAAACTATTCTTAAAACCACACTACATTTCCATCGATTACTTTAATCACTCAGCAATAGAGATACAAATAGAAAAGCACAAACTACTAGAAGTTAGTGAAGCAGACTAGCTCCTTGACGCGGTTGAGGTGTCCCTCGCGGATGGTAGACAGGTAGTTTGTCTGATATAAATAACTTTCACTATTACCTATTCGACATAAGACATTATATATTTCCTATTACCACAATCTTAACCATATGGTTATGGTTAAACCTGTTTTGTGTTGATATTTGATTAACATTTCTTTTTCCCTTGACGAAATAAGGAGTTGAATTCTATCTAATTATTATTCTATCTGACCAATCGCTATGACAATGGTATCGTCACACAATCTTCAAAATATGGAAAAACTCAAGATAGAGCGTGCGGTGCTATTTTCACGGAGAGATTAATATTTGTTTTAATCGTAACCCTCACCGCTGACGCAGACTTCGACGGAACAAAAGATTACTCAAGGCGTTATTCATACGATTGTGTCTCCGGCACCGCATACCACAGCGTACTGCGTTATCATCAAGAGAGCCAGGCTAGAGACTATACCAATGTTATGGTGAAGCGATTAATTTAGATCGGTCTTCAAACAACCATGAAATAACGTTATTTTGCTCAATCGACGAACAAAGTATTGACGACCTCTGTGGGCGGTGGGCGAAGGTCCGCCTGCGGCGCAGGAGGTTGCGGGTTCGATTCCCGCCTCGGGACAAATGTTTGTACGATCTGCAGATATTTGTTCCGAGTGTTGTGGTCGTTTTCTATGTATAATAAAAAATATCTATCTATGTGTTGCATAGTATTATGTATATCAGTTATCTAGAACCCATAACACAAGCTCTGCTTAGCTTGGGGCTAGATAATGCTGTGTGAATTGTCCAGCATTATTTATTTATTATTTATTTATTTATTCTACAATGACAACTACATTTCCACATAATACTTTAATTACTCAGCAATAGAGATACAATATATAGCAATAGAGTTACAAATTGAAAGCACAAACCACTAGAAGTTAATGACGCTGGCTAGTTTCTTGACGCGGTTGAGCAATAGATCGCCCTCGCGGATGGTTGACTGGTAGAGTTGGGAGCGGTCCGCGTCGGCGCCGCGGCCTGAGCCGGTCACTACGCAGCCGGCGACGGCGTCGATACGGCATTGCAGGCGACCGGCGGCGGTGAAGCTGGAAGAAGAGGCAAATTAGAATATAATTAAAGGCATTTCTTGACAATAAAATTCATTTTGGAAGAATAAACAAGATTTTAGAACGTACGCGCCTTTCGTTCAGGCTAAGTGCCTTTTCACATGCATACGGTCGCGGCAGTCAACGTGCCATGTAATGTAAGAGCTAAATAGAAAACTTTCACATGGCACGGCGACAGTGCCGTGACCGCGTGTAGCCCGTCCCATACATTTCTACTTTACACGGCACGGTGACGACTGTGCCGTGAGCGTATAATGTGGAAAGGGCCTTAGGCAAGGGGATGCATTTTTGCAAGCTGCTGTATATTATGGAAGCGCTTATTTTAAGTTACTCATCTAATCATTTCGGCCTACATGATCACAACCAAGTTTCGTTTAAGAGCAATTAATTTATTTATTTATTTATCCGAAATTGGACTCTAAAGTTGATTTATACCTGGTACCCAAGCAGTCCCCTTAATGTAATTTAGTAGAAGTACTGGTTTAGCATTATGAGAAGACACCTTACCTGGAGACTAAGGCCCGTATTATGAAAGCTTCCCCAAGCATTACTTAAGCAGTCATTACGTGATCTCTACTCAAGCGTTAATTACTCAAGTAATGCTTGGTAACCGTTCAATAATATGTCTAAGCAGTTACTCGAAGGCGTGAACGGAGGAAATCCGCTCTTGACGGCTACTTGAGTGAGTGTAGATTTTGACATGAGCTCCCAAGCATTGTTTGAAAATTAGTAGGTATTCACTCAAAACTAGACATAAGCATCACTCAAGCAGAGCTCGATGACTGAGCATGCTTTCATAATACGGGCCTAAATGTTTCAGCGATGGCAAGGCTTATTTATTTATTTATAAAACAAAATCCACAGCCCTTAAGAACTAAAATTGTTAGCAAGAGGTAAAGCGCGCAAAAGTTGCACATAGGCGCTTGCACATAAGCGCGCCTCGCGCACGTTATGCTGGTAATGAGGTCGGAACACAGGCTCGACGCAAATCTGGGTTAGTATAGAAGTAGGATAACAATAATACTAGCTTACTTAGAGATTTCTTCCTCAAAAAACTCGCGGGTCACTCCGAATAATTCAGCGATGTTGACTATACTGAGCGAGCGGTAAGCGCGAAATATTTGCACGTAGGCTTTGATACGCGCCTCGCGCACGTAATAAAATGGGGTCGACGCAGATGTGGGTGAGTATAGAAGTAGGATAGCAATAATAGGAACTTACTTGGAGATTTCTTCCTCAACAAACTCGCGGGTCACTCCGAATGTATCAGCGATGTTGTCAAGGCTGAGCGAGCGGTAAGCGCGCAAAAGTTGCACGTAGGCTTTGATACGCGCCTCGCGCACGTAATGCTGGTAATGGGGCCGGAACACAGGGTCCACGCAGATCTGGGTCTCAACCTGGAAAATGTACAATTATCATGTGAGACAAGATCATTGGGTACCATCTATTATAATAGATAACCTATAAATATAATTCTATATATGGTTTATAGGAGAATCTGTCATTTTAACAACTGTAAACTCCAGAGTGATTAATATTTTGTGGGAGTTTCATGGGTCCTCACTAGTCACCATTCGAAAGGGAGAATGGTTGATTTTGAGTGTGATTAAAATTTTCTGTTGTGACGTTTTGAAGTGAAAGTGTATCTTCAATCGTGTTTGTCCCACCTTCCACTCCTTGCAATTTAAAACTATCACAGGCCATGTTGGATGATTTTCGTCAACCTCGTCTCGCCTTCTCATCACTAGTAGGTATTGAGATAAACACGCAATATATAATTAGGTACGTAAAGTGTAGTTATCTAAAGATAAAATTCATGAAGATCTCATGGATATTGCAGTATTAGTCATCTCACCGGGAGATGTGCAACCAGCATCCTTTTTACAAATTCCTACCTATTCTGAGGTCATCTAGGCCTAGCCACCAATGCGCGTGCTCTATAACATCTCAACTTCATAGACACACTACACGGAATTGTAAAACTATTAGATCTGACATCAACATTAGTGTATATCTGCTTAAAAACGCGTGTTCTACAATCAATCAAGCAATCTCCCAAACATGACTTGCTTACAAACAAAAGCTTACCCAAGCAAGACTCTTCATAAAATCAGCATATCTGCATTCATGTAGCGACTCCACCAACTCCCTGAGCTCAGGGAAGCGCGAGCGCAAGGCCTGCACCGCAGCGCCCTGGCGGCGGAGAGCGGACTGCAACGCGTGGCGCTCCAATGCCAACGCACAGGCCAATACACAGTATTGGATGATTGTTCCTGGAATAGTGGTGGTCAATTACTATGGTTTCTACAGCAGCATTAACATTCAGCGTGGAGTGCTCCATTGCAAGGCAAAGGCTTCTCTCTAGACTAGAACATCAAACAAAAAGTAAGATTATTTATTAACATTATGATAACTCTGTCTGTTATCTTTTCATGGTCAAATGGCTGAACACATTCTTGAGAAACTTGGCAAGGAGATATTGGGATAGGATAAAGGCTTGATGATAGGGCGCTATGGCGCTCATTAGGGGAGGCCCATGTGAAGTGAGTTGTAAGGGAACAAATATTGGCTGATGATGATGATGAAAGTGAGATGTTTGCTGTATGGGAGCCCCCTTAAATATTTGTTTTATTTTAATTCAATTATTTTGCCGTGTTATGTTGCCGTTATCAATATCGAGCAAAAATAAGCAACGTTTGTTGTATAGGAGCCCACTTAAATATTTATTTTATTCTGTTTTTTAGTATTCATTGTTATAGCGGCCACAGAAATACATCATCTGTGAAAATTTCAACTGTCTAACTACCACGATTCATGAGATACCTGATGACAGATGGACAGCGAAGTCTTAGTAATCGTTTTACCCTTTGGGTATGGAACCCTAAAAAGGGTCTGGGAATGTTATGGTAAAGGGGAAAGTTTAACTTAAAGGATAGTTAGTATTTTTTTCACGTGTCCTTCTACAGAATTATATTCAAAAACGCGTTTATCATCATAATCATGATCCTGTATGCTCTATTCTTCTTATAAATGCTTTTCATTCCATGCTAAAATAGGATTTAATCAAATAATCAAATATGTTACTTGTTTTGATTCTAGAAAGCATGATTTGAGTTACCACCAATCTGCACGGCATAAGAACATAATACATACCAAAATCAACCAGTTCATAAGATTCAAATGTAGATACACAATCAATGAACAGGTCAGCAGCACGGCTGTAGTCTCTGACAGCAAGGCAGTAGATTGCTTCATACGCCTTGAGCTTATTCCTGGAACGCCAGTCTCCACCTTTATCTACCAGTTCATGAGCCTGAAATATTTATAAGTGTGATACTCAATTTCTTTCTTATTTTATTGGTTAAAACAAAATTTAAAACAGTTTATTTAAGGACAAGGGATTGAATTAGTGAGAGAATAGCCAATATGTTGTTTGTTGGCATACTCTACCTGGCCTGGACTGGGCCACAGCACAGGCAGTCACACCAGGTGGTAGTTTAACTCTGCTTTGGTACATAAAGTGTTCAAAAAGGCATTCAACACCTAGGCACTTAGAGTGCTAATTCTGCATGTGCATTGGGGCACCTAAAGTGTGAACAAAGGAAACAATAAATAAGATACATTTAAAATTTTATACAGTGCAGCAACCCCTACTAACTCACATCTTTTAATTACCTTGTTTATAGTTTTTCCCATTTCTTTCACATTGCAGCCATGGAAGTAGGAAATTCTGAACAGCGCAAATATAGCATCAAGCCTCCTATTTGTGGTAAGTGTGGCATCTTCATATTTAGAGGTGGCTAGTGCAGTAGCTCCTTCTTTGTCTCCGATTGAGCAGAGATAGTCCAGTCTGAAAAGGAAAATAAAAACAATTCATTATAAAGCTATATAATATAAGTATGCAAGGTCCAAACTAGTCAATGATCAACATCTATGCATAAGTGGATATAAACTCACCGGTCTTGCCATACTGGGGTTTCAGAATCGTCTTCCTTGAACTTCGATAACCTGTCCAGGTTTTCTTTTGCCATGTCATCGTACAACTTCTGGTCAAATGTCCAGCCAAGGTCGGTGCATACTTCTTTGTAGTATGGAGCCATATTCCCAGCTTTTATTCCTAGTAGAAGCTCATCTTTCAACTGTTGGTTACCTTTGAGTTGGGGTAAGGATAGTTTGAATTTGATTCCTGCAAGCGCCATGTACTCGGGAGTTTTTCCTTCAGCGCTAAGCTCCATGATTTTCAAAGTGTTATTTGAGTTTGTCGGTTTAAAATGAAACTCTACAATTTAGATGGAATTATTAGCAAGTAACCAAACCAAAACGAATTCAATCCACAATTTTTTGGCTTGAGGGAAGAGGGGAAACAAAGCAAATTTTTGTTTTGTCATTCTGTCATTTCGTACGTCAAAGTCAGTGATGTGCAGTTGAAGTTGACGTAATTTTTTTTTTTCATGAAGCCCGGCCACATCATACTTCTTTCTTGCGCAGTTCTGTTTTTGCAGTTATTATGTATGACTGTGCAAATACGGTGCAAATCGTAGATTGAGTATTTTACCTAGATGGTTGGCATGCGTGGTCACAAAGAGGGACAGAGTCATTGATCTAAAGGGGATCTCTTTTTTCATTGAACAGAGTATACGAAGTGGTGCTGCCATGCAACTTTTTTACCCTGACCTTAGGTTCGACCGTAGATTGAGAATTTACCTAGATGAGTGGCATGCGTGGCCGCAAAAAGGGACAGAGTAAACGAAGTGGTGTTGCCGTACAATTTTGTTACCCTGACTTTAGGTTCGTAATTTCATGCCTGGTAGGTGGTATTTATTATTTATTGGTATCATACATCATTCATTAAATTAGGAACCTACGTATGCGGGAGTAGGTAAACTTTTAATTTAATGAGCATAGAAATAAAACAACGTTCAGGTATCAATGTTAGGTTTCGTTTAAATTTATTACCACCGCCACATAATACGAGCTAACGTGTAAGTAGACATCATTTCACATACTAAAATAATGTAATTTTGAAAATAATATTATTGCTAGATAATCAATTCAAACACTTACCAAGCACAGACTTACAATAAAAATCGCACTTTGGAAATCACATTTCTTTTACGTAATTAAATCTTACACATAAGGTATTGCTAAGATAAGACAACCATTATACGAAATTCAAAAGCACTTTTAAATTATACTTCAGGTAAAATGTGCAGAGAAAACCAAATTAATTTTTTTACACCTTAAGCATAATATTACCTACGTCCTAGCCTATGTATCCAAATATTTTATATTCTGTTTTACATATTAGGTATGTAATAATGACCATTGTGTGTGATGATTATGATTACTCTCCACAAATCATAGGATCACAAATCAATCAGTCTTTATTTCTATCAGAGAGCCTAAATCAATACCCATACACTTGATAAATAAAATTGTACATACACTAATTAAACGGTACATACCTACTTACTAATTTACACTGGTGGTTTTATTTATACTGCGTTGTATTTCTCTTACAAACTCAAAGTTTTCATGATTTTCCTCACGTACCTTTTCCGTAGTATATATCTTGCATGCCTAAAATAAAATATTGAAGCATAAATATGAAAATTATATATAGTACTATAGTAATAGTAAGTTATATTAGTAACACCAAACCCCAATACCATTTAAATATTTTCGATTTAGTATTTTGATTAGTAGGTAGACTAAAACGCAAAGTAGGTATAATTTTTCTATACAAATCTCAAACAGTCCTTCACCCATCATCGTAGCACTGATTCTTTTTATGTATTTATTTATTTTACTTACCAGTCTTGGAACAGCATAAGAGAACAGGATGCGTTCGCGTTTCTTTTTTGGTCACGATTTTTATGAAAATGTTGAACAAATTACTAAATATTTTTGGGTTCCCAGTTTTTTCGACCCGTGGCTTCTATCCTAAGCAAACGTAAATCATTGTTTTCGGGAAATCTGTAACAAACAAAAACATATTTTAAGAATGTATGTAGATGTAGGTATTCATGTCTCAATGCGCCACGACATTTGGGGAAGTTTATTTTCGAGTGCAGGCAACCCTAAATTTTCGTAATTTTAGGTTATATTTATTAGAATTATTTTAAAACATAGTTTTTGAGTCTTGTCTGTACGGAAATCTATGAAACTATAAATTTTAAACCTTTTTTGAAGTCAAACGAGCTTGTACTTACGATTGGAATGACAAACTCGGCACTTTTCGTTCACCGTCACTTTTACATCCAAAAACACTGCACCGCACCATCGTTGCTTCAGATTTATATCGTTGAGAGACGCAGGAACGCCCGCAGAGTCACTTTCACACATTTAATTAGCAGAAAGTATCATTAGGTCGAAAACAACAAATACTATGTGATGTGCCCGGCATGTTTGTTTAGCTCTTATAAGAGCTAAACAATGAAAAAACTGGCACACTGGTAGAGACAGAGAAACTTTCATTCTATCTCATTTCTTCTCAGGCTACAAGCATATTTTTATCTCTCTCTTGAGTGACTGAAACGGGTATATACAACACCTCTAGTGCCTTATTACTCTAAGGGTTCGACCTTAATTTCATGTCTGGTAGGTGGTATTTTAGTACAAATGCGCGTGCGCTCTGTGTGAAGTAACTCCTTAGACTAGTTGAAATACAACGATCGCCTTCAGTATACATAATGCAGAGGCGGATTAACTGTCGGCAGCGCCCTAGGCAAACACCTCATTGGCGCCCCTCTGTGAACGAGCCGCGGCAAAACTCAGTATTGGGGGTGGTGTTAGTTACATAACAACGCCAAAGTTTCTCAGTGGTTGACAAAAAAGTATCTAAGGCATGTAAGAAACTAGAAGTAATGGCGAGCGAAGCGAGCCGAAATTATTTTCATGCTTTTGGTTAGCATGATAGAGGAGGTTGTCAACTGTCAAAGTTAGAGCCAGGACCATATGGGTTTGGCGGGGTTAGCTAGAAAGGTAGGGAAAGAAAGATAACGGCGAGCGGAGCGAGCCGCGAATTTTTTGTAATTTTTTCAAGATTAATTACGATAGGTATGTAAATAATGAAACGTAAATATTTGTGGCTATCGGTAATAAAATTATTGGGGGTGGTGTTAGTTACATAACAACCACAAAGTTCCTCAAAGCTCAGTTTTGGGGGTGGTGTTAGTTACATAACAACGACAAGTTTCTCAGTGGTTAAAAACTAGAAGTAATGGCGAGCGAAGCGAGCCCAATCATTTTCATGCTTTTGGTTAGCATGATAGAGGAGGTTGTCAATTGTCAAAGTTAGAGCCAGGACCATATGGGTTTGACGGGCTTAGCTAGAAAGGTAGGGAAGAAAGATAACGGCGAGCGGAGCGAGCCGCGAATTTTTTGTGATTTTTTTCAAGATTAATTACGATAGGTATGTAAATGGTGAAACGTAAATATTTGTGGCTATCGGTAATAAAATTATTGGGGGTGGTGTTAGTTACATAACAACCACAAAGTTCCTCAAAGCTCAGTTTTGGGGGTGGTGTTAGTTACATAACAACAACAAAGTTTCTCAGTGGTTAAAAACTAGAAGTAATGGCGAGCGAAGCGAGCCCAATCATTTTCATGCTTTTGGTTAGCATGATAGAGGAGGTTGTCAATTGTCAAAGTTAGAGCCAGGACCATATGGGTTTGGCGGGGTTAGCCAGAAAGGCAGGGAAAGAATGATAACGGCGAGCGGAGCGAGCCGCGAATTTTTTGTGATTTTTCAAGATTAATTAAGATAGGTATGTACGTAAATGGTGAAACGTAAAACTTTTGTGGCTATCTGTAGTAAAATTATTAAAAAAATGATAAAATTATTACTTTTCGCTCTAAATAGATTGCTTCAATAAGGAATTCGCGTTATGGATACTTGGGCACCGCTCGCTTTACCCTAGGATCGGCGCAGATAAACAGTAAAAGATAAAGATGCGGCATTAAAACACGTGCCTTTCAAAATCTCGCGAATCTATGGCAATGTGATTTTAAAACTTACAGCCAGCCTAATGCATAATGATTAAAGCGTCATTTCAAACCAATATTTTCAACAAAAACCGAGCGCTGGATCCTCATAGCGGATGTGCGCCACGCACCCGCAAAAGCTTCCCTTAATGCTAATACCTACAGCCAAATGCCCACGATTGTTGGTGTCTTTTAAAACATATTAAAACAGATACCTCACTATCGCCATGCCGGCGGCGGTGGCGTCGGGCATGACAAGGGCGCATAGTCTGGGTTAGGAGTCCTACGGCTGCCACCGGGGTGCATTGCATGGCGCCCCCTATGGTCCTGCGCCCGTGTGCGCCGCTAAAGCCGCCTCTGACGCTCGTCAACCAATATCATCATACTAATCATCTGATTTTTGCTAAGTTCCTTGTTTTTAAATTTTTTGTTCTACACATAGAACAAAAATAAAAAGTTTCGACAGAATTAAATAATCATTTATATTTTGTAAGTAGGCCTGCTTACTCATATAATTAATTTTACACTTTGGTATTACCTTACATATTCATTATTTAGTAGTGTAAAATTTTCCGCGCTCGCGCCCCTTGTAACCTCGCGCCCCTAGGCACATGCCTACTTTGCCTTGGGGATGATCCGCCACTGACATAATGTGTAGTCTTTCATATAAATTCGTAGGATACAACTCGCACGCCTTCGCCTCCGGCCCGTCACGGCTTCTGTGCATAGACTAGTTAGTATACTTCGTATGCTCGTGCTTCTGTGTGTGGGGGTTTCTAAGTAAGTAAGAATAGGTTAACTTTTAATTTAATGAGCATAGAAATAAAACAACGTTTCGGTATCAATGTTAAGTTTCGTTTAAATTTATTACCACCGCCACTTAATACGAGCAACATGTAAGTAGACATAATTTCACATACAAAAATGCCATTTTGAAAAACAATAAAAATTGCACTTTGGAAATCACATTTCTTTTAAGTAATTAAATCTTACACTTTAGGTATTGCTAGAATAAGACCTGCCTACCCAACTTATCGAAATGTATCTTTTTCAGTCTCATATTATTCATAAATATAATAATTAGCACCATAATACTAATCATCACCATCATCAGCCTAAATTAGTCCACTACTGGTCATAGGCCTCCCAGCGCCGTAGCGCCCTGTCTTTAGCTTGCCGTATCCAGCATCTGCTAGCAGTCTTTCGCAAATAGTCATCCCACCTGGTTGGAGAGCGTCCTACACTACGTTTGCCGAGTCGCGGTCTCCACTCAAGAACACGTTTACCCCAACGGTTATCATGCTCAGTTCGCTCATGCTAGGTTTCGCTGTAGTAGTGTAGTATGCTGATGGCGCGACATCTCGCCATCAGGAATGCCATGGCGTTCCTGTCTTTAAATAAATAAATGTCAAACACAGCCCGACCACACGCTCCATTTTGCTTGCGCAGTTCAGTTTGTGCAGTTATGATTGTGCAAAAAGACAGAACAGGGTGCAGTGACCACACGAGCAAGTAAGCTCCTGGACTGCGCAAAACTGAACTGTCATCACAGAGAGGTTATAATAAGTTTTTACTTCTCTATTTCCGGTGTCATAATGTCGCCATTAAAATATTTTTTTTTATCAGGAGCTTTCTTTATTTGTTTCCTGAATAAAATAGAAACATCCAAACAAGCGACGCGTCATTAATAAAAGCGGCTACACACACCCCTGCCGCAGCTGCAGGGGCAATCTAGGGAGTAATAAATAATGCTGGACAATTCACATTGCATTTTCTAGCCTAGCCCCATGGTAAGCAGAGCTTGTGTTATGGGTACTAGATAACTGATAGGTATACTTAATATAATACAATACATACTACCTAGATATATATATTTTATTATACATAGAAAACGACCAGAACACCCTGAACAAATATCTGCAGATCGTACAAACATTTGTCCCGAGGCGGGAATCGAACCCGCAACCTCCTGCGTCGCAGGCGGGCCTTCGTCCACCGCGCCACAGAGTCGTCAAATAATACATAATAATAGTGGGGATGACCCTAAATTGCCTCATATATAATAAAACCGAGCAAGATGTTTGGTCGCCAGTTATTGAAGTTTTTAAAGACCGGGGTCCCACATTTACGATTGCTAGGAGCTTTTCAAAAGAAGCATTATCCATTTGTAGAAAGTATTTAAGGTCATCTATTTCCCGGCTGTCAAGTTACAATACTTCCAAATGACTCGAAGTGAAGTGTCCCCCAAAGAGATTAAAACCACTACGTTGTGTCCCCGAAGTTCGTTTCGTTTCGGTTTCGTTACAACAAAACAAAAAAATAACAAAAACATATGCAGCATCAAAAAAAAAAAAAAAAAAAGGAGACAAAAGAGCATTACGTCTCAACCCAAGGACCGAGGGGTCGTCAACCCTCGAGTTGCAGCCGGGGTAAAGATGCCAAGCCTCGAGGCCTCCCTCCGTGCCCCCAACAAGGGCCGGACCGGAACGAAACTTTGATGTCGGTTTCGTTTCTTTGACTAAAGTGATCTGTGGTTTCGTTCGCTCGTTCGCCTCTTACCGTGGACGGAAGAAATCACCCCCCTTCCGTAACCGTTGCTTCTTATATTATACTCTACTCTTGGCGTTCGCCGTTCGCTCTTTAGCGTAGGTAATGATTTTATTCACTTTGGTTCGCTCGCAGATAAAGTAAAGAATATAATTTGTAGTCTGAGTTTGTAGCATCTAATATTTGTAAATTAAACTAATTATTTGGATTATTATTATTTGTAGATGGATTGTAGGTGTAGAAGCAGTTCTGACCGAGGTTTTTCCAATTTTATGGGGAAATTGAAGACCAAATGAACATGAAATGACAAAAGGCCACACCAAGCAATTTTACCCATTGGCTTGTGATACATGCATTTTGTTTGTGAGACAGCGTTTTCTACGAGACCTCATCAAAATTCGAGAAGTGTTCACAATGGAAACATCTCAAATAGACACATTAGTGTCGCAGTGCCAATCTATTAAAATTATTCCGTCGCTCGAAGACACCTTGCGTTCCAAAGGGTTAGATACTGACTTGGATCCAAACACCCAGGCATGGCTCGACCAACTAAAACTTATTTGGAAAACCTGGAAAAGAAGTACTGCTATGGAAAAAAGTATTGAAGAGTTATTTCGATGCAGACCTGACGTGTTTAGGGTAGCACTTGTGTTTGTTATAAAGTGTGAAGAGTACAAGGATTGCAAACCAAAATCTCTTCCATTTTTCATAATTGAAATTCTTTTCAAATATTCCCACGCATACACAGTTTATGCCGATGAGTCGATAAAAATGCCTGCGTTTCTTATTGCTATCAATCAAAGAAATAATACTTTTCAGAGCTTATTGCTTAAAACTTACCAAGTTACCTCTATCAAAGATTCCATTGTCCCCATGGTAAATGATATGATAAAAAATGAGAATAGCAAGCAAGCATCTCAAATTGTGATAGCAATGGAGTTATTTGATGACATTCCAGTGGAGGATCTTCTATTTCCCTTTGTCTTGCTTGACAAACCAAATATGATTGATGATTATTTATCTGAAGCTCCGAGTCATGTCACACCTTTTCTGTTGTTTTTAGACAAATTACTTGACAGAAATTTTAAGATGCTTGACTTTGTTCAAGACTATGCAGAGAAGAACCACATTGGTCATGTTAAAATGGAGAAAATGCATTACAAATCACTCGGAAAATTAGTGGCTCGACTATGTAATAAATATAATATTCCTGTGGAAACATGCAAAAACCTAAGCAAGAATAGAACAGCCAGTGGATTGAGGTATTTGGTGTATAGAAAGTATATTGATCATAGTATTACTAACTCTGTTTGGGAAGATTTAGTAAAAGATGCACTCAGACAAAACTCTGAATCAATACCCTCATTTTTGGATACATTGATAGATCATGATAAAGCAGAAGCTCTTAAGTGGGCAAAGTATTTAAATATACCTGAATTCGACTTGCCATTTCCCTTGAGAGGGGCTGTTGAAGAAGTACCAAAGGAAGATGAAGAAAACTGGGATACTGCAAATGTAGAAAATAATCAAGATTTCTACAAATCTCCTCTAACAAGAGATCAAATTACTATCATTGAATCTGGAGAACAATTTTATAATCTTATATCAAAGTTACAACAACTTGATGTTGTGAGTTTGGACTGTGAATGGAAACCCTCATTTGGAGCTAAACTGAGCCAGGTTGCTGTAATACAGCTTGGTACCAAAGACATGGTATACCTGATTGACTCAATTCAATTAAATAAACCTGAATATGCTAGTTTTTGGTACTCATTTTATAAGAGTTTTCTAGAAAATGCAGAAATAATCAAACTAGGCTTTGGTCTTGAGCAGGATCTGAGAGAAATGAAAGCATCAATTATTGGTTTGAGTAATATCAAAGTGAATGGTGCAGGGTTTCTTGATCTGAGTATACTGTGGAGAGTCCTGCTGGAAAATGGACTGACTTTGCCAGACTGCAGCGATAAGGGCGCAAGCCTCAGTGCCTTGGTGCAAACATGCTTTGGAAGACCCTTGGAAAAATCAGAACAATGCTCCAATTGGGAATTAAGACCTTTACGGGAAACACAGATAATGTATGCTGCTGTAGATGCAGATGTCTTAATCAGGCTCTATTACTATCTGCAGAATAGGTGCCAGGAGCAAGGAATAAATTTTGAGGCAATATGTAACTGTATTATGGATGAAGTTACTAAGAAAATAGTCAAAAAACCTAAAGCAATAACAAATCTAGCTCTCTTATCTCCTGTTAAGACAAAATACCCTGCTGACATCAAGTTTCTAATTGACATGCCATCAAATACTATTATGCCTTTCTTGAGATTTTGTGGAATTGACACAATTTGCAGACCAGCTACTATGTTATGGCATGATGTAATAAATTTAGCTATATCTGAAGACAGAATGATATTAGTTGCAAAGCCGAAACACACACCAAACAATAATTTCCCTCAAAGTTCAATTATCTGCATTGGAAAGGGACATACATCAGAACAGCTGCACGGAATAATAACCATTTATAAAATCCACATTCGACAAAGTGATCTACTATCAGTTTGTTTGTACTGCAATAGTAAAGATCTAAGGAAATTGAACACTGATCAGGTCCAAGAGTTATGTAAACTTTATGAAGCTGCATCACAAGAAAGACTTAACCAGAGATATGTAGTTGAAGATGATGATGAAGATGTTGACTTTGGTAATTTTTTGAGTGAATCTGAAGGTGAAGAAGACCAAGCACACTTTCAACATCAAAGTGTTGTGACTGAAAGTCCATCACAATCTTGTAAAACTGGCAAGGGCGTGCAGATAGTCATTGCTGATGCTCCAAAGCTAAGTTCATCAAAAACGCCTGCAATCTTATGTGAAGATTGTGGGAAAGTGTGTTCAAATAATGATTCTGTGTATAATGCAGTTTGTGATACAGTATTGAAAGTGACCAAGTTGGCACACCCTTCTTGGATGGGGTGACTGTTAGATTGTTTTATTGCAATTAGCAGCAATAATGTTACACACTAGCTTTTCATTATAATATGTTTTACTATAAGTGTTAGTTATATTTGGTAATTGTAGTGCTATTAATATTATATTTGAAATGTTACTATAATGTACTACATGAAGTACCAGTTTTTGTTTTGATAAGTTTAGGTTGAAATAAATAACACTTTAGGTAGGTACAGATCACTACATAGTTTGTTTAAAGCACTTTTAATAACTTAGCTAAATAGTAATATATTGTTATACTATGAAAATCGTATTGTATTTACAATATTATTCATTATTACAAAGGACTGTAACAAGAAAGTTTATAAATCTCAAATTATAAGAATCGAATTTAATATACTTAACTAATAACAAAATATAAAACAAAGATCCTTATTTTAAGTTGATGCTGATGTAAAAATACCAAACAATAAATAATTCCTTACTACACCTGAATACTTGTCATTATTTACATTCCTTTCTATCTAATAAATTATGGTAAACTTCTTGTTGTTTTTAAATTGCTCAATTTCATTTGCTTCAAAGTCATTGCCTTCTATATTCAGTTCTTCTAAAGTAAGCTCTGGAAAATTCTTTAGTGTCTTCAGCTTGTTGTTTTTTAAAGAAAGTATCTGAAAAAATCAAATAGATAAGATTTATTAACAGCCTACAACAGTGACAGATTTTCAACTGAACAGCTGAGGTATTTATTTATGTAAGAAACGCAATCCACAGCTCTTAAATCTAGATATACAAAACTTGTAAAAAAAATATCTTTTACGGTAAAGCTTGCCTTTGTACCATTCGTTGTTAACTTTTACGTATGATGTAGGTATTTCGTGTGTGCAATAAAGAATTTAAGACTTAGGTATAATGATCATCTTCATCAGTCTATATCAGTCCACTGCTGGACATAGGCCTCCCCTAATGAGCGCCATAGCGCCCTGTCTTCAGCTTGCCGCATCCAGCATCTGCCAGCAGTCTTTCGCAAATCGTCATCAAACCTGGTAGGAGGGCGTCCTACACTACGTTTGCCGAGTCGCGGTCTCCACTCAAGAACACGTTTACCCCAGCGGTTGTCGGTTCTTCTCGCAATATGGCCAGCCTACTGCCACTTCAGCTTGCTAATCCTTTGAGCTATGTCGACAACCTTGGTTCTCTTCGTTGCGAATCCTTCAGAGAAACTCCGAGCATAGCTCTCTCCATAGCTCGCTGGGCGCCTTTAAACTGGTGGATAAGCCCTACCGTGAGTGTCCACGTCTCAGCTCCGTAGGTCATGACGGGTAGGACACACTGATTTAAAACTTTCGTTTTCAAGCATTGCGGTATGGATGACGAGAAAACTCGACGTAGTTTCCCAAACGCTGCCCAACCTCCTCTTCTTGGCCTCCTTCTCGAAATTGTATTTACCAGTAGAATCTGCCCTAGGTAAGTGTACGACGACCGGTCTCGGATGAATGTGGCCATTGATCATGACCTTGGTTTATTATAATGATACTAACTGCCAAAAAGGGATTTACATTTTACAGGATAAATAACTTACTTTACAGTTCTGCAAAACAGCTAGTGAAGGTAACACCACTGATGTCAACTCCTGATTAGACAAATCTACCTTTTCACAATAACTGTAGTACTGTATGTGTGGTAAACTTATCAGTTTTTCTTCAAAGTCCACTTTCATATCTAATTCGCATTTCTTGTAATCTTCAGTCAACTGCTCTTCAACACTCCACTTAGTGATAAGATCGCCGTAATAGCCAGCTCTTAGTTTGTCAATGGCCTTCAAGTTATGTAGATTATCTATGACTTCTCTATGGTATAGTTTGGCGTCAATGCAGTGCAGGAACACAGTGGTAGTCAGCATTGTAACTGAAACAAATGGAACATGATCGCTACGAAAATCTAAACCCATTCGCTGCTCAGCCTATAGTTTCTCCCAGATCTGGACCTCACCACTGCCGCACAGAAAAAAATAAACATTAACAATGGCTAACCGCAAGCTTAGTGGTCCGCGCGCTGTATGTTAGCTTATGCATTCACTATGAAACACATCTAAATGCTACGAGTTAAAACCCATATCTGAATGCCCATTGTTGTGTGTGATGTTCGGTAGCGGTGTTGGATGTAATACAACATGTAGTATGTGCTATGCTTATAGCGACCGCGCCGCCCTGTTCTGCTGCTAGAATAAGCTCAACATGCACATATGCGTTATGGACACTGTAAGTGTTAACTGCGCAGGATTACCCGCAGCTATGGCAGCAGCTATATGCATATTAGGTATAAGCCTCCAACAACCCCAACCGCCAAAGACATGTTGGAGATTTTAAGCAGCGCCATCTAGTTTGAATCTAAGAAAAGCTTGTGCAAATGAAATCTTGTCTGAATGAAAACAGAATTGCAGCTTGATAAATGGTAACTCCACACCAAAATAGTAAAAGCTATAGAATGAATGAGACATATCTACATGTCTCATGACCACTAGTAGTACACTACATGCTGCAGTAAAAACTTACATTTACTATCTGGCTCTAATGCTAGCAATTGACGACAAGAGTCTAGTTGTGATTTCAACTCGTCCAAAACGGGTTCGGCATAAATACGCTGAAAACTTATCTTGTTCTTGCCAACGTAAGTTGCTTGGTTATGTTTTATGCCCGTTATCACATCTTTACCATTGTTTTCAGATTCAAATTCAACCTAAAATAATAAAAACTTTAGTTGGTAGGTTCCATAGCCACATTCAATGTTCAAATAAATAAATCATCACAAGATGACAAGAGAGCAATGTTGGGCCTCGTAATACAAGGCCCAAAATTGCTTAATAGATGGGATACTTACCCTTACATCCAAACCATCTTCAATAGCAGCTCCATGTTTCAACAACCACACCACATCATACTGATTTCCCGTACATGCCGTCCATTCCCCATTTACAATCTCATTGTTTATGAACAACTTGACTCTTGAAGCCACGAACTCTTTGTTCACAGCTTTGCTAAATGCAAATGTAGATTTAGTTGGTGTTATGGTGTAGACAACTAAGCTTTTTGATGTTTTGACGGCATCTGAAATTGAGGATGAGTTCATGATTACAGTAAAAATATTTTTTTGTTTCACATCACAAAGGTTCATAGAATAATTTATAGTATACATATGCACCGACCGAGTGGGTAAAGCGGCGTCTTACTTCACGAGCGCCACGAGCGCGGAATTAATCACGCGGAGAATATACTCTACTTTTCACAGTTTAAGCCCATAACAGACGGAGCTATAATATTTCATTTTATTTGTATTCGTGAAAATAGTAAAAGTTAGGCAACGTGTTTCGCGGCATTCATTTTTTATTCCGCCTTTATGGATACGGTACGGATCACAGAATATATATCTAGATAGAACCTAAGAGCTCGCCGATTTGTATTGAAACCGAGCGTGTAACATTTTGAGTAGGTATTTTAAATAAATAAATAAATAATGATGGACAATTCACACAGCACTATCTAGCCCCAAGCTAAGCAGAGCTTGTGTTATGGGTACTAGATAACTGATATACATAATATAATACAATACTTAAATAGATATTTTTTATTATAGGTACATAGAAAACGACCAGAATACTCTGAACAAATGACTGCAGATTATGACGTCACGAGTGTAATTTAGTGATGTACACCCTACGCCGCGCGAAAAATCTAAGTACCTACCTACCTACCAATTTTTCCGACAACGACGTTAGACAGATAGTTGGCAGTAGACCTGTTGAAAAGTTGGGAAAAATAGGTAAGTAAATAAACGCAACCAATACCCGCGAATACAATAGGATAGAAGAGAATGGTAAGTTCAGGAAGCAATCAGAGATCGTTATTAAGGACACAATATTATAAACGAGTAGGTTCTTAAATATTTTTACCAATGAGCCATTTCTGGTAGAACCATGCGCTGGTGTCATCAGGGTCAGTGAAGGCCGCGCTCTGCACCATTTTCAGCTCGTGTTTATGATGACCGTCTTCTATAGGCCTTCCACCTAAAAAATGTGTTTAAGTAACATTCTCTAGTACAATACAACCATGAAATATTGGCTAACTTTTACATAATGTCTTAAAGCGTCAGGTGTCTGAAATATACACAGAGAACAAAAAAAACCAGAGGAAAATATTTATTGCTCTCATGTTTTTATTTTCATAATGTGAATATCAGGTTCTGCCTGACTGACGCTTTGATTAAGTTATCATTAAGTTATAGGACATTTTTTATTTCTTTATGGGTCCTTTAAGTAGATATATTATAACTATCATTGTGGGCCACGATTTTGAAAAAAAACAGTGTGGTAGACGATATTTTGGCCAAAATCTTGAAACCCCTTTACAGTACCTACTAGAACAGTCATGTAAAATTTTAAAACCCAAAGTACCTTTCAAATCAGGATACAACTCAACCAACATTTTACTTCTGTAATGCCATGCTGAGTAGTTAGAGAAATTGTCATGAAGTTTCTCAGTTGTGAATTTAAATTCATCCTCCAATGGTGGCTTGCATTGTCTAACTACAAATCTCCTGTAGTCCCAAGTATGAACTGAAAACAGAAAACAAAATATATTGCTTAATGTTAGGCCACACACTATAATAAAATAATGCATCTGCCCTACCTCTTTCATATTCTATTTTACATAAATAAATAATGCTGGAATCGAACCCGCAACCTCCTGCGTCGCATACGGACCTTCGCCCACCGCGCCACAGAGGTCACACAACAACATGTTTTTATGTTACAACAGCTAGCTATGTATTCCTACAATAAACATCTCACATCAGATCAAATGTCCTACTGATTTTCACCGACAATGGGATCTAGTAAGGTTAGGTAAGAGAAGTGGATGTATCACTGGAGCTGACTTAAACACTCTTACATTAATACTTACAATTTCGTTCATCATATTTAAGATACAAATCGCACAAAGCTAGTTCCTTTTTCCAGTCTGGATCTATTCTCGTAGTCAGCACCCATTCTCTCTGATGCCAGGAACAATATGATTTTGGATTTATCTTCAAGCAGTATTCAGTCAACTGCAACTCTGCATCAAATATTTGGGACAGGTCTTCCTCAGATTCAGTTTTCCTGGAATTAATATTGTCAACAATAACAGCTGTGCTAATGGTACAACGGTTTTGTGGTTATAAATTAGGACCTCTTTCCAGTAAGGAAGGGGACATTGATCCCAAAGTAAGCTTAACCTGCTACACATTTGAATTGGTATTCAATGAATTGGTATATTATAATATGCACCTCCCTTTTGACTCTTTCGGATATTTGTTAAAAAAGTACCTAAGTATGCGTGGCAAAACAAATGTTAGCGAGCCCCGAAAACTTTAAAAACAATGCGTTGGCATTGGTAGATTCGCCTTGTTACATGTTACAGCAGTAGCATACAGTAAAACACGAAAAATTATTGGCTACGAGCGGAGTTAGCCCCGGAATTTTCGTATAGGTTTAGGAAGAGAGATAATTTGGCCGTTTTTCCAGGTGCTTGAGAGAGTGCTACTGGAAATGGAGTGGTTATGGATGCATATACGTAAAAGGATGGTTTAAAACTTTTTTTTTTTAAATTACATCAATATTTTACCCTCACTTACCTTTTGGCACGAGTTCACTGAACTCACAAAACATGCTTACAACTAGATAAGGAGACAAAATTTGGTAATTTTCAAAATGGTAGATTTTTAGAATAAACACTAAACTTGTGATGTATTATTGTAGTTCTGTCACAAGTGTCATACCATTGGAAAAGTCATGAACTAGAGAAGTTTTCGGTGTATTGGAAAATCAGAGACACACCTAATATTTATGGTCTGCCAAACACTCGGTATAACTTACGAAGTATTTGGTGTTATCATTATGTCTATGAAAAACTATTCAGAAAATTTAATTTTAATCATCTTTGAAAGAAGTAAGACAGTTTTTGTTGCTCCTGAAAAGTGGCTTAATGTCGATACTTCCTTATGGAATGCTGCCCTCAATATACAAACACATTTGTTTCGAAATTCAGTCTTCCTGCCTATTTTGTTAATTTGTAAGATAAGATAATTCTTTATTGTACCACACAAACACAGAAAACAGTACAGAAATGAGAGCTATGAGAAGAAGTAGGTACAAAGGCGGCCTTATCGCTATGAGCGATCTCTTCCAGGCGACCTTGGGATCTTGTTTGTATACCTAGTTTAAGTTCCTAATAAAGACTTTACTTATACTTTACTTCAAATTATGGTATGCATGCATATGAGAAT
Organism: Eupithecia exiguata; assembly: GCA_947086465.1. Taxonomy (NCBI): domain Eukaryota; kingdom Metazoa; phylum Arthropoda; class Insecta; order Lepidoptera; family Geometridae; genus Eupithecia; species Eupithecia exiguata. The sequence goes on from OX352229.1 coordinate 8,366,333, forward strand.
ACTTACCTAAGAATATTAAGGACCTCTCTTCTGATGTTCCAAATTGTGTAGATATCTGGGTTAGAAGATAGAACTTTACCAGTGAGCTCTAATAACTCCTTATCCAATTCGGATTCTTTTCTCTGAAAACAGTAGAATAATATTATCATACTCATAACTACTTAAAGGCCAAGAGTTTACAATTTGTGTTTCTTTATCAAAACAAAAGTATGACTCATATTTAATTAGATCTTTTTTAAATTTACTAGTTTCAGCCTGTGGCATTATGCCGCAGGCACACAGGAAACTAGTAAACTATTGTGCAATGATTGCACACCTTGTTTCTATGGAAACCTTCTAAGGTTATTTCTAGCCTGCGCTATATTCCAGGTCCAGGACTATATCTACACAAAATATCAGTTTAGTAGATTTGGCGTAAATAATTTATCCATACAAACTTTCTTTAGACAGGAACACTATAGGTAGGTATACTATATTTGTCATTAATTCATCCTCAGACTTCTTGCTAAACAAAGGTACCTAGTGGGTGGTGGGTAGATTTGCTCAGCATCAGTAAAGTTTGTACCTTATCTACCTACCTATATTGTAAGAAGCCCCTTACCTTAGATTGAATTTTGTGCATAACATGTTTGAAAACTTTGAGTTTCTCCTGCCTTTCTTTTTCCTTTCTAGCTTTTTCTTCTTCAGATGTCCTGACCTTTATTCTTCCATGCTGAAATAAGAGGAACAGATGATGAAATGAGAGGATTTGTGCAAGGTTGTGGAAGTGTACTTGTATTATGCATACCATTTTGGTTCAGGCTCACAGAAAAGAAGCTCGATAGGAAATCGAAAGTGCGTATCCAAAAGAATACAACTGCGTACTGTTTTTCACATAAACGAATCCCCAGATTTAATAAAATGAAGAAATGTAGTTTAGTGTTGGGAGCAAGCAAAGCAAAGCAAGCAGCCCAAGAGTATACAATAGTACTATACTTATAAATCTGTGATACAATAACTGAAGCGAGACTGAAGCAGTCAGCAAATACCACGGTTCGAATCGAAAACCTAAATAAAACCTCTTTCTGAAAACTGAGAACCAACAAACTGCAATAAAAATAATCTAAAATAAAACCGGCCAATTGCAAGTCAGACTCGCGCACGAAAGGTTCCGTACCATTATCTATACAACGGAAAAAAATCACATTTGTTGTATGGGAGCCCCCATACATATAATTATTTTTCTGATTCTCTGTTAATATTTTTATTTCTGATTTTTAGTATAATATGTTGTTATAGCGGCAATAGAAATACATCATCTGTGAAAATTTCAACTGTATAACTACCACGGTTCATGAGATACCGCCTGGTGACAGACGGACAGCGGCTCAACTCAAAGTTTCGTTCCGGCCCTTGTTGGGGGCACGGAGGGAGGCCTCGAGGCTTGGCCTCTTTACCCCGGCTGCAACTCGAGGGGTGACGGACAGCGGAGTCTCAGTAATAGTCCCGTTTTACCCTTTACGGTACGGAACCCTAAAAAAATTGACAGACTGATGAATGAAAGACTGTCAATTAGTTGATACAGTCAGTGTCAAAACGTCAAAATAAATGACACTGACAGTGAAAACTATGTACAATTTGACAATGACTGGTTGAAATAAAAGTAGCCAACAAAAAAGTAGTCCAGTTTATTTGGGGATTTTTACCACATTCTTTTGAATTTAAATGTTCTCAAGAAAACTACATTCAAAAATTCACATGTTGTTTCATGTACTTTATTCACACACAAACTACATATATTACCATAGAAAATAACAATCAATTAATCATTTCTATAAATATTTGACAATCTTTATGGAATTAACTGAAACGTACAATACAAAGAGCCAGATTTTCCTCCAAGACTTTTTTGATCGACGCCCAGTATCTACAGATCTGTGATTTGAAGGTGTGACGTCACCAGCGATGCTACCAATCGCAGTGTTTTCGGTCAAGTGATGAAACATAAAAAAACCTCTTTTTTTACATAAAATATGCATAATTTTAAATGAAAATCGTCAAATTGCGCCTTTTTTACGTTGTCACTACGAAGATAACAATTTGCAACAATTTTCAATGTGATCAAATAGCCTGATTCGAAATGAGAAATAGGTAGAACGGAATGCATTTACTTTATTAACAAAGGAAATCGTTAACAAAACGTTGGAAGCACCATCCACCCATCATTCTGCTGACTGAGTCGAGTTTGTGAATGAACAAAATAAAATAAAATAACCTCAGCTGTGAAAGTAAACTCAAAACCTTGTTTCTCTTACCAAAACCACTGATTCTTATTTCATAAGATAAGTCGTTTATTTTGTTCAGGATTACTGGGTTAAAGTTGTTACAATGAATAATGCGTCGCAGTTTTCACTGAGGTGGAATAATTACGTGTCCCACGTAACAGAGGCATTCAATATTCTCAGATTTGAGAACGATTTGGTGGACGTGACTTTGTGCTGTGATGGTGGGAAAATAAGAGCCCATAAAATGTTGCTTTCGGCGTGCAGCAGCTACTTCAAGCAGATATTTAAAGAAAACCCTTGCCAACACCCTGTAATTATCTTCAGAAACTTCAAGTATGAAGATCTAAATGCAATCATCAATTTCATGTACCATGGAGAAGTAAATATTTTTCAAGAGCAATTGGAATCATTTTTGAACACAGCTGAGCTTTTGGAAGTGAAAGGATTGACTGATAACATGGAGGAAGAATCATCCAAGAACCCAATAAGATTGACTGATAACACCACCACCACATTAGACCTTAGTAAGTCGAGTAGATTCACTGAGGATATTGTCCCTGTTTTCTCTGATGAGCCGATTAATCTTGCTACAATGCCTGAAAGAGAGGAATACATTCCACCCATGAGTCCAGTGAAACTGGCATCAGAATCCGAGAATGGTGCTATTGAAGTAATACCAGAAACAGCTAAACTCGAGGAGAGTACTACTTCGAGTAATTCAATGCAAAAACCAGTTGTACTTCCAAGTGAGGAAATGCAAGTTGATATGCAATCAACATCGGCTGAAGACTTGGTTGACAAAAATAGCACTGGTATTTATTCATTTAACTTTGATTTTTTTACATTTAAGATACCTATTTAGTAAATTAGCCAAATTTACTATTTACTTACTTTTAATGTCTAAATTTCCACTGAAAGATAATGTTTGCAATATTTTCATGCATTGTTATCAATGTTTTTGTTGATTATTTCACAAAGCCACTACTTTTTATCACCAATTGATAAATACTTGAAGGACAAGCAATAACAAAAGCCAACTATAGTTTCATGGATACTCTTATCAGCATGGTTTGTGCTTGTGCAGTTCAATAAAATTTCCATTCAAATTACTGTTCTAGGCTTAGATTTGTCTAGGATTTAAACTATTACTAGCTAGGATAAAGTATACATTTTCCGGGATAAACAGTAGCCTCAATACAACCTTCCCTGGGATACCATCCATCTCCATGCCTTTAATTTAAGATCAATCCAGCCGTGACTTTGTGTAAAACAGACAGTAGTTTATTATTAGTAAGTTTGGATTTGTTAAGGATGAATAAAAACTAATAATAGAATTATTTATGCATGGTTTATGTTTTACTTTACTGGAATAGATTGGTATGCAATATTAGGCATGAAGAGATAAGTTAACAAGCATAGTGATTATCAGAGTGTTTGTCTCGTTGACCTTAGACATTTTACATTACGAGAGGAGAGATCTTACATACTTACTCAGGAAAATAATATATTTTTTTATTTTACAGATTCAGAACTGGCTAAGTTCCGCTGCCAATTGTGCCCAAAAGGCTTTAAGCATCCAACATCATTGACGCTCCACAAAGATTCTCATGCTGGTAAAACACAATGCCCAGTCTGCCACCGTTCATTCTCAAGATCTTACGACATGAGAAGTCACCTGCAAAGAATACATCAAGGAAAACAACTCACTATTAAAGAAATCAGATACAAGAACTCGAATGATAATGCGAATCCCAAACAATATACGCACAATATTTAGTTGTAAGTGATCTTTTGTTTTTCACCTTTCAATAGTTTCATAGCGCAAATATGTGCATTTCATTCGAGTTTTGACTGCTTTTTATATGTGATTTTATTACATACAATTTGTGGTTATTGAATAATTCACAGAACTGTTAATTCTGTAGTAGGTATGTAAGTAATATAGATTTTATCTAGCATAGGATAATAATTATTATTGTAAGCAGCACACAGTGCAAGTTATGTAAATTGATTTGTAATATAAATATAGCACCTATTTTATAATTAGTTATTGGAAAAATATATTTTATGTACTGTTTTTATGTCACAAAATTGCTCAGTGCTTTTAGCCTTCGCTATTTTTATACTAGTCTACCGTTTTACTATATTATAATAATGTTTATATTTTATGGTATTTTCATTAGTGTGAGTACCCATAGTTATGAGTACCAACAAAATCAATTTAACATTACCATTGATTTCTTTGAATATGATACATAAATCATCTCATATTTTCTCATCATTTCGTATTTTCTTTATTGTCACTTTGCCACTAGAGGGCGTTGTTTTTTATTCAATACTTACCTTAACTTGTCATATTCGTTAAGTGAAGCGATAAGTATTCCATATGCGATGGCTTCTCTTTTTGCATAGGCAACATTTTCGGGTACCGTAGTAGGTACGTCCAGATAGGTACAAACGAAAGAGGTAAAGATATCCTAGACTTTGTAGTAGGTACGATACAACCTAAATATTATAAATAGAGGCTCTGAACCGACGTTCGTAACATCCTGGGCTCAGACCATTTTAGACCTAACAATGGTTACTGATGGCATTGCAGAGCACATAAAAAACTGGCACGTAGCTACACAAGAGGCATCGTGCGCAGACCACAGACGTATAAGGTTCCAACTGTCGACAGGTGAAATCATTCCCCGCACATACAGAAATCCTAAGAAGACTGACACTGCCTTGATCGCGGAAACCCTAAACAGGAAACTGAATGCTCTGCCGAGACCTGATCCCGGGCCTCAGCTAACTCCAGATAATATTGAACACTCGCTGACCGAACTGACGGCACAGATAACCACCATTTACGAAGAAACGAGTCCCTTGATAACCGAAAGCAATAAGATTGCTCATCGAAAAGAAAAATGGTGGAACAAAGAACTAACCAAACTCAGAAAGAAAACACGTTATCACTTCAATAGAGCGATGAACACAAAACATGAACAAGACTGGTCAGACTATAAAAAAGTCACGACAAGAATACAAAAGAGTGATCCAAAGTACCTAGCCGTAAGAACTCATGGAAACGCTAAAGTAACTCGATAGCCACCCAGAGTGAAACAGTTTATCTCAACAAAATTCTGTCCAAGAATACGACCACAAAGCTTGGTTCACTTAAAAAACCAGATGGGTCATACACAATCAATGAGCGGGAACAGCTCGAGCTCCTGTGGGGCAAGGTTGCAGGAAATCAACCCCATCTGCCGACATGATCTTAGGACTAACGGCCCTGCACGTTTACATACAGCAAGAAGCAATGGCAGCGTCTTGGATCGAAATCAACAGCAGATTGTCACAAGGTTCCACAAAACGTTTCTAAACACTGTAAAGTCAACATAGAACGAACAGAGAGTCTTGTCCGGGCTACATAAATGCAGACAAACTGCCAAAGGAAGGAGCGAGACTGACCCCAACAAAACAGGATATCAGTCTCTCAAACCGAAGCAGAAGTCAAAAATAGACTAAAATTTAACTCGGAACGAAAAACTATTGGAGCACCGAACAGACTGCAAACACACTATCAATATTCTCTTGCAAATATAGGAAAAGAACAAACACGATGCTCAAGATGAGCCGTGAAGACTTAAGAACAATGGTGGGCATCATCACAGGTCACTGTGAACTGAACCATCATCTATTCAAGACCGAAGCCACAGCCTATGCCGTGTTGAGAGTTGAGGAAGAAGAGACTGTAGAACACGTTGTAGGACAAATAATTGCCATTTTATACAATTACTAGCTGCTACCAGCGGCTTCCCACGCGCTTTTCAAGTAGCCTATGCCCGTCTAAAGGATACCTAACTACTATCTGTGCTACTATTTATCTCCGTGCCAAATATCATTATAAATAAACAAATAAATATTGCTGGACCATTCACACAGCATTATCTAGCCCCAAGTTAAGAGCTTGTGTTATGGGTACTACTAGATAACTGATATACATAATACAATACATTAAATAGATAGATATTTTTATTATACATATAAAACGACCAGAACACCCAGAACAAATACCTGCAGATCGTACAAATATTTGTCCCAAGGCGGGAATCGAACCCACAACACAACCTCCTGCGTCGCAGGCGGACCTTCAGCCGTTTAGACGTGAAAAGGTAACAGACAGACAGATAGTTATACTTTCGAATTTATAATATTAGGTAGGTGTGGAGATTATTATATTAAGTACCTATTTATGAAAAGAACCTTTTTTATGATTAAGTGGTATCCTTCATCATTTAAATATATCTAGCTAGCTAGGTATATAGGTAACCCCATAATTATATAGGTAAGGTAACCTACTTAGTTAGGTAGGTATGTTTTAAATTTGAATCTGGGTACTTACACTACCCCTCATTAATCAGCTTTATTCGCACTACGATTTTGCTTAGCTAGGTACATACTTCCCTAAGAGTATACGGTCTACTGTCTCTAAGAAACAGTGAGAAGAAAGTTAAGATTCATTATGAGCATCACAGTCCGATAAAAAGAAACGGGTCTGATTGACTAATTTACGTGTCTGCAAGACTACAAGCGTACAATATCGCAGGGGGTGAAGAAAAGCTTCGTCCGAAAAGCTGCCGGGCACAGGGGGCGTGCAGGGGTTGAAAAGCGGGGGTGGCGCGGGCAGGGCGGGGTGCGTTCGATACGCGCGCGCGCCGAGCAAGCTCTCCGATTCGTCGACCGAGCCAGTCGCATTTTGACGCCGTCGCGTTCGGTTGTATGTTGCCTCCGAGCGCAACTGACGAACGCTGCGATATCGATATAAAATCATTACGACCTCTGCAAGTACGTATCTGCGATTCATAAAATAAAACAGTGTTTTTATTACGTGTTATCTGTGTACGTCGAGTGAAATGTGTTGATTACAGGCGTTTGACTAAATTGTTTACATTTTGGACCACATGTTTACCGCTGCGGTAATTTTTACTACTCTCATATTAAATTGACAAGTACAATATAAGGCCGTTTCAGGATTAATTAACTACATAGCCAGCTTCTGAAATTAAGTACCCTATTTGCCATTTGCCATTCTGATTCCTTCATGATGTTCAGTGATCAAAATAACGAAGTCGGTTGTAACGTTGGCGCAGTGCATGGTTTTAAATTGTGAGTTGTTTTATCGAGATTAGTGAGCATTTTCTCGTAGTGCGCTTTTATTCAGACGAAATGAGAGTGTGAATATTTGATGGTGTCGTGAACGGTGGTGTATTTAGGGGCTAGATTCGCTCGCGGTGGCTCACGCGGCGGCGCAGCGAGGGTATTGATCGGCGACAGCGGCGGCGGCGCGGGTCGCTAGACGCCGGCGTTCGGCTGCCGCCTAAATAAAGCATCGCATGTGTGCGTCGCGCCGCCCTACGTAGAGCCGAGCTGACGACGACGACGACGCTATCGCCGCCCGAGCGACGACGACGTCGCTACTCGTCACGCTATGCCATGCTTTCGGTCGGAGCCGTCACATGATTCCATTTTAGCTGCATTCCGGTTGAAATCCAGGCTCTGTTCCAATTTTTTTGTCTTACTGGTTCAAATTGAATGTCTGTCTAGTACCCTACTTAACTTTTATCAGTGAAGAGGTCATAGAAATGGTGTTTTCAAGGATAGAACTGAACTTTATTAGAACAGCTCTACCATAGGCACAGTACATAATGTATACTGTGGCTTAGGTACAAAAATCTGTGCCATTTGTTTGTCAAGCTGAATGCTTCACAAATTTATCTTACTCTACCAAATCTTTGGCTCTACTCTATTAGCCTACCTAGCTAGTAGGTTCTATTCTATACCTATTATTATCTAGTCATACCTTACTATTACTAGGTATGACAAGATAATGTAGTTATGATAATACTTTACCTAGTCGGTAGTAGGACCTAGTCACAGTTTTATGCAGTGCAAGGATCACTTTCACTAGACCTACGACCTAAGTAGAGTACCTACTACTCGTATACTTACCCTTATCTAGCTATGTAGGTGCCTAACGTAGAGCGTTGCATTTTTGTGCCATGGTTCACTGCACCAAACTTTAGTTATGTAGGTACCTACCTACCTGCCATCTGCAGTTTCAGGGTCCTCGGATATCTACTTGGTTTGGTAGTGGAGTTTTTTGGTTTAGCTATATAAACCGTAGATAGATAGGTAGTGTAGGCTAAGTACCTCCCTATTAGAAATGTGCCAAAGCGGCAAACATGTGGTCGTCAATCAAAGCTGAACGCGCATCTATCGGCGCTACCGGCGCGGCGCGGTGCTACCGGCAGGCATTATCGGCAGTCCTTGCATTTCCTCATGGCATTTTACTGAAATGCCGCGCGCTCGGTGCCGATAGGTGCGCGATGCTGCATACCATTTCATATAAAGATTTATAAAATTAGATGACTGCAGGGAATGCCCCGTCTGCAGTGCTCCCAGGTGCGCGATCACCTTTATTGACTGAATTTCGTAAGCGTAGGCACGCACGTCATGTTCCTAGGTGTAATTGCAATACGTTTTTCTAGGTGTGAAATGTTGGACTAGCCCAGCAGTCACCGAGATCAGCCAATAATGGCGTGCATCGTGCTGGCGGGCGGAGCTTTGCTCTGCGCGCTGAGCGTGGCTCACGCGTTCACGCTGTTGCCACACGACGTGCGACCCGGTCATGAGGTGCAGCACTTCATCGGGAACCATTCCCGCTACACCCTCCTCGACCCACAGTTCGACTCATTTTTCACACTCCTCGATAATGGCCTACTCATGACAACTGCCGACCTCACGCCTCTACTCGATCAACCTGTCAGCCTTGCTATTCTGGAACAGACTCCGTACAGCAGCTCCGCGCATTCGCTCCAGCTGTACGTCGTCGATCGACGGCGGATGCTGCACTTCGCCACTACAGGCCTTCTGGTCGGTGGAATACCAGAGAACTCCTCTCCTGGGACCACGGTAGAGCTTCCACCTATCAAAGCCGCGGCTCTGGTCGAAGTGGGCCCCATCGCCTACAAAATAGTAAAAGGAAACGAACATGGAATATTTGCTCTCGTTGAGAATGGTGCTGGTTTCGACCCCAAAGTAAGATCGGTGGTCACTGATGGTGAAATTCAAATAGTGAACACCCGACCGCTAGATACAGAGCACGAGAGTGTACACGAGCTGGTCATCCAGGCGACTGATGTCCACGGTGTAAGCAAGGCGAACCTGCTCGTGCGGGTTGATGTCACGAATGAAAATGACAACGCTCCATATTTCGATCAAGCCGTGTATTTCTTCACTGTGAATGGCACTCAAGACGAAAACGGTCCAAATGGGACAGCCCGCTGGCAAAGATTCTCTAATATTGGAAAAGTAAAAGCTGAGGATGCCGATGATGACAGAGTCTACTATTCCTTGATGTCGCCCAGCAATTTAGCTGTGATCGTGCCCCAAACAGGTGAACTGATATTGGCCGGTGAGCCTGATGGTCGCGAGGCTGAATTGAAAGTGATCGCTCACGACACTGGTATCCCGCCGAGGGAGAGTAAGCCTGCTCGAGTGTTTCTGGAATTTGTGGTTCGCGATCGTAAAAACATGCCAACGCTTCACCGCGAGAAGCGTCGCGTAACGCGCGCGGTCCGCCCGACCAAACGCATCGAGTTTACCGAGGCCGACGGCGAGGTCGAAGGCCGAAACGTTTTTACCCTGGAAAAGGAAACTGACCGTGAGACTTTTAAAATCAGAGACGAAAATCCGTGGGTTACCGTTGAAGCTTCTGGTGTAGTGAAAGTTAAAAAGAAGTGGGACTATGAAGAGCTGGGGCCGGAGAAGACGATCGACTTTTGGGTGACCATCACCAATGCTGGAAATGGAGGTAAGTCACCCTATCCATAAAATACTTTGCTCCAGCCAAATTCGATGTGCAACGTTTGTAAACAAATCACTATAAAAAGGACGAATATTCTCATGTTTGGCGTCAAGTTTATGTAATATCGAAGGAAATATATCAGATAAACAGGAAATAATAACTGTGTAGGTATAAAAATACAAACATTTCACATCGAATTTGGCTGGTGTATAGGCAGAAATTATCTTCGGCAGCAATTTCAAGGCATTTTCCTTATAAAGAAATTGGAATATGTGTAGATAACTTTTAGTCTAGTTTTAAAAAATGACCTGGTCTACGTTTCGTAATAATGACGAAAAGGGTCCAAATTCCACTCACAAATTCATCTATATTATGATTATGACATAAAACCATTATAATGTTAACGTCTCAATCTAGGGTGGAATAAATTGAGATAATGACATGACAGGTAAAGAATGGGGAAGTTGGGATCGGCCGTGTTTTGTTTATGTTTGTAAAAGTGTGTATGCAGAGAGAGGACTCTATGGCCCGTTTTATGAATGCTTTCTCAAACATATTAGATCTATGCTTGAGTGCCGTTTATGCCACAGAAAAGCGTTACTCAGGCATATATCGATGACTGAGCAAGCTTTTATAATACGGGCATTTGACTCGATTCTAGTTGGACTATACGTGTTTATAGCTGAGTAAGTATATGTGGCTATATGCCTGCACCTGACACATCGAATGGTTCATTGGAGCATGACATGACGTCGGCAGGTTCCCGGTCACGAGTCAAAGGACGATCGAACTCGATAGCGTAGTGATCCGTCAGAATCATTCTATTCAATATGTTCCATCCATCCGACTAATCCTATGCGTCCGCTGGCAATCACCTAAAGTACCTCAAATAATCCAATGCCAATTCAACCCAGTTTAAGAATCTGATTGATAAAATATAATGATAAACTAGAATGACAATTCTGACTTCTAAATTTAAGTGACAACATAACTAGCCATTCATCTTATACCTAAGAATGAATTACATGCAAGCAAAAATAAATGAAATATGAATTCAATCACAGACTCCATTTGACACGCTAATGCTCTCATGTGCGATATTGATCGAGTGCATAGTGTCATGCGTAGAGGATTTAAGCAAACCGTATTAGCAAAGGGCTTCATTATCCTACCTACATACACATCGTCAATCATAAAACACGCGTCGCGAATAACCTGTCAGTGCTAGCACGAGCTGCATCATCATTACTATGGAATTTCCAATAGACACAATAGCCAAGTGGATTGGAGGCGGTGGTGGCAGGTTGCTACTGGCTACCGTGCAGAATGCGTTGATAATCGGGGACCTGTCGCACGGCCTGCCATCTTGGACATCCACCGTGACAATCACGACACGAAATGGGTTTTGTGGGATAGAATTATTACAAGATTCTCGTGTTCAAGTTTTTGTTTGCTTGTACGACACTTTCGCTTTGGAGAAACACTTTCACTTCCAAGTACACTCTATGCAAAAGTTAATTTGAATCATCTCTTGAAGCTCAGAAACTTTGGCATGCGTCTTCGGACAGACGCATGTCATGCATGCTTGCCAGCATTGTTACACTAATGCCTTATACATCTAATCCAATTCTAGATTCTTTCTTTCTTCTTTCTAGAGATTTGCTTACAACCTAGTTCTCTTTTTTTTCATTTTTAGAATTCCGTACCTGAAAAGATAAAAAGGAACCCTTAAAGGATCACTTTGTTGTCTGTCTGCCAAAACTCTTTCTCAGAAACGCGTGGAGGAGTTGAAATTCACATCATATACTCAGGTTCGTATCCTCTTGGAGCCGCGTAATAACTCAAACTTCTCAAAACAAAACGCAATCAAACGTTACAGGCGCTTATGCCCAATTTTTTGAATTTTCCAAGGGAATCACATACACACAAAATCTATCGGGTACTTCCCGTTAAACCAGAATCATGAAAATTGGCAAGAAGTAAGGTCTTGTAGCACAAGTAAAGGAAAACATCCAAAATCCGTAAATTAGTTGTTAATTCACAAAAATAATAATTTTGATTCTCGCTATGAACCAAAAACCTTATATCCTATTGACCTAGAATCATTACATTTGGCAAGCCAGATCTGCCAGCACAGAAAAATGCGAAAACCGTACATTTATAGGAAAAAAATCTTAGATTATTATATCCTAATTACATTACACAATATGACTGTCATAATTGTGACCAAATCAGTAAATTTTAATGAACTGTGCGTCTAGGTCGATTTTTTGATCTTCTTGCTTACGAGTACAAGTTTGTACGGAACCCTTGATGCGCGAGTCTAACTCGCACTTGACATTTTATTATTGTTAAAAATTACTGACCAGTAACAAGGTAAATGGAATTGGTAGCATTTTGTAACTATTAAAATACAAGTGCAATAAATCTATAAAGAGCATATAAAACACCGAATCATGGTCCAGTTGGATGTTATCTGCTTTATCAAAATAAAACAAGAATGTTTTTAATTACAACATTCTGGGTACGCTCCTTAGTGGGTGGCCGGCCTGCGGCGCGGGCGCAGCGAAGCACCCCAATATTTTCTAGGATCATAATCATCATTATTGTGTGGATAAAGATTTCGATATAACCGTGACGTGACGAACAGAACACATAAGCTTATTCTTATTACCGTAATGTGAATGTGAACAGTCATGAAGCTTTAATAACGGATTTCTAAAGAAGAAATGAAATCAGTCGAGACCGTTTCAAACATGGTTTCGTATTATTTGATTTTATTATTTCTTATGAAATTTTCTTTACTACGACATTTAATCCTCCTTTCACATGGTGGCCAAAATAATGTTTTGAGTGCTTTTCCACCAGCTTTATAGGAGCGATCCTATTGGTCGGCTGGAAACAGTAACGAAGCACATCTCTGGTGAAAAAACACCCTTAGTCGCATCGCATGCAGCTTTTGAGAGTTAGGTACTCTAATGGCAAATTAATTCTGCCCCAACATCAACACAACATTCTCTTTGAGCGACGAACAAACGCTCTCAAGTGTTTATAAAGCCTTCATACGCGAGGTAACCTATAACTTTTAGCATCGCTTTTTAGCTACCGACTTCCGCTTGGACGACTCGCGGCTTTTCCTTCCTTTTTGTCTTCCCGGTTTTCTGCATTAAAATTTTATGAGCATCTAACTTTTGCGAATAAAATAGTCTTTTATATATTTTCTTGGCAGTAATAAAGCGGGTGCAGTGCAGGTGCGCAACGAGTCACGGGGTGGCATTTTAATCCGGCAAGAAAGATGGCGCAATGCAACTAACTAGCTAGAGGATGAAGGAGCGTCCAACCCATCCCAGGAGTTATCAATTACTTACTTGCAACGAGATCGTAGTCTAACGGTAATTCAATTTTCCTTGCTTTAATACATTCTATGTGAGTGAAAATTTCCATATTACTAAATTCGTTGATGCTTTAAAATCTCTAGAGATTTTCCTGACGATACCCCAGTACGTAAGTTAGGTACTTACAATAAATGATCGTTTGTGTCGTCACGTCGTGTCATTTATATAGAGCAGTGTTTGTATTTTGTTGTTTCGAACCTGCAATTTTACCAATCTAAAAATGTATTTACCTATAGGAACCAGTTGGCTGCATTTTTCGAAACAAATTAGGCAGAGTTCAATGGGCACCGAACAGGGATTCCAATAATAGAATTGGTGGCCAGATCGATATCGAGAATGTGTTACTGCAGTGTCAAGTCGAGTCGATAATTGAATGCGAGTCTGCGGCCTATGCCGTCGTCGGTTGGATAGAAATTGGCATATCCGGACAGGGGTCCGAGCGTTGCGAGGGAAACCTATTTTAGGCTGACTTGCTGACCCAGCGATGCAATTTTTCGCCACCATGTCAACCATGTCATAAACAGAAAATCTTGTGAAATGTTTACAAAACTTGTTAACGTGTGTTTATACAATTTAGATTAAGTATTATGTATGAATGAAATGGCTGGTCGTCGCGAAGCTGTTACGGACCGTTTGCCTCGTTGTTTGTTAAATTCACTCGTTCATTCAATCAATGGCAATGGGCGCGGGCGTCGGTCGCACAACAATCGGCGCACTGGCCAATTCCCCTCATTGTGTCCAGTGAACGCAATTACGTATGCGTACTTCCTATCACTGGCCCCGTCAAGCCGCGTCACATCACAATGTTCGGTATCATACGCACACACCGCAGAGATCACATCTGCCCTCAGTTTTTTGCTCTCTTTGGCCCTTTATAAGGATGTATCTTTGTTTTTAATTACGAAAAGAACGATTTCAATTGAAATAACAAACATCTCAACAGTTGCATGAGAGTAATTGCATTTTGCTTCTATTTGCTCTTTCATTTCTCTCTGTATTATCAAGGGACTGCGTTTTCTCATAAAGTATTGCAGAAACGTTTCCAAGAAATTATTTTGTAAAGTCGTGGGTAAACTGTTAATTCAATTTAGTCACCCCTCTCATTAATTTTCATCTGGCTTCGTGTTGTGGTCGTCATGGTCAACCCTGATTCTGGTTGGGGTTAATTTGGCAGGGGTAGAATTGTTGGCATACACAAACCATAGCCTTCGATTTTCTTAGAATTTCTGTAGTTTCATAGTTTCCCTCCAGAGACTGATCTCTCCTTAGTATAAAAATAATGGTTTTCACAACTTTGTTTATAAAATCTACTTTTTTAAAGTTTTTAATATATAATGGATTCAGGCGTTACTTTGCGGAAGTTCACTGCAAAATATAAAGATGAAAATACTCAATAACTAAACAATTCCGCGCAAAATCTTCTTTGAAAAGATCCAACAAAATGTTACACGTTACGTTTTGTATGTTATTGTTCTTATTTGTTATAGGTTTTAATATTATTCCCACCTCAATTATATAGGTTACTAATTTTCTAGCTAGGCTTTTTACAATGTTAACTTCTGAACTGATTCAAACTAGACTACTCAAACCGGCTCTATATTTGGTGAAGCACTTAACACAATATCGGAACAAAGATCTCGATCGTGCGTGCGTTCACATACAAGCATCTCTTCTATAATTACCTCTAACGCATTGTAAACACTACTGTTAAAGTACGTCGTCGCCGACGTGTAGGGCCTTAGACGGGAGACTCACAGTTTGAAATGCTTTTATAGGCTTTCTCTCTGATTGTAAGTTGATTGCGGTCATTTGCTCTTCTTACTAAACGGTGCGGATTGACGATGCGTCTTCACTTCACGCTCGATTACAGCAATATTTATTTGTCGTTTAGATAAATGCTTTGTATTTGTATGCCAAACATAGTACGTACTGAACTTGCACTGGGATGAATATATTTGCTCAGCGATCCTTTTGTGGATTAATCACATTCACATACCGTTACCTGGCGTTTGATTGCGATTTGGATCAAAGGATGGCAAAACATGGCCGTGATTACCTGCCTCTATTCACATACCTTACGGCCATAAAATTCGCCCCAGAGCATTAATAGGGCTGTTTGATACGTGTTTAATCAGTTCTCGTAAACTTGGTATGCGATGGTTCAGCACTAACGATGATTATGGTAGATTAATGAAGCAATAGATATCCACTCCATCAATCGAAGCGGCTCGTTGATGAACGGCTATCAATATGTTTCGCACATTCCTCTTAAACCTACCTATGTGGTTATAATGACTTGACCTTTCCCCCGACCCCAGCCTTCCGATACCTCATATTTATTTACGTTACGGTGTCAAAATACGTAAATAATCTACGTAGATTGCTTAAATGGGTTGCAGGGAATGAATACAAATCAAACTCAAAGTCTGTCAACCCATATCAAAAGTTCTTTGATTGTAGGTACCGAAAGTGCTGTAAGAGGCTCACGACAAGAGGGTTCACAAATTTCCTACATAACTTCGTAGTTCCGTTTTCCTGTTGACATAGAATTTACGTGATAACAAACCTACATTCAAAATGTTACAATTACAACCGAATGCGAGAGAAATGATGATAAATGTGCTTTCATTAGTAAACTTAACGTAATTAGGAGAGGTAAGATTGTATTGGTAGGGTGCCGAGAAGCCGTTCGCCGCGTGCAACTGCGGCCGACCACTCCATTCCACATTGTTCAGTTTTGCAAGCCGTGTCGAGTGCTCTCCGCATCCATGATTGACATTCACAAGCCAACCAGACGGCTTACAACCCCAGTCGTAGCCTTAAATGGGGTAAAAACAACGCAAGAACGCTAGATCTCGCATTTGGCATATTTATTGTTCGCGCAAACTGAGACCCTTGTTAACAACTGTTGTTGATGTTTGGAAATCTGGTCTAGACGGGATTTGCTTAACAAAGCTTTTACTATGCTAATAGTGTTTATATTGTTAGATTTTCTCGTAATATTTCTTTTGCAAAAACAAATATAAACTACAATTTTTAAGAGTCCTGAGAACTTTTTGTATTTTTTACTAGTGTAAGAGCCCTTGGATAAATCTCGTGGGTGCAATGCAAACATACGTTTTTAAAGAAGCGTCAAGTAGAACACCTTATGCGTGTTCCGAGATACGCAGGTCATAGGCGAGTTCACCGCCTGCTCCGAGAATTACGACCAAAACACATTCAGTTTCTAATTATAGACAGTTGTTGCCCATACGTGATGTGCTGAAGCATTTAGCTCCCTTCTATTTTCCATGTCTGAAAGCAATGTTCTTTTTGTATGGATTGAAAATATTTAGTGCCTGTTTTATTGAAACTGAATTGCACGTTTTATAGTAAGTACCTACGCCAAGCATACAATTCTCTGTTAATTTAAACAGACCATAAATCCTAAACAAAGACGCCGCCGTAGTTTAGGAACCTAGCGTGCATGCATATCCTAACTACATGTCAAACATGCTCCTAATTTATTAACGTTAGATAGAAGATTAGAAACCTTCGCACTGTACAGCTTTATTGAGATTTATTGCACCTCAGAGATTAAAGGTACAATTATCTGCAACGTATGCGATACCCAGGGGAATAAGGGACATTAATGTAGTTCGGACCCCATAAGAGAAACGGCGTAGCAATACTTGACCGGCCATGTATTTTCTCACATGAAAGTAAAGCTCTTCACTTCGGTATTTGTGGGTTCACGTCAGCCGTGAGAAAGGCGGTAATATTCTTCAAATACGTACGTAAAAAGCTGGAAGAATATCCTGTGTGGTCCTAAATTGCTGAAATAATTACAGTCATCATGATATAATAATAGCAACGTCGTAACTGACTCATTATTGTCTATTAGAGAGCTTTCCGGAGCAATTAATGTTTTTAGAATTGACAACTGTTTGTGCTGTTGATTTTTGCTAAACTGAAAGTGTAGGTAGAAGATCGGAACATGAGCAAATCATCAAATATTCTAAATATCACCATTAGAGCCGATGAATCATAGAACAACTGACACAGATGGTTCATTCATCACCTCGAATTACATAGCGCGTTGCCCCGTAATTCCAGCATTGTTAAATTTCACATCGCTGGATCCCGTGATTAATTGGTCAAGTATTTATTTCCACATACACTATTATTTGGATATTCTGAGCGTTTAGTTGATGCTATTAATTTGGTGTGAATATGTACCGTTTACCGTTGTTGTGTAAAAATTTCGTTGTAGTTTAGCTAACGGTTTTGTCGAGTGTCGTGCAAAGACTATTTAGCTGATTCGTCGCTGGCGATTATTTATGACAGGTTGTTAAGTTGACGTTCGATACGGGCTGTGGTTGTCACGGCTGATGGTCTACGTTCTGAATTCCAAAATTTGTTTTGGCTATTTGCGTGTGAAGTTCCCGTTTCACTGAATTCTTTAGCTAAGAAGACTGCTAGGTAGAGCAAATTTATAGAATGGTCATTTTAGCCTCGGTCGTGCGATGTGAAGTTTCTGATAGCTGCTTATCTAGTCAAAAAAATATCTATACGAATAATATTATTAAGAGGAAAGATTTGTTTGTTTTAATTGAATAGGCTCTTAAACTACTGGACTGATTTGAAAAATTCTTTCACCTTTAGAATCCCACATAATCCCTGATGAACATAGGCGATAGATTATTTTCAAAAAAGTAACCCAAGGTGTGAAAAAATTACCAAAAAAATCCTTTTATCGCGTACACTGCGGAAACTATTAACAACAGAGCAAAGTGATGTACCTACTACAGTTTTTTAGAGGACTTGGATAGAATAAACCCGTGCAAATCCGGGGCGGACCGCTAGTAAATAATATGTCATTAATTTCGTTGGAAGTTTTATTTGTCTTTTGATAAATTATGTGTACGTTGAACACACATTTTAGATTATCTTTCATAAACACCATTATTGTTTCAACACAATTCCCACAAGGGTTTTAGAATTGAACCACGGCAGGGGTCAATCACATGACGAGCCACCTGCTGGTACCAATTCCAGTAATCTGATTAAAGTTGCGCGATTCAAAACTATTTGTTTATATAAATAATGTTTGTATTTGAATTTAATATTGTTAAGATTTATGACCTATAAATGGTCATCACCATAAAGAAATAAAATAACCGTATTATTTAACTGATGCCTTTTTTGTCGCTATATTGTAAGTTGTTTTGAACTTTTATTTATAGAAACGATATCAATGCTGCTGTTAAATAAAAAAGTCCGTCAACCTTTTAAACTACATCGTGTTTAAAAGTACCCACGTTTTATGATCAACTTAAAAACCAAGAGTGGAATAAATGTAACCTTTCAACCCGACACGTAAAAGAATTCTCGTCTCGATGTTGATTATCTTTGAGATAATGCACGCTGTATGGAGATCGTACTTTCTACTAAAGCTTTATCTGTCTCTCGAATGTGTGAACTATTAAGTCGGATGGTTTGAGGTTCTGCTTTTAGCTTTGATATATTTTGTAATCCGTTGATATTACATTATTCTTCAAATAGGTACTTGTTAATTCATAATGATTAATTGTCGAGGACCATCCTTTTTAGGGTTCCGCACCCAAATTGTAAAACGGGACCCTATTACTAAGACTTCGCTGTCCGTTTGTCCGTCCGTCTGTCCTTTTTAGGGTTCCGCACCCAAAAGGGTAAAACGGGACCCTATTACTAAGACTCCGCTGTCCGTCTGTCCGTCTGTCACCAGACTATATCTCATAAACTGCGATAGTTAGACAGTTGAAATTTTGATAACACAGATGGTGTAGTTCTGTTGCCGCTATAACAACAAATACTAAAAACAGAATAAATATTTAAGGGGGCTCCCATACAGAAACGTGTTTTTTTGCCATTTTTATAGATAATGGTACACTAGTAGTGGTGCACGAGTCCGACTCGCACTTGGCCAGTTTTATTGTATTATTTGTTTTTGATAGGAAGCTGGACAGCAACTTAGTCATTTCATATTCATTAAGAACCTTATCACAGTTATCACACTGGCGATTTGCGAGCGATTTCAGAGCGAGGGAATGCGCTGCGCAATAGAAGCGAGCTCGCCATGCACTCGCGACTCTCTTTGAAATCGCTTGCAATTCGCGCTCGCGACGGATTCGCCTCGCTTTGAAATCGCTCGCAAATCCCTGCGATTTGTGATAAGGCTCTAAGTCTCTACTTATTATGTCGATAGGCATCCTCTCTAAATCCTACGTTCGACTTTAATAGGTGCAGCAGAACTGAGTCTAAAGAGGCAGGCAGGGCAATACAATGTGATGTGAAATTGCTTCAACAATGCATTTGTAGCTAAATCTCGCATCTAATGAAATTACCTGTCTGCAATACAATGCAATTCGTGACTCCGCGCCCTACTCAGCCCACTCAGCCTCCGTGAGCATCTTAGTATTAAGCCAGGGTCGAACTTAGTAAAACCTTGTACTTTTTAGACAGTCACAGAATAACTTTACATATAGTACCTACTACAGAGCTGACGACATTTTTTAGGGGTTGGATCTTTTATTACAGGGTTAGATCTTCCACGATAATGTGATGTGAGCTTTTCCAATTCAAATTCTAGTGTGCCATGTTGCTAAGACGAGCATTTTTCCGTTGGTTGATAATCAATTACCAGAACTAGGCGTGACCTTTAGTGACCATAAATAACAATTTATTGTTAAGAAAATGTTTGGATAATCTCAACAAAACCATATGAAATGACTTCAAAGGCATTTCAAAGGTTCTAGCGAGCTTTAGCAAAAAATGTAAATACTAAGGCTCTAGGTACCGCTGCAGCGCTAGTGAGTATCTGGCGCAGCGCATCAGCATAACCTCCCAAACAACAGCAGTGGGGCAATGCCGCCAGCGTCTTGCAGACGCTTTCGATTGATATAGATCAGTTGAGCTACCGCTATATTGTTCCAACAGTCTGCAGTTAGTTCAATTGTAAAAACTAGTTCTAATTTGTTTTTATTGTATGATTGTAATTTTCTTTGTAAATAAAGTCTATGTTTACATAAGGCATTAGGTACATTAGGTACGTCTTTTTTGTTATCTTCTACTGTGTCTTACTGGCGTAATAGAAACAGTAACAGTACCCTACAGAGCCGACCCTGTCTCCGGGCTTGCTAGCCACAATCCCAGCCTCAGGCTAAATTGCACTTCATTTGCGTGCACGAGCGCTCCCGAACTCAGTGCATCGTTCTCACGCCCTCGCCGTACCCTTTCGAGCTATCGGAAACGCATCATCACAGACGACCGTTAGCCGAACCTTCGACACGTTCCGTTCCGTTCCTACACTTATTAATCCATCTCTACTTACAAATACAAAATGCAATTGAATCCTATCATTAAAATGATAATCGAAGCTGTTTTGCCGCGTCATCATTCTAATGTCTCACGGCTTGAGATAGAATAGAGGTCGGAAGGTCTTGGTCCGGTCCGGTTGAAGTAGATTACATAAAAATACGAGACCGCGCATAGAAACGTGTTTAATCGGCGATGCAGGCGATGCAGTGGGTAGAACTCATCCTGTGTGAAAAGGACAAGCGATAAATAGAATGTGTGAGACAGAAAGAGCTGACGAAGCATCTTTTGATATCATAATTAAGCTGCCGGCGCGGCAGATAAAAAATGTTTATCTTATGAGCCCAAAGGAAGATGATATTTAATAACTCAACACGTTCGGTCATTAAATCAAGGTGTGATGGTACTTTTTAGTTCCAGACACGCTTGTCCGGGTCACACTTGAAAAATACGTGTGTGTGAGAGCCGACTTTAATTGTCGATCTGCGTGCTGGTTGATTGATAGTAATTAAGCTTTCTTTTTATCCCATTAAACTTTTGACTTGCGTTGCGACTCATCGCAGGATTACTACTGGGCTCCAAGAAACTTTAAAAACAATTTAAAAGTTTGCGGTCATTACCCGGTTTTTTTGCTGGGAACCGCAGTGTTCTGGAATTTGTTTATGATCGGCCATTTGATGCTGAAGTTTTTATTAATTTTTGATTGAGTACCCAAGTTTGCTAAGTTTCATAGAAGTTCATACGAGAACTTGATAACTTTAACCGAGTCTTTTATTACTCGTAGCTAACTTGTAAACTCCATGATTAACTTAGCTTCGGCAAGCTATGGGAGAATGAAGGTCGTGGCATTAGCAATGCACTGAAATAACTTTGCGCTAAGCGGATGCACGTGTGCGACAGAGCTCCCTCCACCGCCGTCTTTGCCGACTTTTTATTTGGGATACACACGCCTGCACTCGATTTAGGGCTGCCACAAAAGAACATCAAGGGATCATGGACATTCATTCGGGCCTTCGATTTTACGTACCTATTTACCTATCTCGTTATTCCATCACGGAGTAGATTTAAAATCAGCACCGCATGTTCCATGCATGCAACACAATGCTGAATCTACTCCCTTTGCCTATTAGTATTTTTTGTGTATAATTCTAGTTTAGGTTAAGAAATTTAAGGGCAATAAATGTTTTTTCGTTGAAGACAGGGCGCTATGGCGCTCATTAGGGGAGGCCTATGTCCAGCTGTGGACTGATATAGGCTGATGATGATGATGATGAAATGTTTTTTTATCACAATCAAAGGATGTGAAGGTTTCATAATGGCAACTAGGGCTAGGTATAATCAATACCGGTAGTCCGGTACCTGCTTAAAGAGCAAACTGTCTTGTAACAGACGACACCTCCTTGGGCCTTTTTAATACTGTGTAATAATTTGTTTTGTGAAGTTTTTTAGAACGACAACCCTAGTTTTTATCACCAGTTCCAGTAGCACCCGCAGATTCCGTCAACTTAATGAGCATAAAAAACACACTCGACAATTTGCCTTTGTCTAATCGATGCGGTGAATGTGGCCGGTTCCTTTGAATGCACAATGTTTTATTCGCTCTCTTGATTACAATCTTAGTTTATAAAGCTCATTGTCAGGCTTTGCAAGGAAACTTGTTGAGAGGCAAAGCAAATCTTTTCGCTACGAATTTTTCAAAGCAGGATCGTAGGGTTAAGTAGGTACCTATTAGCTTATCTCAACCTGATTACCATACGATCTTTACATTGAAAACTAGATTGAAAATAAATAAAGATTATTGAAATCAGGTTCGTAATGCCCATTTCCACAGGCGATTGCTCAATTGAAATTGATCTAAAATTCTAAATCAATAATCTCAAAAGCTCAACACAATAACGGGTTCCGTTGTAAGCATAGGCGCTCCCTTCGAGCTTTGTCGAAATGTTTACGTCCCATATTGATCGTGAAATTCCCAACAATGCGATCGCCACCGGGCGGTCGTCGTCGGCGCGTACGCATACTGCGCCATACACCACACGTGCGCGCCATAGACGAATAGGGGAACAGAATGGTCACGCTTTTTTGGGCATTTTTTGTGTGATTCGGATTGGACGTGTGTATCAGATGAATGGTACCAATCGATTTCACTATTAAAAGCTAATAATGTTGGCTTTAAAACGGACAGTGTAGTAAAATTTCGCATTTTTTTGTATGGCGACTTGTGTGTCGGTGTTGCCAACGGCTTAGTTTACGTAGTGCCTGCATACATAAATAGCCTTTAGCACTCATGATGATACTGCATCTTTTAGTGCAATAATTTTCAAGAACATTTTATCACACTAATTATTATAAATGCCATAGTTTATTTTGAATGTTTGTTACCAGTCATTCACGACAAAACTACTGAACGGATTTAGATGTAGGTCTAGACCTGGATAAACATTTATAGGCTTTTCTTTATCGAAGTATAACGCTTGCGAAGACTTGGGTAGCTAGAAAACTAATATAAGCAAACTTACAAATAGTATGTTGACTATCACTCCAGAACAGATATGTGGGAGTTTTTAATGTATCGATCCATTCTCGTTACATGCATTGTATCCTAGAAAGATAAGTGGTGAAAAAATAATAATGTTGGCTATTCAAACAGCTATAGTCATTTGTTATACCGTCGAGACGTAACAAGTAGATATCGGATTCGTATTGAACAATACCGTGAGAGGAGAGTACCTTCGGTGCCATTACGCTCATCTAGTTACGAATACAGGCTTCGGTTTGCTTTCTTTAACAAGTGCATTCAGTGTGGATGGATGAGCGGCTGGCGGTGGGCGTGAGACGGAAATGGAACTCGAATAAATTGAATTGTGACTATGATTGCTTCGATATGGAAATGTTACCATACGAGATCTATTCAAATAGGAACATTGCTATTTCAAATTAGTTTCAGACTGTATGGAACGGAAGATTTGTAACTCAAACACGTTCGGAGATGAATTGACTCGCATGAAGCTATTGTGAAGAGAAATGGTATAGAGATGCTGGTATATTTTTGATGTGATTATCTTGTGCCCAGTCAAAGAGAGCGGCGTTAAAAGGCGAGGGTGACATTGCGCGGGGTCAGAGACGTTAGGGTTCCCATAAGATCAGCTATTTGCAAAATTTGGGCAAATGTACGACCAACTTCTTCCAAATGCAGTACTATATAAGTAGTGTAGAAATTAATAATGTCCCAAAATTATGTCGACTTCGACGGGACTTGAACCCTTTTTTGACTCCTACGTCACTAGACCTGGCAGCGCAAACCGTATTGAGGAAGGGTTGCGGGTTCAGACATTAAATTATTTAGAAAATTGCCCCAGTGCAAGGCTTACGCATTATAATAGCAAAAACCTCATGTGATGAGTTGCATGTCGATGGTGAAATAGTTTTATTCCGTATGACCCAAAAAAAAACATTGAGCGGTTTATTTTTTCATCTCAATAGAGGAATTTTGTAAAATATATATTCGAACATTGTTTAATTTCGCGCTGCAAAATATCCTCGCTGAATAACCGACGCGTGGAACCCCGTCCATCGATCGGTGAGGGGCGCGGCACATGTAGGCAGTGGAGAACAATTGCAAGATCCCGACACCTCCTCAACGATATAACACTCCTAGAAACGTGCTCAATAGCCGCGATCCTAGCTGTCCTTCGCCCGGAACAAATGAAGACTGTTGACAGTTTACAAATTGACAGAGCAAGTACCAGATACCAGAGCCCGGGTTTATAGCGTGAAGTAGTTTAATAAGTAAGCACGACTGTTTTACAACTTGTTGTGTAAACGCATTTGAAGCTAGTTTTATGTCTGTAGTTTTTAGAACACCTTGCGACGATTTTTAATCGACTTCAGGAGTTCTATGTTCAGCTGTATCTATTTTTTTAATGTATATTCCGCCCACTATTATTGTCTTTTTCGCCCACTATTATGGACCGATATTAAAAATTATTTCGCTGTAGTATAAAGAATGATTTCCAAATAGTCCCATAGTAAAATTATTTCCGAGGAATTAGTATTTATCCTGCCAAGCTTAAAAAAAACAACAATACTTCACGACACAAAAATCAATACAAAAATCACGACTAGCTACAATAATTTTGGTGATATCTTCCCCAATTTTTAGTAGACTTTGATGATTCTTTCGCTGTTGATTTTGATGATTCTTTCGCTGTTGATTTTGAAGGAAACCGGTCAGCTACGGCCACATGTCTTGAACGGTCACCTCCCATGAAAGGCCAGTTATTTGTGTGGCCACTTCCTATGAGCGACCAGTTCTCTGAACGACCACAATTAATCACGCGAATATCAACTTTGACTTTGAGAAAATATGATAATGGTCCCTTAAAAGTTTTATCATCGAGTTACGAAGTAACTCATTTCATCTGTGTGCAGTGAGGAATGGATATGCACCGTAAAACGTATCTAAAACATCATCACATGATAATTTTCACAATCACTGGTAGCAAATGGTTAATTCTATGGCAATGGGCATACATTCTAGGTTAGGACTCAGGTCTACTTTGAAAATCAAATTATAAAGTTGACGGATTGCGGATCGCCCTTAAATAAAACGAATTCCAAACCCATTTTCATTATTTAGAGGTTTGAAGTCAGTTTATAGATTTTTAAATACGCCAAATTGTCATAACGGCATAAAGTAAAGATAGACCTGCCTTATCGTTACCGCTAACAAAACCGAAGTCATCATCATCAACAGTCTATTAGTCCACTGCTGGACGTAGGCTTCCCCAAATGCGCGCCATACCGAAGCTTATTATTAAATGCTAAAACTCGAGCTTAAAGATCCCTACCTTGCGCCGTGGAATTTCTATTTCTTTATTCAAATAAAGTGTCCATATAAAGTCCCTTAAAACGTTGATCAATTATGTCCATAATTTAATTTCGAAAAGTTCGAAAATATAGCTGAAAATCCCTAGTGGCTTCCACAAAACTCATATAAAATTATGTATCGCCACAATGGCTCTGTAATTAGCTTAATCACGGGCTCGCTCGCTACGTGTTGGAAACATTATGAACTGGAGCAGAAAAATACATCAGAATTGGTGCAGATTCTGGCAAAAACTGTATCTAGTTAAAAGTGTTTACAATATTTGCATTTTGCTGGCAGGATTTTCGGGTTATAGGTTACTTCACGTTAATTACACTGTTCTATATTTCAATTTACGATATTGCAATATGGATTTTCGACTATTTTAACTCCATAGTTTGAATACCTACCTAAAAGTTCCGTTATTGAACAGAAATATCGAGTAGCAGAATAATAAAGGTTTAGAAAATTGCAAAACTTTTTGTTCCTGCTGTCTGCCCGCCGAATAAAATTGAATAGAAAAGGTCACGTATTGTATGTATCCTCCGCATACAGGGTGGAAGGGAAACATTTGATAGCGAAGAACTAAACAATTTTCAAAGACAAAAATACTTAAATGTTCCCTAAGTGAGTGTTGGGCAAAATAACCAATATTTTGTGTTCCCTAAATGGGCGATGGACAAAATAACCAATATTTTGCCCATCACGCATTTAGGGAACACAAAATAACCAATATTTTGCCCTACATGCATTTATTGAGCACTTTATAAAGGTCTCGAATAAAATTATCTAGGAGAACATTAATCAGTCTAAACTTGAACACAGTCATGCTCCGAGAATTTACCGCTCAACCACACGCTCAACATTCTCGAAAACGCCAGTTCCAAAAAGATAAACGGATTTAACAGGTTGAAGGTCGCCTAAGTGTTGTTAGGATGGGATGTAGCAACTGTAGCAACTCCACAATCAACGATGCGGGGACTACAGTAAAGAGACTATCGTTACCCACATGAATTAAAACGACCAGTTCTGTTTTATACTTTAAATTCCGTCAGAAAAATGTTGATGACGACAAAAACAATGCAAATGTTGGTTTAAAACGGTCATTTTCCCGAGTGACTGGACATCACAACTCCGGAAGGAAGTGTGAGCTCAATTACCGCTGGAACAGTGCGGTCACTGTCCGTGTACACAACAGTACAAATCGATATCCACTGTTTGTATTTGCACACCTTATTCCCGCGATTCCAGACACTGATTGCGAATCCAATTTGCTTTATGCAAAGGCAAATTGAATTCTTCAGAGGAGGTTTTCTGCCTTCTGAATAAAGGCTTAACTGAGTAGCGGCGTCGCAAATTGTTTCGAGGTTTGTATTTTTTACTCCTGGCTTTTTGTAAATCTGATCATTGGTTTATTGTTTCTTTTTCTGCGTCATTGTTATCATCCCTTTAATCTTTATTGTTTTGTCGCTTTAGTCGGCAGTAGGATTAGGACCAGTAACCTCCATTTTTGGACAAGTTACAAAAATGTAAAGTAGTTCACGGAACAGGTAACATCCTCCTGTTGCGTCAGCAGTCCCCATTCGGTGGTTCTCACAATAGAATATCGTGACCGCGCCGAAGATCTGTGGCAATGATACTCCTCACTCGGCACTCACTTCGAAACACAGACTTATGTCGTGAGGGCATTTAATTGTAAATTATGACCGAGATCATCTCTCCACAGATCTCAACTAACACGACGCTACCTTCTAGAACATATACGACTGTTTAAGTGAAAACAGCATTTAAGTACCAATGAGACATAACATAACAAATACGAGCCGCGCTGACATCGCGACGAAATATCGACCCTTAGTGACAGAAAGTAACTGATAGGATTTCCGGACCGGCGACACGCTATGCTCTACCTATGCGATGGAAAACTGTCGACCATCAGATATGCGAACAATGTGAGTTGATCATAAAGCCCCCTTGTAGATTCAGTGGACCGGACAAATGAGATGTTTGTATAACTGCACCGCTGTTATAGTCGTAATCATTCAATGCTAGCGGCAAGTATATTGAAGATAACAAACAATACCAGCATAACAAAGCCTTCGTTAGTTGCATGCATCTTAATCGTTTCACACCTCGAGTAATCCGTCTGTATTGGACGTATACACCTGTGTTTGATATTTGCTCATGTTTATGAACGAGGAAATTATCTTCCGCACCTACGGGCTTGCTTTACCGTTGTTTTGATATGGGAGGGATAAACTTTATCGCAACACTCTCATTGGATAGATATTTTTAGGCGATGGGTGGGAATGAATTGTTTCTACTTACATGTTTATTTTTGAACAAATCAAATCAATAACTCTTTTTTTCCATTATTACAATAAATGTACATTTAGAATAGGTCAAATTCTTAAAATTGAACACTGACACGGAAATAAAGCGGTATTTTTTATTTCTGTCGCTTCGGTATGTAGACTAAAGTAAAGAAGCGACGAAGAAACCTTTAACCTGTTCGATGTTATTTTTTAGTTGGAGCAGAAACTGTCCCAAGCTTTTTATCCTCCAGTCCCACAAATAAAGGACATTGTTCTGAAGGTAAAACCCCATAATGTGTCGGATATTTTAAAAATCATTTTTCAGTTTTGCACTAATGCCAGTCATTTGATTCGTCAGTCTATGAAGCTATGTGCATTAAAAATGACATACAAACATACATACCTAATGTAATTTACTTTATTGATATTTTATTTGTTCAAATATCAATTGTAAATATATGTACCTAAAATGGTATCCCAAAATTTAAATTCAGTAAAAACAATTGAAATAAAACTGAATACCAACCTCCGCACATGCAAATTAGTTAATAACGATGAAGCCTCCTCGTTTCCATGCGTTCAAGTTTTGACGAATCTTCCTCGTTAAAATCACTTTTAATTAAATTGGTGTAAAGTTTAGATTTGCTTAAGACATTGCAAGTCAACAATTATTTGCGCGACTTCATGTCTTGTCTTCTAACGATCCAGATATGAAAGCATCGAAATATATGCTGAAGCTGGGTAAAATTCTATTTAAAATTCTATTTAATTCTCAGAAAATGTGGGGTTGCAATCAAAATACCAACATTGCTAGTGTTTATGCCTACAAAATCATAACTTCATTAACATAAAAATAAATTATTTGCTTTCATGAAAAGGCATTATTACTTACCTTACATTACTTCTGCAAAAATTTAGCTCATCCGAGAAAAAAATCTAACCTATAAAGCAAATACCTACCGACCTAATGAAAAAGGAAAAAATAGCTCTCATTTCATGTACCTACTTTATATTAAGAGATAAAATATATAGGATCAAAAGGCTATCGTGCAAGTCATATGTTGTTTAATTCGGATAATTGTGCTCGTATAAAATACTGACCCTCCAGATCGTTAATCTATTATCAGCAGGAATTTATGGACTAAAGCAATTAATTTATGGAATTTTAAAGCTATTGGTACTAGGTAATTCAGTTCAGCGTAATTCGTTGTAAAATGACATGTTAAAATTATTGTGCGCGTGCGTTTTCATACTGAACACTATGATTTATACTTACGTACATAAAGATCCAAAATTTGCGAGTGCGAAACATTCTTACTTGTGTTGACTAAGCATCTTGCAACAAAAAAGGTTGACCTTGGCTTGTTTGCTAGTAAATGTAACTGACAGCAACCAACTGACATACAGCAGATTTAGTAAAGAGAAATCTCCTGGCAAATCATGGCTGACCAAGCAAAGCTTTCGTCCTTTATTAGAATAGGGCTTCTCCTTTTACCTCTGTCTTTTACCAGGATTTCTGTTTTCATTGCTTTTGCAAAATTATCATTCCACTAGTTTCTGCCCGCGACTTCGCACGCGCTGTTTCTATATACACGTTCTAAGGATATGTGTAGATAGATAGAAAATGCTTTATTGCACACATAACTTAAAAATAACAGACAAAGATAAAATGAAGAAATAAGAAAAATGTGACAATTGGCGGTCTTATCGCTCAGGAGCGATCTCTACCAGACAACCGTATTGCATGACCGTGTGTACTTTGTTTCCATGGATGTACATCCATGGAAACGGAAAGACTAATGGGATAAAAAGTAGGCATTTTTTATTCCAGGCCTAGAGTTACTCCTACGAATTTCAGCCCCATCTGTTCAATAGTTTTAGCCTGAAGAAGTAACTAACATCCATCCATCCAAACTTTAACATTTTTAATAATAATGTAGTGTGATGTGTAATTCCTTATCCGATGATGGTAGGGTCATCATTTCTCATTTTAAATTTCCACATCTCGATCTAAGGCCTAGACTCCACCAAAGCGGAGATGAGGGGAGACGATTTTCAGCTAGGGTGTCTCTATCGAAGCTGTGCGGAGATATAGATATAGATACTTACTATACTCGAGCGGATACGTGAGCTGGCTAGAGCGGAACTGAACTGCGTGCGGCGAGCGTCGGGAGTTCGTTGAGATGAATGCAAAAGCGGCGTTGCTTACTACACGCCGTCGCTGACATCTCTTCTCGTCTCCGCTGCATGACGTCGCCAGGTTGCGAAGCACAGCTCACATCTCCGATTCGATCTTTCTTTGTTTTGTTTGCATACAAATAGCACAAAATAGGCTCTTTACATCTCCACTAGCTTCTTTACTTTAGTTTACATACCGAAACGACAGAAATCAAAAGTACCACTTTATTTCCGTGTCAATATTTTATTTTAAAATTTGACCTTTTCTAAGTGTACATTTTTGTATTTATGGAAATAAAGAATTTTTGATTTTTCCGCTCGGTGCGTGCACTGAGGCTAAGCGGTGACGATATGTGTGAATATCGACGTTCTATTGGTTGTTTGAAACACTTCTCTTCTCCGCTTTGGTGGAGTCCGGCCCTCACGCATAAGAAATATTGCATGATCCTTATTATCATGTCTGCCTGTCCTCTTTTTTACTTACTTATGCTTACCCACTTTAGATACGAGTATAATGAATGACATATCAGTGAATCTGTCATAAATTGATCTCAAAACAACAATACATTTTGCTGATTCATGGGTCTAAAGAAACAAATGCATGGTTTGTCCAAAATTATTTACTTAAAATGTCAAAGAGATTATATATGAGTCCGCACTTTTGTTTTGTGTCTCCTGTTAATTTTCCTAGTAGGAAATCTGAGTTTTTGATGGCATTATGCTGATTGCATGTTATCTACTTTTTACGCCTTTGTTGGTCGGGAGGAAAATATTTACGTTGGAATTTTTAGCTGTTCCAAATCTCAATTGGAATATTTACTGTTCAGTTGGATATAAAGCCAGACGACTTTATTATGGAACAATCAAAATTTTCTGGCTGAATCAACTGAATGCGTCTTTTTTAGGGTTCCGTACCCAAAGGGTAAAACGGGACCCTATTACTAAGGCTCCGCTGTCCGTCTGTCCGTCTGTCCGTCTGTCACCAGGCTGTATCTCATTAACCGTGATAGTTAGACTGTTGAAATTCACAGATGATGTATTTCTGTTGCCGCTATAACAACAAGTAGTAAAAAACAGAATAAAAAAAATATTTAAGGGGGCTCCCATACAACAAACGTGATTTTTTTGCCGTTTTTATAGATAATGGTACGGAACCATTCGTGCGCGAGTTCGACTCGCACTTGGCCGGTTTTATTCATAATTGTATTGGCTGAGCATTATAAAAACTATATATTTATTGAGAAGTAATTGTCTTTGCTTAGCATTTTGTGTTAATTTACCTGTTTACTTACTTTTAGCTTTTTAAAATGAATTTGATAATCAGAGGCCCTAAACCTTGTCTCTATGTTTCAGAGTCCTATTTTCAACTGCTATAACCCAAATATGCCCTTGAGTGAGACAAATAAAGTACCTACTCCGTCGCTATATCCGTATTATACAAGCTTGCTCAGTCATAGATCTATGCTTGAGTGACGTTTATACCTACCATAGAAAAGCGTTACTCAAATACAGATTAATGACTGAGCAAGCTTTCGTATAGGGCCTCAGAATACCTACGTTAATAAGAGCTACATTCAGAGAACAACGATAAAAAGTAAGACCCTTTTCCTGTGACATTCCGCACTTGTAAATAAACATAGCGCGGCGCTAAAATAACTGATTTAAATAGAACATGACGTGGGTGTCTGGATGACGCGAAATCGCCGATGGTGACCGTATTTCCAGTCTTCTCCAATTAAATAATAGATGGCGTTAATTTCAATCTTACACCATAACCATAATCAATAGGGTATTGTACTGTATGTATGAGAAAAATCCTTAAATATATTATTGAGACAACTAAGGCAAAAAAGCAGTCGGAAAATGTTAGTTTTAGCTCATAATTAAAATAAAACCGGCCAAGTGCGAGTCGGACTCGCGCACGAAGGGCTCCGTACCATTATCTGTGAAAACGGCAAAAACTTCACGTTTGTTGTATGGGAGCCCCCTCAAATATTTATTTTATTCTGTTTTTTAGTTGTTTTGTTGTATTTGTTGTTATAGCGGCAACAGAAATACATGATCTGTAGAAATTTCAACTGTCTAACTATTACGGTTCATGAGATACAGCCTGGTGACAGACGGACAGACGGACAGCGGAGTCTTAGTAATAGGGTCCCGTTTTACCCTTTGGGTACGGAACCCTAAAAACAAACCGTTTTTTTTTTATTGTACAGATTTAATAAAAATTATGTATTTTTTCGGTGGTTTATAAGCACTAGGTGGGTGTGCTCTAGGGCATGTAAAAACCGGGTTGTAAAAAGAAACCGGGTTTTTCGTTTTTTATTTTTTCGGTTAACCGGTTAACCGGTTTTTTTCGGTTATTTTCGAGTTTTTTACTTAGGTGTCTTAGGACTAAATAAAACCGTAAAAATTTGAATAAAAATGGTGTTTGCTTATTATTTTAATAAGCAAACACGTAAACATGATGAAAAACATGGAGTTTGCTTATTATTTTAAAAAACTAACTCGTTAAAGAACATTTGGTAATATTCAACTCACTCTTGTTCAGATAAAGTTATACAAATCAACCATAATATAGTAATCCCAATACATTGTGATAAATCAGTCATAAAAGTTGCTAAATCTTATTCATTTTTAATATGATTGATTGTTATACCTACCTAGTTATGAAAAGAAATATCGCATTAGTGACAAATCTGCAGTGAGCCCTCTCTTATTTGCATGCCAGTAATAGCAAAACATGTGGATCTTATTTAATTTATATTTTAACATAATTGCATGCTCATACCATGTTAATACTCATGTTTTAAGCAAATAATTGATTCTTATTCTTTTTCTTCTTCTTATTCACTTTATGATTTGGTTTTAAAACGTTTTCTCTTACTCAAATAAAGATATAAAAATCAAAAAAATGAATATCTTAAAACATTATTGTAAATCCGTCTACAAAATTACTAAGTGTAATTCCCTTTTACTAAAACTCTCTCTTACTCAAATAAAGTTTAAAACATTTGGTAATATTCAACTCACTTTTACTCAAATGAAGTTATAAAAATCAACATTATAGTTATCCCCTGAAACATTATGATAAATCAGTCCTAAAAGTTACTAAATGTAATTCTCTTTTTAATTGGTAGTGTTTAATCTCTCTCTCTTACTGAAATAAAGGTACAAAATCAACGATAGTTATATTATAACATAGATTGTAATCTACTTTTTGATTTGGCAGTTTTCAACTCTCTCTTTTACTCAAATAAAGTTGAAACACATAGTTAATCACAGATAATCACATAAATCACAGATAATAAACGCTACTTTTTGTTTTGATAATAAGCACAAGTGCGTTGAGAGAGTCGTCACCCAGCAAACTGATGATTTTGTTGCACATTAGGCCTGCCGATAAAAATATTCTCTCTGGTTCTACAAAAAAGGGAGTAATCGACTTTAGAGCTTGGT